>CM012450.1:5029719-5637219 GCA_003999625.1 Oryzias javanicus
CACGTGACATTTTCAATGACCCGATCAGCGGGTAAAATAATAATTCAATATTTTATCCTGTCGCGGCGTGGCGGTTCTCTGGCTGCAGCCAGACAGCCTCCCGGACTTCAGTGGATCTCGCTTAATACGCCGGCAGACAGACAGCCGCTGCGGGGAGTGGGGGCAGCCTGCTCGGGTAACTTGAACTGTTTGTTTTTCTGATATTTTCAAGACAATAATAATAAAAAAATCCCCTATTTTTCTCCCTGTGGGGTGAATGCGGATCAACCTTCATACTCGGTCACAGAGACACAGAAACACAGTGGAAGCAGCTGTCAAGCAGCTGTCATCCAGACATCTCCAGAGTAACGAAAAAGGATTTCTTTCTTTTTTTCCTGTTCGTTGAGTTTTGTAGAACTCCTCACAACCAATAAACCAATATTATGTCTGTCTTCCATTCATTGGAAGTGTGACATTCACAGACGGCCCCGCGGTGTCAAGCTGGCCTTACAATTTTGAAACAATGTAGTAAAACTACAAAGAAAATTGACATTTTTCAAAAAGTTCTTTAGTAATTTTGTACTAAAATTCAATTTGAAATATCAAATTTGAAAATTTAAATTTATAAACAGAAATGTTTTTTCGTTTTCATAATATAACTGCATTACTTGACTCTTAAATAAAATTCTCCGAATCTCTTTTTCATTTTCTTCATCATCACTGCTCGTTCTGGGACATATTTAAAATAACAAAGCCAATGAAGATTACATTTTATTTTCACATCTCGCCGCACCAAAAGTGTCTCATGAATCAGTTTGAGTGGGCAGTTCCAGGGAGCGCACGACGATGACGTCAGAGCTCCTCCTCCTCTGGTTTGTGCTGTCAGCAAACGACACGCCGTTCTCACTGACTTATAGAGAGAAAAGGAAAAAAGGAAAGAAGAGGAGGAAAAACAAGTTCAAAGCTGAGATTTATCTTTTCATCTACAATCAACTGGAACTTTTGAAAAACCTTTAACTCTGGGATAATGAACTGTCAGCATGAAGATCTTGTTTCACAGTTCCAGCTTGCTCAGACGGAGCAGCTCTTTATCCAGTTAGGGGAACTCCACTGAACTAAAGTAGAATAACCTGAACTGTGCTGACCTGAGCTGGTCCATGAAACACCACCAGAAGATTAAATTAGTAATGATCTGTTTAAAGAAACTCTTTGGAGATCTCTGCACGCCTAGAGTTGCACTCATCTCTTTGGGACCGGGGGGATGGACTCTTATGATAGAGAGGATGGAGAATCAACTCTGGAGAAATGGATCCTGATGCTGCTTTCCCAGACATGGATCATTTGAAAGCTGCCTCCGAGTCACTAGTTCAATTTATTCCACATCCAGGAGTAACTTTGCTCATTTAAACCATTGAGAGCATTTAAAATGTTGACTTATTTGCCAGGAAAACTGCAAACTTTGTTTTCAATAAAGGCAGAACCAAACGGCATTGTAACTGTGTCACGGCAGACAGCAGCAGTTCCGGCGCTTCCTTCTATTTTGATCGCAGCTGTCTTCTGTTTCTGAACTGAGGGGTTGCCATGGAGATGGGTTGCCAGGTTCCAGACAAAAAGGGGGACTGACTTCTCCTGGAGGAGGAGCGACTGCATTTCACTGTAAACCCTCCTCACAGGAAGTCTGCTCGTTTAGTATTCCTGTCAGCGGAGCGGCTCTCATGAGCCTTCCATTGGCAGTGTGGGATTATGGGAAGTGTGCATGAGGGCGGAGTTAAATTCATCTGGAGAAGAAAGCAATGATTTTATTAAAGTAGAAGAAAGACAACTTCACTTTTACACAACAAGCAGCAACAGTCAAACGTCAGTCACAAGCAGAGACTCCAGACTCTCACACTTTAGTCTGTCTTGAGTCTTTTGAACAAATATATTTATATTTTGTCTTGGCTGCAGGACAGGAGTCTGCAACCTTCAACCCTCTCTTAAAGAGAGATTCGGGTCGATTTCTCTCCAACCAAAACCCAGTAGGAGCCACAAAGTCTTCAGTCACCCTTTTGAAAAATGAGATTCTGGTTTATATTTATGTTTTTGCTACTGATAAGATTCATTTAAATAAACTTTTGGAGTTTATTTGATATAAATAAAACATAAACATGAAGAGAAAATATATTTTTTAAAAATATAAAATAGTTTATAACTTTTGTCAGAGCTGTGCATGACTTCCTTTCAAAATAAAAGACACCCTCCAGCATAGGATCATGTCAATGCAGCAAATGCAGCAGGAAGTATGAAGTCATCAATGATAAAAACGGTTTAAACTCATAAATATAACCAACAAAAAATAAATCAGATCTCATGAAGTGATCCCTACCATATATTAAAACCAAGAAGAACACTTTAAATCCTTGAATTTGTTCAAAATGGAAAATCTGTTTTATAATCCAGTGGAGTATATCCTTTAATGAAGCTTTAATTCTGGTTACTGACAATAAATTGATTTTCTGTGATAAATGAAGCTGAAAATGAAGTCTAAATGTGACAAAATGACGTTAATATTGATGAATTACAGCTGCTGTTGTTTGGATCCTTATTGAAAGATTCCCACCGTCCTTCAACTGTTTGTCAATGAGTCGAAGAAAGTTAATTTACTTTTGAGTTTAACTTTACTACTTACTTACTTTTCCTTTACAGTTACTTTAATTTTAAATCCCTGCTGACATTCCATTACCTTCTTCTTCTACACTTGTTGCATTGAGATGATCCTTTGTAACATGAGGTGTCTTTTATTTTGAAAAGATGTTGTGACCCTCTGTCCAAAGTGGATGAAAATAGTTCCTTAGCATTTATCATAATATCAACAACATAAAAACAAATCCTATTTTTCTTGAGACTTTGTGGCGTCGCTGTTAGGTCCAAACATAAAAGCTCTGTCCTAAAAGGTTATTTGCAGCAGCTTGATGACAGTCAAAGACAACAAAATATGCATTTATACAACACATTCTGAGACTTGATGTTACGTGCAAAGACCTCAGACTTGACTTGCATAAACAGAACTTGTGAGCATCTTTCTGTATGCGTGGTATAAATTATGTCTATTTGAAAAATTAAGAAACATCATTAACAAGAGAAAGAGAAGATCATTTCAGAGTCCTGTCATGTTGTCAGTGTGAATCCTTTTTATTGTTTAATGGATAACTAGCATAACTAACACCATCAGCATCAACTGACGTGTCTACAGAGGAGGAAAGGTTACATGATTTCTTCTGTCCAGCATTACAGAGAGTAATCATGATGTTCAGATGATCAGAACAACAGAGACATCTGGTGGCAGCGGTTGTGTCTGCTGCAGCCTCAACCCTTTAACTCCGGAGCTGCAGAGTTTATGTTCAGCCGCTTTTCTCCTTCAACTCTACTAGAATTATTCTATCAAAGGTTGAAAAGTTACAGTATAATAAAGATTTTGTGTTTAATCGTCACGGCGACGCCTCAGGTGTTAAAGGGTTAAGGGTTTATGTCGATGTAAGTGAAGTTTTCTTGCTTGGGTTTCACATTGAAGTTGTGGTGTCCGATGCGGTTTCTCTGGTAGTAAAAGAGACAGAAAAATCCAATGATGAAGAAGAGCGACAGGCCGATGCCGAGACAGGAGAGACCAGCCACGTAAGGCGTGTCGAGTGTCTCCGTGTTCAGCTCTGAAAGAACATGAGAAGGAAACACAGGGTGAACAAAATCCAATCAAACTTTATCTGTAAAGTAAAAGCATAGACACAAAAAACATTATAAAACACACAATGAAATTTAAAAATAAATGCAAGTCTCCCTCTGATGAAAATCCTGTTTTTAGAGTTTTTATCATGTCTGTGTGTCATTCTTCTTCTGAAAGAGAACAAATGTAATAAGAAATCATTTAGTTTCTGTATTTCCGAGTATTTCTCCTTTTAAATCAATCCAACAGTCTTGGACACACTCTGTTTTTCATCAATCATCTTCTTTCTGCTGCACATGCACTAAACCCTCATCTGGTCCGGCTAGCGTGTCTAGTTCAGGTTCTGGAGAAGAGAAGATGCTACCTTCACATTGACTGCAGTCAAATGAGCCGCCGTTCACATTTCTGTGGTCCAGTCAGCCGTCACTGGATTTTTGGTGTGAGTTTCATCCAATACTTACAGTAGCAGTCCTGAGAACGCTGGAAAATCTCCACCAGACTCCACGGAGCTTCTTGATGTGACCACGGAAATGTGAACGGCGGCTCATTTGACCGCAGTTGGAAAGGATTGTAAATGAATGAAAGAGCATTTGGATGTTAGCTTTCATTATTTTCTGCTCTGAGAAACCAATGGATTGAATGGATTGATCACAGCAACGTCAAGAAACATCAAAGAGTCTTTGGTGAACTGGAAGGAGAAAGAATCAGGATTCTGGAGGAAGTTCTGTCCATGAAGATCTGAGCTGACATCCGGATCAGAACCAGACGGATGGACATTACCCAGATTGATGGAGGTTTTTATGTAGCAGTGGAGAACATTTATGCTAGTGAGATACAGAGATATAGGTTGAGATATTAAGCCACGCCCCTCCAGAGGAGATTTTGGAAACAGGCTTCAGATCAAGATGAAAAATGTCTTTTTAAGACATTTAGGTTAAAAACTTCATAATCATAATTAAAAACACTACTGGGAATATTTTTTAATAAAAACATTTCATTGGAAGACTTTAAAATATAAATAAATAAGTAAGATCAAATAAGTTAGAAGACATAAAATATTATAAATATAATTTTCCTAAATTTAGCAACTAAAAGCCTGATCAAAACAGTAGGACTTGAGGCCTCCGTTAAAGGATAAACAAACCCTATATTGACTTTTTTAACTTTTTTTTTTTTTACTTTAAAAATTCTGTATTTTGGTTTTGACAAATTAAAACAAACTTCTTTAATTCTTAAAAACATGGTCAAATACTGTCTGTGTTTCTGCCCTCTACAGGTTGAATCGAGGTATTACAGTTGAATTTTGCGATTGGTCAATCATGTAAGTTTCAGAAGTCTCTGGTTTGCAGTTCCAGTAGTTGCTGTGTTTGAGATCACGCCAAGACCAGGCGGCTGCAGGCGGGGACGGGGAAATGTGCCTGAGATGAAGGCGAACAGCAGGACTGAACGAGAACAGGAAGTCGGGGAGCCCCTCCTCCTTAGTATGAACTTTACTATTATGTTTTTTATAATAATTATCAGCATCTCTCCGTGGACAACAGATGTAAATAGCTGCTGGGTTCATTTAATATTTATTGTCCCACAGAAATGTACACAATTTAAATTAAAGTTAACCTTTAAAGGCAACAATAACACATAAAAACACAGATTATTTGAAATCTTGTTCATTTTTATATCAGGGATTTACTATTTTCCAGGAAAAATGACTCTGTCAGGACACCGTTTCCCACAATGCATTGTTTTGTAGTCATATAGACAGCTTGCAGCCAGCGCAGGGCCAGAATTCCAGCTGGCCCACGTGAGCTGGCTCCTTGTACCGCCTCTTTCCTGCGATATTTTCATGATAATTGAAAAGTGATGTGAGAGTCCAAACTACCCAACATGCACCGCAATCCAGGCGATCTGCACCGCGTCCACTTGCATGATCTCAAACACAGTCCAGCACCCAAGCCCCACCCCTCTCACTGGATTTTCAAATTTCGGCAGTGGGTGGAGTCAGCTTCTAACTTTCCAATTTGGTTACCCTTTAAAACATGAAACGTTCCTCTGGGAGGTGAGACCCATTAAAACTGAATGAAGCCTTGGCATAAGTTTATGTTCTAAGTTTGGAATTATGAAGAGGATCTCAGGATCCATGAGAGCTCAGACTGTAAATGTCCACATTGGAAAAGACTAGCTTGTTTTTTTTTACGTTTTCACCTTCATGTGAGAACAGCAGAGGTCCAGATGATCTAAGAGCTGTTGCGACTGTCTTTGCTGTCCGAGCGGTTCTCTGTGGACAGTCCTGCAGGGAGACACGGTCATGAGGGCTTTCTGTGATCATCACAGCACGTGAAATGCAGAGTTTCCACTCACGGCCGTGCAGGTATCCGATCCCGTCTCAATGCAAAGCTGGACCTGACAGTGCAGGTAGACCGCAGTCAGGTTGACAAAGGAGAAAATCCTCACGGACACACGGGAGGTGGCGGAGTTCCCGTTCGTCAGCACTTGTGTGTAGCTGTTGAGGGCGCAGCTGGGGAGACACAGATGTGGTTTACGTTGTACTCAATTGTTCCTCTGGTTTCATCTTCAACAGGCCTGCACAGTGCAGCTAAATCATTCAAAGAATTCCTAAAAAATATCAAATATATAGTTAACATCCTGTTATCAGTGATTCGAGTACAGGGGTGGGGGGCAAATTACGGCCTGGGGGCATTTAACATGCCTTAGAGGAAGGTAGGAAAGCACTATTCAAGTGTACACCGTTGATGTGTTGTTGGAAGTTTTGTCATTTTTGAGTTTTCAAAGTGATTTTTCTGATCATTCTGAATACGGCATCTCTCTAAATTTCCATTTTTCCAAAAGAACATCTAACCGTTGGTGCAGTTCACACTGAAATGAGAATTCAAGTTTTTAAATAAAAACTCCAAAATGTTCTGTTTTGTAATATAAATATTTGTTATCAGTCCAGAAATGAAACATGTTTTCATCCAAATTTGATGTTTTTTCTTTCTCTAAAGAGATGTATTACTAAACCCCCCCTGCATCTGCTCCTGGTACGGCCCTCCGGTCAGATTTGAGAACTCTTTGTGGCCTACAAGTCAAAAAGTTTGTCCATACCTCCTCTCTCTTTCTACGTGAAAAACATGAAACAAACATTAAACAGGTTCACCTGAAATGACACTTCATCATAAAAAATCTAAATTTTCCTTCAAAATGCAAAAGCTAATTGATCCCACCCTTTCAACTCCTGAGAGAATGTACAGAGAAGAGAGAAAAAAAGTTAGATTCTAAAGTGTTTGAGGTGTCACCAAAGAGAAAAACAAATCTGTCATTTGCATTCAGGGTGTGATAACAAGTTATGTTTCACAGCTGTGGTGATAAAACAGAGACCTGTTCTCCAGGAAGGTGTAGCTGGGCTCCCCCTCTGGGTCTGGGGTGGAAGTGGCCCAGCACTTCTTTATGATCGGTCTGATCTCTTCTGAGGGGCTGTCGAGGCTGACCTCCAACACCGTTTCCTGCTGGGAGGACAGCCTGTGGTTGGGAGGCAGAAGCGCTGAGCTGTTCATCAGCTGCAGCCGCACAGGCAGAGCCCCCACACGGCTGAAGACGTCTTTGACCACGTCGTACCTGGACACACGACGGCAGAGCAGGTCCCAGATGCTGCACCTCACAAAACCAAGACCGCTTCCTTAACCCTTTAACACTGGAGCTCCAGAGTTTATGTTCTTTGATTTATTGGGACCTCAACCATTAACATAAACAATGTAATTCAAGCTTGTGCTGCTTTTCTCCTTCAAAATCTATTAGAATTACATTGATCATGTCAACAATAGATAAAAAAAAACTAGAAAAGTAGCGTTACCTGTGATAATGCAAGTGTGAATGCTAAAGATGCAGAAGCTTTTTGCTGAAAATGGTGAAACTATTTACTTGATGTAGGGATTTACTGAAAATGCATAAGCTATTTGCAAAATGTTAAATTTGCTAAAAGACTGGAAATTTCATTAAAAAAACGATGAAAGAGAACTGAAGTTTACCTAATTTCTGAAAGATTTGTTGTATGATTGCTTAAAAATCCCTTATACATGCCAATTTAGCTAAAAATATTCAGTGTTTCTTAAATATGACCTAAACTCCAAATTAGCCCAAAAAAACTTCAGTAGAGGTCAACTTAGCCAAAAAAAGCTAGCTCGTTGCTTGAATACTAGCTAAACTCCAAAACAGCCTAAAATTCCTCAGTAGACTAAATTAGTAAAAAAAACGTTATTCTGTTGCTAAAATAAAAGCTAAATTCTAAACTAGCCAATGAAAACCTCAGTGGATAATAAATTAGCCAAAAACGATAGCATGTTGCTAAAAAAGTGGACTAAACTCCAACTTAAAAAAACCCTCAGTAAAGGCAAAAGTAGCTAAAAAAGCTACCACATTGCATAAAGACTAGCTAAACTCAAAGACTTACATTCATTAGTAAGCTGAATTAAAAAAAAAATGTAATAAAAATAGATGACAAACTCTAAATTAGCTTAAAAAACCCCAGTAGATAACAAATTAGTTAAAAATGTTAGCGTGTTGTTAAAATATTAGCTAAAGTATAAGATATCCTAAAATTCCTCAGTAAATTAAAATATTCAAAAACATTAGCTTGTTGCTAAAATAGAAGCTAAACTCTAAATTAGCCTAAAAAACTTCAGTAGACAACAAATTAGCCAAAAAAGTTAGCATGATGCTAAAATCCTAAGTTTTTTTGGGAAAATTACTATGAAAGATTAAGATATTGTCCTTAAATATATTTAAAGCTTCTCGCTAATTTTCAATTTAAAGACTTAAAAACTACAAAATTACCATGAAATATAAACTATAAATTTAATATAAATAACTATAAATATATACTAAAAGTTATATACCGTAATTAAATCTAAATCTCAATTTGCTGTATCTATAAATATACTATATAGACTATAAAATACTAAAAATACAAGTAGTAATGTCCTGAAGAAAGCTGAATGTTTTGATACCGAGATTGTATAAATTGCTGCAAATGTGATTGAGTTTTTACGTATTGAAGAACAAATGGAAAGGAGCAGGAGAATCACTCTAGTGTGAATGCTGTAAAGGATGTTAAATATTTTGTTTTTAAGCGTCACTGGCGATGCCTCGGGTGTTAAAGGGTTAAATGCAACTCTAATGAGACACTGACTGATGTCATTTCCTCAGTTAATGAATTGTCAGGTGCCAAAAATACTTTTCACCATATGTCACCATAATGTATTAAGCTTAAATCTTAACCAAAGCAGAGGCAGTTTCTTTAAGGTAAAAATGCTCTTAAACACATCCAAAAGTACGGAGTTTAAAGCCAGAGTTTGCAGTAGTGAAATGAAGGAAAATGACAGTGTTTATCATTCCTGAATGCTTGACTGGACTTGTTTGTATGAACCATTGACCTTATACAAGAAGTGGTCTGAGTGACCCCTCCCCTCCCCCCTGGCGTTCCAAACAGGAAGTACCTGCTGGTTCCAAGTAGCCAAAATCCCATAGACTTCTATAGAAAAATAAACATCTGTTATGCTAGGTTCACACTTTACGCAGAAGCGGCGTGGAGACAGGCGCTTCTGCTCGAGCTGTTTTCTGGTTTTTCCATCATAAGTAAGTTAATAACCTAAAATATGACCCCATGTTTCTGCTAAGAAGAGGCAAGTAGTCAGTAGACACACACTTCTTTACATATCTGTTGTTGAGACGCACAGAGAGAAGTGTGTGTTGTGATTGTATGTTTATTGGAATATTAACATAGAATTTCTCTCTGTAGTATGTTGTATATGTTGTATTCTATTCTATATTCATCTCTACAGTCTGTTTAGAAACAACGTGATCGCATTTGTCAATCGTTTTATTGTGAAAATTTGGTTTTATTTTGGAAATAAACCAGATTTTCACATGTATCTTGATGTAACTTCCTGCCAGAATTTCTTGCGGCTTACTCGTGGCTCACCGCGGCGCTCCGCTCCTGGTGTGATTAACAAGGGCGCCGAATGGAAGCGGCTTCTGTTCCACATCCAGTGTGAACCAGGCGTCACTCAGTCATTTCATTTGTCAGAACAACCATTCTTACTCTGATTTCTTTCTAACATCTCTTTGAAAATCCTTTGTTGTGATGCTTTTTGGTTGTAAAAGTTATTCAAGTTACAAACTGACCAATCAGATGCCTCATTACTAGTCGGTGGTCTGACGTCCAATGACCTAATAGTTTGATTGAAAAACCAAGCCTGCTTTCAAATGTTAGCGGTGTGGACTTTCAACAAGCTCGCTCCTGATTGGAGAGAGTGGTTGCCTAGAAACGGTGACTCAGACCGACTCGGACCAATCACAGCTTGCTGGCTCCTACGTGGGAGTGTCTGTGTTGTGAGAAAATGACGACTGAATCAACTTTCTTTTAGTTGGAAGCAAATGTAAGTATTTTCAAGGGTGACATCACACTCGCTCAGTCCAGTTCTCATGTACAGTCAGTGCTCCTCTTTCTGGATTAATTTACAGTAAAGTTGATTGTTGCTGCAAAAGGACAAAAATCAAGACGTACCCCATGGAGCCAAAGTCTGCAGAGATCAGCATTTCCTTTGAGTATGCACACATGATAGGGACTTGGAGAACTCCTGTTGGAACCTCCACTGTCCCGTTCAGTGAGGTGTAAGGATCCATGGTGCTGAACAGAGTTACTGATGCGATCCAATGGCTTTCATTCTGAAAACAGGAAACAGTTGTTTGAAACTGTGGGTTCTTCCCAGAGCGTGTTCTTCTGCTATCATAGGCAAGTTTACATTAAAACAGACAGCTTGCTGAACATTTTTTTCAAGGGTTTTTTAATCTTCCTTGATGACATCAAATCCTGTCCACCTTTATCATCTGGACCCCATAAGAGAGCACAAGGGTTCAAGTGGCTGAGCCTGGGACGGAAACGCTGTTCTTACATGTATGAGCCGTGTGGCACACTCGTTCCAAGCCACAGTCAGCTGAACATGAGTGGAGTTCCCTCCATTGACCCGGCATCCCATCATCCCCAGGTACAGAGAGCTCTCTGGGATGTTGTAGCTCAGGAGGAAGTCTCTTGCCAGCGTCACAGTGATAGCAGCAACCCTGCACTGCTCTGACAGAGCTCCTCCCCCCCAGGTGACAGTGGCTGGGTTCACGGCAGAGGTCGTTGTTGGGAGTCTGCTGGAAACTGCCAAAACAGAAACGGTTGTCAGGGAGATCGTTTGGGTCGTTATGGAGACCGGAGTCTGTAGGTGCAGCACCGTTGGTTGGAGGGAAAGTGGAGGGAGTTGTGGGAACGACTCGTGCCTCAGGTGGAGCGGGGGGAGCAGCTGTAACTGTTGGTGGTGCTGAAGTCACATCCACTGCTTCATTTTCTGAGTCAAAAAGGAAAAATGCAGGTTTTACTGCAAGGTATTGAGGCTCTGCACACACGTCATGGCGTTTGGGCTCATCCCGCTTCAGCTGTTGATGCATTTTACCCACGTGGAACAGTCGTTCTCCCCTTCAGCACATTCATCAAAATCAATGAAAAAAGTAAGGGATGATGCCCGACGAGGTGTGCATTATCAAAGGTTAATGGACGGCAACTTCTGCCATGTCCATTCATTCCTGATATTGCACACCTCCAAGAGCATTAGCCCTTACTTTTTTCATTGGTTTTGATGAATGCATACCATGGTCACTCGTGAAAAAGATAAATATTGAGTCAATTAGTGTACTTTAATCTGGTGTGAGGCGTTGCCATGGTAACTGCTACAGAGCCTTCAGCGACCTGGCTCTGCTGCAGCAGAGGAAAGTGTTTGACACACAAACAGAGCATCCTTTCAGAGGTAAAGTTCACCTCTTACAGCTTGTTTTTGTCCAGACAATAGAGCAAAAGTTTGTTTCAAAGAAACAAAAATTCAAAGTCTACATTTTTCCATTCTTCCACTGTAATCATCGTGTCTCCTCTTACTTTCTTTAGACTCTCTTGTCTATTTCTTTTCTACTTCCTCTCTGTCTCCAAAATTATAAAATTCACCAAACAGGTTAGGCTTTCTTTCTTCCGTGTTGTTCAATTTGTTTTTGTATTTGAGAAGTGTAAACACTAGAGATTATTTTTTTCTTTTTGGTTTTTTTCAAATACAATAACAAAATAATAACTCAGACACTCTGTTCATGCTCCTGTTTCGAGTGTTTTTGGAGCTTTTGCTGGAGCCACCTCAGCTTTGGAAACCTTACTCATGCTGTGGTTGTGACTTTGGCTGAAGGTGAGAGTGAAGTTTAGCGCCACACAGCCTCGGGAAAAGCTCTGGATCTTAATCTGGAACCGGTCGGGATCTCCCATGACCTGGGAAAGCGGGGACTGGTGGATCTGAGGGGACAGAGAAAATCATCAAAGTGGTTAAACATAAAGTTCTCCTGGAAATATTTCTCTCACACTCTTGGATCGAGCCGCTGGATAAAGGCTGCAGCACGCTCACCTTCTCAATGGAACTCTCAGTGAGGTTTAGGTTGGCCTGGCTGCAGGGGTCCATCATGCTGGATGTAAACTGGAGGTTGGTAAGTTGTGCCGTGGCATCAAGAGCTTGAACATCTACAGAGGAAAGTCAGCCTGGTAAGAAGCAGACGTTCTACAAAGAAGGTCTTAGTTCTGCTCAAACATCTTTGTTTATTTTGGATGTTTTACTATTAATGCAAAAAATAACAAACTGCAGCTAATTCCACTATTATTTAAACCACACCATTTTTCAGAAAGTAAATAATATTGATGTAACGTTAATCATATTCAATAATAAGATACCTGAATCTTTACCTCAAAGGTAATGCAGCAGTCAACTCACCAGTTTGGAGTAACATGGGAGGAGTTTCTCCTTTCTCTTCACATGCAGTGGAGGACATGCTGATGTCATGCTGCAGTCCACCCCGCTCTGTCATGTTTCCTCTAGCCCCCCAACAATGAAGAGGCACCGATCCTCTGCTCACAGAAACCCAGAAAGTCTGAAAGTCTGCCGACCAGTAAACAGAGATGGAGGTTCTGGAGCTGCCAGCAGGCCAATGGTGTGAGGGGATGTCAGGAGCTGGAGAGATGTTCAGGAGAAGACTTCATTATTCAGATTTAAACAAAATCCTCTCTAGAAAATACCACAAATGTAATTTTGGACCCTTCAAAATAAAAGTCTGACACAATAGACTCCTTGCTCTGTGCAGCATCTGCTGAAGGGGCGCCAAATTACTAAGATTTTATTTTAACAGTTTAACACACCGCTGATTTCATGTAAAAATGTAAAAAAAATAGAAGGTAATAATTTAAACCAGGGGTGTCCAACTCATTTTGGTTCGGGGGCTGCATTCAACCCGTCTGATCTCAAGTGGGCCAGACCAGAAACATAACAGCAAAATAACCTTTCTTCAACTTTTTATCTGTAGCTTTGCTTTTGTTTTTTCTTAGTTGGAAAACATGCTTCAAACAACCTAGTAGTCTGATATCACTTATTATTACACTTTCATTCACAGAGTCCAATGGATTTCAAATAAAATGGATTTCACAAAAAAAAAAAAAAAAAAAGCTTTATACAATTTTATACAGATTGAAAGCAACATTGACATTAAAGCATATAAATACCCTGTCTAAAATATAAATGTGTTAATCAATGATAAATTAATCTAAATGAACCCTCTGGAACCAACGGACGCCCTCAGATGTCCTGCTATGTAGCTGTGAGATCAACATGATAAACACGTCTAAAATGAACGTTTTTATGTTCTGTAGATATGTTATTGAATCAAAGGTAGAATATGGCCTTTATTTGTAGTTTTTTGACAAAACCAGTCTTTTGTTTCAATAAATAAGGCGGAAGACGATTTTTGATCAGACGACTGCAATACAGGTCAGCTCACCTGCGATGGGGGCGGAGCCAAACAGAACTGTCTGCTATTAGAAACCCCACGAGGAGGAAAGTGAATTTAATTTTGCTTTGGGACAGAATGCGTTTTCTACAACATCAACAAACACCTGTGTTGTCAAAAAAACCACAGAAACCCTTCGTTTCTCCGCTGAAGCCACACAGACAGACTGAAGTTCTATTACTGTCTGGATGACAACATCTAAAGGTCCCATCATGGAGCTGTGAGGTCTGTCATGTTCCTCTACCAACTCAGACTCTTCATATTTGTGGCCCAATTAAAGAACCTGTAAATTTTGCTTGTAATTTTTTTTTTTTTTTTGTATTTCCATTAAAAAAACATGTTGATTAATTTGTTGACTAGATTTATTCCTGTAGTTTTAATGGAATTACACCTAAAACTTTCATTCTATGTTGTAAAAACAGTTTTTAAAACATTTTTGGGGTTTCCACAGCAAAATGAATCCCATTTTTCCAGATGTAGTTTTCTGTTTTTTAATGATTTTATGTCTGATGTGTGAATAGAACATAGAAAATGACTAAATAAAGGCAGTGTCACTTAGGAGAGGTTGTGCTGATTACAATGATACCAAATAAGCATGTTAAATGGAAATATAGAGATAAATTCAATATAAACAAAAACAGAGTTTTAGGCCCCTTGGTTCCAGAGGATGAGACTTGCAAAGACTGGGCTTTAACATCCCTTTCTTTCTCAAAACTCAGCATGGTTTGGCCTTCATCCTGGTTAGTTCTTGATCTTTTGAGTTTCCTTTGCTCCCCCTAGTGGTGGAATTGCGCATTGCGGTCATTTCTTCAAAGATCCATAACTCGCCACAGGAATGGGCTGCAAACTTGCTTTCTTTTTTGAAAAATCTTTTATATTTTTTTCTTCATAACTGGGCCGGATTACACTATCCGGGAGGCCGGATACGGCCCGCGGGCCGTATGTTTGACACCCCAGATTTAAACCATTAAAAAATACCTTAAAAGTTTGACATAATTAATACATTAATAGCTGGACGTCCCTCCTCCTGCCTGACGCAAAAAAATACATCATTTTAAGCTTTCAACCTTTTTCCAGTCACTTTTCTCTTTCATTAACTTTTTTTTACTGTTTTTTTTCTCTAAAGTTTAGGAAATTTCCACTTACAAAACAGCTAAAGTTGCGATTTCCGCAAGAAGAATTTAAGAATTTAACTGGCCATGTAGTCTTTTTTTTTCTTTCAATCTTTGTAAACCTTTAATAACAGAAATCTTTAAATCTTAAACTCTGTAGATGACCATGCTAAGCGAGTCATACCAGTATGTTAGCTAACACAGTTGTCTTCCATTCCATTGGCCGGGGGTGCATGTCCAAGCAAAGAAATTGTATTTTTATGCTAAAATTTATTTTAAGTGATTATTGTTTAATTCTTGAGAATTAAAATGAAATGAATACTTATTCTAACATACTGACAAACATATTCCAGGCAGCTACAGTCTTTCTGTTTTTGTGTGCAGTGATATTTGTGTGTCTGTGTGTGTCTGTGTGTGTGTGTGGGGGGGTGGGGGTGGGGTGGGGGTTGTTGGTTGGCTAGGGCACCATGCAGCCCAGGGCCGGCCCTGCCTCTATGGAGAAAAGTTCTATCTATGTTAAATCTATTATTGTCATTTTATCAGCCAGCCCTATAGTGTGAACCTGCTGCAGCCTTCACGCATGCAGAATGTGTAAAGTCTTATCCTGAATATATAATGACAGAGTTAATGGATGAGGAGTAAAAACAGAATCACAGTTCATGTTAATGAGTTTCAAACAGAATTTTCCTGACTTCTTTATTCATTTGCGCTCCTGAACCGCCTTCAAATGTTAGAAGACAGCAAACTTACTGTAAACAGAGAGCTTCCCTGGGATGTGTTGTTCAGCTGACTGCAGCTGAGCTCGTGCTGCTGTGCAGTGCATGACGGTGGATTAGAAGTGACGGAGCTGTGGTGACCCTGTGTCAGAGGAGATAAAGAAACCATGGTGCTGTTGCCTGGAGGCCTCTGTGTGCTGCTGGAAGTTTAGGTGAAGGCTATGTTCAGTGGAAGGTGCTCCATTTGCATCCTACTCTGACTCCAGCTGGAAGTGAGGATTAAAGGGAAAGATGCTGGTTGGCTGCTTCATTTTTGCATCAGTCCTTTTGTATCCAGACAAAACATGTTTGACTTGTTTTATATTCTTTGATTTTTAAGGCTTCTGTGTTTCTGAATTCCTGTAAAGATCCACTCCAGTGAAATTGGTAGTATTTTCTCCAGATGAAGGATATAAATGAAATCATTTAAAATTAAAACTGCATTTCTGAGTTCAAGTTTGTAAGAAGAAACTAAAGTGGGTGGGCCAAAGACTCCCTGCTCCGCCCCATTCTGATGCACGCAGTAGCAGTCAAATAGATCCATGAACGTCTTTGTTTTCCTCGTCTGAGCTGGAATCTGGATCAGAACTGTACAGCTGGATAAGAATGGTATTTCTAAACATTCATCGTTCGGTCTCCGATTGATGCTAACAAACACATAACTCAATTAGCATCAATCGCTGACTGAACTGATAACAGCAAACATTGTTAGCATCAATCGCTGACTGAACTGCTAACAGCAAACACTGTTAGCATCAATCGCTGACAGTAAATACTGTTAGCATCAATCACAGACAGAACTGCTAACAACAAACATCGTTAGCATCAATCACAGACCGAACTGCTAACAACAAACACTGTTAGCATCAGTTGCAGATCGAACTGCTAACAACAAACACTGTTAGCATCAATTGCAGACAGAACTACTAACAACAAAAACTGTTAACATCAATCACAGACAGAACTGCTAACAACAAACACCGTTAGCATCAACCGCAGACCGAATTGCTAATAGCAAACACTGTTAGCATCAACCGCAGACCGAATTGCTAACAGCAAACACTGTTAGCATCAATCACTGACTGAACTGCTAACAGCAAACACTGTTAGCATTAAACGCAGACCGAACTGCTAACAGCAAACACTGTTAGCATCAATCGCAGACCGAATTGCTAACAGCAAACACTGTTAGCATCAATCGCAGACCGAATTGCTAACAGCAAACACTGTTAGCATCAATCACTGACTGAACTGCTAACAGCAAACACTGTTAGCATTAAACGCAGACCGAACTGCTAACAGCAAACACTGTTAGCATCAATCGCAGACCGAATTGCTAACAGCAAACACTGTTACCATTAAACGCAGACCAAACTGCTAATAGCAAACACTGTTAGCATCAACCGCAGACCGAATTGCTAATAGCAAACACTGTTAGCATCAATCGCAGACCGAATTGCTAACAGCAAACACTGTTAGCATCAATCACTGACTGAACTGCTAACAGCAAACACTGTTAGCATTAAACGCAGACCGAACTCCTAACAGCAAACACTGTTAGCATCAATTGCAGACCGAACTGCTAACAGCAAACACTGTTAGCATCAATTGCAGATCGAACTGCTAACAACAAACACTGTTAGCATCAATTGCAGACAGAACTACTAACAACAAAAACTGTTAACATCAATCACAGACAGAACTGCTAACAGCAAACACTGTTAGCATCAATCACAGACCGAACTGCTAACAACAAACACTGTTAGCATCAATTGCAGATCGAACTGCTAACAACAAACACTGTTAGCATCAATTGTAGACAGAACTACTAACAACAAAAACTGTTAACATCAATCACAGACAGAACTGCTAACAACAAACACCGTTAGCATCAACCGCAGACCGAATTGCTAATAGCAAACACTGTTAGCATCAACCGCAGACCGAATTGCTAATAGCAAACACTGTTAGCATCAATCGCAGACCGAATTGCTAACAGCAAACACTGTTAGCATCAATCACTGACTGAACTGCTAACAGCAAACACTGTTAGCATTAAACGCAGACCGAACTGCTAACAGCAAACACTGTTAGCATCAATCGCAGATCGAACTGCTAACAACAAACACTGTTAGCATCAATTGCAGATCGAACTGCTAACAACAAACACTGTTAGCATCAATTGCAGACATAACTACTAACAACAAAAACTGTTAGCATCAATCGCAGATCGAACTGCTAACAACAAACACTGTTAGCATCAATTGCAGACAGAACTACTAACTGTAAACCCCATTAGCATCAAACGCTGACTGAACTGCTAACAGCAAACACCGTTAGCTTCAAACGCAGACTGAACTGCTAACAACAAACACCGTTAGCATCAATCATAGACCGAACTGCTAACAGCAAACACCGTTAGCATAAATCGCAGACAGAACTGATAACAGCAAATACTGTTAGCATCAATCACAGACAGAACTGATAACAGCAAACACTACAAACTGACCCTGGCGCAATATCAGTAAAGAAAAAAGTTATGCAGCCCTCACAAGGAAAAGTTTGGGGACCTCTGCTGCCAACTAGCGAGAGAACAAAGGTAACTCAGAAGTGAATTTCTGATGAACTTCTGCCACTCTACAGAAACTATGTCCTAGAAACCAACACAAGTGATTTAAATTTGTCTGAAAACAGCATCATTTAAAATTAAATTCTAAAGAGCTTACAAAAATACATAATTTGGAGTTGGATAATCTGTTTTTTGTGACTTAATAGTCTTCTCTTCTCTCATCAGTCTTGAACAAATTAGTTTTTATAAAATCCAAGAAGACGTTTTTAACAGGTTGTTTTTTAATTTTAAATCCAAAAGAATGTTCTCAAAGTCCAGTAACATGTACCATAAAGATGAGTAGATCTTGCTCACTCATTAACCAGTATGAGCAGGCCTCTGACTGACCTTTATCAGAGGAACTGCTTGGGACTCTCCTGGATTGCTCTGTCTTGTTCTGCCTCTCTGTGCAGCTTTTATTGTAAATATATGCTGCATCTGGTGCATAGACATGTTATAGCTTCTGTAAAGTTTAAATGTGAAGTTGTCAGTTTTTAACTCTGAATGATTTACTTTATTCTTTTCTGTCTAGCTACATGTCAGCTTCTGTCTGGAGGAACTCTGTTTCAGTTCACTGTGCTCTGTATCTGGGTGAAATGACAGCTGGAAAGCCCCCACATCACAAGCGTGTCTGCTGAGGGAGCTGGATCCCTGTCAGCCATGTTTGTCTTTCGTTTGATACCAAACCAGTGTAGCCAATGGACCCAAACAGGGTTCCATGTTAGAGGTGTATTTTACTGGCTGCTCTGTAGCTTTAGAAACATTTCCCAGATACTGACAATTAGATCTATCAGTCCTTTTTTTTTATGTCAAAATAGATTGAAAAAAACCTGTAACATATTAAAAAAAAATAAAATAAAATAAACGTAAGTAACAAATATGTGAAGAATTAATCGCTCTAGGCATTTTTTGTATTTTTTAGTACTCCTAGATGTTGTCCCTGTCAGAACTTCATTGTCTTATAGTTTGACTGAGGAAGGTGTTAATGAAATAAAATCCATGCATGCACTTCTGCTGATAGAAACAGACATGTTATGATTTAAAAAAAAAAATGTAAACTAAAGAAAGAGGAGAACCAAACACCCCAAGGAACAAGTGGTTTCTACCAAAAAAGACTAGTCTGAATGCTGTAAGCTGAATTTTTGTTGCTGAAGATGCTGATGCTGATAGCTAAAAATGCTGAAATTGATAGCTAAAAATGCTGAAGCTGATAGCCAGCTAAAATATTCGCTTAATGCCAAATTAGCCTTAAAACCTAAACACAAAAACTTGGGTTAACCAAAACTAAAAAAATAGCAAAACTTCAAAATAGCCTATAGTAATTGAAATAAAGCTTAAATTAGCCAAAACATCCAGTGTTTAAATATTAGCCCAGCTCCAAGACAGCATAAAAACTGAGAAAAAAGGCTAAATTGGCCAAAACAGCTAATAAGTTGCTAAAATATTAACATAACTCCAAAATCTTAGTAAATGCCAAAACAGTCCATAAAGCTAACAGAATGCCAAATTTCAAAACTTTAAAACCTTACATTTTTATCACAATTATAAATAATAAAAAGGCAGGAATATTATTCCAGAATAAAACAACTTAAACCTTAATTAACTTTATATATGTCACTCAACATAAAAATATATCCATCCATCCATCTTCTTTGCTGCTTTGTTCCTTTCTGTGTTGTGGGGATGCTGGAGCCTAAGCCTGCTACTGATGGGTGAAGGTAGGCTACACCTGCACAGGTGTCTGTCACAGGGCCTCAATCACACACACATTCACATCTAGGGGCAATTCAGAGAAACCAATTAACCATTTGTTTGGATGGTGGCAGGAAGCTGGAGTCCTGGGAGAAAACCCCCACATGCACGGGGAGAACATGCAGATTCCACACAGAATGGACACTGGTTAGTGTTACTTTCAGATCCTCCATCTGGGATTTGAACTGGGTCCTTGGCGTGAGGCAAGAGTGCTAACCACTGCACCACCATGCTGCCAAAAATGTATTTCATGCAAAATCATCCAACTTAAAATGATCTGAAGATAACATCAGGCCATTAATAACAATAAAATAAAATGATGTGGAGGGCTGGGTATGATCACCCGGAGGGCCGGATCCGGCCCCCGGGCCTTGACTTTGACACATGTGCTTTAAATGCTTTTGAAAAAAGAGTCTCTCACATGCATCTGATTCCTTCATCTTTGTTATGTTTCTAAAGCTGGATCATTCAGATGTGTCTAAAAATAGATCAGCACAAATCCTGATTTTTGGTGCCTTCAGTGTTGAGATGAAGACAACAGAGTTTGAGCAGACACATTTGTGCATGAAGGAGTTGGTTGCCATCTTTTGTGGAAATGTATGATTAATATGTGAGTGTGGGCATGTGTGTGTACGTGCGCATGCAGTGGCTCTGGTGTTATTTTCCGCTATAGCAGGAAACATCCCACAGATGACTGTCACTCACCGTGAAGTGGTGGGAGAAGGAAACGGTGGTGTGACTGAGTCATTTTTTCCTGAACAGTGTGTTCACAAGCTTCATGAATCATTCTCAAAACTCTGCAAGAGCGTCATTTTCTCTGCAGGAAACGAGCCTGGAGCAGCTTGACAGGATGAATGCTGCTGTGTAGCTCAGTGTTTCCCCGCCGCCGTCCACCGCTACAGACCACACGTCAGGTGTGTGTTTAGGACAGAGGTGAAGCTCCAAAACATCGATGCCCACACCACAGGCTCAGGCTTCACTGAGCCAAATACTCTGTTAGAAAACAATCTGCTCATTTTTAATAAAAGATGTGACTAAACTACAGTGGAGGCTATTTTTAGCGCTGGCAGCACTTGGTCTGTTGGTTGTGGCAAACATGCAGGAGGCTCATGAATCCATTATGATTGTCACCGTTACGTACCAGTGGTTCCCACCGTTAGCAACAGGACTCACTGAGACTAAAACATAAGATAAGTCACACTTCCCTTTAAAACCACTCTGTTTTGGAAGTGAATTTCAAAGTAAAAGTAGTGAAAATTTTCTTTTAAAATGAGTTTTTTGTTTCCTGAGAGAAGCAGTACAGTTTTACAAAATTGAAAATAAAAAGATTTTTTTAAGGATTTATTTACTTTACTTTTAAAGCTTTAACTCACAAAATGATTACATGTTTTTACTCCTCTCTGTTATCACCATATTTTCAATATTCTAGCCTATTGAGGTTTGGGGAAACATAAATCTACTAAGTTCTATGGTATATATTGCAAAAAAAGGTTTCATGTTTGAAACTAAAGGAATAAAAACTAAAGTTCTATCAGTTGCCACTCACCTGGGTTTGTGAAATGTATTCTCTCTGGGAGAGACGATCTGCACTGGAGAACCGTTTGGTGGTTTCACCCTCCAATGTCCAATTTGTGGAGCAGGAGTGACAAACTCCAGGTGTTGAGGGCCAGCTGTTTTAGAGGTTTTGCTATGACCTGACTTTGGCTTGAACCAGCTACACTCCAGTCTCAGAGTGAACTCTACCACTAGGCCACTGAGCTGTCTTTGTTTTTCTAAGGTTAAAGTAAGAACTCTTTGAAGAGACATTTAGAGTTTCTCCGTCGTACTGTGCTGACTCAATCTAATGGATAGATTTGATGTTTCTGTTAACAAAACGCTTAAATTCACAAAACGAGTTAGCGAGTTAAACCCAGGAACATGAACAATACCTGAACCAGTCCAGATCATTCAAAAGGTTTGATAAAACAAAAACCACCACATAGACCAGGGGTCACCAACCTTTTTGAAACCGAGGGCTACTTCATGGGTACTGAGTCATACGAAGGGCTACCAAATTGAAATAATAAATTTGCTTAGTTTGCCTTTAGTTATACATTATTAATAATGAATAATGATACTCCTCTATGTGAAGACACTGATTTCTCATCGTAATTATCAATAACGACAACAAGCCAGGAAACAAATATGAATATTCAAAACTTGATTAATCTCAACAAATCTTGTCACATTTTGAGGTAATGACCAAATGCAATGTTTTTAACAAAATTACAACTGCTACGTGTTATGAACATACTTTTGAATTGAACAAATTTCAATACTATAATTTAACTTTGCCATGTTACCACATACGTCTGGTATCTGTTTCTTTGTTAGTGGGAAGACTGACATTGCATGCTGTTCACCAGTTTAGTGGAATCTGGTGTGTAGCTTGATACTGCAACTGTGAGCGAGTCTTTCAGATGTGCATCAGTGAGGCGTCTTCTGTGTTTGCACTTGATGAAGTTCATGTCAGAAAATGCTGATTCACAGAGATAGGTTGAACCAAACAGGCTGGCAGTCTTCATAGCTGCTGTGCATACTCCTCTGTACTTCTCTGAGTCAACAAGGCACCAAAAGTTTGGTGCACCCTGGTGGGCTTTGAGGTGGAGGTCATTTTGCAGGGTTAGGATTTCAATCTCCACCTGTCCAGCATCCAAGTCAAACGTTGAACTTAGTTGCTCAGAAAAGCATGTCGTGTCCACATTCATGAAAGGGTTGGATATGAATGCCACACATGGCTCGAGCTGATCAATGTCACAAAACCTATTCTCAAACTCTTGCTCAAGTCTGTTGATGACATCACAGTATTTTTCTGCCACTCTGTCAAATGCCTGGGATGCAGAATCATTGTCTTTCAGCACCGACTGCATGGAGGAAAGTGCAGCACTTTTTTCTCTGTATATCCACTAGGTTCCAGGTCACCTAAGCTTATCTACAGTTCATGTATAATGTAAGGAAGCCAAAAACGCCCTGCCCTACTTCTTTTTCTTAAATCTTTTTCTTCAGAAAAAACGAGATATTAAATCTTTATAAGGAAAAAGCGAGAAAACTGTTTTTTTTTTAGTAGTTAACAACAAAAACAGCATAAGAACACTTCATAAAAGTTGTTCTTTAACTGTTTTTTTTTTATTAGTGGATCTACGCTCCTCAAACTCTTTAATTTAGTCTCATGCACCCGTCCATTTATTCTCCTTAAACCTCCGCACAGATTGATTGACGGCAGACAAGAATCCGCGCGTGGTGCGTTCACTGAGCTCTGGAAATAAACCAACCCAAACAGCCGCTCAACTCAGTCCGCTACAAACTTCGTAATTTTTTATACAATCTGCAGCAAAACAAATCCGTTCTTCAGAGAAAACGTCGACACTGTTTCATCAGTCGATTATATACGGATCAGTGACGGTGTTCTACGTTTTCTCTGATAAAATGCTTCGTTTTGCTGCCGATATCCGAGGCTCTGTGAACGCACCATACAGAATCTCAGCAGCCCTGGGTTCTGTCTCCGTTAAGCAGGAATTTCGAAAAAACACGGTGTCGCAATGACACGGTTTCATAAAAATGCGACAAAACACAAACCAACTCCAGCGATAAGTCATTAAAACACGGCGACGTGTGCTATTTTTATTTGATTCACTAAAAAAGGGAGCATTTGGGTGACGTCACAGGAGTGTGGCGCGCGCTCGCCGCGCTGACTCGCTCAGTCCCAGGTGCAGGTGTCAGAAGTCTGTTCAGTGGTATTTAAAAGAATGTCCATAACAAGTAAGCAGCTGGAACATTTTTCTTAATTTTTTTTAATAAACTGTGTTTCCATTAAAGAAAATTAATAATCAAAAACCCAATTCGCGAAATGTCAGCGTTAATGTGAAAGCAGCCGGGGTTTGGGGGAAATAAACAGAGGGGGCTGGGTCACTCGGGCATTTGAAGAGCGCAGCTCCACTAATAAGTAAAAGAACTGACCAAAAACAACTTTTGTGGAGTGTCTTCTTCTATTGTTTTTGTCGTTAACCACAAAATCAAGAATCTCAACACAGGTAAAGTCTCAGTGTCTCCATGCGGGAAAAGGAGAAGGGGGCGCCCCATTCTTTGTTATTGATTATCTCGTTTTAACGAGTTAACGATTAAATTAAAAGTGGGATAGGCCGTTTTTGGCTTCAGCAATAATTAACATATATGTTAAGATGTTTTAATTCTTTGTGAAGGCAAGTGTGAGTTCAAAAAAATACATCACAATAAAATTAAAATTTTGAGCAGCTCACGAGTTGTGCTATTTTTAGAAGAGACCCGCGGGCGACTCATGAGGTGCTCGCGGGCGACCGGGCGCCCGCGGGCGCCGTGTTGGTGACCCCTGACATAGACCAACTACCAAACTTCTCACAGGCCAACACACAAAACCCTCATGGACCAACACCGAGGGTTCTTATAGGCCAACATCCAGGATTCTTGTAGACCAGGGGTCGGTAACCTAGGGCACACGCGTGCCACAGCTGGCACGTGAAGGTAAAGACAGCGGCATGCCGGGTGTGACAACAATTAGCACTTTTGTCGTTAGTTTATATTTTTTTGGATTTGTAAAGAGTGAACATCTCTTCCCACAAGGATCTCTGATTCTCCATGTCGTCACAAGGAAAGGATCCATTCATGCAGCGCTGTGACTGTGACCACGCCCACCCTTATAAGTACTGCTGCTTTTTTCTTTGAACTTTATAGTTTCACTCAACATACGTCACCTTCAGTATCAGCCTTCATGACCTTCATGATTGACATTAATGCACACTGTAGGAAAAAAAGTTTGCTGCAGTGAAATAAACAAGCTGTAATAATTCCAGTTTGTAAGTGTTGAGATGAAGGTGTGGAGATATTAACGTGTCTGTGGATGGAACGTGAGCGCGTGCGTGACTGGAAAGAGCGGGAAGAAAAGTTTATGACTTCTGTTCATGTTTTTGCTGACATCAATGAAGTTCTGTTTCCTCATGGAGATCTTTTGTATCGTATTTGCTGGTTTAGATGTGTTTATATTCTCGGGGTTCCTCTTGTTGGAGCGGTTCCGGTCCAGCATGCAGCTGTAGTGGACCTGTTACTGTCTGGCTCTGGTGGGTTCTGTGGTGATGATCTGTGGTTGATCTGCTGCTGGTTGAAGAGATTCCAGAAGTTAATGGATGTTGGTTTGAAATTTTCTCTTTTTTTGTATTTAATGTTTGTCATTGTAAATCTCTCTGAGCTGCAACACATGAAAAGTCATTTTACTAAATAAAGATTGACAGTTAAGTTCAGTTTGTTGAATAATAACCAAATAAGGTCAGATTATACTCAGACTTGCTGACCCCTGTCATAGACCAACACACAAGACTCTTGTAGAACACAGAAGACACCTCCCCACATTATGAGACCAACAGAGGTAACTCCTGGCAGCTGTGACCATCTCTATGAGAACCCAGGAGGTTGGGACATATTGGAAAAGGCAAAGGTTAAACTGCAAAAAACAAACAAAAAAACCTGAAACTAAAGCACAATGGGTAAAACAAAACAATCAATTTCCTAACCTATAGACTGAGGTTTCATCTCTTAAACAGCTTCTTCCTAGAAACACATAAAGAAGCTCTCTTATTACTATGTATCAGAATAAAGAAGCTGAAATTTTCCTTTATATTAAAGGATCAACAAAGTCTGGTTGACTACTTTTTTAATACTCCCATGTTATAAACTGAATGAATGAGACTCCACACAGACATTCTTTGAAATGGTTCCCTCTCTATTCTTTAGCTGATTATGGATTAGTGTTAACCGACTGAATAAACAAGATAAAAAATACCCCTGAAACTCTGTCTGAATTTGTTGGGGTCGTGAATATATGTTATCCTATTCTTACTTATTTCCTTTACCTCTTATTAGATGCGTTTTAGTTCTTTTTATTGTGTGCTGAAATGTCTTGATCTAAGCTGGAAGTGGACAACCCTGCGCTGCTGATAAGGAAGATGCAGCGGCTGAGCCAGAGATTAGCAGGAGCCAGTAGAAGTTACAAGGCCTGACGATGATCACCTAGTCAAAACATGCACACACAAACTTTAAATGTTGTTTTTGACCTTGTGTAAGAAACTGATTTGGACCGGTCTCAGCTGACGTTCTTTTGCTTCCCTTCCCCTTAGCAACTGAGACCAACCTGTAACTAGGGGCGTGTCTGACTCAATAAAATGCATGGAGAGAAAAAGCCTGGTCGGAGTTGGCTGAAAGATTGTAACTGAACAGGCTTTTGGCCCACTCTCCTTGCAAGTTTTAAACTTTAATCAATTCTCTGTGTCTCTTTCTGTGCAGGTTGTTTTTCTTTACAAATGTTAGAGCTTAAACCTAACAGAATTTTAATGATATACTTACACCGTTTCAACAGGATACTCGAAGGCCGGCCTTCAACAGAAAGCATGACATAGCACTTTTCATGATGAGGTATGTGCTTTCTTCAAACTATGAGACCATGATACTACATGGCATAAGCCTATAACTAAAGAGTTTTACATGAACAGACAGACCACAGCAGTTTAAAAAAGAAGCTAGCTCACATCATTCTGACAACATGGACCGAGCAGCCAAATCAGTACACACGTGTAGGACTGAGAGGAACTGAAGACACCGCACCTGTTTACAGCTTTCTTTGTAGGAAATAAGATAAGTAAACTTTTCAAAAAAATAGTCGTTTTAACTCCACACCGTCAATAAGACATGCTTTGCAAACTTTGTATGGGCTGCACTAACAACCAACTTGTCTGCAGCCATTATAGGACCCTCTCATCTAATCTGTTATGCTATGTTCACACCACCCTCATCAATATGTGTTCAAGCGATCCCTTCTGATGAAAAGTCTACGTAAATACAAGTATTTGAGCTTCTGATTTCAAAATTCCCGCATTCACACATTAAAACGCACATTTTTGAGTCGGTTTTCAGGCAATGCGTAGCCATTGAACTCTAATTAAGGTCAAACCAGGTCAAATGGCTACTCCTCAAGGATTCACAAATTTGCCAACTGTTTGAAAATTGATCATGAGGGAGAAATGAATAACTGTTGTTTGTGTCCAACTGGCACACCAAGTATTTCATAGATAATAGAGCTGAGAAAGAAACAGCTGAGAGACAGATTCATGAGATCTTTACTGCTACGACATCAAGCTTCAACTGTGAGTACATGCAGTACTTTTGGGTAGCGACATCATTTGCTAAAACCAAGTTTAAGAACCCGCGTTCTTGAACATGCATCACACGCCAGGAGTGAATGAAGCATTAGTATTTGGTGCTCAGTGTGATGCTTCATCTTGTAAAAAGTAACCGGCTACATCATCCATAGGAGCCAACCCTCACCACATTTATTGTTACTAGTTATGGAACCTTTTGAAAGATCAAAGAACATCTTGTTTTAATAAAACATTAAAAGGAGCCAATAAAATTCAGGTCAGATTCTGGAATATGAGACATATATGAACTAAAAGTATTTTTATTAAGAACTATTTTGTAACTGTGAAGCATTTAGTAGTGCCTGTGTGATGTGCAGATCATTGTGAGAGGTGAGGCCTACCTTTGCTTATGGGTTTCTGTCCATCACAGAAAGTCAGAAGCACCTTAGCCACACAGATGAAGAAGATCCAGCTCATGTTTTCCCAGATGCAAACCTCACTTCTGTGTTTACCCACCACTTTGTAAATGTATGTCTCGTTTGAGAGGATGCTCTGCCCAGGGTGTCTATAAAGACCAAGTCCTCTGTGACTGTCTCACCCCACCCTCTCTTTACAGTGTTAAGTCTCTATTGTACAGGAAAATACTGGTAATCTGTTGGCAAGTGTTCGAGAAACTGTATCCTCTCAGAAAAGTGTTTATGATGAGCAAGCTTTACCTTTCTTTGAACTGTAAGTGAGGCATTTGCTTAAGTCAGTGTAGCAAGCAGATGAAGTTCTAATCATTTACATCTCTTGAAAGCTATCATGAAAGATTAGGCCACTCTATGGTTCTTGAACAACGCTTTTCACTTTGACTATTTTACAATATCATGTAAACATGATTTCTTTGGTTTGCCACAAAGAGAGATAAAGGATAAAGGAGAAATTCCCAAATCACCGTTCCCCATGGGTAACCATGGGAGTACCTTTTCTGTTGCTGGTAATTATAACCAACTGTGGCAGACTTTATTGTTAGGCAATGAGGAGTGAGAACTTTCCAGACACTCTTCCACATCTGCACTCTTCTTTGATAGAGGAGCTGCAGAATCATATCAGCTTTTGAAGTTGGAGCATTGAGATTTTACACACTTCAAGAACTTTTAGAGAAAGAATTCCAAAACTATTGCCAGCCTTGTTTTTCTGAGTGAATGACACAATCGTTTTAAGGAAAAATAGGTGGAAGTGGATCTGTTTAAACCCTGCAAACTAATTGAAGTCTGTAAACTATTGCTATTGGTTAAACTGTCACATTGTTGTACAAGCAACAAGGTATCTCCAGTCAACTATACAAAACATAAGATACATGACAGAAAAAAACACAGTGAGTTTCTTCAGGTATTAGCTGATGCTGAGACGGTCGCTAGGCGCAGGCACACCCTCCTCTGAGAGGCCACAGAGACATGGCTCTACTTCCCCTCTAGACAATTAGAAAGTCTTAATGTTTGTGGAATCCTTTTTACTCAGAGATCAAATGGGTGCTAAGATTAGCACTAGTTTTTGCCATGCTGTGCATTCACACTTTTTTTGTGGTGACTTTAAACTTCCTCACAATTTGCTTCTTTCACAGTGCATCCCATAATAAAAAGGTTCCTCGTCAGATGAAAAAGGCTGTTAGAATACCCCAAATTTATAAGTAGTTTGGCTTTAACCCTTTAACACCGACAACATTTAAATGACAAACACTCTTTGACATTCCGTAAATATTCAAGTATTTACAAAATCAATGTCAATCAGCTGATTCTGGCGTGACGAAAAGCAACTTTCCACATCACTTCACTGTTGTGCAGCGTTCCATATCAGTGCAAGGCTGCTTTTCTTCACTGGAACTACGTTTATTCCATAATGGGTTTAAAAGTTATGGTAGTCAAAAGTATGTCAACACTTGAACTATAGTTCCTGTGTTTTAGTGATGATTGTGCAGTTTTTAGCTGAGATAAGAATCAGTTGTTTTCTAGGATGTAGTTTCTGCAGAGTGCCAGGATTACATTAGAAATTCACCTTTGAGTTGTGGGCGGGACTTTTGGTGTGAAGCAACCCCACCCCCCTTCCCCTCCCCATTACTGAGAGCCCTGTTTGTGCACTCTCCTGCTAGCAATATCAGAACTATCCAGCCCTGGGGAGTGCAGCCTGTGCCTCTGCAGCCACACGTGTGGCTCTTTTATCCCTTTATTGAAAAAAAGAATTCATAAATACATAATAGATTAGTTATTTAAGTTTCGTAATTGCTGCTCATTTTTTTAACATCTCAGACTAAGCAGAAATTCTGTAGAAATGTTCTTTAAATTTGTATTTTTCAATTCACAGTTATTCAAATAAAAGTCTCCAAATGTTTTATTTTGTTAAATTACACTAACATGGTTTAAGTTTAAAACAAACAGTTTAAAATGATTCAATTATTGGTTTTTATGCCTCACAGAAATACAATAAAAAACTCATTTTATTCTAAAATTGTTTTTTTTAATATATGTAGGTACAGGGCATGTATGTATAGACACTGTTGTAATTTAATTATTGTAATACTTAAGTTACATTTATAAATTAATGCTTAATTGAAAAAAAGCATAAATATAGTGGATTTTTTTAACGATAAATTGAGACTTTGAGGCTCTTGTTGGGTTCTGGTCTTTAAGAAACAAGACCAAACGGCTCTTTTAGTGTTTAAGGGTGCAGACCCCTGATCCAGCCATTAAACTTCGATCCAGATTCCACCTCATAAGAGGAAAACAAAGACGTTCATGGATCTATTTGTCTGTAAGTGGATGGATCAGAATGGAGAGGAGTAGGGAGCTTGTGGCCTTGTATTTTCGCTCATACATGAGCAGCTCCTTTTCAAACTGGGTTTTTATCTGCTCCTCATTCACAAAGATTTGAGTAAAGAAATACTTAAAAATAATGTTCTTAAGCCTAAATTTTCCTCATAAATCTCATTAATTGTTAGAAAAAGAACACAAGAACACATTTAAATCGCCATTTTAGGGGAGTAGGTCTATAAGAAAACATTAAACATGTAGGAGAAAAAAGTTTTTATTCAAATTGTGAAAATTATGAAGTGTGTTTTACATGATCCATCTCACTCGTCACTTTTAAATTGTTTTTAAAGTGTTTTACATTTGTTCCAAGGAAACAGAAAATAAAGTTGTTTAAATTAAAAAAATATATAGATTTTAAAATAAAAAAAAAACATCTACCTCTTTAGCCAAAATGTTACCAGTTTTACTTAGAAATAAAATAAAATCACATTTCTAATGTTAAATAGTTTACACATTTGTAAAACGTTACAAAGAGAAAACTATGTGTTCTCTGTAAAACTGGACTGTCTCTTTAAATTAACCCTGTTGCTTAGTCAACAGCTGGCTCCGCCCCCAGCTCCTCAATCAGCCTATTAAAAAACAGTGCACTTGACGAGCGCTCTTTGCGATGACCTCATCCCTGGTGTGGGATGACGTCAAATTCAAGATGGATGGAATCACGACGAACACGCAGAAATCCAGCACAACAGTGAAAAAAGTCTAATCTGTGGAGGCAGGAGCTGCTGACGAGCGCGCGGGTGAGTGTGCGATCACCATCAAACTTCATGTGGACCGACGCGGGCAGGAAGGGCAGAACAGAGCAGAGTTGGTTGGAGCTGCTGAGGGAAGCCTTTTCCTTTACCCCCTGACGTAACTCGATTGTGTCGCTGAAAACCTGTCCAGCCACAGCCGGATCCGCCGCGTGCCGGCGGCGCGCGCGGTCCGCCTGCCCGTGTTCCGAACCAGCGGCGGTTCGGTCCGTCCTTTATCCACTCTGCTAGCTTTGGGTTTTGACGGCGCTCGCTATTATTATGAGATTTAGTGAAGTCAACAGAACTTTTCCGCTCCGTGGAGCTGCGGCGGGTCTGCCGCCGTCCGCTCGCGCCCCAACAGAACCGTTTCTTTTGCTACAACGAGGTTTCCCCCAAAGTGCTCCGTCTGCGCTGAAACCGAGCCACGTCTTTACGGGTTATCTAACAGCAAAGCTTCGTTCGGGTTCCCGGCTGAAACCACCACGGAGCTGGTTCCGGTTCCTCCCAGACTTTAACGTCGAGTTTTCATCAAAAGAACACGAAGCGATGATTAGTTTTAGTGAATAAATGAAGCTTCTTCCCAGAAACATAAAAAGAAAGTGGCAATGCATTTGACGGAAGTAGCATGAGTTCCGGTTTAGACTTTCAAAATAAATGTCAAGAGAGACAGTGATAGATACTTTTAATAAACTGTGGTAGTCGTTTTTCTGTTTAACTAAGCACTGTAAACCCCGAATGTCCCAAAGTATTTAGCTATTTTTATTTTTAAATGGCTTATTTTGATGTACTTTGTCCTTTACCACTATCTACTTGTTTTGTGTTTTATTAATAGTATTTTTTCCTATATTAAAAGGAACTAGGTAGTATATTTTGTAAAAAAAAAAAAAAAAAAAAAAAGCATTTTTACTGTTAAAAAGAACAAGTTGAATAACATTTAGATGCTCCAATTGAAATTCAATCATTCAGCTATTTCTCAACGAACAAGTACTCGATGTACCCTTCACAGAGCTGCGTTAGTCGATGAGGAAAACATTCAATTTGTTGTATTATTTTTAAAAATTTGGATCAATATGATTTGTGTGGTACTTTACTTTTAATGGTGTTTAATATGTTGTTTTTCTAAAATTTATTAGGTAACTGACAGTATGGGGGGGGGCTTTTTGCTTGATTTTGCCAAGATTCTTGTAAATTAAAATAAGCTGTTATTTTATTATTTTTATACTTTGTTTATTGTTAAAGTTAGTTTCATTACTTTGCCTTTTTTTAGCAGTCTTATTTTTTTATTTCTCTTGTATTGTTAGTTTATTTTGGTTTTCTTGTTCCATTTTACGATTTTTTTTTGTATTTCTACACAACATGTTTAATCTTTTTCAAACAGCATTTTTTCCATCTGCTCCTGATTCACAACGATTGGTACTCAGAAATGCGATTTTAAGCTTAAATGTGACTATCATCAGAAAAATACCACAATAATATTTTAAAAACACCAAAAACACAATTTTCAACCGGGGTCTTTAACCTCCACCAGAGGTGGGCATATCCTGGTGTTCTTGCCCTACTTGTGTCTGATTACCTGGATCAGGTGTATCCAGCCAATTAGATAGTGCCAGAGCAGGGTCTGTTTGCAAAGAAGCAGGAATGTGGGCCTCAGTGCGCACCCCTGACCGATACCAACATAGAACAGCAAAAAATATTTCTATCGTTGCCTTGGTTTTCTCTACTGATATTTCATTATGAGCATCATTCACACTGAAAACTTAATAAGTTTTATTAATAATAAGTAATAAGATCATTGTTTTGAAGATGCAAACACTGTGCATGTCGGTATGTACAGTGTTCCCTCATTTATCACCGGAATTGTTTTCCAAAAATAACTTGCAATAGATGAAATCCACCAGGTAGTCATCTTTATTTTTTACAATTATTATTTGTTTGTTAAAACTCCTCACTACACACTTTACACACTTTTCTCAGACAGACACGATCATTTTACACTTTACTCTCTTGTATAAACTTTTAAAGTTCAAATCTTTATTAAAAAACAAAAAACAAATCCATGATTATAGAATGAAAACTCAATTCTGCTTGTGATCTAAGATGTATGTAGATCTGTCAACATGAAGGCATTCTGCACAGGAGACACGGAATGGAGCTTGACCATAGTCTACAGTCAATCAGGATGCAGAACACAACTTACTACAAAACTGATGATAAATAGATAAACTGCATTTTAGCGAGGGACTACTGCACATTTTTGTCTAAAAAATATGCAGACCTGATGTTCTTCAGACGAGGACTGCACATGCTTTTGTTGAAAGAATTTCTTAAAAGGACATAAAGGAGGAGAGTTTTAAGGAGATTGATTGTTTGTGTAACATTAATGTTCTATGTCTATGTGTTTATCAACTTTCCTTTGTGTATTGCTGCCGTATAACATGCATTTCTGTTCTTTTTTTCAGCCATGGAGAGCCTTGTGCATTATAGTAATCCCTGCCACGCCCTCTCAATGCTGGGAGTTCTCAATGAACAGCGTCTGCAGGGCCAAATGTGTGACGTGGTACTGGTCGTAGCAGACCAAAAGTACCAGGCCCATAAGAGTGTTCTCGCTGGCAGCAGTGAGTACTTCCAGTCTCTTTTCACACGGATGGACGCAGAGTCTCTGAAAGTTGTGAATCTGGACTTCTGTGAACCAGACGCCTTTGAAATAGTTCTGAACTACATTTACTCCTCCTCACTGTTCGTGGACAAAGGCAGCCTGGCAGCCATTCAAGAGCTCGGCTACAGTCTCGGGATCCCTTTTCTCACAAGCATTATGTCCATAAGGCCGCATGCATCCTACTGCGTGTCTCGGAAAAGGCTCTCATTCTCAGAGGGAGAGGAGAACGATGTCCACACGAGGAGCGTCATTGTGTGTCGAGTCCAAAACGACACGACCCGTCCCTCTCATTTAAATCATCAGGGAAAATCATCAGAGAAGTCGCCGTCTCTCCACGCCTCTGGCGAACCAACGCAGCCTGCATCCGAACTCAACTCACACCAACCAACCAGAAGCTTTGACTCTGCCAAATCCTCCAATCAGAGTAAAGAGTCTGAGAGGAGGTCCAGCTGTCCATCCGCTGCCATGTTGAAAGGGAACTCCGCCCACATCTCACCTGTGAGGCCTCTACTGACATCATCTGTGTCTTTCAGTGGTGCTGAAGTGTCACACATCAGGATGGAGTCTGGCATGGAGCAGGAGGCAAAAGAGGAGAAGCCGGAGCCCCGTTATCAGGATAAAGGTCCATGTCCCAGCCAAGTCAATGAGCTGAGCCACTCAATAGACCGGAGCGGGCCGCTCATAAAAAGCCTTCTCCGGCGATCGCTGTCCATGGACAGCCCTGTTCCTGTCTTCTCGCCCACATTGGAGCTCAAGGAGATACAGAACCGAGAACAATCTGTAGTGAAGATGGCTTCAAAACCAACTGGATCAGAGACATATTCCCACAACGGCAACTCAACAAGAGTATCCCCTCTGATTCTCAGGTCAAAGCACTCCAGCAGGTATGACAAAGAAACCCAGGTAGACGAAGATATTGATGTGAAAGCCGAGCCCAGCAGTCCTCTGGCTGACCCTATGGACATTGTTCGCATCACAGTTGGAGATTCTTTGCCAGTCAGTCTCAGAGATATACAATCAAGTTATGATCAGAGTGTCAGAGCAGACTTCACTCCTCCTTTAAAACGAAGAGACAGGCCGGACAACAGAAGGTACCCTTTCAAGAAAGTCAAACTCCTCAGAGATCACGCACTTGATGTGAACATGCCAAGAACGGCACCTCAGCACGCCAGCGCCGACTCCGACCAAAGCGCCACGGAGCCACTGCAGAACAAAATTTTCAAATGCTGGAATTGTTTGAAGGTGTTCCGGTCGAGTGCTGGACTGCATCGCCATGTCAACATGTACCACAATCCGGAAAAGCCTTACGCTTGTGACATCTGCCACAAACGCTTCCATACCAACTTCAAAGTGTGGACTCACTGCCAGACGCAGCACGGCGTTGTACAAAACCCAGCTTCCTCCTCCAGCTCCACCGTTTTGGACGAGAGGTTTCAGAAGAAGTTGATAGATATAGTGCGAGAAAGAGAAATTAAAAAGGCTTTGCTGTGGAAGCTGAAGAGGAACAAACAAGGTTTACAGTCTCCATCTTTTACAAAGAAGAGATCTAGGTCCAGCTTTATATGTCCTTACTGTGGGAAAGCCTTCGCCTTCCAGTCTCAGTACCGACAGCATTTACGAACACATCCTGCGGAGAAGGCTGACCAGGACTCGGGGAGCCAGAGGACCTTCTACCAGGAAGAGATCAACCAACAAAACCCTCCAGAAACCGGTGATTTCTCCTGCAGACTGTGCAACATGAAGCTGCTGACCCTGGTCGAGCAGGGGGACCACGAGAGGGGCTGCCGACACGCAACCGTCTGCCCCTACTGTGGACTCCGGTTTTCAAGTCCAGGCGTCAAGAAGGATCATGAGACACATTGTAAGTACAAGAAGCTGACATGCCTGGAGTGCATGCGAACCTTCAAATCTTCCTTCAGCATTTGGCGCCACCAGGTGGAAGTCCACAACCACAACATGATGACTGTTAGAGACCAGATTCAGCTGAAGCAACAAGAAGAAAGTGAAGAGGCTCCAGAAATGCTCAAAGAGGAGAAATACAGCACAGAGCCTGCAGTAACTGGGACGTTTCCAGAGAACATCGCGTATGACTCTTCAGGTCCACCTATGTATGACTCTGAAGATTCCTCCCCCTATGTGCCTGAGGATTTGAGCATGGGCCACCATGGGAAGCTGGTGGTCAAAGAGGAGCCGTTGGAGGAGTCTGTGAATGAGAGAAACACCACAGACACGAGCAAAACCAGAGCTGAGGAAGTTGGCGTGTGGCCCTGTGAAAAAATGCGGCAGCCTTTTCAGCTCTCGCAGAGACCTGGAGCGGCACCAGGAGCTGCTGTGCCACATCAAACCCTTCATCTGCCACATCTGCAACAAAGCTTTCCGGACCAACTTCCGCCTCTGGAGCCACTTCCAGTCCCACATGTCGACCGGCAGCGAACCTGGATCAAGCGAAATGGAACGCCGTGCCCCTTCTCAGTCTCCCTCCCCACCCCTGACCCCTCAGCCCACCGAGCGCCCCTCCCCACAAGCCTCTGTGCTCAAATCCACTCCGGCAGCGGCCCTTGCAGCCGCCGCTGAGGGATCCAGCAGCCCAGAAGCCTGCAGTTCAGCACCAACCACGGCGAAAAGAAGCGAACTTGAAGCCAGCAGTCCCACCCCTTTGTCTAGATCAAACAGCATAGAGAATCCAAGCAGCAACCACGAGTCTGACACGTTCTTTTACCACGCCCCGTCGCTGTCAGCCTTGACCTTTAAGAGGCAGTACATGTGTAAGCTCTGCCACAGGACCTTCAAGACGGCCTTCAGCCTGTGGAGCCACGAGCAGAGCCACAGCCACGTGTAGACTCGGCCTCACACCTCGGCCTTCAGAGCGCTCCCTTTGAATGTACAGATCCGACGCTTTGCCTACTATGAGATATTTCAAAGTTGCCATGTTTGGTGGAGGTGTTATCATGAATGTGCAATCAACTGCCCCACCGCTCTGTTAGGTGTTTCTTTCCCCTCGATCTACAGGCCTGAACCTGTTGTCCACCACCAGTTATCATCAATGGGACTTCAGGTGTGATTTACAGGTGCACACACAGCTCTACGTTTAGAACAGTGCTTTAAGGATGAAACTCTGCAGTACAGGGAAGAATGTGGCTTTTACATTTACTAGAGATCTATCTATATCAAATGACTCAAATGCACTTTGTTTAGAGGTTTGATTCTGTTGTGTTGACATGTGACCACCTGATGTTTTGATCAGTTTACGTGCTGCGAGTTCTGTTCATTTTGAGTTCAAAGAAGAGATGTGCTCATCATTAAATATTTTTAATCAAATCAAATGATCATTTTAGTTCATGACTGCTTTTTCATCATTTATTATACCGATTTAGTGTAACCCTTTTGCCATAATCCAGTAGCCTGCAGAAGTCATCCCTCATTTTTTATTTTTTAGTTTCTGCTTTAATTGAAGTGGAGCAACATTGTCCAGGATTTCTGAGAGACATTTAGAGTTGTTTGACATCGACTGCTTCTTTCCCCTCCGGTCCTCATGTCTACCTACCTCCAAAAGATTCACGTTTTTCTGACACTTTCTTTTTTCTTTTTTCTGTCGAATTGAGCTCCAGGGTTTTGTTTGATTTTGATGCTTTAATTGGTTTCAGTGAGAAGTGGCTGAACAACCAAACGATAAGATTTTGATAAAACAAAAGATGTTCAAAGAGATTTTCTTGTTTAAAAGTATAGAAAATGAGGGGTGACTGGAACACTTGCAAATGACTGCACATGAACTACAAAATGAAATGATCTTTCAGCCTGATGTTAATGGAGATGTCATTTGATGGACATGCCTGTTAGGGTTGTTTCATCATTCTCCAATGATACATTTTACTTTTACAATATTCCTGTCCCTCATCTATTTTGAAATGAACCAGCGACCTCTGCGGCTCCGTCGTTAAACAAACCCTCCAAAGGTTGAACTTGTCATCTTTCAGCTCATTTGAAGTGATAATTAAGCATATTTAACACCGAAGGCCTTATGCAAGTTTAGAAATAATCTTTTCCAGAAATGACTTGTAAGCACAACAGTTTTTGACTCAGGCATTTCGAAGGTTCAGAACAGGAGCAAGCATAAAAAAGCAATCTGTTTGTGTGTGTGTGAAAAGTGATGAATTTTTCTGTTTTTTGGAATATGATGATAAAAGTTGTTTTGACGATATAGTAGTTACAGGTACGTACATGTACCTAATGGATTGGATCTTTTGTTGTCAAATATTTTGCTACTGTGTGGTAACAAACTGGAGCGCTGCACTCAGACTAATGTACTCCACAATTAGAGCAAAGCAAGTTCCATAGTGATGTTGAGTTCTTTGCAGTAATAGTGCTCTTCTTCTGTTGTGAGAACAGTTTTCTGAACGTGTTTAGACCCGTGTACACAGAAGTGTTTGTATTCTTGATTTTTGTACCAGGTTTGCTAGTAAAGAAGAGTTTTATCTTTTTATAATTGCCGTGCTCTCACTGAAATGATGGTTATTTGTATCAGCAGTGGATGCATTATTGTTGCTTTTGGAGAATTGCAGCTCTTTTGTGTTTGAGTTTTCTACAGTTTTTTGTGCTTTAATTCTTTAATAAATAACAACTAAAGATTGCTTAAACACACATTTGAATGTCTTTCTTCACAGCCTGACTTGATGTCAGATTATAAAAGAAGCCTTAAAAAGGCAAAAGACTAAGGTAAAAAAAGAGTTGTCTTTTTTTTCAATCAAAACTAGTATATTTAGTGCAAGATTATATTCCAACAACCAGAACAGTGCATGAAGTGCTGTTTAATTCATTTTTTAAATTAGTTTGGGTCAATTGATGTTCCGACACTCGATGTATCAGCCGGTTACCTCGTGACGTATTTTTGACAGTTTTTTACAGGAGAAATTTGTTTTCAAAACAAAGAAAAGTCGTATTTTAAAGAGACATGTTGAACGTTAAACTAAATGCTGTATTCATATTTCTTTCTGAAAAGTTGTGCACAAAATATAAAAGTATGCACTACTTTGTATTAATGAATACAAATCTCTCTTTGTGCTTACAGAATATTCTTTATGAATATATTTCTTTTTGAAAGTTATCTTACTCCATAATTGCATTCCTCAGGAAGCCATGTGTTCTTCAAGTGTGCAAAGCATGTCCTCACTCACTACTGACCCCTGGTGGTCACTCAAAGTACCAAATAGTGGTCTGTACTGGTCACAGATATTTTAAAATATATATAAATAATGTTACAAATATGAAATCACATTTGAATATTTTGTTCTTAATCCAAACTTGAATTATTGTTTCTTTTAAAAATAAATATAACCTATGATAAATAGGAGAACATCTTTTAATATATTTTAGTCAAGATCTTTATTCCCTTTATTACAAAGTATATTCGTTAGATTTTAAAACAGAAGAAAATAAATGATATAAAAACACAAAAAATGCATTCACGTTCATTTTAAAATATTTCTATTTAACTTATTTGTTTCTATATGTGAGTTTAGATAAAATTAAAGGAATAAATAAAAGTAAGGGTTGCAAAATTATAGTCTTACGCAGCAAATTTGTTCACTGCTTCCAATGCATTTATAAACATGGTCAAGAGCAAAAAATGGCTTGTTCCTAATTATGTCCTTTGACCCTTCTTCAGGTCATGCACAACTACAATGAAGCCAAACTCATTTCAGTCTGGTTCATTTGTAGAATCTCAACTATGTCAACATCCCAAACTGTCATAATGAAAAATAGTCAGAGTCCATTTAAAGTTATATTTTCTGCAATATAAATCATTATAGAGGCCTCAGTGGTCAAACCCCTGGCAACAAAACAGAAGGGTGTACTACTGTCATTTTTTAAATTCAATATTTGGCTGAAACTGACCCTAAATGACTCAGTTTTAGATATGTTGTGCGGACTCTGGTCCTGAACATTGGTGTGAAATTTCATGGGCCTAGGTCAGAAAATGGAAGAAAAGGTCCTTCCCTATTCAAGAATACAGGAGCTATTGGATTAATACTTTGACCTGAATCGATATTTGCTAAACGGTTGATGTGAGCGGGATGAAGCTCTCAGAGGGTACCTGCGGGGGTGCTTGGGGTCCACTGGAAGAGGTAAGGCCAGGTTAAACAGACACTGACCGTTTGGTAACGAGCAGCTGTTAGCGGCTAACAGGCTAACCAGGCTCGGTTTCCAGTTGGATCAACTTTCAGTGGACCGACCTTCAAGAGACTCACAATGTTTGTTGACAAGCACCCACTGATGACGAGTTTGGTTCCCGTCGCTTTAATGGAGTTAGTGAAAACACACTCAGGAACCACACTCTTAAACGACCCCTTTTTGGTGCCAAATGTCAACGTAGAAGCTTAAAACTCAGTACAAGAGTTCGGTGAGTTGTTTCCATCATTACTGTAAGTTTGATGATTCTAGCTTTAAAATTTTGCACCAGACTTTTAGAAGCCTGCAAAGCCAAATCTAAACTTAGGGCCTTCAAACTCAGTACACTTGTTAAGGGCAAGCTTCTGCTCAACAACTGTTTATTTGGTCGCTGCAGCTTTAATAGTCTGGGAGTTATTAGTGGAATAGAACAACACTGAGGCCTACAGCCTGGAAACCCTCTTTTGGGGGACTGCAACGCCAAATGTCACTGTAGGTGCTTGAAAATAAATAAAAGTGAACTGTTTGATGTTAATACTTTTCAAATACATGTGAGATTTAAACTAAACTCTGTTTTTTTTTAAGTGCTGCTGTTTCAGCTCACCAAATGGATAAACTCAGTGAATCTGTGTTGGTGTTTTCCTCATGTCCCAAAATGCAACACCTGGCTGTAGGTGTGCTAAATGCAGCAGGCCACAGTGACCCTGACTGGAAACATGGGAGTGAACTCAGGAAATGTTTGTTTTGATTTTGAAACCAGCGAAGTGGAAATCCTGTTCCTCACTTTGTGTCAGGTCACATTCACCTGGAAGACAAGAGAGGAAACTTCTTTCCATCTTTTTAGGCAAACACCAGGCTTTGTCTGATCTGTTTCACAACCCAGAACAAAATAAGTTTTCTTTAACAAGAAAGAAGACTGTTAACATTTATGGATTTAATACACAATGATTTACAGAGGCAACATCTGAAGTAAAACTCTTCACCCAACCTGTAGTCTTCAGAGAGAGTCTGGTGGAAAAGAAAGCAGAATCTATGATTATAGAATGAAGGATATTTTTACAGAAGCACAGAGACATGTCTGTGATCTTCACAGCGCCAGCGTATCTTTGATCAGTCTCCTCATGGTGGTGCTCACAGAGGTGCCCAGTGAATCTGTGATCTGGTAGGTGATTTTGTACAGATACGGCTGGACGTCTTTGAGGCTGGTGTCAAAAACATTGTCCACTTCTGACTGCGTGGGCATTTTGGGCAGGTATTCGTTGCGGTTGATGACCTCCACCACGTTGATGACCTTCTCCCCCAGCTTCTCCCCCACTTTCTCTCTGCAGATCTGCCTCTCCTGCTCGTTGGCCAAGTTGACGACGTTGACTTTGATGGTCCACACCTCCCACGGGATGCACTCATCTGAGAAGGGCCAGCGGGACTTCTTCTTCTGGTAAAACTCTAGAGAGATCTGGCCCATACCGTCGCTGCCTGTGTTGTACAGAGCATCCTGTGGGGGGAGCAGACGTGGGGTCAGACTCACGAGCCTCCTCGCACGCGACAGTCAGAGCGAACCTTTACCTTAAACTCGCAGACAGCCTTCCTGATCACCCTGTCCAGCTCCTCGGAGGACACCCTGACGAAAGTGAAGTCGATGAAATCGCAGTCGTTGTCTGCTGTTCCCACGGTACCGATGGAGTACGTGCCCTCCTTTTTGTAGTGGAATTTCCCGGTGCTGCGATGCAGCAGGATGGTGTGCAGCAGCGCCAGCATCGCTTCATCGACCTGCCGCGCCTCCACGGTCACCTCGAGAACCTCCGAGCGGCAATTCATGATTTATTTCCCCGAACGAGCAGCAATCCGAGAGAAGGATGCTAGCTCCCACGAGCAACCTCTATCACGGAAATGACGTCACGTAGTTTGTTTACCAACACAAACCGGGAGACACGAAATTATTAGTTTTTAACTTTTATTATATACATTACTTACTCATATTTTCCCCGCTGTAATTATTCTCATCTGGATTATTATTATTATTAATGTCATTCATTTGTTTTGGATGCATTTGTCTAAATGTTCTGTAAATGTGTTTGCGTTCAATAAAGTTTTGGGGGTTTTTTTTAAACGGGGAGACACGAAAGAAAAAAATAGCATAAAACAAAATATTAAAACTTATACCAAATTCGTGTTGGAGTAACATGGTCTTTGGGTTAATATAATGCTTCGAAAGTAGATATATGCAATCCAAAGTTAGTTAAATAAAAACTAGATTAAATAAAAAATTCTAGTCCTATCTACGGAAAGTCACTTAGCTCAAAATATCTCCTGCCTGTTGACAGCAGACCACTGACTGTATAAGTAGGACTTACGCAGTTCGTTACTTATACAGTTAATACAGCAGACACAAATCCTCGCGATAGAATATTTTTAAATAAATAAATACATCTTGTTTTTAACTTTGTAATGTATTTTTTAAAATACATTTTAAAGGTTACTTTTATCACTTTCTTCTTTTTTAGATTCTCATTTTAGTAACTTAAATTTTCTGAAACCAAAAGACATTGATTTCAACATTGCACTCAGATTATTTATCGTCTGGTTGGTGCCATTAAATTACAATATAATATTTATTTGCAACTGACATGTAAAAGATAAAAACGGAGAGAATTTCCACAACCCAAAAGGAAACTTAGCCCTTTAAAGACGAGGGGAATAAACAATTGAATGAGTAAGTAGTTGGTAAATATGTATATGAACTTGTTTTTTTTTTTTTTAATTGTGTGTTTTTTTTCACCTCGTCATGTTTTAGAAAAGAGAAAAAGAGAAATTGCTTCACATCCAGAGGAGGTCAGCGCCCCGTTGCATTGTGGGAGTTACAGTGTGTGCCACATCTCCGCTCCATAAAGCAACTTTGTCCAGTCAGAGCGAGCCAGCGGGATGGATTAAACTCCTCTCCTTTAGAAGAGTTTACGTTCGTTCTTTTTATCTATATGAACTCATTGTCGACGCTAAACCAGAACAGAAAAAAACCGAACACGAGAAAATAAACTTCGACAACTGTGGCTAACAGAGAACAGCTAGTTTCAGACGAACCGCGGTTGAAATTAGCTAAGCGAGCTAACAACAGTCATGAGAAAAGTGTGATTTGGTTGAGTATTTTGATCGCAGACCGCGTAAAAAGGGTCTTAAGATGTCACTTTTGTTAACTGGGAACTCGTTTCGGTTTTCAGACGCTGCAGCGCGGGACACTATGAGGGACAAAAAGCTGAATTTGGGTTTGAAATGGATATCAGCTTTCAGTTAAGGTAGATAGTGACTGTTTTCTTATTTTTTCCACCCTAAATGTGTGAAATGAGGATCTTGACGCAGTGATCGCGGTTCGAATGATCGAAGCATGTCCGGCTCGGGAAGTTTCTCCTCCTTTCTGGGTGTGGAGGACCCTCAGTGGCTCTGCATGCTGACCCTGTTCGTCGCATCCCTGGTTACTCTGACGCTGCATTTCGCCCAGTACTTCCAACACTGGCTGGTAGGAAACAAGCCGCCGCCGGCAGCGCAGGGGGAAGCGGAGGAGGCGGCCGCCCTGCTGGGATGGGCGCTGTCTCTGAAGAGCTGGAAGGCACAGTGGAGGACGGTTTGGTGCAGAGCTTTGAATGACACATCCAGGGAGCGCGAGGTGAGTCTCATGACCGCCAACACCACCGCTGTCAGGCAGGTGACTTCCATAAAAACACCTCTCTGTGGATCCATCACGTGGGATCAAAAATCCTTCCTTAAACTTCTGCTTTGATCAGAATTAAAAAGTTACATCTCAGACAGTAGATTTTATTCCTTTATTATAAAGATATTTATTGTTTAAATGTGTTGACCTGTCACTCCTCAGGGAAATGTCTTGCTGACGTTTGAAGAGGACGGTCTGGAGGTTTCTGATCTCAGCATCAGCAAAGTGTCCAGCTTCCAGAAGTCTGCTGGAAGCAAGGTAAACTGAGAGGATGACTCCTTCTTTCTTCATCGTCTCCACTAAGGATGAGGGCTGCTATAGTCCTTACTTGATATTATATGCAGTCAGAGTGTAGTAAAGGTGAACGCTTTAATGGCATTCTGCTATTTTATTGGAACATTTAGGCATTTATTAAAGTTGTTTTTAGGCTATTTTGGAGTTTTGCTCTAATTTCAGCTACATGCTTGCTATTTTGGCTAATTTAGGATTTTTTAAAAGTTTGTTTAGGCTAATTTGGCTAATATTTTAGCTGGCTATCAGCTTCAGCGTTTTCAGCTTTCAGCACTGCCATCTTCAGCGGCCAAATTCAGCTTACAGCATTCACTCTGGCATTATCAAAGTAATGCTATATATCTCATCTTTAGCTTGTTTAAACCTAACAATGGTTAAGATGTGTGCTTTACATCCAGTTTGCGAATGACCTGATTGGTCGACTAATTGGAAAAAATAATTGGGGATTAGTCGACTAATAAAATAATCGTTTGTGACACCACTACTGGGATGGCAGCATTTTCAATCAAAAAACAAAACGTTTTTTGTAATAATTGAACAGAATTATAGGACAAGCAAATCGCTGCATCCCTCCTGCATGCCAGTATGGTTACATTGAAAATGTCTGTTGTTGCTTGGGATCCTGAACCTGTATGAAAAAGCCTCTTTTTCTATTCAAATCTGCTGCAAACAAGTGCTGACTCATTCAACGGGTGTTTCTATTCATCTTCCTCTTAAACTGTGTTTTGAGAGCTTTGCATTCTCACAACTAACAGCAAACATTTGAAGTAGAATTCTGCGCCGAACGGGTCTGAAACCAAGCTGCCACCAGAGAGCGTTTTTTTTCCCGGAGGTCATGGAGGGAGAAACGGCCCGTCGCGTCTCTGGCACGGCTGGCTTTGCGGCGCTCCCGATGCAAACTCAGCCCTTTCTTTGTGACAGTCCAGATATAAAGCCGGAGCTGCTCTGTTGTTGAGTGTGCAGAGTTTAATGAACAGAGGATTATGTTTACGCACATGCTGTGTGTGCTTTTAAGAAGCTTATGGAGCAATGTGGCTCAGCACTAAGGAGGAGCCGGCCGACCGCAACGCTTCCCTGCAGGTTTCTCTTCACTCCGCCATCAAAACGTTCTCAAGTCTTATTAAAACTCAAACACTTTACAAACAGGAATACATGACTTTGAACTTGTTACTTAGATGTGTTAGCCACAAATATTTGAATTCATCATTATACTGTTATTAACAATATTTCTTTCTGAGACTTCAGTGTCGTGTCAGTTTAAAATTGGGTCCAGATCTTAGATGTTAGGTAACTATGGGTTTTTTTAATGTAAAACATTTCTGACAGCTCTCAGTTTTCCTCTGTTTCTCTAATTTAAGATTCAAATTCTGTCAAATATTGGTGATGGCAACAAAAAAATTAAAGAAGTGCAAAGATTTCCTAATGCTTCTTTACCAAACTTCATCTCTAAAGACAAATTAAAAAGCTGTTTCATTTGTTCTCCCATAAATGATTTATAAAATTAAAAACTTTTCATTTTGCATCAAAAAAAGTACAAAAAATTGTAAAAATAAAAAATAAGAGTGCACTTCATCCCCCTATGACAATTTTATTTAGTAAATAAACATTCCCAGTAGTGTTTCAATTATGATTAAGAAGTTTTTAGCCAAAATCCCACAACCTAAATGTCTTAAAAAAGACATTTTTCATGTTGTCTGAACCATCCTGGTTCCAAAAATCTCTCTGAAGGGGCGTGCCTTAGCTAGCTCCACCCCCTGATCCCTTCCTGTCTGATTAGATAGCTCTGTCTCTCTAGCCACTAAATCTTCCATAAAAACCTCCCATCAATCTGGGTAATGTCCAATCCGTATGTTCTGATCCGGATGTCAGCTCAGAATCTCGATGGACAGAACTTCCTCCAAAATCCTTGCATTCTTTCCTCTTTCCAGTTCACCAAGACTCTTTGATGTTTCTTGACGTTGCTGTGATCAATCCATTCAATCCATTGGTTTCTCAGAGCAGAAAATAATGAAAGCTAACATCCAAATGCTCTTTCATTCATTTACAATCCTTTCCAACTGCAGTCAAATGAGCCGCCGTTCACATTTCCGTGGTCACATCAAGAAGCTCCGTGGAGTCTGGTGGAGATTTTCCAGAGTTCTCAGGACTGCTACCGTAATGAAAGTCACACCAAAAATCCAGTGACGGCTGATTGGACCACAGAAATGTGAACGGCGGCTCATTTGACTGCAGTCAATGTGAAGATAGCATCTTCTCTTCTCCAGAACCTGAACTAGACACGCTAGCCGGACCAGATGAGGGTTTAGTGCATGTGCAGCAGAAAGAAGATGATTCATGAAAAACAGAGTCTGTCCAAGACTGTTGGATTGATTTAAAAGGAGAAATAAAAACTGAATGATTTCTGTTTACATTTTTTCTCTTTCATGTCTGTGTGTCAAAAATGACACGTGATAAAAACTCTAAAAACAGGATTTCATCAGAGGGAGAGTTTAAATGTTGCTAAATTGTTTTATCTGGTTTGTTCCCAATAAGAACCAAATCTGTTTTGGTTTTCTTTGTAGTTTTATTGCAGTTTTTATTATTGCTTTATCACAAATGAAAGTAAATCATTTGCTGATGGATTTTTTGTCCCCTTTCAGAAAAATTAATTAAAAATCCAAATTCTTTTATGTCTGTGGCTTTTCCAGCTCACGCTGTCCTTGCTCTCCCACAGATGGCTTCCTGCAGTGTGATTGGGGAGAAGCTGCAGTTCTCTGTCTCTGCTGCATCATCAGCTGCAGCTGATCCCTGTAAATACACAGCATGTATGGCTGCACTGGAACTGCAGGTAAACACTGTTGTGTGTGTGACATGTTCTCTTTTATCTGCGGTGTTTGATTCTGAAAGTGCCATTTCTTTTGGCTTTTCTGATTTCCTTCACTACTTATTGCTCTTTATGGGGCGTTTGCCATGTTGTTGGGGTGTATGAATCCACGATCCTGACCCCATTCCTTCACCACCCTCGAACCCTTTAAAGACTATAGGTAAAGGTTAGCCAGTACCCTGAACTTTAACATATTTCACCACTTTTTTTAAACTTCAATTATGACATCACTCATTTGCTGAAGTAGAAACCTAATAAATATTGAAATTTGACAGAGACTACTGTGTTCTGATGAGGATTTACTCAAATAAATATAAATAAATCTTTTCAAATCTTGTGAGCACCGATCCTCCCCTGTTTTTGTTGCAGAGAATTCTGGGAAATTTCCGGGGCACTGGAATGAAGTCCTGAACTAAGTAGTCCTCAGTGAAGGAGTTTGGACTACAATTTTAAAATCCAATGCCCTTGAAACTTCCAAGAATTCTCTACGAAAAACAAGTGAGTGTCAAAGCTCAGTAAATGAATAAATGTAGACCATAATGGATAGCGTTTGAATGATTTGTCATTTAAAAGAATGCATGTACGTACCAGAGGAGACAACAGCTGTTTCTCTAAGGTCAACAAAACAACAAAAAAACAAAAGCTTGGTTTTGCCTACAATAACCAATATGTTTTAGATATTTTTTCATTAAAATAAGATAACAATAACCAACTCCAGTTTCCAGCTGCAGTGAGTTATCAGGGTTCTGAACTGTAATTTTCATTTTATACGAGTCATTTAGTGAGAAAGATTGTCCTGAAATGCTTAAATCACACAAAGGAAAGGTTAGAGGCCAAATCAAGGCTGGAGGCAGGAGTTAAAGAAAAAACAGGATTTTTTTTTTAATTTTATTTTTTAATTCTGTAAAATACAAAACTTAAAGCAGAAATAAAATGTTTTTTTCTTTTTTGAAAACAAATCCTTTTTATAAGGTTAAAAATATAAACATATTTGCTGTGTCTTCCTGTGAAACATGACGCCACATCTGTTGCTTTTCTTTCTAAAATATGTATATTAATTTTGCTGTTGGTGAACCTTCTTTTGACTGTAAGTCCCTTAATTATTCAGAACTTCACAAACTTTTTAAAATCCAAACTGAAGATAAAGCTCTTCAAGGCTTTTCTTCATCTACAGGGATGAAAAAAAAGTTCATCATTCTCATCATCAGAACATAATGGATTCATAATAGTCTTTGAAAAATGTTCATATGTACTAGATTTTAACTTCATCAAATAGAGGAGGTCGAGGGGTGTAACAATCAATCAATCAATCAATCTCTGTTCTTACAACTCAACCAGATCCATCTGTGTGAGGCAGAAATAAACAAAATCGACCATTAAATGGTTTCAGAATGAGAGAAATCTGTTATCAATTGTGGAAAATACCATTTTTTTCATAATACTATAAGGTAACTTGACCATCTCGGTGGACAAACCACATGTGATTCAGCAGAAACTGATCAACCATCATTCCAGTCTTTCAATTGATCCAAGTCATGTGACCATACAGAATCTTCTAATGATGATTATTCTGATGAGGAAAAACAACAACTTGACCAAACTCAAATGTGAATGGATTTGACATTCATTCTTGTTTACTTGTTTGTTTGTACACAAATGTATTATCTTGAGGAAGTAAAATGAATCTGGAAAACTTGACCTGAACTGTTCAGTTTCAGCTATTTCTCTGAGTCCCTCTGATGGAAGTTTGGGGTAACCATGTCCTGATCCGTTTTAGATCAGTGAATCGGATCCAGTTGGATCGTTCAAAAGGAGCTCAAATCCACCATGAATCAAATCAACAGCCACTAATTATGATATGAACTGAATCATTGTTCAAATGAATCCTTACACCCCTAATGACGTTGTATTTGGCATTTAAAAAAAGAAGAAAAGTAGTGATCATTGTGTCTGAACTGCATTCAGATCCAGAGCGCTAGATGTTCTTTTAGGGGTTAGAGTGGAATTCTGGGATAGTCATGGTGTTTAGTTTAATAGGAGACATGTTTCCCAGACTCCACTCTTCCCCAGAAGCATCACAAGATGTGAAGGTTTGACTAAAGCATTAAAAGCTCATGGAGCTGGTTCTATCCAGAGGAAAAGCTTGACTTCATTTAACTTCCAGCGATTTTGATGAATCGAGTCAGACTTCTTCCCTGGACTGTCCAGATCCTGAAACACGATGAAGCTGAAGACCTTCTGCTTCTCATTCAGTCTTTCTGTGCTTTAGGTTGAGAGCTTTGATGGTTTGAATTAGTGAAGTGTTAAATGGTCACTGATGCGTGGAGGAAATGGCTGCACAGATTGTATTATGCCTATTTTTAAACCAGTAAGGTGGTTGTCACCTTTCCAAGCCTATTCTGTTCTAACTATAGCTGGGAGGCTAACGCCGGGAGCTGTGGGTGCTTTGAGCAGTGATCCCTGCTATTTACTGGCTGGTCTTTCAATGGTTTAGACTGATCTGGAAACCAAATGTTGCTTCATTATTTCCTGAAGTCAGAGACTCTCAGACGGGGATGCAGTCAGAGGTTTTCTGTTTGTCTGCTGCAGTCTGGAAAACCAGAGATGTAGGTTTTCATCTGTAAGTTGCAGTGAATGGATGCGATTGTTTAACAAGGACGTCAGTGAGATCTGTTCTCCACCGCAGCCTGCTCAGGGCGTGGCCGGTCAAAGCCCGCTGTTCTGCAATCATGCCTCTCAGCTATACTGGAGGCCACAACAAGACTGAAGAGCTGTGAGATCAAGCCTACCTGGTATTCAATCCAACATCTTAATATCTAAGAGAATGACGTGATTTTAGCCCTCATCAATATAAAGCACTGTACTCTGAGATATCAGTCTCTAATCTGGAGGTTCTGGTATGGACACAGTTTTAAGCCTTTCAGTTTTTAATATGCATTTTTACTTTATTATGTCCATTGGTCTTAGTATTTTTATATTTGTTCTATTCTATTCTATTCTATTCTATTCCTACCTGATTACCTTCCGTCAGTCAGGGATCTGGGGTATTCCTCCTCATTATTTATTTATTTATTTTTAATAGTATACAACAATAAATGACTTAATATTCTTGACTTTGGTGAAAATGAAAGCAGATAACTTATCTCTGCCCCATTTAACAAAATCAAACTATTTTAACCAAATATATAGTTTTGTAATACAAAATAAATACATCAAATGGTTGGCAAAAGCTGATGAATTAAAAACAAAAATAAAATAAACTCGGAATGTATGGATGGATGGAGTTTAGCTAATATTTCAGCTATACGCTAGCAGTTTTGGTTTTCCTAAATTTTGCTTTTTAGTTTTGTAGGCTAATTTGGTATGTAGCTAAAATTAAGCTGGCTATCGGCTTCAGGGTTTTCAGCTGTCAGCTTCAGGGTTTTCAACTGTCAGCTTCAGGGTTTTCAACTGTCAGCTTCAGGGTTTTCAGCTGTCAGCTTCAGGGTTTTCAACTGTCAGCTTCAGGGTTTTCAGCCGTCTGCTTCAGGGTTTTCAGCCGTCGGCTTCAGGGTTTTCAGCCGTCTGCTTCAGGGTTTTCAGCCATCGGCTTCAGGGTTTTCAGCCGTCTGCTTCAGGGTTTTCAGCCGTCTGCTTCAGGGTTTTCAGCCGTCAGCTTCAGGGTTTTCAGCCATCGGCTTCAGGGTTTTCAGCCGTCAGCTTCAGGGTTTTCAGCTATCAGCTTCAAGGGTTTCCACTGTCAGCTTCAGGGTTTTCAACTGTCAGCTTCAGGGTTTTCAACTGTCAGCTTCAGGGTTTTCAACTGTCGGCTTCAGGGTTTTCAACTGTCGGCTTCAGGGTTTTCAACTGTCGGCTTCAGGGTTTTCAGCCGTCGGCTTCAGGGTTTTCAGCCGTCGGCTTCAGGGTTTTCAGCCGTCGGCTTCAGGGTTTTCAGCCGTCGGCTTCAAGGTTTTCAGCCGTCGGCTTCAGGGTTTTCAGCCGTCGGCTTCAGGGTTTTCAGCCGTCGGCTTCAGGGTTTTCAGCCGTCGGCTTCAGGGTTTTCAACTGTCGGCTTCAGGGTTTTCAACCGTCGGCTTCAGGGTTTTCAGCCGTCGGCTTCAGGTTTTCAGCCGTCGGCTTCAGGGTTTTCAGCCGTCGGCTTCAGGTTTTCAGCCGTCGGCTTCAGGGTTTTCAGCCGTCGGCTTCAGGTTTTCAGCCGTCGGCTTCAGGGTTTTCAGCCGTCGGCTTCAGGGTTTTCAGCCGTCGGCTTCAGGGTTTTCAGCCGTCTGCTTCAGGGTTTTCAGCCGTCTGCTTCAGGGTTTTCAGCCGTCTGCTTCAGGGTTTTCAGCCGTCGGCTTCAGGGTTTTCAGCCGTCGGCTTCAGGGTTTTCAGCCGTCGGCTTCAGGGTTTTCAGCCGTCGGCTTCAGGGTTTTCAGCCGTCTGCTTCAGGGTTTTCAGCCGTCTGCTTCAGGGTTTTCAGCCGTCTGCTTCAGGGTTTTCAGCCGTCTGCTTCAGGGTTTTCAGCCGTCTGCTTCAGGGTTTTCAGCTGTCGGCTTCAGGGTTTTCAGCTGTCAGCCTCAACCTTTTCTCCTATCAGCTTCAGGGTTTTCAGCCGTCGGCTTCAGGGTTTTCAGCCGTCTGCTTCAGGGTTTTCAGCCGTCGGCTTCAGGGTTTTCAGCTGTCAGCCTCAACCTTTTCTCCTATCAGCTTCAGGGTTTTCAGCCGTCGGCTTCAGGGTTTTCAGCTGTCGGCTTCAGGGTTTTCAGCCGTCTGCTTCAGGGTTTTCAGCCGTCTGCTTCAGGGTTTTCAGCCGTCGGCTTCAGGGTTTTCAGCCGTCGGCTTCAGGGTTTTCAGCCGTCGGCTTCAGGGTTTTCAGCTGTCGGCTTCAGGGTTTTCCGCCGTCGGCTTCAGGGTTTTCAGCTGTCATCACTAGCATTTTCAGTGGCCAAATTCAGCTTACAACTTTCAAACTAGCATTATCAACGGGAATGCTATATATCTAGTTCATGTTTATGTTAAAAAGTTACGGTTTTAAAGTTTTAAAATGTAGTTTTAGAGTGTTCATGAAATGTTTTGTCTGTTCGGCCGTGACCTAAGGTGTGTTTTGGATTTTGGCTCTTTATACAATTGAGTTTGACACCCCCGGTTTAGAAAATGACCGCGGGTTTTAAATTTAGTCTCAAACAACATCATCATAATTTAAAAGATCATTGGGAATGATTTGTAAATGGATCAAAAGATGATCAGAATGAAGAGCTCCAGCTGTTCAGTGTTGTCTCTGCTCTGTCTGAGTTCTTCTGCGGCCTCCGTTCATATTTCACATGGACCTTTGTTCAGTCCTACACTGGAATCCACACATGTTGGTGGGGAATTCTTTTTCTCTGTTCTGTAGTTTGTTTGTTTTCCTGCCCCGCAGTGAGAGTCTTAGAAATGTTTCTCCTTTGCTTTATTTTCAGTATATAAAAGTCTGATTTCTTTTTTTCAATTGTTGAATCTCAAATTGTTTTCTAGAAGAAAAACTTAAGTGTCCAGAGGGATTCTAATATCCCTTAACAGACACAATCGTAGACCTTTTTTCTGTTTTAATCACCTCATTCTGTCATAAATCCCTCCCCACAAATGATCTTCTGAAGTGGTTCAACTAATCAGTATGTGAGTGGACCCCCTGATTGGTAGATTGATATTAAATGGGTGATGGACGAGGTATACGAGCGCGTGTAACATCACTTCCTGTCTCCTGATCAGCTCCATCTCCACTTGCAAGAAGCTGAAGATGAGATCCAGGTGAGCTGGAAGGTCTCTCACCTGGATGCAGAAGATCTGCAGCTGACGCCTGCAGACACTCATGTAAGTTTAAACCAGAAACCTTCTCTGAACTTTGCTCTGTCGGTCAGCTTTTCTTCTGTGTTGAAACTAACACTAATATGACATACTTGATGATCTGTTTCTGAAGCGATCATCAGACTGTGATGTGAACAGTGTTGTTAGTTGGTCATCAGCCTCTTAGACTCTGAGATGATTGTTGTTCCTCGCTTCTCCTTCTGCTGTCAGAAGCATTTGCTTCTGTGTCTGCAGCTACAGTAACAGAGGAAGAGCTGTGTGTGTTAGGCTGGAGGCACATGAGCTTCCTCTGTCCAATGAGGACTGTTGTTTGGTCTAATGTCCCTGACCCTCACAGAGCAGATCGTTTCTTTAGTCGGTGTGATTGTCCTGACGTTGTCCTCTCCATCAGGACATCAACAGCAGCTGCAGCACAGACGTCCTGAAGAAGCAGCTGGGAGATCTTCTCTGCAGAACTCGTCCCTCCGTTCTGCTGAGCTGTAGAGCTGCTCAGGCCTCAGAGATCAAGGTGAGCCGCTTCAGGTCCCATGAGAGACTTTTCTGCCTGAACTGCTGTTATTTTGTCTTGTTCACTGTGTTCACATCAGCCGTAGTCATAACTGCCCTTACAGGTGATACAGGAAGTCTACTGGTGAAAAGTGACCCGCACGAAATATAACGATTGTAGACCATCTGGTTAGCCTGTAAAGCGTAAATGTTCATGGTTGATGTGGTTGACAAGTTGTAGTTGAGACAAGAAGTGAACTTGCAAGAGTAAGAGGGAGAGATGCAGGAATGTAGATGCAGGAATGTCAGATGAATCTTCATTTATTAACCATCAAATCCTGCACATTGTCCAGAGCCTGTTAGTGATGCTCATGTGACACATGCGCACTGTGTGTGTGTGTGTGTGTGTGCAGCCTGACTGTTAGATGAGGAAATTACTTAAATATCGCATACACACCGCAGGAATGCAGTATTTGCACACAGTTAGTAAAAAGCCAAGAAGAACACCACATGACAGCATTACACACAAGTATGTATACCTTATGTTATCCTAAGAATATTTCACAATGTCATTAACCACACATGACAATGGTACGTTCCATTTTCATGATGTTAAAGGGTAACCCTAAATTAACTTTTTTTTTATGTTGACCTCTATAAAATAGACTGTTGTCTAGTGGTTGTTGCTGCATTTTTGAAAAATAAAAATAAACTTGTTTAATTCCTAAAAAATATGGTCAAAAACCATCTATGTGCTGCCCTCTATAGGTTGAAACGAGGTATTGCAGTTGAATTTTGTGATTGGTCAACTGGTGTAAGTCTCAGAAGTCTGATGTCATCATGCTTTGAGCTCCAGTAGAAAAGCCCCGCCCATCTTTATTCTGTAACGTTAGCAACAGAAAGCAGCTGCTTCAATGAGACATGCAGGCATCAGCTACAAAAATCCTCCAAACTCCCTCATTTTTAAACTGATTTTCATAAAACATGGATCGAATTAAAGCTTAGTTGATGATTGATGTCGTGGTATATTTACATTTTTATTATCTCTAAAAACTAAGCTGTAAATAATGCAAGAACTGCACCTTCTAGTGTTACAGGTAACACACTGATGTCAAATTCACAGATGTTGTCTTTATGCCAGAATCTATGAACTGAGCTTGTAAATGTAATATATATCAACAATTTGGTTCTGGACCATGAGTGTCGGCCTCGGGAGAAAGGGGAGGCGGAAAATCCTCAAGCCAAGTCGCAACGAAAAAGTGAGGATGTTATCAAACGTCTGATTGGTCAGACTGATGACATGGTTAAGCCTCTAAGAATGATTGGTAGAGACAGTTGGACGGGCAGAACTTTTCCAAAAAAACAGCTAGCTGTGGCTAGATTGTGGGACAATCGCTCTCATCAAAAAGTCTTTGTTGAAATCAAACGCAAAGAAAAAAGTGTTTATGGTCTTTCATATTCCTAACTGTTCAGTGTTCATCAGCCTGTTTGGATGCAAACAGAGCTGATGTCCTGATGATAGAAAATGTTTTTAGATCAGTGAAAATGAATATTTTCCCACGGCACACCTGAACATCTCTCATGCACATTGGTTGAAAAACACTGCTCTGGGCTCACCAGCGCCCTCTGCCTCATGGCATGTGTACTGCGGTGAGGCCAGCAGACTGTCTGCCTCACCTAGAGGGTTCTTAAAGAGCATTGTAGCAGATAAAAATACTAAAGTCACAAACTGGCATCAATGTAATCAGACAGATGGCAAGAGATTAGCAAGTTGGGTCACTTTAAAATAAAGCGTATTTTATGAATATGGAAAGACCGAAACAATTTAGGCCTGTGTCAGCTGTCAGTCACTGAGTGCGGCGCTGGGTGAGGCTGGAGGTACAGCTGCTTCAGTCCAGCCAGCGCCGTCTTGCAAATTTGAACAGGAAACTCATAAATTCACTGCTTTTTTTTTTTTTTTTTTTTTTTTTTTTAACCAAAGAAATGTTAAAACTCTTAAATGTCTTAAAAAAATAACGTTTGATTTTTAATTTTAGAAAGTATCTTCATCTTATTTAATTTATGCAGTTTTTGAGCTATGTTTTTCTGGTGATGCAAATATAGGTGAGGCCTGTGTGAGGCTCACCAGCCTCCCCTGTCTGTACGTCATTGTTTTACTCATTGTTTTACTCATTGTTTTATTTCTAATAGCAGGCGGCTCTGTTCTGCTCTGGGCTGCAGACTTCAAATCGCCCTTCATCTTTTTTAATAAAATAAAATATTGCTTTTGTCCAAAAACTACAAATAAATGGCAAATTCTCTCTTTAACAGTTTAACTCCGGAGCTCCGGTGTTTGTGTTTTTGATTTAGTGACCTTTCAACCGTTAACAACTTCTAGTAGTATTTAAACGCATCACTCACAGACAAATCTCTGAGATGTGAAAAGACTCTCACCACAGATTTGTGCGTAACCGAAGTTTTGTGTGTGTGTAAGAAGTGATTTCTGCGTAATTTTTAAAGATTTGTTTGTGTAATTAGTGTCAAGCTGTCGTAATTTTAACATGTAAATGTGTAAATTGCATAATATTTTCTTTTACTTGTACACAAAATGTGATACATGAGTTACAAATGAAGAATTACGTACACACAAATCCAAAGTTATGCACTAATCAAGAATATGCACAAATCTGAGTGAGTCCATTTTCTCCCCATGATCGCAGGACAAAATCCTAAAAGTTTCTGCTTGGATCCAACATTTATGGATCAGCTGTTTAGCACTGTTTTTATTCTACATCAAAATGTGAGGCGTTTGTTTTATTTTTACCACTGGTTAATATACGAATGCCCTGCTTGTGTACTATATACACCAGGGCTACTCAATAACAAACTTACTTGAGCCAGATTTTTCCAGAGTCAGCATTTTACTGGGTCAAACGTTCTCTGTAGTTGATAAAACACATTGAAAAACATTTCCAGAAGTGGTTTGTAGTTTTTGGAACAGTTTTGTGTTCCAGCAGCTCAAAAAGACAACAATGTAAACTCTCAATCCAAGACTTAATTATAATATTAAGAACAAAAATACAAAACAAAGGGACATGATAAACACACTAATACATACAATAACTGAGTGTAACTGTAATTCAGATGGAACTGTTTCTGTACATTTACAAATTACTTGACTTTTAGAGTACTTTTGAGAGTGAAACATGATGAAAAACCAACATTTCACTCAATCAACACATTTGTCAGTGAATGCTCATCGACCAACAGAGAGATGTGTTTATAGGATCATATTCTCCACCATAGAGCGACGTTACTCTGTTGTTTTTGTCCAAACGCTTCACTCGGGTGTTTTGCTGAGTGTTCATGCTGAAGGTATGAATGATGGCTGGCTGAACTCAGCATGACACCAGCTGTTTCTGGGTTTTGTTTGGTTAAGTGTAGCTGTGGAGAAAATGCTGGGCTTTTAAGTCGACATGTTTGCTTGTTTGTTTGCTGCTTTTATTTTGAAGCTTTCTAATAACAACGATTTCTCTCAGCTTTAGTTGAGTATTATTAAATGAATGGACTGTGTTGGTGCTGGTTTGATGGGTAATGTGATGTTATGTTTTTAATTAATAAAAAAAAAAAAAAAAAAAAACAGCAGTATAGATGGAGAACAGCCTCAGCCAAACCAGTTACCTGATGCACAGCGTTTTCTTATCAGCACATCTGATGGACAGCAGAGCAGACCCAAAGTTACAGCCTAACGTTTATTCAGAGTCATTCAAACCTGACTTTTAATTTAAAGGAATTCTCCTCTTGGTGGATGTTTTCTTCAAATCAGTAATTCAGTTAGATTATCTGATTTAAGGTTTTAAGAGTCAACAAACAATAGATCAAACCACAGGTTCTCCTCAATAGCAGCTATAACACTGATGTTCAGCATACAACAGGTCAACAAACCATCAAATGTCTTCTTTTACCTTTCATACGTTAAGGATTCATGTAGTTGAATATATTTAAATCCTATATTACACTGTTTTGCTTTGCAGTACACATTTACAGGACTCACACATCATAGAAGAGCTGATAGAAGAGTTGGTGTTGTAGAATTACTCCCTCTTATATAAACTTCAGAGAACATGTTTGCATCTTTCACCTTGTATTTTAGTTAAAGTTACTCTCTGGTTACCTTACAGGACTCTTGTAAAAAAGAAGTGTCCCCCCCAAAGCCCCCCCGCGCCCACGACTGGAAACTTCTAGTGAAGAACATCAGAGTGACTCTAAACCAGGAGGACAATGCTGCAGGTTAGTTACAGACTGATGGATGTTTTCTACTTTACACAGGACTTTATCTCCAGCTGAAGGTGGAGCTTAGAGTCTAATAAACATGGATCTACAGTTCAACTTGTTCTGACATCCCGGAGAAAGCTATTATTGAATTTAAAAAAGTGGATATGTTATGCATTCTTCATGGTCCCAATGATAGTTGTGTTAAGCAAAGGTGTTGGAAGATGTAGACGAGCTCCGCAGCAGGGAGCTCTGGGCCTGCCAGCGTATTTTCTATGTCTATGTTGTCTATGCTGTTCAACCAGATTCTCTGTAACGTTGTGCTCTCCTACACATGTTTTCATTCAAAATGGACCCCACAAGACAGGATTTTGTTTCTTCTCTGGAGTCTGTGACAGACATGAAATCCTGTCCACTTTTGTCATGGGAGGACTAACACATCAGTGTAAGGGTCGGGTCATCTGGACCCATGAGAGCACAAGGATTATAAAGGGTAACCAAACAGGACAGTCAGAGGTTGTTCAGGCTGTGTTTGATCCCCATGATATTGGGAGGACCAAACCGATGACACTTTAGCTTCTTTTTACACACTACTATAAGACTTTGTCTTCTCAGTGACTCATCTTATAGTTTACAGACTTTCCCTTTAGTTTTAATGAAGGTGTATAGGATAAGACAGCTGTCAAAAAAAATGTTTTGTGCACAAATTCATATTTTGTGCACAACTTTGCAGAAAAACAACATGAAGACAAGATTCAGTTCTACGTTTAACGTCTCTTTAGAATACAACTTTTCTTTGTCTTGAATACAAATTTCTCCTGTTAACAAACGGTCAAAAATACATCAAGAGGTCACCGGCTGATAAATCGAGTCCTGAAACATCGATCCAGCATGTGCATGTGCATTGAGACTCATTCATTAAACTATGACCACATTCAACGTTATTGATCCCCTAGCAGGAAAATTATTTAGCTCTGCCGGAAAAAAGGCTTTTAAAAGTTAAAAGGAAAAATCAGAAATAGAAATAAATTTGGGAATTCTGATCCTACAGATTGTTTTTACAGTTAGCATACTTTAGCTCCAAGTTAGCTTAGCTTAGGCTATCCTCTTGTCATCAACTAATCTTAACAGACATGGTTTTTTTTAACTGCCTTCTTTTAAGGCTGTTTTCCATCACTTTGGGTCTGAAATGATCGGCTCTTGCAGCCTGACGACCACAAAATGTGGTTGGAGATCACTGTGTTTTGATCTGTTTTATTACATTTTCAACAACTATGGCTATTGACATCATTTTCCCATTATGGCCTTAAGAAAGTTCTTAAAAGACATGTTAAACATAAAACTAAATACTGTTTTCATATTTTTTTCTGCAAAGTTGGACACAAAACATAAATTTGTGAGCAAGTTTGTCTTTGTGAAAACATTTCTTTTCGACATCTATCTTACCTCATTAAAGTGTTTTCAAAAACACAACAGTGTGTGTGTGTGTGATTGTATGTTTGAGACTGATGATTATCATCACAGACAAGCAGAAAGACACTCTTAAAATGGTCAGATGGAACGGCTGTGTGTTATGATTGTTTAATGAAAGCTGCTCTGGATTTAATGAGTAGCTGTTAAAAATAAAGTTCAATGATTCAAGCTTTAGATCCCAAATACGTTTTCAGGGCTGTTTTTCTCGTGGTGAGTCATTGTCCAAAATAGTCACTGCTGTCCACCATCTGAGATAAAGACAGAACATTTCTTCATTCAGTCTTTAATTGAAGATTTCCTGATGATGCTGATTCAGGAAACGATCCCCTTTCAGCTTCTGCTCATCTGCACGCTTCAGCATTCATGGAGGTGCTAACTTCACTGCTCATCGTCTTCACAGGCAGCATGAACCCTCTGTGTGTCCTGTGGTTGGAAGACCCTCCACAGAAGTTTAGCACCTCTGTGCTGAAGAACACACCGAGTCCATCGTGGGACCAGCCTTTTATTTTGTACGTCAGAGCATCATTGTTGAGTTTCAAGATGTACAATCATTTGAGATCTTTTGTTTTTTCTGTTATCTTTCAGTGAATTGAACGGACGATCAAAAGAGCTGAATGTTCAGGTGATAAACGACGGACTGCCTCAGGAAGGTGAAGGAAACTTCTGCATACCTGTAGAATGGACAAATAGCAGAAAAGGATTCACTACTTTGATGAAAGTATTGGCTTAACCGTCCACACATAGAGGAGTTCAATGTCTCTCCTTTGTGCCAAAAATGAAGTCTGGTGGAGGGAGCATTATGGTGTGGGATTGTGTTTTGGCATGGAGCTTTAGTTCTGGTGAAAGAACTCGTTGTTTCAGCACGCAGACATGTTTGATAACTCCATGTCATTATCTTTGTGAGAACAGTACAGCGATGCCCCTCCTTTGTCCACATGACTGTGCAGAAAGGAAGATTGAAAAAGACATGGAGGAGTGACGGTCACACATGTTCAGAAACACTCCTGAACTTCATAAGAGTTAAAGTTGTTATAGCTGATTGTGGCCTTTTTGGTCCAAAGTAAAAAACTGTCATTTTTTGAAGACAAACCTTCTAAAGCTCATAAAAAATGTGCTTTTGGGTTGTGGGCGGGGCTTTTGCCGCAGAAATAACTAGGGCTGGGTTAATGTAATTGAGTAATACATTTGAATCCTGAAGCTCAACAGATTAAAAATCGATTCATAAAGCTAAAGTTCACTAGCTTGATGCTAATGTTTAATAGAATTTTCCATAGGATGGCTAATGCTAACGCTCAGATGACCTAAACGTACATTTCTGACTAAATGAACATCTTTATAAACTCACAGACATGAATTTTTACAAACTCTTTTAAGGAAATATCTTTAAAGTAACCATTTGTGGTCTAAACATCATTGTTTTTCCTCATACCGTCCTCTTCTTCTGGAATGAGGTGTAATGCTACAGCACTATCGCCACCTAGTGGTCAAACTGTACGGTGCAGTTAAATGCAGTTATGGTGTCACAAACCTGAGTTAATTTAAACCTGCTCCTGATCCAACACAGTTTGAATTAAAAAATTTCACAGATTTAATCTTAAATTATTTTATGCATTTCCTGCATCATGAGAAAAATGCTACAAGAACATGTTAGAAACACCAAAAAACATAATTTTCATTTGAGTTGGTCTTTAAAGACGGGCTGAGTGCTGGAATAGTATTAGCTTCATTTGTGTTAAGGCAGATAAGCCAATGCTTTTGGCAATAATGTGAACATTCAGGAGGACTAACTATTTCTATTCCTCAGACTCCTCACTCGGTCAGGCGTCTGTGCCTTTCGATCTGGTGAAGAAGCAGCCCAAAGGACAGCATACTTTTGCACTAATAACCAAAGACAAAGTGACTGGATCACTAACTACTGATGTAAGACTGTCCACCCGGTTAACACAGACACTGAACTGTGATGTAGACAGTGATGTGCTTCTCATTCCACCAGTTCACCTACCTGGACCCCAACGAGGTGAGGTCCTGGCAGCCTCCTACTCCAGCCTCCAGTAAAAGGGTGGAGATGGACCGCACAGTCATGCCCTGTGGAACAGTGGTCACCACCATCACTGCAGTGAAGAGCAAGCCGGGGCGCCCTCAGCCACTTCACATCGGTACAACCCTAAAAACATCAGCCTGACACAGTTAGATCATAGCAACGTACCAGCTCCTTTCAGGACTACGATGTTGGTTTGAATCAGGATACACACAAAGTCCTTCTGGTTCTTATGGGATCGACTGGAATGGGTTATTTCAATCAATCAAAGCAAGAATAATGCAAAAATAAGACAAACAACTGATGTTTGAAAATAGTACACAGAGAATCAAATGTACTTAAAATTGATTGGAAATGTCTTATGCATACATAGTTCAGCCTCAAAAACAAAAGAGGTTAGTTTTTTATTCACTTTACCTCAATTAAATACTTAAATGCTACCTTCACACTGGGATTGGAAACTCGTCTTCATTTCAATTGAAAAGTCTATGTAATCCTGTCTGTGTGTGTGTGTGTGTGTGTGTGTATGGATGTACAGTGGGGTAGTATTTTGTCAGCCACCAGTTGTGCAAGTTCTCCCACTTAAAAAGACAAGAGAGCTGTAATTTTCATTATAGGTAAACCTCAACTATGAGAGACTAAATGAGAAGAAAATTCCAGAAAATCACATTGATTTTGACAGAATTTAGTCTCTAACATCCACAGTCCAGAGTGAACACCATCTGCTAAGTGTGTTCAAGGATTTCCGTTAAGCGTGTTCTTGACTGCACATAACATGCTGTGTTGTATATGTAGCATCAGTCACAACGGGTGAACACGGCTGTGTGGAGGAAAAATAGACAAATCTGTAGAGGGGAACGCACAAGACCCTGAAACGCCTCTTTTAACTCCATTTCAGAAACAACCTCGTTGGTGTTAGCTGGTCTGGATCTGTACATCTTCAGATATTGTTTCAGAGTCTGCTTTCATAGCTACATCTGTGGGACAATCCTTTGCTTTCATCCTGTTTGATCTTTCAGCAGCGTTCTACTTTACCAACTCCTCCTCTCTACCATTCATGGACTAGGCATCTGGCACAGCTCTGGACTGGTTCTGGACCTGATTTGTAGAGGCTAACTTTTAAAGTATGCTGGTATGAGGAGAAAACCAGCTGGAACTCCCTCCCTGTGGGTGTTCCTCTGGGTTCCTCTCTTGGCCCCCTTTATTTCTCTGTCTGTACATGAACTCAGAGCTCCATTTTTAGTCACGTGGTTTTTCTTACCTTTTCTTTGCTGATGACGACCAGTTCTTCATGTTTCTTCCATTGGACAGAGTAACAACATCCTCATTAGGACTGGCAGGATTAGACGACTAATCAACTATTAAAATAGTCGACGACTTATTTAATTGTTGATTAGTCGTTACTTTACATTATATGGGGTTTGAGTGTAGTGAGGTCAGAATTTATAATGGCATTCTGATAACTTTTGGACTATTATGACGTTTATTAAGGTTTTTTAGGATATTTTGGAGTTTAGCTAATATTTCAGCTACATGCTAGCTATTTTAGCTAAGTTAGGATTTTTTTATTTTTTAGGCTAATTTGGTATTCAACCGATATTTGAGCTTGCTATCAACTTTAGCATTTTCAGCTATCTGCCTCAGTGTTTTTAGCTATCTATTTCAGCATTTTAGCTATCAGCACTAGCATTTTCAGCAGCCAAATTCAGCTTACAGCATTCACACTAGCATCACAGGTAATGCTATACATACATCTGGTTTTTAGTTTGTTTTGAAGCTAATGATAATTAAGTTGTGAGCTTTACATCCAATTTGTGAATGACCCAATTAGTCGACTAATTGGAAAAAATAATTGCTAATTAGTCGACTATTGTTTGTGGCAGCACTAGTCCTCATACAAAAAGAACTAGAGAGGGTTACTTTGTGTTCAATGTTTTCAGCTGAACTTTTGTTGGTTTGTTTTTGTTTATGAACCTTTTCGACTATTGTCTCATGTTCAGTCATGATGTGGGACGCCCGTGAATCCTGAGATCATTCTGTGCCTCTCCAGATCCAGCCCAGAACTTGGCAGCGAACAAGCCAAAGCTCAGTGAGCGCCGAGTGTCGGAGCAGGTTTCTATGCTGGGGGGCATCGTGAGTAAAGCCTTGTCGTCCTCCGACACGGAGCTGCTGATGCTCAATGGCACGGACCCGGTGGCAGAGGCAGCAATCAGACAACTCCATCAGTCTGCCAAGCAGAAGCTCAAGTCTCCTGTGAAGAAAAGTACCATCATTATCTCTGGCATCGCCAAAGTAAGCATTCCTGAAAGTTCTGTGTCGTATCATTAAACTTGAGCTGTTATAGAGCTAGTCAGAGATGGGATGTGTCTGATGGGAAACCACGCTGGCTCCCTAAAGAGTGGAAATGTGCTTTGTTTCAGACCCCTTTGTCTCAGGATGACGAGCTGGCTTTAATGGCGGGCTACGGCAGCAATGGACGCCTCGATGTCAGAGAGCAGCTCTACTCAGGACGTGACCGCTGCTATCGTATCAGGAACTAGTAGTCCTCCCGAGGAGTCCCAGCCTCGGGACGGGCCCACTGGAGTGGGTCAGCCTCCAGAAGACTGGGAGAGTCAGACCGGAGAGGAAATGGACCACACGTCTCTGTCCATGTGCGTCTCTGAGGCCAGCTGCAAGAAGACCAGAGGTGAGACGGCGCTGACCCGGCAGATCCAGACACTGAGGCTGTTCAAGCAGTTTATAGTATTGCTGAGTTCTGATGGGAGACTGTTTACAGACTTATTTGTTGGTCTCGTGTTTGCAATATATGTTTAATTGATCATATTTGTGTTTCATTATGATCTCCCATAAATTCTATAGATTTATTTATTTTTTTTTTTTTCTGAGCGCCCCGTGGATCACGAGTCAAAGTCGAGGCCCGGGGGCCGGATCTGGCCCTCGTAAAATTCTATCCGGCCCTCCAGATCATTTTAATGAGCCGTTGTTATCTTGAGCTCATTTCTAACTTGTATAATTTTGACAAAGTATGTTTTTATGGAGAGTAAAATATTGAAAGTTATTTAAGGTTTAAGTTGATTTAATCTGGAATAATATTCCTACCTTTTTATTATTCATAATTATGTTAAAAAGTTAGTTTAAAAGTTCTAAAAATTTGCATGCTGCTAGCTTTTGGACAATTTTGGCATCTGCCAAGGTCTCTTTAGGCAAATCTGGAGTTTAGCTTGTACTTCAGCTACATTCTAGCTGTTTTAGGCTAATTCAGGCTTTTATTTTGTCTTTTAGGTTTTTAAAACATTTTGCAAATTTTAGCACCATGCTAGCTATTTCAGCTTACCTAAGTTTTTTTTTTTGCATTTAGTAGTATTTTAACTATCAGCTTCAGCGTTTTCAGGTATCATCTTCAGCGGCCAAATTCAGCTTACAGCATCACACTAGCATCTAGTTCATATAATGTAGTTCATGAAGAAGTAGTTTTAAAGTGTTCAATAAATGTTTGTCCAGTTCAGCCACGACTGAAGGTGTGTTTTGGATTTTGTGTGATTGAGTTTGACAGTGAGGGCAGTTGTAACTGAGGCTTTGCTCTCCAGGAGGAACGTTTGACTTTAAAATACAGTTTGAATTTTCAAAAATTCTACAGTTACCAAAAGTCTTTGTTTTGCAATCAAACTAGGGCTGGGCGATATGGCAAAAAAAAAATTTTATTTCACAATTTCGATTTTATCACAATTTTTTTTTTAAATAAATTTAAATTGATGAAAATGTAATTATTATTATTTTAGTTGAAAGAAGTAAACACATTTTGAACAAATATTTATATTTATTCAAATTTTAATTTCAAATATATTACAAGCATCGATATATATTACTGGAGCTATATAATAATATTAATAAAAACACCCATTACCGCATTTTCAAATGAAACTAAAACTTTTATTATTTTTGGATTACATACATGGTAAATAAATCTCAATTGCATTCAGGATTTACCTTCATATAGATGATTTTATAGTACTGTGAAAAAATGGCTCCAGCTAGCATCTTTCACAGATGCAAAACCATTTTTCAAACTTTGATCATAACATCAAATACATCTGCCAAACTGTTAAGATTCAAACACAGTGATAATATCAGTAAACGGTGTGGCAGGTTAAAGTTTACGGCCACAGCTCCTTCCATAACATCTGCTCTCTGCGGTGTTTATGTCACTGAACAGAAAGTTAGCGTTAGCATTAGCACTGGATCTTCTAGCTGGACTTTCTCCGTTCTGTGCAACCAAGATAAAAGCTCAGCAGTGACGGCACCGATTAAGAAAAGTATGTACAAACTCACTTACACGTCTTACAAAGACAAAACAAAGAAAGTGCGACCGACAATAGGCTCTTAAACTAGCTAGCTACGAGCTAGCAAAACAATGCAGCAACCTTCATCTTGACCGCACATTTTACGTGTTTCCAACATGAATTTCCATCAGTTTTTCTGCAAATTGAACGTGAATACGAGCGATTAACATCCGCCATGTTTTAAAACATGAAACATTAATAAAAACATACATCGAAGAACCAAACTAGCATGCTATCTGTGAGTTGCTAGCACCCACTTTAGCACACAGCTCATGCTTCTCAGCCTAATTTATCTCTACTAAAATGTGATTCCTGTCATGTGATGATTCCTCTCCATCAGATTATTTTGTTGTCAAGGTTTTTGAAGTCGATTGCAAAACACCGCATCTCCTTTTGTGCTTCTTTTCGTACTTTTTTTCGGACCGCCGCCATTCATTACTCGAGAAGACTCTATGCATAGTGATGCCGTATGTCACGTGACTTACAAGAAAAAACACCGAGGAGGGGGAGGAGGAGCAGCTCGGATTTAAAGTCACAGGCAGTCAACAAGCTTTTGCCGTCTCGCTCTTGCAGCTTTTCATAGAAGATCGTGATAAAACGATCTCTCAAAAATGACAGATCGTCAGCTTTGGAGATCGTATCACGGTTTTATATCGTCATATTGCCCACCCCTACTTCAAACCTGTAGTTTGGGTGCAACTTTAGAAAGTAAAATTCTTGACTGCTGCTGAATATTTGAGTCTTTTCCCTCCCAAGCCTTACATGAAACAATGAAAAGACCTCCTTCCTGTCATAATAGAGTTTAGAGAAACAGATCAGTGCAGGATGTTTGTTATTGAGGTCTAATGCTTTTGTCTGGTCTGATTCTCTCCCATCATTTAAACCTCTCCTTTAAAGAAGAGTGATGTTAAGCAGGTTGTGCTCACCAGTAAGTTTCCTCATCAAGTGTTGTAGTTTGTGGAGCTGTGGTAGTTCTGGTAGAACTAGATTAGATCTCGTTAGTGAAACTTAGTCATGATCTTTAGATTTGTCTGCAGTGATGTTTAACGTGGAGTACTAAAGACTGAACAAACAGACCTTCAATGTTCACATAATTCAAGGATTGATTTTAGTAGTACGAATGAGAGTAATTAGATTTAAAGTATTTATATCTTAAGTATATTTTCCGGTTTATCTGGAATAATCTGACAGACTAATTTACTAATCTATTTCTATGAGTCAGAGTTCCTCTGAAGTGTGGAGTGATGCTGAAAGCCGGTTCCTCCTCTCCTCCGCGCTGCAGGCAGCTTCCTTCAGAAAGGTGCCAGGCTCTTCTTCCGGAGGCGCCACCAGCGGAAAGACCCGGGCATGAGCCAGTCCCACAACGACCTGGTCTACCTGGAGTCCGCTGCCGCCGTGGAGCGGGCCAGCCGCACCGCCACCATCAGCCGCATGCTCAGCCGCAAGAGTAAGAGCAAGAGCAAAGCCAACGGCTCTGCTGCCACGGCGGAGCCGCACGATTGATACACCTCCTCCACCTGACAGCTGCACCGGCTGACGTCCAGCTCTGGAGCTCCTGCACTGTGAATGTGAAGGCTGTGCAGATGGAAGCGCCTTCTCCATCGTTTCTCTAAAGGACACGGTCATCAAAGTGTGGATGAAGGAGATGATTGTTTGCATGATTCCTTTTCTCTGAGGAGCCGCTCCACACAGAGGAGGCGGTCCAAGCCTCTGCCCCGGCTGAGGAGCGGAGCGCTGTTTGTGAACCTGCAGGGCGATGACGGGAAGCGCTCTGGTAACGAAACATTCTCAAGACTGTTTCAGGCAGACGCAGGGAGGGAATTAATGACTACTTTGACACTAATTTTAGGACCTAAGACATTTCATTTAAAGCAAAAAAACACAAACGTCTTGATTTTAATTCAAGTATGGTAGTTCTGTTGTTTTATTTACTTTTTCATCTGTTCTCAAGTTTTCAAATTCTCAGCTATCAGAGACTGAAGCATGTGGAAAGCTGTGAGACGGAAACAGCTAAAAAATATAGTGGAAGAAATTAAGCAGTTAAACCTTTGAGTTTGTAGGTTGGCCCAGTTAGAAAGAAACAGACGGTCTGTCATCCTGATGGTTCCTTTAAACACTGACAGACAGAAAATCAAGAAATCCTCTTTAAAGAAGTTATAGAAATCTATTTCATGACATTAAAGGAGATCTGATCTGATTCTTCTGCAGACTCTCTTGGATTATCTTGACTACGTTTTGGGTCTTGATCCTGTTAGATCCATTCACCATCCACGTAAGTCTCCTGGTGGAGGGAAGGAGGTTCTCACTCAGGATTAGACAGTACATGGCTCCGCCCCTCCTCCCATCCACACAGTGGAGAAAAACAGCCCATGATGCTTCCACCTCCGTGCTTGACAGTGGGGATGGTGTTCTTGGAGTCATAGGCCGCATTTCTCTTCCTCTGATTGGTTGAGTTGATGCCAAAGAGTTCCATGTTGGTCTGATCTGAACTCAGAACCTTCTCCAATCACTCTGTGAACCATGAAGGTGTTCTTTGACAAACTTCATACGGCTCTGCACGTGTGTCTTGTTCAGCAGCACTGTAAGATGTGAAATGACTGCAGTGGAAAGTCTTACTAATGCTCTTCTGGATGACTGGAACTCCTGCTGCTGTTTTAGGCAGATTTCTCTCTGTTCTCATGACCATAGAAACCCCACCAGATCAGATCTGTTTGGAGCTCCAGATCTACAGGTGGATTGATGCTCATGTTCTTGGTACCAACAGTTCTGACCTTTAACCTCCAGCTCAGTGTGAACCAGAACTCTTCATGGTTACTATCCCAGTATGTTGACGTTTGGAGCGGGGTCATGTGGAAACCCCAAGAATTGACTTTCACTGGTGTCAGTGACAGACATGAATCCTGCCCACGTTTGTCATGGAGGGATCACACATTAATATAAGGGTGGGGTCATCTGGACCCCATAGGATAGCACAAGGGATCAAATACTCTCGTCCTTCACTTCTTTAAAGAGGATTTCCTGATTTTCTTCATGATTTTCTGTCTCTCACTGTTCAGATGAACCATCGGGATAAAATACTCTTGGTTTCTTTTTAAGAGGCCAAACCTACGAATCCGTCTTTCATCCACTGTTGTTATTTGTGAAGAGATTTTAGTGGCTGGTATACCAGAAGTCAGGCTCTGATTCAGATGGTTCAGTTTGATGATGCCTCCAGTCGTGGAAACGCCTCAGTCCCTTTCCTCCAAGTAACCCGTCTTCTTTTTGTTTGGTCCTCTTAAGGGATTAGTCTAAAGGGAATTTCTGACGGAGAGCTCCTCTGCTGCAGCTGAAGGAGCTCTCTGCTCCTCCAATGCTCTCCCAGCTTGAACAAACGGAGCGTTTGAGATCAACCTGCTCTCTGTGTAACACGGCTAATGATTGTATTGTCTCTTTGCTGCTGGCGTTCTGCTCAGACGTCCCATGTGACCGACGTGACCCGATCCCCTCAGGGTCACTGAGGAATGATGTTGCGCTTACTCTAGAAGGGGGCTCCTCAACCCTGGTCCTCCGGCCGGTCTCAGGACCTCCTGCACTGGTGCTGCTCGTTACCCGGATCAGAACATGGAAACACTCGAGTCAGCTGGAGGACCAGGTTTGAGCAGCTCTGGTCTGGACCGACCCGGTAGAGTCCAGCTCTGTCGGGTGTGATGGTTCTGAAAGACCAGCATCTGCTGCATGTTCTGCAGTCTCTCTGATCGAGACACCAAAGACCTGGCACAGTTGACCGGCTGTCCGCTCCACCTGAGGGTTGAAGAGCAGGTGTTTATGACCGTCTCTACATCCATGTGGGTTTTTTGGTGCAAACTTTTTCATTTTAAAAATGTCCAGTTTGTAGAGAGAACCTTCAGACTGAGGATCAGAAGGGAAAGGGTCATTGAGCTTTTGGGTTTTCTCCTTTTGCCCTATGCACAGGCAGCAGCAGGTTTAACTGCCCCCTCAGAGCGTCTGCCTCCACTGCAGGCACTCCTAACTCTGCTTCTTCTTCAGCAATAAATGTGCAGTGAAGACTAATGCTGGTGTGGTTCTGTTCTGTTGTCCTGAGCATGTCTCTCACGTCTCATTAGACGCTCTACACAAGTTCTTCACCAATCTAAGGTTGTGGAATCTCTGATCCACTTTCATTCATTTCTGCACAGTCTCAGAATAGTCAGGTTCTGGATAATAATAGGTTTAAAAGTGTAACTAAACGTGTTTGTTTGAACAGTCCAGCGGCGCCGTGGTCAGCGCTGGACTTCTCCTCACAGCAGGAAGGCTCAGTTCTGATACCGGCTGGGTTCTTTCTGTGTGGAGTTGGCAGGTTTTCACCAGGGACTCTGCTTCCTCCTACAGTCCAGAAACAGGCTCCACAGGGGATTGGTGTTGGTAGCTGAGATGACCCCCTGTGACCCTGATTCAGTGAGTTCTATGGAGGCCGTTGTGGTCAAAAGATTACACACACGTGTAAAGATCACAATGTCTTGAGCTTCCAGTTATTTCTAAACTGACTTTTCTCTGATAGAGGGACTGGAACAGATACTGTCATGTCTCAAAAACAATCATGAATTTACTGTGGGTCAACTGAAAATGTGACCAAATCTGATGGGTCAAAAATATAAAGGAATTAGCTATTTTTGAGACTTAGAACGTCATTTCAACTAAATGAGTTTCATACTATGACCTCTTCTGGTAATTATGAGTGACTTCAACTGGTGGCTTTTCTGATGAACCTGTCAGAGCCAACAAATGTACCAGAACTGCTCCAGTTCTGTCAAGAGGAGCGGTCAGACGTTCAATCAGACCTCTGTCCGAAGCTCCTGGATAGCTGACAAAAACGCCCAATTGAAGAGAAAATGGTAAAGGGACATGGAACCAGATATTAGCATTGCTGTATGTATATGAGATTTAGTCACATTTTCAGTTGACCCATAATAAAGTCATGAAAGAACTAAACTTCAGGATTGTTTTTTGTGACAGCATCCGTTCCAATCTCTCTTTCAGAGAAAAATCTGAGTTGTGGTAACTGGAAACGCAAGACAGCCATGATGTTGTGATTTTTACAAATGAATGTAAACTTTTGACCACATGTATGTGAACATTTAGAGTACTAGAGTGTTCTCTCAGATCAAAGCATCAAGTAGAGGACAAAGTAGATGATAAATCTCAAACGACAGTTCTTTTTATGAACTCTCATACTCATCTGGATTTATCTGATCAGAGTGTTTCTCATAGTTCTGTGCTTTTCAGTATAGAGCTGAACCTGCAGAGATCTTCCTGATGTTGGTGAGGTTGGACGTCGACTGAATCTCTGGGATCCAGCAGAACTCATACCTGTGTATGTCGTACCGTTTCTGTGAGATCCAGGTACCAGAACCTGATCTCCAACTGCATGTACTGGCAACAGCTGGAGACCAAACAAACATCCCAACCGACTCTGTCGGTGCTCTGCTGTCAGAACCAGACTCCCAATGCAATGTTTGCGTGTGATGAAACGGGGAATCAGCCTTCACTGCAGGACAGGAGGGTCTGTTCAGATGCCTTCACAAACCTGGAAATCATCAGGAAAACACCAAACTTCAACAAAAGAATCTCACTAATTCTTGATTGGAGTATACATCAGGGGTGAAAGTAAGCCGGAACGGTCCGGAGCGGCGTTCCGGTAAATGATTTGAAGACGGAACGCCGTTCCGGCTGGAGAGATCATCTGTGCGGCCAGTTTTCACTATATAACACATGACAGAAGCCGCGGTCGCTCTTATGGAAGAAAAATAAGAAAATTGACATTCGAGCTGAGAGCAGGCAGCGCTTTATTTGGACGTTTGCATTGTTTTTGCGGCGCATCAGACAGTTATTAAAATCCGTCTCTTTCTCCCTTTCTCTCTCTCTCTCTCTCTCTCTCTCCTGGTCTGCGCTCTCTTGCGTGCGCCAAGTCTGTCTTGCGTCCCGAGCGCTGCGGACCCCCGACTTTCTGAACAGCAGGCGCACCAGAGAACTGCAGCTCTGCAGCTGATGATACTAATAATAAACAATTAAATTATTTAAATGAAAAAGTAAACAAAAAAGATGCAGAGAAAAGTGAATCAGATTTTTAAGAGGAAGATCCAAAAGTGAGGATGACGATGTGCATAACAAATCTTCTAAAGGAGATGATGAAGAAGAGAAAAGAAGAGATGGAAGTTGAATGGAAAATGCCATTGAGACACCAGGTCCATCAACCCACAAATTAATTTTCTATGTTGCCAGATTATTCTTCAATCTGGACAACTGACAATATGATCTGTTTAAAGTCCCCTTCCAAAAAAAAGAAAAAAATATTTTTTGAGTTTTTAACATGCCTGTGTGTCACTTTTCTTTTGAAAGAGAACAAATGTAATCATTTTGTTTTGCATTTCCTTTTAATCTCTGTTAATCAAACTGTCAAAGACAGACTCTGTGTGAATGAATGATGTTCTTTCCATCACAACAGCTCTGCTGCACATGCACTAAACCCTCATCTGGTCCGGCTAGCATGTCTAGTTCAAGTTCTGGAGAAGAGAAGATGGTATCTTCACATTGACTGCAGTCGTTCACATTTCTGTGGTCCAATCAGCATCACTGGATTTTTGGTTTGAGTTTTATCCAATACTGACGGTAGCAGGGCTGAGAACGCTGGAAAATCTCCACCAGACTCCACGGAGCTTCTTGATGTGACCACAGAAATGTGAACGGCGGCTCATTTGACCGCAGCTGTAAAGGATCTGTGAAAGTTCGGTCCATGAAGTTCTTCCTTGTCCGAACTGATGTCCAGCTGAAAACAAAACTGCTAGACATTTTTGTGGTGCAGCGGTGAAGACTCAGAGCCACCATAATCAGACAGGGGAGGGTCCGAGATGTAGCAGGTCAGCTTCGCTCAGCTCCAGAAGCCACGCCCCCACAGAGGAGTTTTCACAGACCAACATTGAAAAAATGACTTTTTAAGACATTAAGGGTCTGGGATTTTGGTTAAAAATAACATAAACATAAATAAAACACTCCTGAGAACTTATTCTTTTTAAATAAAAGTAAAAATTACCATATGTGGACTTGAAAAGTAAAGGTATTGGACTGTGTGGGTGTGTTTGTGTGTGTGTGTGTGTGTGTGTGTGTGTGGGGGGGGGGGGCATAGTACCGGCATAACAAAAAATCTACTTTCACCCCTGGTATACATCAAGATTCATTTAACAGAGAGGACCGGCCCAATTCAATGTCCTATGATTTACAAAGAACATTTTCCAGTTCTGGTATAGAAATTAAAAGGATCGTCACCCAAACTGTTCCTGTGTGCATCTAATGAAGGAGTGACTGATTCTGAGAACATCTGAAGATCCTTTCAAGCATCTTTAACTGCTGAGTGGATCATGATAATGATCTCACTAAGGTAAAGCAGCATTCAGCTGAACAAAATTTGAGTTTGTGAAGAAATGACAGCAGCTCTCCTCCCTCTTACAACTGTAAATGTCTGTCTCTTTCGTTGCATTTCACTGGGTTTCTTTTGCTTAAAGAACCATCAGATAATTTTTTTTATTCCTATTGTTGATCATAAAAATAATGAAAAGAAAAATCCAATATGAAAAACTACAGATTAGTAGATGTCAGCGCTGTTCTATTTAAAGTTTTTTTATTCTATTTTGTTGGTAAGGATTTAAGAATTAATAATACCAGCTGACAAGTTCTCATAGAAGCATTGAAAGACCCACTCAGATCCTGATCGATTGTATAATCATTTTCAGTAGATTTTCTCATGATTAATCCGTTTTCAGTCAAAAACCTGGGTTCTGCAGAGCGGCAGAACGTCATCAGAAATTCCCCTCTGAGTTGTGCGCAGGAGTGATTGCGCAGAGCAACTCCACCCCTCTTCCCCTCCTTGTTTCTGAGAGCTCTCTGTTGCACTCTCCCACTAGCTTACAGCCCCTCTGAACCTCAACATTAGCGGTGCAACAAAAACAGTGATCAACATCATATCTACAGTTTAGATCCAGATTCCAGCTCAGACCAGGAAAACAGACGGATCTATTAGTCTGTAAGTGAATGATCAGGATGGAGCAGAGCAGAGAGACTAAAACCTGGCCAGCATATTTTCCACGTAACAAATAAGCTCTTTTTCAAACAACCTTTATACATCTGCTCCTTGTTCACAATTTGAATAAAGAATCACTCAAAAATGTAATTTTGTGATTAAATGTCTTTAAATGTTATAGAAATCCTACTACTCGAGCGTGTTTAGAATCAACAAAAACACACATTTCATCAGTGGGTCTTTCAAAGACCTCATAAGCCAAGACACCACACTATTTCGGGACCGATCAGCTCCAAAAGCCACGCTCCCACAAAGGATATTTTCTGACGGAAGCTTCAGATCAACATGAAAAATGGCTTTTTAAGACATTTAGGTTGTGAGATTTTGGTTAAAAACTTCACAATCATAATTAAAACAGTACTCAGATTGTTTTTTCTTGTTTTTTTTTTTTTATAAAAAAATTGTATGGGGGACTTTAAATAACTTTCAATATATTTCTGTCCTTAAAATATATTTTGTCAAAATTATGAAAGTTAGAAATGAGTGCAAGATAACATCGGGCCATTAATAGCAATGAAATAAAATGATCTGGAGGGCCGGATAAAATTACCCAGATCCGGCCCCAGGGCCTTGATACTCACACATGTGCTGAAGGGCCAATGAACTGGTGGAAGATCTACCTCTAGTGGCAGCCTTTAGGAATGACTGAGGCTTTGCTCTGACTTTGTATGTTAACAGTTCCATGTAGGTGCTGTGGAAAACAACCTGCTACATTTTCATCTGCTTCTGGTGTCCTGCATCCATACAAGAACCGCTGTGTCCTCAATCTCGATGTTTTCATACCATCACACAGGTCATCTCTGTAAATGTGGCCAGAGGACTAAGATTTGTTTATTAGTTGAGGATTAGGGAAAACATTTCATAAATTTAAAGCCTTTTCCCTTCTTCCTTCTCATAGTCAAAAGTACACTATTATCAGGATCTATTTTAAAGATTTCAACATGATTAAGGGAACGTGTCCTATTTGTCATTCATGATGTCCTCCAGTGGTGGGAAAATCCAAACCTTCTCGGCTGTTTGTGTGTTTTCCAGATAAAATGTTCGTCCTACTCACGGCTGATTACCTGCATCAGGTGTATCCAGCCAATTAGAACATGTCAGAGCTGGAAAAGAGGAATGTGGCCCTCCGTCTCCACCCCAGCTCCAAGCAGTTCTGAGGAACTTTTGGCTTCTGTAACATTCTCTAAATATTCTAATTCAGCGGTGATGGTTGACACAATAATGATAGATTCTTTTCATGGTCTGGAGGTGATTTTTAGTCTGGATTTTTATGTTGTTTTTTTCCTAAAATCATTTTTATTTTAATCATTTTTAATTATATTTTATTTTTTATGGATTTGTTGAGTTTTAAATAAACTTTTAAATAAATAAAAAAAGTAAATAAAAAATTCACTTGATTCCTTCATGTGAATAAAACTCTTGTTTTGTCTTTCTCTGGTGCATGCTGGTCACTATAGCAATACTGAAAAGTTTCTTTATGTCATTAATCATCAATATACTTTGAAACGTGTGTCTAATTTAATGTATCTAGACTTTTTGACTTTGTTTCGCTCATTTTTCGGTTTGTGTCAAGAATGTAAATGACTACATTTCCCATGATGCCATGGAACCTGTGCTCTTCCGGTCCTGCGCTGTTTCTGGAGCGGATTGGAACCCGGAGTCAGGATTCGCTAAATGAACGGTGTTTTGCGAAAAGGTAACGTCTTTTTGGGGCATTATTCTGGGACTTGTCGCTCGGCGGGCACCCGGTTTCACAGCGACTGCGCAGCCGCAGTGGCGGGCTCCTCGCGCCGTCCCCCGAGCAGCCGCCGCCGCTCCCCGCCGGCCGCTGAAAAGCATCGACTCCGGTTTGGGTGTTTGCGTCTCCAGTCCAGCCGCCATGCCGACTGTTCTTTGTTACATTCCGTGTGGCGGACTCGCTCAGATCGGAGTTAAAACCCGGCTAGACTTTAGGATCCGCTGAACTGGTGGATCCCGGCGGCTCCTCTGCAGATCCACAGCAGCGGCTGCTGGCAGAGGAGCCGCGGAGCGGAGGCGCCGTCCGGCCCGCCGGCCAGCCGGCCGTCCGGCTCACGCGTTCAGGTGGAACTGAGGAGTTCCCCGTCACACAGACCCCTCGTTCTTAAGCACTCCTTCCAGAAGTTCCTTTATGACATGCAGACCTGCTGTCAGCTCTCTGTTGTTGGCGCGTAAAGGCTCCATGTTCCTTCTCCTCCATGCAGGTGGAGATGATGGCTGAGCAGACCCCAGATGAGTTCATCTGTGAGTATCAGTCCATCCTCAGTCACCTGACAGTGCTCCAGTCATCATTCTGATCATGACTTCATTGAAGTACATTGATGATGGAGGTGTCCCTTCACAGGGTGTGAGGACTGTGGTCAGTACCATGACTCCGAGTGTCCAGAGTTAGGACCTCTAGTGACCGTCCAAGACTCCTTTGTACTGAGCCGGGCTCGGTGAGTAACACAAAAACCAAATGTTTACAAAGTTACTACACCCCATCCCACCAGGATCACCTCATCTATGCAGGTACACTTTATGATATACAGTACACCTGCAGACAACACACGTCCACGTGGTATACATACTTACAGTACACACACACAGTATACATGTATACATGTATTACACACTCACACAATACAAGCAAACACACCATGCACAGAACAATGATATACGCAGGCACACACAGTACATGCAGTACACGCTCATACAACACACACAATATACACAAACGACACATTCACACATCATATGAACACATTCATCACTTTTTTTACTTTAGCTTTTAATACACAGTGAAGATGTTTACTCTGTTATGTCTTTCTCTTTTATGTAACGCTCGTGGTGTGTTTTCTTTTATCAACATTCTCTTGTACACTTTAATCTATTTTTATCTGATTTTTAAGGCTTTTATTCTGTGATTGTGCAGCACTTTGGGTCTTATGGACAATTTAAGTGCTTTATAAATAAAATGTATTATTATTATTATTATTCATATGTTACATGTAGACACAACATACCAACACTATACGCATGCACACACAGTACACATAAACATGGTACACACACAGATAGTATACATGTGGCACACACTAACATAATACAAACAAACACACCATATACAGTGCACAGAAAAACTACATACACAAAAAATAAACACAAACATGATAGACAATGCACACTCACATTGCACACGCATACTATATAAAAGTATTACAAACACAGAGTACACATACAGGCAGTACAGCAGGGGTGTTGAACTCAATCACACAAGGGGCCAAAATCCTAAACACACCTCAGGTCGCGGGATGAACAGGAGAAATGTTTGTTAAACACTCTAAAACTACATTTTTAAATCTTTTTAACATAATTATGAACTAGATATATAAGATGTTGAAATTGATAGCTGAAATCACTGAAGCTGAAAACACTGAAGCTAAAATATTAGCTTAATGCAAAATTAGCCTAAAAAAAAAAACCCAGGTTAGCCAAACCAGCTAGCATGTAGCTGAAATATTAGCTAAACCCAAAATAGTCCAAAAGGCCAGCAGAATATCAATTTTTAAAAGTTTAATACTGTAACTTTTTAACATAAATATGAATAATAAAAAGGCGGGAATATTATTCCAGAATAAATCTTGTTCTTTTCCTTTAGGCTTTCCCGTTAGAGGTCGCGACAGCCAATCAGTGTCTTCAACATCCTCTACTCTAACACCAGCCACCTTCATGTCTTCATTCTCTGCATCCATAAACCTCGTCTTTGGTCTTCCTCTAGATCAGGGGTCCCCATCTAATTTGGCGAGAGGTCCAGTACCTCTGTCCGCTTGGTAGACCGGGGTCCAAACATGCAAAAACATTCAGACAATATTTGACTTTTCTGTTCTTTTATTTAATTACAATGTCTAGTTAAATTTGCAAAGAACTCTTTTAGCTTATTGTCTCAAGTATTTCTCTCATTCATTTTTGTAGAAAAAATACATATATGTTCATACATTGTAGAGTAAAAAAAAATGCACATAAACTTGCTTCCTTGTAGTGCAATGTGTGTGTGCTCTTTCACAAACTTTAATATTCTGCTGGATTTCACTTAAAGTGCAACAGTTAACATGAATGAACCTCAAACGCTTACATAATTAATCTCTTTTTTGTGCAAATGTTAACTTTCTGTTTTATAACCCTTAAAAGTAGATTGCAAATAATGCCACACATTGAACATTAAAGTAATAACTTTCATAAGTGCAAAAAACATTATAAACATAAATATAAACTACAAAACAGACTTAAAGAGACGCAGATGATACTTTGAATGGTTGATCCCAGCTGGAACTGTATGGAGCTAAATTGAGGCCAATATTATTTGAAACCCAAATAAAACAAATTGGAAAAATATTGGTGTTTGGCCATAAGAATTAAAATGTCAGAAACTTTGTATTATTCTAAAATAATAAAATAATCTTAACTATTTTCAACTTCAAACGGTCTCTTTTTTATGTTTCAAACTCAGAATTTCAATTCCCAAACTTAAATCGGTTTCAATTTTTTCCAGTTTTAACTCTTTTTTTTTAATATAAAGAATTAATTTTTAAAACTTTTGGCCCCGTTGTGGCACGCTGGGACGGGCCAATTACTCAGGGCTAATCAAAATCAATGAGAGTGATAACTGTAGTTCCAGTGTCTTCATTGACTCCTAGAGCTGAGATAATTAGGATCAGAAAATGGCTGTAATGTCTGTTCTATCATAGTCTAAAGTTGTCCCAAGACGGATGTAAAGAGCAGAGTTTTATCCCGTACAAACTGTGTGTCCAAAACACCATTCTCGCAGAGTCACTGAATGCACCAGGACTGAAGTTACCACCCTCATCCATTTTGATTGGTCCCTCATGTTAGCCCCGTCACAACAGAGCTAAAAGTTTTTAAACTGAAATTTTCATATTTGAAGTGGGAAAAAAAAAAGTTGAATTAATTTTTTTTTTGGAAACATTAACAAACATTTGAAGCTGAAATTAAGTTCATTTTAGAATGGAAAACATCTTCTAACAATTACATTTTTATAGTCAAATATCAATCTTGTTTTCAGTTTGTTTTATTTGGGTTTTAAATAATATTGGCACCAATTTAGCTCCATAGACCTGCACATCTCTGGTAAGCAGCTCAGCCCTTGTTGATGAGGGGAATCTGTTGGACATTTTCTTGAAGCTGCTGTCCCTCTTCTTCCCTCTAATATTGTTTCTGTCATCACCCCCATACACTCTGATCATTTCAGAGTCACTTTTAGTGTTTACCCAAAATCCATTCCCCTCGTAGTGAGCACTCGTAAGCCTGTTGTTGTACTGTTACCGTCTGAGTGTTGTCTGCTCGCACTGTCCTTTCAGTTCGTATATTTTCCGTAACCACGTCACTCATTCTTGCAGGTAATTTGAGTCAGAAGTTGTATTTTTTGTCTCGTAGTGCTGCTTGATATCGGTGCTAACAAAAGCAGCAGACGCCATGCTAATAAAGCAGACTCGTCTTGTAGAACTCAATGCTGGTCAAATGAAAGCAAAAGCTTCAGTCCATCATCTCGAAAGACACGATTTTCAGTCCACTTTTCTAATTATAGATAGAGCCATCGTTCATCATCTTCAGATAACTTTACGTCCGACTATGTAAACATTAGAACATCGCTTTGAGCTTTTGCCGGTTGAAGGACCCAGGTCTAAACGTAGATGTCCTCGCGCGCGCCTGTTCAAAAATCGCCATGTAAAGATGAATGTAAAATCGTACTTTTTATTAAAAATGCTTGGCGGTTCGGATAAAATGATCCGCCAGTTGGGGACCCCTGCTCTAGACCTCTTTCCTGCAGCTCTAGACTCAGCATCCTTCTACCAATATCTTCACTGTCTCTCCTCTGGACATGTCCAAACCATCTCAGTCTGACTTTATCTCCAAAACCTCTAACATGTGCTGTCCCTCTGATGGATTCATTCCTGATCCTATCCATCCTGGTCACTCCCAAAGAGAACCTCAGCATCTTCATCTCTGCTTCCTGTCTTTTTTTTCTAGTCCAACAACATGGCTGCTCTCACCACAGTCTTGTACATCTTTCCTTTCATTTGTGCTGAAACTCTTCTATCACACATCACACCTGACACTTTTCTCCACCCATTCCAACCTGCTTGCACTCGCCTCTTCACTTCTTTTCCACACTCTCCATTACTCTATACTGTTGACCCTAAATACTTAAACTCCTCCCCCTTCTTTATCATCTCTTCTCCCTGTAACCTCACTCTTCCACTTGGGTTCCTCTCATTCACACATGTACTCTGTCTTAATGCGGCTAACCTTCATTCCTCTCACTACAAATCACAATATCATCTGCAAACATCATAGTCCATGGTGATTCCTGTCTGACCTCATCAGTCAGTCTGTCCGTCACCATTGCAAACAGGAAGGGGCTCAGAGCTGATCCCTGATGTAATCCCACCTCCACCTTGAACTCCTCTGTCACCCCGACAGCACACCTCACCACTGTCTTACAGCCCTCATACATGAACATACTTCTCTGTCACTCCAGACTTCCTTATCCAATCCCATAGTTCCTCTCTGGACATTCTGTCATCATCTTTCTCCAGATCTACAAAGACACAGTGGAGCTCTCTCTGTACTTCTCTGTACTTCTCTATCAACATCCTCAAAGCAAATGTAACATCTGTAGTGCTCTTTCTCTGCATGAAACCATACTGCTGCTCACAGATGTTCACTTCTGCTCTTAGTCCAGCTTCCACTACTCTTTCCCATACCTTCACTGTATGGCTCATCAGCTTTATTCCTCTGTAGTTACCACAACTCTGCACATCTCCCTTATTCTTAAAAATGGACACATCACACTTCTTCTCCATTCCTCAGGCATCTTCTCACCATCTAAGATCCTGTTGAACAACCCGGTCAGAAACTCCACGTCCATCTCTCCTAGACACTTCCATACCTCCACAGGTATATCATCAGGACTGAGAGCCTTTCCACTCTTCATCCTCTTCAAAGCCCCTCCCACTTCACCTTTACTAATCTTTGTTACCAGTTTGTCCTCTTCTCTGCCTTTATCCTCTCTTTCTTCATCTTCTTCATCACCAGAGTCATCCTACACACCACCATCCTGTGCTGTCTGGAAACACTCTCACCAACCACTACTTTACAGTCACTGATCTCCTTCAGATGACACCGTCTACACTAGATGTAGTCTATCTGTGTGCTTCTCCTCCACTCTTATAGGTCACCCTATGTTCCTGTCTCTTCTCTAAGAATGGATTCACTATAGCCATTTCCATCTTTTTGCTAAATCAACCACCATCTGTCCTTCTACATTCCTCTCCTGGATACCAGACCTGCCCATCACCTCCTCATCACCAACATGTCCATTGAAATCTGCACCAATGACAACTCTCTCATTTCCATGGATGCTCATCATCACTTCATCGAGGTCCAACCAGAACTTCTCCTTCTCTTCCAGCTCACATCCTACCTGTGGGGCATACCCACTAACAACATTGAACATCTCACCCTCCATTTCTATCTTCAGACTCATCACTCTATCTGACACTCTTTTTACCTCCACAACACTCCTAACAAACTCCTCCTTCAAGATAACTCCTCCTCCATTTCTCTTCCATCTCCACCATGATAGAACAACTTGAACCTGCTCCTGAGCTTCTAGCCTTGCTACCTTTCCACCTGGTCTTCTGGACACACAGTATGTCTACCTTTCTCCTCTGCATCATGTCAACTAACTCTCTACCTTTTCCTGTCATAGTTCCAACATTCAAAGTTCCAACTCTCAGTCCAACACTAGTGACTTTCCTCTTCTCTCTCTTCCTATGAACCCTCCTTCCTCCTCTCCTTCTTCGACCAACAGTAGTCCAATTTCCACCGGCACCCTGTCGGGTGATTTTACGTTGGGTACCCTTCTTGACACAACCCTCTGTATTTATCCGGGCTTCGGCACAATGAGACCCTGGCTTGGGCCCCCTCGTTGATACATTATTCCAGAATAAATCTATAGTCTAAATATGACTTTTGTGTTGGATTTGTGTCGATGTTCAGCTGCTTTCCATTGGAAGCATGTTCTTCTGCTCTTGTGACCGTCGTGGTGCAGAGGTAGAGCGGTCGACCTCTGATCAGAACGTCGCAGGTTTGGTTCTCGCCCTGCCTGCCCATGTGTCAAAGTGTCCTTCAGCAAGAAGCTCGCATTGCTCCTGGTGGTTGTAGGGCGGTGCCAGTATTTGGCAGTGGAGCCGCCTTCAGTGTGTGAATTATTGAAAAAACTTGAATGACTTTTCTTTTACTAACGTCCTCGTGCTACAGCGCCATCTTGCCCCCCCTTGAATGACTTTTCTAATGAAAATGAAGTCCTAAACAAGTATACACATTTACCTTTACCATCTGTGGTGGGTCAGGTCTTCTCTACCCAGCAGCCTGGAGATCAGGGAGGTGTCGAATGGAGAGGAGGGAGTGTTTGTTCTCCGCCGGCTGGTCAAACGGACTCGCTTTGGGCCTTTTGAGGCCAAGAGGGTTTCCAGCGTGGAAAAGGAAGGAGCCTTTCCTCTGAAGGTGCAGCTTGATGCTTCTTGGCTTCACTTGAACCTCTGAGCTTCCACCAGTGTGGTTGCTGACTGAAGCCAATCCTCCGCTGAGCAGGTTTTTCTGAGGGACGGCGTGGTGCTGTGTCTGGACCGCAGCAGTGAGGAGGACTGCAACTGGATGATGCTGGTGCGGCCCGCCACTGACCACAGGCACCAGAACCTGACGGCGTACCAGCAGGACGATGACATTTACTTCAACACCTCCCAGGTGCGTGCATCTGGAGCGCGGGGTGCGGCGGCGGCGGGCTTCGCTTCTCATGATTTGTGTTTGCCAGGATGTGCTTCCGGGAACCGAGCTGAGGGTCTGGTACGGAGCTTTCTATGCCAAGAAGATGGAAAAGCCCTCGCTGAAACCTCCACTTCAGTCACTCATGTCTCCCCCAGGTACCACCCCAAACAGATTCATCCCCTGCAGTCGCCATGGCAACATGTTCACCGTTCACTTTTCCTGTCTAATCAGATGTAGCACCTTCATCTGCTAAAATAGAGACCTCAGAAATAAGTCAGTCCAATATGACGCCGGGGATTGAAGACAAGATTTTGGGTATGTTTGATTTGACATCATTCGTTGGTTCTTGGGAAACTAACGTCTGTTTTTTTTTTCACAGTTTTTATTTGGTTTTTCCTCTGCAGATGGTAAATCAGTGTGTGGCATCTCATGCTTCACTTCTGTCTATTACAGACAACACCGTGAGTCCTATCAGCCAGGAGACGGTATCGGCGCTTCCTGTGGAAGCTCTTTTGCCCCCGGAGGAGAACCTGCCTGCTCCTGCAGGGGGGGGCACCGCCCCTCAGCCCGGCCGTAAGAGCGGCCCGAACCGAGGGAAGAGGGCGCGGGCGCGGCGGCTCGGGTCTTCAGCGGCAGCAAACCGAGTCAGAGGTGAGAAGGCAGACCCGATCCGAATTCTTCCCTTCGTCGTCATTGATCCCTCCAAACAGAGAGTTATGAAAAGAAAGAGTCTCGAATTTCAGATTCATTCAATGATGTCATCAATTATCACCGGTCTGCTAGCTTTAGGGCGGAGCTTCCAGCGCGTGAATATCCACAACAACAGCAGTTTTATAACTTTAAAAAGTTCATGCTCCAACATAAAGTCATCACTCACATTTAAATGTAAACGTCTGTGGTTCAGAGCGAAAGAACTTCTCTGTGCGACGTGGTTTAGCCTCGCGATGGAGGGTTTTGTATCCCTCCGCTTGGAGGGTCGGATCTAAAAAAAAATTTTTGGACACACTTGCACTAAAAATGCATCTTCAAATGGAGGAGTGGGGGTTGGCCCAGAGTCTCTTGGAAGGGTGTTGGGTCTGAAGCAGGTGACCTCTGCAGTTCTGAGAAGCTTCTCTCCCTCTCTGCTGAAAGCGTTTGAGGCTGATTCTAACTTTACTTCAGTTTCTGTGCTGGTGCATACAGGACGCAAAAACCACTTAATTTGTCCCTGAATTCATTGGCAGGAAGTCCTCGTCTGGAACCCGTTTAAGCTTCTGACCTCGTTTCTCCTCTTTTTTTCCGACCTTTTTTGATTGTTTTTTTCTCTGTGACACTCTCCAGCATTTCTCCAGCTTTTTCTCCAGAGGTAAACAGGTATAGGTTTACAAATTTGAACATTTGTTCATATTGAATTAGAAGAAATAAAACGATTAATGCTCTCTGTCCCAAACAAAGCTCATCTTGAAGACTAAACTGTTAGACTGTTAATGTGGAGCTTAATTGGAGCCAATTATTATTTGAAGCCAAAATAAAAAAATATATTGTTTGCCAAAAAAAAAAAAAAAGGAAAATGTCCAAAACTTTTTACTATTTTAAAATCCATTTAATTGTTTTCAGTTTCAAATGTTCTGTTTTTAAGGTTTCAAAACTCAAATTTTCCCTTTTAAATCTTTTTTTTTTCTTTTTTCGATTCTGAAAATTTCAGTTTCTAAACCTTAGGCCCCATTGTGGCCTTCAGTTTTCAAAAAAGGAGTTGAAAATGAAAGATTTAAAACGGAAAAAACTGTTTTTGAAATGGACATTTTGAGTTTTGAAACCTAAAAAACACAACATTTGAGCTGAAAATAATTAATTTCATTTTAGAATAACAAAAACTCTTGAACATTTTACTTGTATTTTGCAATATTTTTTCAATTTGTTTTATTTGGAGTTTCAAATAATATTGGTTCCAATTTAGCTCCATAAGTTACAGTTATTCACATTTAAAAGCTGATAGATCTGAAAAGTTATTAAAATATCGTTTCTGAAAGGGTTTCCTTAAGTTTAGGAAATTTCCGCTTCCGGCTAGAGATAGATTCCGGCGCCATCTTGCATGTGAGACCCCTCGTTCAAGCAGCCACTTCCAGAGAAAAGTGAAATATTGAAAGTTGTTTAAGTTGATTTATTCTGGATTAATATTCATGCATTTTTATTATTCATAATTATGTTAGCTTATGCTTTTAAAGTTTTAAAAACTTAGTTTTTTCGTGCTTAATAACCGTTGATCCTGTTCGTTCCTGTTTGTGAAGATGCGAGGCCTTCGGCGGCGAGCCTGGAGTCAGGGACCCGAGAGGCGACGGCAGACTGCAGGAACCTGCTGAGCTCGGCGGACAGCGCGGCGGTCCTGAAGAGGCACAAAACGCGGGAACACAAGCGGGTCTACCGCTGCTCCCTCTGCAACAAGATCTTCCAGAACAGCAGCAACCTCAACAGGCACATCCGATCTCATGGTTGGTGTTGACGCGGCGCCGTTGACCATCAGAAACGGAGAGCGCTGAACTTCCCCTTGTCGTCCAGGTGATAAGCTGTTCAAGTGTGACGAATGCGATAAGCTGTTCAGCCGGAAGGAGAGTCTGAAGCAGCACATCTCCTACAAGCACAGCAAGAATGTGGTGAGTGAGGCTCGGGGCGGCGGCCTGGACCCCAGCTACCTCCACATCATGGCTGCTCTTCTGTTCTCCCACAGCCCGATCAAGAGTACAGATATAAATGCAACACCTGCGAGAAATCCTTCCGCCTGGAAAACGCTTTGAAGTTCCACAACTGCCGCACAGGTGCGCCGACCGGTCTGTCTTCCATTTGTTGTCCAGGGTTTTTGTTCTTTCATTTACTGGAACTCTTCAACCATGATCAGGATATTTCCAGGAGATTCTGAAGGAGAAAAGCGGCTCCCGCCGCTTTTCTCCTTCAGAATCTCCTGGAAATATCCTGATAACAGTTAAAAAGTTACAGTACGTTGTAGATTTTGTTTTTACGCCTCAGGTGTTAAAGGGTTAATCATCCTAACATGCTTGACTCCATCTCCAGATGACAAGACGTTCCAGTGTGACATCTGCTCGCGGTTCTTCTCCACCAACAGCAACCTCTCCAAGCACAAGAAGAAGCACGGCGAGAAGCTGTACTCCTGCGAAATCTGTAACAAAATGTTCTACCGCAAAGATGTGATGCAGGAGCACCACAGGAGACACAGCGTCGGTGAGTCCCGCTCACGTCCGCTTTAGAAGAAGAAGAAGAAGAATCTTTATTTCTATAGCACTTTTCACAGAACGAATCACAAAGTGCTTCACAAAAGAGCATAAAATCAGAAGACACAGGGAAATAAAATCAATTATCAATAATAAAACAACCAAAACACAGTAAAACACGTTAAAACATAGTAATACAAGGGCTAAAATCAACTAAAAGTTCTCCTGAATAAAAACGTCTTGACCTGGGATTTAAAGCACTCAACGGAGTTAATCTGATGTTTAGCCCTACAACACCAAACCCATCAGTTTGCCCTCCACAGGGGCAGTGTGGTTATTCTTATCCCTGAAAAACCGGGTAATTCCATCCGGCCCTCCAGATCATTTTATTTTGTTGTTATTATTGGCTCGATGTTATCTTGCTCTTATTTTTAACTTGTTTAATTTAGTAAAATATTGGAAGTTATTTAAGGTTTAAGTTGTCTTATAATTATATTAAAAAGTTATAGATTTAAAGTTTTAAAAAATCAGCATTCTGCTAGCTTTTCAGACTATTTTGCCATTTATTAAGATTTTTTAGCCTATCCAGGAGTTTAGCAAATATTTCAGTTGTATGCTAGCTGTTTTGGCTAATTTAGGCTTTCTAAAAGGTTTTTAGGCCGTTTTGGCTAATATTTACACATTAACTGTTTTCGCCAATTAAGGCTTTTTTCAGTTTTGTGGGCTATTTTAAAGGTTAGCTATTTTTTCAGCCTCATGCTAGCTGTTTTGCAGTCTAGCAAATACTTCAACTACATACTAGCTGTTTGGCTAATGTAGGGTTTTTAAAACATTTTTTGGCAGTTGTGGAGTTTAGCTAATATTTCAGCTACGGTACATGCTAGCTGTCTTCATTTTATTTATCCTTTTTTTTTTGGCTAATTTGGCATTTAGCTAATATTTTAGCTGGCTATCAGCATTAGCATCTTCAGCAGCCAAATTCAGCTTCCAACATTCACTCTAGCGTTATCACAGGTAATGCTATATATCTAGTTCATAATCATGTTAAAAGTTCTGGTTTTATTTAGAGTTTAATAAATGTTTATCCTGTTCAGCCTGGGACGTAAGGTGTGTTATGGATTCTGGCCTCTTGAGTGATTGAGTTGAACTCTCCTGCTCTTATGTATATCATCAGATACATGCAGTATACAGATAATCCAACAGGGGGCAGTAATTCACTCATTAGAAGGGCTTCAAGTCACACTACAGGGCTGTCATGTTTCAGGATGTGGATACGGGTTTTGAAGAAAAACTTGGCTAAATTTGAAAAGATTTCTATAAGAAAAACATAACCTTTTAGTGAGACATAAAAAATGAACAGTTTCTGGGTTGATGCAATGTGATAAAAAATATAAATTTCATAAACTGTTTTAGTAAAACCAATTGGCGTATCAAATTTGATACTGCAGGAATTTAAGACCTTGTAATCCTAAATCAGGATTTCTGTTTCAGGTTTCTGTTAGATCTGGTTTCATGAGCTCAGACCTGAGCAGGGACAGAAATTGTTTAAAAAAAAAAATCATCATGCAAAACCAACAAGGTTGAGAACTGCAAAATATGTAAGAAAATGAAATATTACATCTTCCAGACATCCAAACAGCCAATTCCATTCTTGGATTTTTCATTGCTCTGTTATGGTAGGATTCTTTATATTTGAAATTACAATTTTTGTGTTTATTTTGGTTCTCACAATGTTTTAATTATTCAAGAGAAAAAAAACATCTTTGAGCTGTAAGGCCTGCTGTATCAGATATGACACAAATTGAAACTCGTAAATAAAAAATTATATTAGATTTTTTTTTCTGTTTGTTCATGTGGCTTAATAAGGGATCCAAGTTCTAAAGATTGGAATTTTCTGTCAGTTATTTAAAGGGTAACCAAACAGTGACGTTAGAGGCTGACTCCAGTCAGAGGGGCGGGGCTGGAAGAGGACTGTTATCATGACTGGAGCTGCAGATCATGTGTGGCTCAAATGATTCAACTGTAATACCTCATTTCAACCTATAGGGGGCAGCACTCAGACAGTTTTAGATTATATTTTCAAGAATTAAACTATTTGATTTTAATTTGTAATGTTGAACATTTAAAGCCTCGTTTATAGAGATTAACAGACAAAAAACAAAGTTGATTTAGGGTTTGGATACCTTTAGATCAGAGGTGTCAAACATACGGCCCGCGGGCCGTATCCGGCCCGCTAGATGATTTAATCCGGCCCAATTATGAAGAAAAAAATATATAAGAATTTTCAAAAAAGAAAGCAAGTTTCTAGCCCATTCCTGTGGCGAGTTATAGTTCTTTAAAGAAGTGGATGCAATGCGCAATTTAACCACTAGGGGGAGCAAATGAAACTCAAAAGATCAAGAAATTAAAATCGGATTTATTTTGCTGTGGAAACCCCCAAAATATTTAACAAATTGTTTTTACAACATAAAATGACAGTTTTGGGTGTAATTTCATAAAAACCACTAAACTACATTTAGTCAACAAACTAATCAACATATTTTTGACTGAAAATGCAAAAAAAAAATTTCAGGTGAAATTCCCAGATTCTTCATTTGGGCCACAAATATGAAGAGTTTGTTTTGGTAGAGGAACATGACACACCTCACAGCTCCATGATGTTTTTGTCCAAAAACTAAAAATAGAGGCCATATTTTGCCTTTAATTCAATAAAATATCAGTTCCAGAACATAAAAACTTTTATTTTATCACGTCGATCTCACAGCTGCACAGCAGGATGTCTGAGGGCGTCCGTCGGTTCCAGAGGTTCATTTAGTTTGATTTTTCATTGATTAAAACATTTATATTTTTTCCGTAGCCCCCTTTTTAGTTTACTATTGGGATTACTTTAATGTCAGATGTAAAACATTCAGTCTGTATAAAATTAAATAAACCTTTTTTTTTTTTTTTTTTTTTCAGTGAAATCCATTTTATTTGAAATGCTTTGGACTCAGTAAATAAAAATGTAATAATAAGTGATTAGACTACTAGGTTGTTTGAAACAGTTTTTGCAACTAAGAAATAAACAAAACTAAAATAAAGCTAAAGATAACACGTTAAACAAAGGTTAGTTTGCTGTTATGTTTCTGGCCCGGCCCACTTGAGATCAGACAGGTTGAATGCGGCCCCCGAACCAAAATGAGTTTGACACCCCTGCTTTAGATGGTTCAGGCTTTTGTTCCAAAGACTCTCTTGTTGTGGACAGGACCAAAGCACATGAAGAGAGAAGAGCTGGACACCAATGGAGAAGAGGGCTCAAAGTACAGAAAGGAGCCGTCCCCATGTCCCATCTGCGGAAAGGTAAAGTGCAGCCCCTCTCTAAAGGCAGCACCTTCTCTCCGTGTCCTCCTGGTGTCGGCTCACTCTGCGGTCTGAGAGTGATCCTGTCGGATCAAACCAGAGCAGGAACAATGAAGGACAGCCCGTGTCCATGTTTGAATGTGCCACACACTTCCACTGCAGTCTGCAGACACGGTCGCTGTGCTGTCGGTGCCGTTCGTCTGCAGGACAGGTGCAGACGGTCACGTCTGATGAGCGGGACAACGGCTGTCAATCCCAAAAATGAACCGTGTTCAAACATTGATTCATGTACACCAGGCGTCCTCATCCCGGTCCTCGAGAGCCGGCACTGACGGTTTCCAGATCTCCAAGCTGCTGATTATCTCAGTCACATGTCTCCACATTCTGATTGAATGAACACACCTGGTCCAGGTAATCAGCAGCAGGGAGTGCAGGGAGAGCTGGAGAACAGGCAGGAGTGAGGACTGAAGGTTATTTTTGGTGGCACAAACGCAAAGACGAGTGTGGTTCTGTTGGGTAAGTGAGAGATAATACCCGCCAGGATTGTGAAGAGGACAGTTGTTCTTGTGTCGTCTATTATTTTCTTGTAGTGGTAACCTGTAGGGCCATTTTCCTATTAGTGCTTTAACGTGGTTCTTTTTTAGGTTTAAAGGTCCATACCATCATTTTCTTAAGCCTTTCAGAGTGAACTTACCTTTAGTAGCCAGACTATCACTAAACTGGTTCACAACACAAATACACTCGACATCTGCACGACCGACTCTGCATCTGAAATGAAAGGTTTTTGCACTTTTGTACTCTGTGGGACACACTGTCATGGTAACGACTACTGAGCCTGCCCTGATTCCGCTTTGCTGCAGTGGAGGACAGTCTTATATATGCTAAGCATAAATGATCCTTCATTTCAGAGGAAACCTTCTCCTCTTCCTGTTGGTTTTTGTCCAGAAGCTAAAGTTTGATTCCTAGATGGAAGAAATATCCCTAAATAAATCTGATCATTACATGTGGATCAATAAAGAAAAAATATGTTTTATTGACAAATACAATTATTTATAAACACATACACTGCCTTTCCAAAAAAAAGTCGCCACCTTGATTTAACTAAGCAAACAGGTACGAGCCTCCTATTGGATAATTACTGCGTGGGTGATTATCTTTCTGCTGGCAACGAGTTATTTAAACCCAACTGGTGCACTGAGTTGCTTCTCATTTCCTGAACAACCATGTTGAAAAACACATCCCGTGGTTTTGGAGAAGATGTTAGTCTGTTTGAGAAGCGTCGAGTCATCGGCATGCGTCAAGCAGAGAAAACATCTCAGGAGATTGCAGAAACTACTAAAATTGGGTTGAGAACTGTCTGACGCATTATTAAAAACTGGAAGGATAGTAGGGACCAATCGTCTTTGAGGAAGAAATGTGGCCGGAAAAAAATCCTGAATGATGGTGATCGGAGATCACTTAAACGTGTGGGGAGATCAAATCGAAAAAAAGCAAGAGTAGAACTCAGGCCTCTGTTTAATAGAGAAAGTAAGAGCATTTCCACATGAACAATATGAAGGGAATTCAAGGGATTGGGACTGAACAACCGTGTAGCCTTAAGAAAACCACTAATCAGTGAGGCTAACCCGAGAAAAGGCTTCAACTTGCTAGGGAGCATAAAGATTGGACTCTAGATCAATGGAAGAAGGTCATGTGGTCTGATGAGTCCAGATTTACCCTGTTCCAGAGTGATGGGGGCATCAGGGTAAGAAGAGAGGCAGGTGAAGTGATGTACCCATCATGCCTAGAGCCTACTGTATCAACCTGTGGGGGCAGTGTGATGATCTGGTCAGGTCTCGGTTCAGCAGCAGTCTGTGCTCAAAGAATGAGGTCAGCTGACCACCTGAACATATGAATGACCAGGTTATTCCATCAATTTCTTCTTCCCTGATGACACGAGCATATACTCCAAGATGACAATGCCAGGATTCATGGAGCTCAAATAGTGAAAGACTGGTTCAGGGAGCATCAGACATCATCATTGTCCACCACAGAGTCCAGACCTTAACCCCATTGAGAATCTTTGGGATGTGCTGGAGAAGGCTTTGCTCAGCGGTCAGACTCTACCATCATCAATGCAAGATCTGGATGAAGAATTAATGCAACACTGGAGGGAACTAAATCTTGTGACATTGCTAAAAAGCTAAAGGCGGTCCAACGAAATATTAGAGTGTATGAACCTATTTTTGGTGGTGACTTTTTTTCGGCCAGGCCGTGTATTTACTCTTTGTAAACTATAAGGTAAATAATGTAGAAAGAAAGACAACAAACTACTTCAGATATTCCCACATTGCTGTTGATGGTAAAATGTGACAGAGATGTCCATCATGGAGACATCTGAAGAACATCTGAAGGACATCTGAAGGACATCTGACGAACATCTGAAGAACATCTGAAGAACATCTGAAGGACATCTGAAGGACATCTGAAGAACATCTGAAGGACATCTGAAGAACATCTGAAGGACATCTGAAGGACATCTGAAGAACATCTGAAGGACAGAGATGTTGTGATCAACTCAGTCTGTCCGTCTATAGTCCAAGGTCATGCTGTTCCTGTGTTTAGACCGCTCAATAATATTGGACAGTCGTGATTGTCTTTTTAGATTTATAATGAACGCCCTGCAGCCAATCAGAATGTAGTGTTCACCTGGACAGGTTTTAGGTGTACATGAGTGCCAAATACAGCAACATTTACTGTTTAAATCCTGTTTTAATGATTGAAAACCCTACACCCACTCCCTCCAGCATGTCTTCACCGCGCTCCTCCTGTTCTCAGGTGTTCTCCTGCAGGAGCAACATGAACAAGCACCTGCTGACCCACGGAGATAAGAAATACACCTGTGAGATCTGCGGCAGGAAGTTCTTCCGAGTGGACGTCCTCCGTGACCACATTCACGTGCACTTCAAGGTGAGCCGTCACCTTCACCTTCAGCATCAGAGTCCCGACAGTGACGGGACGGGTTTCTGTCTGCAGGACATCGCTCTGATGGATGAGCAGGAAAGAGAGGACTTCATCAAGAAGATCGGCATCTCTGCTGACGACAGCGATGAAACCGACGAGGATGAAGACGAAGAGGATCCTGAACACCACAAGTACAACTGTAAAAAGTGTCAGGTGAGTCATGACCTCCTGACCTCCTGGAAACCGTCTTTCGCTGTTCCTCGGCGGTTCAGGCTCCCACGGCGAGCGTTACAACACGTTGTCAGCTTTATCCCTCTTGATAAATGTAAACATTTTTCTCTCTGGCCTGTTTTTGCTCAGAAGATTGTGGGATAATTTGTATTCTTTCTTTTCATTTGTTTGTTTTTTGTTGTTCTTGTTTGAAAATAGAAATTGGGGGGAAAAAAAAAAGAGCCGCATATTGTCACAGAAAATGTACCTGATTAAATATTATGATGAATCACAACACAGAAGATGAATCTGATGAATCTTTTTGATCGAGTGACAGCACTAATTGTGGACATCTCTGAGGTTTCTTCTTTTTCCTGACTCAAGTTTTTTATGAGTTTTTCCTTACACAGAGTGAGGGTCTAAAGGCAGGATAACCAGTTTATTTAGTCTGTTTAGTTTATAGCTATTGTTTAGATTTTATGACTAATTTCCTGCATTTGTAAAATTACCTGCATGAAGCCCAATGAGGTCAATTTTATTTGTGATTTTGGGCTATTTAAATAAAATTGACAGTTAGTAAGCTTTGAGCAAATACTGTGACAAAAAAATAACAATAATCACAATGAACCTTTTTACAAGTTTGCGATTAATGAGTTAAATATTTGTTTGTTGATTCCCGGCCTTAAACATAATCCTTTAGTTTTTCTACGTTTCTGTCTTTAGTTATCCTTTGCTAAAGGCCGAGAGTATCTGAAGCACATCATGGAGCAGCACAAGGAGAAAGGCTACGGCTGTGCCATCTGCAACCGCCACTTTGCCCTGAAGGCCACATACAACGCACATCTGGTCATCCACAGAGAGCAGCTGCCAGACCCCGCCGTGCAAAAGTAAGACGCACGTTTGGGTCAGAATTCCTGAGGTTTTTGGATCTGCCCTGAAGAGAGACAACGCTTTGATGCGGAGCTGTCTGCCGCCATCTTGAATCTTCAAAGGTACATCCATCCGTGTGAGATCTGTGGAAGAATCTTCAACAGCATCGGGAACCTGGAAAGGCACAAGATCATCCACACGGGTAAGGTGTTTGTGTTTGTGTCGGTGAAATGTTCCTCCTGGCCGGCTGACCGTGGATGACTGGCCTTCAACCCAGGAGTGAAGAGTCACGGCTGTGAACAATGCGGCAAATCATTCGCGAGGAAGGACATGCTGAAGGAGCACCTGAGGGTCCACGACGACAACAGGGACTACCTGTGTGCGGAGTGCGGGAAAGGTGAGCGTCGGCCTCTCACTGCGCAGGGCGCTCAGCGCAGACCGTTTCTGAACCTCCTCCCTTCCAGGCATGAAGACCAAGCATGCTCTGAGGCACCACATGAAGCTGCACAAGGGCATCAAGGAGTACGAGTGTAAAGAATGCAACCGCAAGTTCGCTCAGAAGGTCAACATGCTGAAACACTACAAGAGACACACAGGTGAGGTCAAGGACCTGCAGGTGTGCGAGGCCTGCTGGATGGAAGAGTGTGAGCTCTCATGTGGACCTCTCGTGTCTCCAGGGATCAAAGACTTCATGTGTGAGTTGTGTGGGAAAACGTTCAGCGAGAGGACGACTCTGGAGACGCACAAACTCATCCACACAGGTCAGTGTCTCACACTCTAGACCACGTGTCAAAGTCAGGCCCCGGGGGCCAGATCCGGCCCTCCGGGTAGTTCTATCCGGCCCTCCAGAACTTTTTATTTTATTGTTTTTTTAATCTCTCAATTTTATCTTGTGCTTATTTCTAACTTGTACAATTATGAATAAATATATTTTATGGAGAGTAAAATATTAAAGTTATTTAAGGTTTAAAATAATTTGTTCTGGAATAAAACCTGCCTTTTTATTATTCATAATTATGTTAAAACGTTACAGATTTAAAGTTTTAAAATTTGTCATTCCGCTAACTTGTTTTATTGTTTTGGCATTTACTAAGATTTAGGATATTTTGGAGTTTAGCTAATATTTCATCTACATGCTATAGCTAATTTAGGTTCTTTTTTTTTACTGTTTTTGGAGATTAGCTAATATTTACACGCAGCTGTTTTGGTTAATTTAAGTACAACTAGATGGAAAATAGAGCAAGTTCCTGGAAAAACGTGTCTTGTTTGTCATATCTGTCAGAACTGAGAAATGCCATTTGTGCATTTTTAAAATGTAAATTATTTATCTTGCCATAATATTTCCTGCTCCTGTTTAGTCGATGAACACATCTCAACCCCACCCCACCCCCCTCCTTTAATGTGCTGATAAAATACAACTAAAATCAACATTACATTAAAAAAACAAAAAAAAAACAAAATATGTATAAACTTAAAAATACAACTTCCAAACATTTCAGTTTTTAGTTTGTAGACTTCTGATTTGAGCATTATGACAACTTCTGTTAGACGTCCATCGGCCATGTCACGTCTATCTGCCATGCCAGTCCACCATGACACCTGCAGCTGGGTACTCTTGAAAAAAAGATCTTAAATGCTTCTTGTGAGCGGGACTGCAGCTCTGTGTGGCAGACGAATACTCTCAGGTAAATCTGGACGTGTTCAAGTTAGATGATCAGCAACACAAAACCAAGTTATGGTCCAAAACAAAACATCTTTATCGTAAATGAGGCTGGAATCTCTTAAATCTACTGATCTGTAGCTTTATTATAAGATCTTCATGTATTCTGGTGGTTAGTCCATCCTGTTTATTACTGTTTAATTCTACTCTTGCTTCTTCTTTTAACTCTGTTCTTAAGGTTGTGTTCACCTCAATGTAATATTGAACTAGAAACGTTACATCACCTGTGATAACGCTAGTAAGAATTCTTTTAGCTGAAAGTAGATACTGACGCTTTTTGCTGAAAATTGTGACACAATTTACTTTAATTGCCGCAGGGATTTGCTGAAAATGCAAAAGTTATTTTCAGAATGTTAAATGTGCTAAAAGACTGGAATTGTATTAACAACTATTAAAGAGCTCTGAAGTTTAGCTACATTTCTGAAAATTTTGTAGTAAAATTGCTTAAAATACCTAATTCATGCTAATTTTGCAAAAAATATTTAGTGTGGCTTAAAAATTAGCTAAACTCCAAATAAGCCAACAAAAGCTAGCTTGTTTCTTAAATACTAACTAAACCCTGTAGTTTTTATGAAAACATTTGCCTTTTGCTAAAATAGAAGCTGAACTCTAAATTGGCCCATAAAACATCAGTAGATGATAAATTAGACAAAAACATTAGCATGTTGCTAAAATATTAGCTTAAGTCAAAATTAGCACAAAAAGCCTCTGTAGATGCCAAATTAGTAAAAAAAAAAAAAAAAGCTGGCACATTACTTAAATACTAGCTAAACTCCAAAATAGCATAAAAAATCTTGGGTCAACTAAATTTGTCAAAACTGTTAGCCTGTTGCTAAAATATTAGCTAAACTTCATTTTTTTTAAAAATTCCTTTAAAGATGAAAACATAACCATGAATGCTTTTAATGGTTTGTTGCTAATCTACTTAAAATTTGACTTTGTCATTCATTTCTCATGATGCATATTTTGTTCAATATTTTAAAAACAATAAAGTTTATGATTACCAAAAATACAAGCAGGAATGTCCTGAATGAGCTGAACGTTTTGATAGAAAGATTGCTGAAATCCCTGAAAGTGTGATTGAGTATTTACATATGTGGACAGGAGCAGAGAATCACTAAAAAGCTCCAGCAAAAGTGTCATTTCCGTCTAAACGTCTTACGGCGTTTTTGAGTTTTCTTCTCTTTCTCTGCTGCAGTTGGGAAAACGTGGAAGTGTGAGACGTGTGATAAGAAGTACCTGACTGAGTACATGCTGCAGAAGCACGTCCATCTGACCCACGAAAAGGTGGAGGCCCAGTCCTGTCACCTGTGCGGGACCAAGGTGTCCACCCGCGCCTCCATGAACCGCCACCTGCGCCGCAAACACCCCGACTCTGTGAGCGAGCGGCTCGCACGCACGCATGCCGGCGCAGCCGCAGGCGCCGAGCTGACGTGCTTCCTCTCTGTGCCTGCAGGTGGCGTCCTTGAGAGGAGATGACTTTGATGACCTCCAGGAGAACTCTGCAGTCAGTAATTCCTCTGTCAGTAACGTACAGGTTAGATCTAACTCGTGTGTCTTATGCGTGTTTTGATGCAGCCAGCGCAGTGTGCACGAGCGCTCACACTCCTGCTCCGAAATCCAACCTCTCTTCTCAGACCTGGATTCACAACATTTCAACTGGTTTAGAACCATTTAATTCAATTCAGATTTATTTTATTTCTATAGCCCAAAATCACAAAGAAATTTGCCTCATTGAGCTTCATGCAGATAATTTTACAGATTCAGAAAATAGTGAAACATGAAAAAAAAAAACTGAGTCAGGAAAAAACGAAGAAACCTTATGGATTCCCACATGAGGGAGAGATCCTATTCCAGGATGAACAGGAGATACAGAACTGGTAAAGAAGAATGAGCTTCTACAACTAGGTATTTGAATAGAGTTCATTCAGATAGAGCTGAGGGACGAGTGGTGATGAAGTCCTCAGTCAGACGAAGCAGAAGAGCAGTCCACGGCCAGGAGCAGGAGTGTGGGGGATCCACCTGGATCTGAAATCACTCCCGCTCCCCAGAGGGGAGAGAGAGAGAAAAACAACATGTGAATGGAACTGCACCAACAAAAGCATGGAGAACTAAATCTAATAAAGAATAAAGAGTAGAAGAGAGGAGAAGAAATTAGAATAGAGAACAGAACCCCAGAGCTGATGTGGAGAACAACTATGATAGAAAATCTAGCAGAACGCTAACCTGTCAAAGCAGAATGTTTTAGGCGAGCTTTGAAGGTGAAACTTGCTGGATCTCTGACATGAGCTGGAGCTTATTCCAGAGAACAGGGGCTTGATGGCTGAAGGTTCTACCTCCAACTGGACTTTTAGAGATTCTAGGAACTACAAGCAGTCCTGCATTTACTGAACCAAGTGTTCTGATTGGTTGATCTTTAATATAGGATGGGACCACACCATTCAGAGCCTTATAGGTTAACAGGAGGATTTTGAACTTGATCCTGGATTCAACTGGGATCCAGTGGAGTGAAGCTAACACCGGAGTGATGTGTTCTCTTCTGCTTAGTTCCTGCTAACAATCGGCTGCTGCATTCTGAACAAGATGAAAACTTTTTAAAGAACTTTTAGGGGCAGGCTATTAGTAAAGAGTTACAGTAATCCAGTCTAGACGTAACAAATGCATGGATGAGTTTTTCAGCATCACTTTTAGATAACATATTTCTGATCCGAGCTATGTTGCGAAGGTGAAAAAATGCAGTTCTACAAGCTTGTGATATGTGAGCCTTAAATGATAAATCCTGGTCGAATAAAACCCCCAAGTTTCTAACTGTAGAATTGGAGGAAATTTTTACATCATCCAAGGAGATTATTGATCTGAAGAGCATCTCTCAGGTGGTTTTTAATGGAGCCCAGACCTCAGTTTTTTCTGGGTTAAGGAGGAGGTAATTAGTTGTCATCCAGGACTTAATGTCTCTAATGCAGGAATTCAGTTTCTCTAGGTGGTCATTCTGGTCTGGTTTAATGGATAAATACAGCTGCGTATCATCTGCATAGCAGTGGAAATTAATGCTATGTTTCCTAATTATGTTTCCTAAGGGCAGCATGTACAGGATGGGCCCTAGAACTGATCCCTGAGGAACTCCGTAGCTATCTCGAGTACAATGAGAAGACTGTCCATTTACATTAACGAACTGGTATCTATCAGATAAATAGGATTCAAACCACTGGAGGGCAGATCCTCTGATCCCTATGTCATGCTCTAGTCTCTGGAGTTAGTCTGAATGAATCACGATGAACATCATAAACCAGCAGCTGCCTCATGATTTCCTCTGCAGTCCTCCCTGTCCCTGGAGAAGGACGGCGTGTCCCAGGACCGGCCTGCCCGACCGTCCCGGCAGCCCAAGAGGAAGCAGCGAGCCGCGGCCGAGCCGGAGCTCTCCGACCCCGACGACTACGGAGACTTCAGCGAGCCCAGACAGGAGCCCATCGGCGAGTTCAACACCGTCATCGTCGGGGATGAGACGGAGACCAACTCTGCCGTGCAGAGCATCCAGCAGGTGCGGACGCTCTCTGCAGGGAAGCAGCTTCACTGGGCAGAAATGACGGGATGTGAAAGTGTTACTGAAGGTTAAGAAATGAACACCAGCAAAGAAGAAAAACCAAATACTGAAAGTCCCGACACTTCAAGAGGCTGTAAACACTCATGAGAGGGACATGAAGGGTGAACGCACTGAATACAACATCAGATGTGCAGCAAATGATTCCAAAATCCCTGTAATGGTTTGTTAGATGATCCGCTCTGTGTTAGAATATAAGATTAAATCCATCAAAGCAGCTCTTTTCATGGATTCTAATCAGAACTTTGTGTTTCAGGAGATAAAGTATCAGATCAGCTCTGATGTGATCCTGATCCTGTGATCCAGAAAACTTTGCTTTTCACAGCAGCAACAATGTGTTTCTACTGATCCACATCTTGAATGAATAATACTGCATGTTTCATTAAAAAGCTCTGTAAAAACACCAGGGAACCTAAAAGAGAATAATGAGAGAAGAGCAAATGAAGATCAGAAATATAAAAACAACAGCAGAAAATACATCAAAACACTAGTACAATCAATAAAGTAAAGAAAAAAGATGCCACTAACTGTTGAGTTTTAAACGACCCACTCTGATGAAAATAATGTTTTAACATGTTTTTAGGGAATTGTTCTGAAGACAGAGGACATGGATACAGAGAATTAAGATGAAGTTCTTTTATTCATACGGCTATGAATCAGGAGCAGACAAAAAAAACAGCCTTTTTAAAGCTCCCTGCTCTGCTCCATTCTGATAGATCCATGAACGTCTTTGTTTTCCTCTGAGCTGGAATCTCTGATGTTGATCTTTGCTGTATTGTTAATGTTAGGTTGGATCTGAAAGACTGTAAACTAGTTGGATAGTGCGTTAGCAGAAAGCTCTCAGCAATGGGGAGGGGAAGGGTGGCGGGGTTGCTCCACGCTAACAGTCCATCTCACCACTCAAGTGAATTTCTTCCACTCTGCAGAAACTATGTCTTTAAGGGGCCCTACCATGATTTTCTTCATCCTTCCAGAGTAAACTATATCCATGTATATGATCATATATTACATTGGAAACACTAAAAAACAAATAATTTATGAAATATGAGTTATTTTTCTGGCCCGTTTTAATACCTGGAAGTAAAACGACTCGATTTCTGAGGCTCCAACTTTCGCTCCCTGTTGGTCCCGCCCATTTCACGACGTCATCCTTGAGCCAGCTTCCTCAGTGTGAACAAAATTTGTAAACAAAACCATAAGAAAGATGGATTCTCTGCGGTCTGCAGAATCTAGTCTGGATTTTCCCTTTTTAGAACTTTTTATTCTCTGATGGATTTTGATCGTCTATGAAGACCAGATTCAAGACTTTTACTGCTGGTTGGAGGAATCCTGCATGACGGTTACTGGAGATACAGGAACACGCTAAAGACACGTCTGTAGAATCAATGTGGATCATGTTAAAAGTTGTTTTATTGAGCATGAATTCATTCAACCACATTTGAATGAGTTTTTGTGTCTCATCGTTGTGGTTTTATGGTTTGTTTTAAGAGAATTCTGTTGAAACTGTGATGAAACTGTTCTTGGGTTTTGTTCTGTTCTGCTTCCCTGTTGGTCTCACCACGTTCAGGTTAATCATCCACAGCTGTTTTCATTTAGTTAATCAACCTCAGTGTATCTCAGTGTCTGGTTTTCAGTTCTTTGTCAGGTCATCTGCTCTGTTCTGTTCTGTCACTGGGTTATTCTCCTGGTTTTGTCATGTTTCAAGTTTTTTAAGTACATCTTTAGTTTCTGCTGCCGTGTCTTGTCTCTTGCGTTTGGGTCCTTCACCACCATCTCTGACAGAAACTACAATAGAACTTCCACAGCAGGAGCCGGCGCCGCGTAGGAGACTCAGAAAAGAGAGTTCTACGTTTATCAGTGTTAAAATAAACGTTCTAACAAGTAAACAGTTGGAACAATTATTTCCTTTAGGATAACACAGTGGCTGTTTTGGTTCAGTTGTTCCGCTCTCGTTTCATATTCAGACTGAGGAATCTCAGAGAGAACAGAAGTTCAGTCCGATTGGGAAAAAAAGCAAAACTAGATTTAAAAAAATGTGTCAGAGAGCGGTTCTGGTACAGGAAGATAGTTATCTCCAGCAACAGCTCTACGGAGAAGATGGGGGTGTGTTTGTGTTAGTCTGGGGGCGGAGCTTGCAGCACAGATTCTTCCTGGAGGGAGCTGTTAGCATCGATCTTATGTCAGCACGTTTCCAGCCGCTAGTTTTCGTGGGTATGGGAGGGGCTGCTGCAGACTGCAGGTTTTTAGAGGATTTCTCTTAAATGAATGATCGGTTCAAAGTGCCGCTTTAGGGTTCTTTATTGAGAGGAATGATCAATATGATCCATTTAAAACCTCAAAATATAGAATTGTCATGCTAAGGCCCCTTTAAGGTGCACTCACACTGAACGTGATTCGCGTGCCCCGCCCCTCTTTCATCACATGATAAATTCGCTGCTCGTCCCCTGTCAAAAAATGTGTTCTGAGCTTGACACCACAGCCGCATGTGGGAGGAGCTAGCAGCTAATGCATTTAGGATGATGCTATGATGAGCGGTTTCTGTGGATGTTTCACTCATGTATGAAGACTCACAGGATGTTGAGGAATCAGGTTGATTTATTGAGAAGAGTTCCTCAAAAACATCAGTGATCATGTCTCCATGTTTGGGTTTAGTGGAACTTCAAGCTGACGTTTTAAACTGGTATTTCAATAAAATTGGACGATGTGAAATAAAAACTCATTTCAGACAAACTTGTGCAGGAACTAAGATAAGCTCTGAGATGGATTGATCTGCAGCACAATCTTTTCCCTGCATCAGTGGGCGGAGTCTCACCTGACTCACTCTCCTTTCAGGTGGTGGTCTTGGCCGACCCGAGTGCTCCGTCAGCCCCCTCCCCCAACAGCTCTGTGGGGCTGACCAACATCACCGTGACTCCCATCACCAGCCACGCCCCCGCCCAGTTCACCAGCCTGCAGCCCGTCGCCGTGGGTCACCTGACCGCCGCTGACCGCCCCCTCACGCTGGACAACTCCATCCTCACCGTCACCTTCGACGCCGTCAGCGGCTCCGCCATGCTCCACAACCGCCCGGCCGAGCTGGTGCCCGAGGCCGTGGGCCCTGCCGGCGGGGCCCCCCAGTCTGTCGCCCATTTCATCAATCTCACCACTCTGGTCAACCCCATGAGCCACCAGCTGGAGGCCCCGACTCTGGCCTGGAGGCCCGTACGGCCGGCCGAGGTCGGCGGCCAGGTCACTCCGGTGGTAGAAGGCGCCCAGGGCGAGACCCAGGAGCCCCAGAGCCAGGGGGCGGAGCCGGGGCGGGGCAGCCAGAGCCAGCCGTCCCCCCTGCAGCAGCAGAGCGGCTCTGCTCAGCAGATGTTCAGCTACTGAGACGGTCGGTGGGGTGCAGGTCACCCCGCCCTCAGCTGGAGCAGAATCTCTCAGACCAGAACCGTGTTTTCACCCTGATGCCTCGCCGACCTCATGGAGACCAGCTAGTTAGTCTCTATGTCCCAGAATTCTGTGTAAATGTGGAAGCGGCTGCCTGTAATGAATCTGAAGGGAAACGATCCCTGATCTAGCACTGACAATACAAACCAAAGCAACAAGCTGAACTTTCAGATGCCTTAGCAGCCTCTCAGAACACAGAGAACCTGAACAGAACCTCCTCCAGAGGTACTGATCAAACCCACCTTTCAATCATGTATGCTGTAATTATTGCTGATCTGAGCTCAAAAGAACCTTTTTATTTAAAACGAGCGTCTCTTTAGACTGTTTTTTTGTGTTCTGAGCCAAAAATGTTTCGTTCTGAATCATCTGATCCAGAAGCCAAGAAAACCACAGAGATAAAAAGGCTTTTTTTCTTAATACATTTTTATTTCAAAAATTCTTACTACAATTTTATACGAAATGTTAAATGTTGAGTTTTTTGTCTCAAATTTTCAGGAAAGCGATGGACTGCAGAAACAAGTTTTGGCTCAATCCTGAAGGAAAGAATCTGAAGGAAAATCCACGTCAACGAGACATATCAGTAGAGATGACATGCTAGCTTGTTGCGTACACAAAGAGACGCCATATTGGAATGTTTACTGCTGTGTTACAATTGTACAAACAGATCTGGAAAAACTAGAATGTGACTTCTCTCTAGTAAATTTTTTCTGTCAGCTGATAAAGGAGAACTTGTAGACAACATCTGAACCAGATCTGAGTCAGTTTACTCTCAATAATGAACGATGAGGCTGATCTTGTAGTCCACAGGTGTTGAACTCTGGCCTGTCACGTTGGTGCCCGAGTCCTTCTGATCGAGGCTGGATGGATCCACTTGTAGAACTGGAGCCTGCAGCCCAGCGTCGCCGCTCACGTCGGGTACATTTCCCCCCCAGTGTTGCGTCGTGCTGCAGCTGTCGGCGCTCACTGAGCCCTCTCTCCCGTCTGCAGGACCATCAGGACCGGTGCCGCTGTCGACCGGGCTGCACTGTTCTCAGTCGGATCAGACCGTGTCCCGCTGATCCGGGCGTGGACCGGCCCATATCTAACAGGTGCTAGCGGTCTACAGCGATGTCGGCAACCCGCCGATCCATCTCTAAACACAGACCGAAGAGTCTAACAGTTTGTGTAAATCTGTGTAGATTAGAATAAAATCACAACCATCCATCAGGTATTTTTTTTTTTAAATCTGACCAAAATGAATCATTTTATGGTGGTTTCACTGTGTCTGCTCAGACATGTCTCATTGTTTTTATACCATTCCAATATGGCGTCTCTCTTTACGGATCTTGGACAATAGTAAACAGCCTGCATGTCATCTCTAGTGGTTCTAACCTCTTTGGTCCTTTCTGCAGCAGCTGGACGGTCACATGACCTGAATAAGGATCCAGGTGTGGGAGTCGCTCTGACATCAGGGCTCGACACTCTCAAGCGGTTTGGATTTTTAGGTTTGATGTATTATATCAGGTGTGTGTGTGTGTGGACCTGTGAGAACATGGATGTGTGTGTGTGTTTCCATCAAACTGAATGATCCTCTGGCGGATGTTTCTGATCAGATGCTCTGATCAAACCAGTAAACCAGGAATAAACCAGTTCCTCCTGTCATTAAAATGACCCTGACACCCCCCCAGAGGGCACATTTGCATTTGACATAAAGACCCGTCACCGTCAGACACGTCTACGCTCTGCAGATCGAGGATCTCTGATGTCTCAGACGCCTGTGCGCACAACTCTCAGTAAATGTTTTTATTTGATGAAGCCACGGGTTCTGTTTCCACATGTGCAGCAGGGTTCTTGTTTCAGAATGACTCGGCGCCATGACAGCAGGTGTGGGCGGGGAAGTCCAGTAAACTACTCATCAGTCACTCTTGGATGAACATTTCTGGAAGAGCAAAGCAGTTCCTTTTCCAGAGGTCACTGCACTCAGTTCATCTTTAGCTAAAATGCAAGATCCAGAACCAGCTCGTGGCCCTGTGGTAGAGTGTCCGCCCCGAGACTGGAAGGTTGTGAGTTCAAATCCACAGCCAAGTCATACCAGACTCTGAACTTCCACTGCCTCACTGCTTGACACTCAGCATTAAGCCGTTGGATTGAGAGGTTAAACCTCCAAATGGTTCCTGAGCGCGGCTGTGTCTGCAGCTCACCGCTCCCCCAGGGGCTTCAAGGAACACATTTCACACGTCTAGATGCGTGACAGTTAATGGAACTGGTCAGGATCTGTTTTAGAAGCTGTGATCAGAACATAGAGCAGAATCCGACTGAGGGACCGTCATCAGGTCCTCCTCCATCAGTGAGACCGAGACGAGCTGAAGCAGAACAGTCATAGAAGATCTGACATCACACAAACACAAGGCTGGAGAAGTTCTAACGGAGTAAGAAGACTGTTGTCTACAAGAATCACAACGGCATCTCCTCTGCTTTTCATGAGGATCCAACAGATTTAATGTTACTCAACCTGTTTACAATGACTTTCAGGAACAACCTCAACTATTTAAATCCACAACTCAGCTCTTTTTTTTTTTTTTTTTTTTTTTTTACCTTTATTTCATCAGGCAAAAACATTAAGAACAATTTCTTATTTACAATGTTGGCCTGAGAATGCTAAAAAAAAAAAAAAATACACAACAAGAAAAAGGAAACAACAAACATTATTAAGACATATTAAATTAACCGATTAAGAAAACATGTACATGATTCTTTAAAAATGTCCTTTACTCTGCGTTTAAAAAGCAGACAGTGAAATAAGAGTTTCCAGATGGAGTGTCCTTTGTAGAAGTTCCAGTCATTTGGAGCAGCAAATGAAAGGACATAAGGCCAAATGAAGTCCGCGTTTTTGGAACTTTCAGTTTGAGGTGTTGTGAGGAACGAGTGTTGTATCTGGACGGATGCTCTAATTGTAGTAACTGTGTCAGATATGGAGGTGAGAGACCAAGCAAGCTTTTGTAAATAAATATAAGCCAGTGATTATTGCGACGAGACTGCAAAGAAGACCAATTAACTTGGAGTACAGCTGGCAGTGGTGTGTCCTGTAAGGGCATTAGTAACAAAGCGTATTGCAGAGTGAAAAATGGTGTCCAGTTTTTGAAGACTTCCTCTGCAGGCATGGCGATAGATTATATCACCATAATCAAACAAAGGAAGAATGCACATTTCAACAATGATCTTTTTAGCTGAGAATGTAAAGACAGAGCGGTTTCTATATAAAAAGCCGAGTTTTGCTTTGACTTTAGATTGTAACATGCTGATGTGGTGACGGAAAGATAGTGCATTGTCTAACCAGATTCCCAAGTATTTGTACTCTGTAACCTGCTCTAATATGGTTCCATCTGAAGTGTAAGGTCCGGGAAGGAGAGGTTACTGTTTTGAAAGTTAAACCACATGATTTTTAGTTTTTTTTCGCATTCAGGGAAAGCCCTATACTTGTAAAGGCATTCTGTATATCCAAGAAGCCTTGTTGCAGTGAGTGACAGACCATTTCTGGAGATGGACCAGAAGAGCTCCCTCCATCTGTTAGTGGGATGGGTCCTGATGATCATTTCTAGAAACAATTTGATCCCATTTTTATTTATTTATTTATTACATTTTTTATGATTCTTTCAATTCAATTTTGAGTTTACAGATTTTTACACATTTGTTTAGAAATACATGAATAATCTACTATATAATTTGAATCTATTTCTATTAATCTAATCCAGTTCACATACTGTAAATGTATCAGTGAAATACTGAGATTGTTAATATCATCCAGTGTTAGATGGATTCTCTACAGGAGAATTCTTTTTCTAACTTGTCCTGTCCAACAGCTCAGCAAACAGACATGAGCTGAGAGCCTCTAGTGTTGGACAGATTTTACTGTCACAACAGGAGTTTATTGATCCACTGACACACAGAGTAAAGCGTTCATTCTGTCATACATGCTATTGGGCCAAAGCTGAGCTGACACCTGTGCTCAGGTGAGTGTTTATGATGTGCAAATGTGGATGATAATGGAATGTACAAAGGGGAGAGCGCCCGGCCATCCCCACGCCCTGACCGCCGCTGGGACAGCAGCAGCAGCCCGGACCCCCCAACACCCACCGTGGGGCTGCAGAGGGAATCCGAACACCAGGGTACGCGGGACTGCCGCAGAGGCCCCCCACACCCGAGAGCGGGAAGGCACAGGAACACAGCATGCAGACCCCAACCCAGCCAGAAGAGCAGCCCCCCCTCTATTCCAGGAGGGCCAGGGCCTCCCAAGGAAGACCTGCCCCATGCCCTAAACAACCGCCAGTCCCCGTCACGGGAAGTCCAGGGGGGAGGGAGGCAGAGGCTGCCCACCCCGGCCCAGGAGAGGTACACCCAAAACTGGGGTCCTGGAGGATTGATGTAAACAACGGCCAACCAGGTTCACCCACTGATGCAGTTTTTGGAGAGGCCCAGTTCTCGAGTGCAAGGACCAGAGCCCGAACCAGCGAGACATCGACACCCCCAGCTTCCAATGTAGTTTGATCCCCTGAAATTTTAGGGATCCCTCTCCCTGTGCGAATAGGGGACCCCCAGGCCCAGGAGACTGGCACCCAAGAGATAAGGCCATCAGACCAAGGGTCCCCGCCAGGTATGGGGTAGGAGACAGAAGGTCAAAGGTCCCACCTTCCTTGCGTGATGCATGTGTGCTTGTGTTAGAGTGTATATTTTGAGTTGTGTGTACTAAGGGGTGCAGTAAAAATTGGTGAGGGGGGCATAGACGGAACATCTCCTGATTAAAAGCAGAAGTTCTAACAAAAATGTTCAGATCATTAACATTGTAAACATTCTTCTTCTTCTCCTGGAGGGAGTTTCAGTTTGGCCACTAGATGGCGATGGTGCTACAGCATTAAACTTTATTCCAGAAGAAGAAGAAAGAATGAGAAAAAAACAGTTTTTAGACCACAAATAGTTTCTTTAAAATGATTTCCTTCAAAGAATTTCTAAAATTGATGTCTGTGAGTTTATAAAGATGTTCATTTAGTCAGAAATTAATGCTTAGGTCGACTGAGCATTAGCATTAGCCATCCTATAGGAAATTCCATTAAACTTTAGCATCAAGCTAATGGACTTTAGCTTTATGCAACAAATCAATCTATATTTTTATAACTCGATTATTGATCCATTAAGCTTAAATTGATTCAAATTGATTAAATTGATTTTATCAACCCAGCTCTATCTGTTAGACATCTACTGTCTGAATTCACTCAATACTCCCTATAGCTGCTATCTAGAGCCGGATTTAAGCAACAATTCAGACATCATTCTCAATGCTTTTCTTTTTTAAAAACAACAAGTACAACATCACAGATTTCCTGAAGTAAAAAGCTTATGAATATCAGCATTTTACAAAGTCTGTTTATTGTCTGGAAATATACGATGCTGGATTTTGGTGATGTAGATTCGGACAGCGGACAAAATCATGAAAGCTAAATATAAGGTGCATCTATAATATATCATGGTGTTTTGAAGCCTCATTGCTTTTTGTTTTGTTTTGCCTTTGACCACAGAGCCGCCTCCTCTGTTCTGTGATGGTTGTTATCTGTGATGACGTCATTGTGTGCTCCACATCAAACTCTTCAGCATTACTACTACCTTCATGTATTTTTGATCTTTAGTTCTTCTGCATGAAAATGGGCTGCATGGTGGTGTAGTGGTTGACGCTCTTGCCTCAAATCCCAGCCGTATCTTTCTGTGAGGAGTTTGCGTGTCCTCCTGGTGCATCATGGGTTTTCTTCCATCATCCAAAAACATGCTCAGCAGGTTAATCAGTGACTTCCAAATTGCCCCTGGGTGTGAACGAGCGCATATGCTGGCCAGGAGGTACCCCTCACCCAACAGCAGCGGGATAGGCTCCAGCAGCCCTGTGACCCCAAAAGGAATTCAATGGGTTTAGCAGATGGATGTTTAAGCAACCATTTTATGGGCCTGTATGTTTAAGAATGATCAGTATGATGAGTAAAAGGTATGAGATGCAGGTTCCAAAGCTGCCGTTTGCAAAAATGTAATTATAAAACAATACGTGGAAATAGTCACTTTCGATTAAAAGAATAAAACCATAATTACTTTCATAATCAAACTAGAAGCATTCAGTGAAGTAACTTGTAACCTTCATCTAACTTTAACCAGGTTGTCAGAGAGAAATAATCCACGGCTGGTTTAATATCATCCAGAGGAGTTTGGAGGAGCAGCAGCAACCTCCTGCAGGCAGCAGGATTACTCAGCCTTTAAAGCTCTTTTTAAGGCCTGTATCCGTCTGAAAGAGAAGCAGATGGATCAATAGCTGCTGGGAGACCTGCATGTTTAAGGATTTATCGCAGGAACATGAACTTCCTGGAAACAGAAAGATCTAAATGTGTTGTGCGGGAGCTGTTTACTCTATGAGGTTTTTCCTTTTTTGTCTCCTGTTTCAACACCAGGATGTGATGTCACCACAGCAAGCCCCTCCCTCAGTTCAGGTGAACAGAGGGAGGGGCTGCGCAGGGCAAGAGGAGAGGAACAAAACAAGGAAGAGCTCACAAGCAGTCAGCTCGGAGTGGCTGTGTGTTCTCTCCATACTTGGGCTTGAGAAGGAGCTGACCTTGTTGGTGGGGGTCTCAGCATGGACATGGATCCCCCAGAGTCTCCTCACGGGAACATGGGGCTGCTCAGGACCTTTGACTTCACTGAGTTCAGCTCCTGGGAGAAGATAGGCTCAGGTGGATTTGGACAAGTGTACAAAGTACGGCATGTGAAGTGGAAAACATGGCTGGCTATCAAGTGCCCTCCCTGTCTTCATGTGGATGAAAAGTAAGTTCCAGTTGAGTGTCGAGAGTTCACTGATGTGTGATTTGTTTTTCCTTGAACTTACCTGCCTGCTTTTCTTCACCTTTGATAAACGCTCAGTCATTTCAACATGGTTGTGAGGAAGGAACGCTGACTCATCTGGAGAGTTCACAGCTGAGGGTCGGAATGATCCAAACTTGACCCGGAGGGGAAAGTCTGCCTGCTTTCTGACCCCATAGAGAACTCCAGACTCTTCACCTTCTCTGGAGTTTACCCTGCCAGATTGTGAAGGAGAAAATCGGCTCACCGGCTTCTCTCCTTCACAACCAGAATTATTGATTGAAAAGTTACAGTAAATCACTGGAGCTCTGTCAAATACTGAGACCCCTCAGCTTCTTATCTCCTGATCTCTGACTTCCTCCTTATCAGTTCTGCAACTAAGACATCCACAGAGTCTTCGCCTCTGATTTAATCTCCTCCAAATATCTACAAGGTATACCTTTAAACTGTGACTTCATTAGGCGACGCATGACATCCCGCAGCAGGGATGAAAGAGGCCTTTGTCTGCTGGCTGTGGCAGGGACGACGTAGAAAGCAGAAGAACCGGTCCTGTCGACTTCTCTGTTAAGACATTGTTTGGTTCTGAGGAGCTGCCTTGTTGTAGTGCAATGTTTTAGAAGAAGGATTTACACAACAATGTTTGGTAACAATAGAATGAGATCTGATGATTCTGAAGGTTCTGGGCTCAGGCTGATGATTACAGTCAATCATTCCCCCATTGACCTCTGCAGCCGTTTGACGTTTACGATCAGCCCTCTGGTGAAAATCCTGTTTTAGAGTTTTTATCATGTCTGTGTGTCATTCTTCTTCTGAAAGAGAACAATCATTCAGTTTTTACATTTCCGAGTATTTCTCCTTTTAAATCAATCCAACAGTCTTGGACAGACTCTGTTTTTCCTGAATGATCTTCTTTCTGCTGCACATGCACTAAACCCTCATCTGGTCCGGCTAGCGTGTCTAGTTCAGGTTCTGGAGAAGAGAAGATGCTATCTTCACATTGACTGCAGTCAAATGAGCCGCCGTTCACATTTCTGTGCTCCAATCAGCCGTCACTGGATTTTTGCTGTGACTTTCATCCAATACTTACGGTAGCAGTCCTGAGAACGCTGGAAAATCTCCACCAGACTCCATGGAGCTTCTTGATGTGACCACAGAAATGTGAACGGCGGCTCATTTGACCGCAGTTGGAAAGGATTGTAAATGAATGAAAGAGCATTTGGATGTTAGCTTTCATTATTTTCTGCTCTGAGAAACCAATGGATTGAATGGATTGATCACAGCAACGTCAAGAAACATCAAAGAGTCTTTGGTGAACTGGAAGGAGAAAGAATCAGGATTTTGGAGGAAGTTCTGTCCATGAAGATCTGAGCTGACATCCGGATCAGAACCATACGGATGGACATTACCCAGATTGATGGAGGTTTTTATGAAGATTTATGCTAGAGAGACACAGAGCTATTATAATCAGACAGGTTGAGGTACTAAGCCACGCCCCCTCAGAGGAGATTTTGGAAACAGAGGCTTCAGATCAACATGAAAAATGTCTTTTTAAGACATTTAGGTTGTGGGATTTTAGTGAAAAACTTCTTAATCATCATTAAAACACTGTATGAAACGTTTTTTAATTAAAATAATTGTCATGGGGGCCTTTATCGAGTTGAATTGAGCCTCCTCCTGCTTAATCATAGAGTGGCTGGTCCTCATTAAGAGGCTGCATTTCGAAAGCGCCTTCTGTGTACAGAGGTCACCAAGGACCGGCTGTTTTGTTTGAAGTGTCAGCGGGGTCAGTGCACTGATAAAGCTACAGTCCACAGGTTGAGCAACTCGGAACAAGAGTCCTTCAGGCTGTGCTGATGCTTTCTAGGCTGGAATGTCCAGAGAAGCTCCTGACGTCTGGGATAATTATGCAGTGAACACACTGGTGAATGAATGACACATTTGCACAAGAATTCCTGGCCTCACAAGCTGGCGGATAAACAGTTAGCATTTCTGAGAGCTTGTTGAGAATGGAGGGCTGCGTGTGAGATGACTTCAGAGCGGTTAATGTTTAATGAGAACGGGTTGGATCTTCACCTGTGAGCCCGGGCCAAAACATTTGATTTTCTTCTCCAAAGGGAGCGCTCGGAGCTGCTGGAGGAGGCCAAGAAGATGGAGGCAGCCAAGTTCCGCTACATCCTGCCGGTGTACGGGATCTGCGACGACCCCCACGGCCTGGTCATGGAGTACATGGAGACGGGCTCCCTGGAGACCCTGCTGGCTAACAGCCCGCTGCCCTGGGAGCTCCGCTTCCGCATCATCCATGAGACGGCGGTGGGGATGAACTTCCTGCACTGCATGGATCCACCGCTGCTCCACCTGGACCTGAAGCCGGCCAACATCCTGCTGGACGCTCATCATCATGTGAAGGTGCAGAGCTCCAAGATCCTTTGGTCACCATTACTTGACTAATCGAGTATTAAAATAGTCAACAACTAATTTAATAGTTGATTAGTCATTACTTTATTTTCTATGGAGTCAGAAGGTTGTAAAGTTGAAAGTTATAATAGCATTCTGCTAACATGTTGGACTATTTTGGCATTTATTAAGGTTTTTTAGGCAAATTTAGGATATTTTTGTTTGTTTTTTAGGGTAATTTGAAGTTTGGCTAATATTTCAGCTACATGCTAGTTGTTTTGTACTAATTTAGGATTTTTAAAAGTTTTTTAGGCTAATTTAGAGTTTAGATAATATTTCAGATACAAGCTAGCTATTTTGGCTAATTTAAGTTTTTTCAGTTTTTTAGTTAATTTGGCATTTAGCTAATATTTTGGCTATAAGCTAGCTGTTCTGGCTAATTTAGGATTTTCTTCAGTTTTTTAGGCTAATTTAAAGTTTAGATAATACTTTAGCTACATGCGAGTTGTTTTGTACTAATTTAGGATTTTTTAAAAGTTTTTTAGGCTAATTTAGAGTTTAGATAATATTTCAGATACACGCTAGCTATTTTGGCTAATTTAAGTTTTTTTCAGTTTTTTAGTTAATTTGGCATTTAGCTAATATTTTGGCTATAAGCTAGCTGTTCTGGCTAAGTTAGGATTTTTTTTTCAGTTTTTTAGGCTAATTTAGAGTTTAAATAATATTTTAGCTACACCCTAGCTATTTTGGCTAATTTAGGTTTTTTCAGTTTTTTAGTTAAGTTAGCATTTAGCTAATATTTTAGCTACATGCTAGCTGTTTTGACTAATTTAGGATTTTTTCAGCTTTTTAGGCTATTTTGAAGCTTAGCTTGTATTTCAAATTTAGCTTATAGCATTCACACTAGCATTATAGCAGGTGATGCTATATATTTAGTTTTTAGTTAATTTAGAGCTAATGATGGTTAACATGTGCTTTACATCCAGTTTTTGAATGACCTGATTTGTCGACTAATTAAAAATAATAATCGGTAATTACTCGACTATTAAAACAATAATTTGTGGCAGAAATGATTGTCAGCACAATCAGTGTAAATGCAGCAAATTTCAGAATCTACAGGAATTGCACTGCGTGTGTGAGGCACTGAGTTTAAAGCCTTGATGTATTCAAACGCTGTGGACAGAGGTTCCTCTGTGTCCCTGCAGAGTGGGTGGAACCAAACCTTTCTGCAGTTTAATACCTGGATGTAAACACCTCACCTGGTGCATGTCCCAACAGGATTTATTTAGCCTCCATTAGGCCTCCCTGTAAACCTGCGTGTTTTTGTGGGTGGTGTGCTCTCCTCAACACAAACGCAGAGGGCCTCTCCTTTCTGCAGGCTGGGACATGCGTCTCCCTCATCACACCATTAAGTGCACTCTGCAAGAGCTTAGCTGCATGTCACACTTTACGAGGGCAAACTTAGTCATCCCAAACACCCTCTTTTAACCGAGACTGTCTTTCTCAGATTTCTGACTTTGGACTGGCCCGGTGGAACGGCCTGTCGCGGGCCGAGGACGACATCAGCAGGGAGGGTTTCTGCGGCACCATCGCCTACCTGCCCCCCGAGAGGATCATAGAGAAGCACAGGGTGTCGGACATCAAACACGACGTGTACAGGTCAGCACTCTGACTGTTGTGCTTGCAAACTTTTGTATTAAATAAGTCATTTTGAAATAAACTGATATGGATGTTTTCCCGTAAATGACATTTTTATAATTTTTCTGTTTCATTTTCTCTTTCAGTTTTGCCATTGTCATATGGGGAGTCCTCACGCAGAAGAAACCTTATCACGACGGGCCGAGCAGTACGATTTACACACAAACTCACTCTTATTTTGAAAGAAAAGCTACAATCAGCAAACTGATGCTTTAAAGCAGGGGAGTCAAACTCAATCTCACAGGGGGCCAAAATCCAAAAACACCTGAGGTTGCGGGCCGAACAGGATAAACATTTATTGAACACTAAAACTAAATTATTAAAACTTTTAAACCGTAACTATTTGACCTAATTATGAACTAGATAAATGGCATTACCTGTGATCATGTGAAAGCTGAATTTGGCCGCTGAAGCTGAGATCTCTGAACCTGACAGAAAAACTGTAACAATCAAAGTCTAAATATTTAAGGTTTTCCAGAAAGCCGCCAAATCTTTAATAATTTCTGTCAAATTTACAGAAATAACATTATTTAAAAATACTAATGGTTCTCTGATAATGTTTAGTGGAGGTGGGCTGGATTCGGCCTGCAGGCCGTGGTTTGGGGACTCCTGCTTTAAAGATCCACTCTGAAGAAAATGATGTTTTTGGTGTTTTGAACATGTTCTTTTAGATTTTTTCTGAAGATAGAAGACATAGAAAAAAAAATGTTTATTTATTCAAATCATTGTGAATCAGAAGCAGACAATAAGATTTAAGTTTACAGAAGAGCTTATTGATGTAGAACATATGCTGGGTGGACCACAAGCTCTCTGCTCCTTGATGCTAGTGGTTCATTCCTACTGAACTCCTGCTGCTCTGCAGAAACTATGTCATAGAAAATGACAGGTTTTTTTTTTAGATTTTTGGCTAAAAATGATATAATCATTGTTGGGAGACCACTGGGAACAGTTTGATAAAGCTCAAAATACGCCCAGAGTGGGACTTTAGCAGCAGAAATGTGCTGTAAAGACCGCCTGCTTGTGATGGAGCTCAAAGCTTGTCACTCCACCATCACTCTGTAATTTGCTTTTACTGGAATCTCTTTTGCCTTTCCTGTAAACATGGAGGTTGTGTGTGTGCTGGCATGTGCAGGAGGTGCAGGGAACTTGTTTACTTTGTAAATTCCTCAGCAAGCAGGTGGAGAAGGTCAGACGGCCAACAGTTGTGTTTTTTTCCCAGGCTTATCAAGTATCTTTCTGATAAGTATCCCAGAAGACGGCTGAGGTTTGGCACTGCCTCTGTTGATCCGAACATTATTAAAGAAGAAAACCCCGCCAAATTCCTGGCCCTGCCCGTCTTCCCTCTCCGTTTGCTGGGGGTATTAGGCTTACAATGGGAGTAAATGAGCTGTAAGCTCCTGCCTGTGCCCTGTGAATCACCGACCGGAGTGATCCCACAGTCAGATAGAAAGGCCAGAACATGTATGCTCCTGTGGGAAAAGACACACGGCCTGTTGGAGCACACAGATAGATGCTGATAACGCCGTTCTTGGGTGATGTAAAGCGGCGCCTTTACCTTCTCAGCGTATGATGTAACCCAGTGTGTTGCAGGGGTGAACGTGTGAGTTCAGGACTCCAGGTTTCATGTTCTGTCCACACTGCTGTGATGAAGTGAATCCACCACTGTCACGTTTGTCCCCCCAGGAGAAAACAACATCCTCCAGATCATGGTGAAAGTGGTGAAAGGGGTTCGTCCAGACCTGGGGGCCGTCCCACGATGCCGTCCAAACACCTGTGAGGGCTTCCTGAGCCTGATGCAGCGATGCTGGGCAAAAAATCCTGACGACAGACCCAACTTTCAGGGTGAGAGGAGCCTCCTCAGTGCTGTACCCACATCCATTTAAACCTTTCTATTCCTGTAAGATCTCAAACTCAGACTGTGACTTCTTAGTGCAAAGTTAAATCAGCCTTTGAGGGCTGAAGGTGCAATTCCTTTGCATCCAGATTCCATTTGTATGGCTCGTTAGCTTGCCAAGAAGTCTATTTTTAGTAGAAATCAATTCCTCATTTCATTTCAAGCCACACACAAGCTGCACTTTGTAAACAACACAAGAGAAGTCTAGAAAAACATACATTAGGTATGACGGTAAAATTCAGTCTAATTCATCGTCATGAGGCCAGATTATTCCAGTTAGAGGACAGTTCTGCATGTCTGACCAGCAGGTTACACGGAATCTATTCCATTCTCTCATACTGACCATGGAAAAACACAACTCAAAAACCTCCACTAGAACCAGACTCAGTGGTGCACTGCGACCAGCAAGACCTCACCTAGCAAAAAGTACGGTAGTCTATTTAAGTGTACTACAAGTTTACTTGGTCTACACCAAGTGAGGCAGTATACTTGAAGTTTATTTTTTATATACTATCCATATATTGTAAACCTAACGTTCCAAATCAATCTGAAGATGTGTTTAGTTAGTATACTTCCTCCACTACACGTAGATATTCTATACTCTATTACACGTCTCAAAGTCAAGGCCCGGGGGCCGGATCCGGCCCGCCGAGTGATTCTATACGGCCCACCAGATCATTTTATTTTATTGTTATTAATGGTCAGATGTTATTTTGCGCTTATTTTATAACTTGTATAATTTTGACAAAGTATATTTTTATGGAGAGTAAACATTTTAAAGTCATTTGAGATTTAAGTTGATTTATTCTGCAATAATATTCCTGACTTTTTATTATTCATATTTATGTTAAAGTTAGAGTTCTAAAGTTTTACAAATTGTCATTCTGCTATCTTTTTGGATTATTTTGGTATTTACCAAGATTTTTTGGGCTGTTTTGTAGTTTAGCTAATATTTCAGCTACATGCTAGCTGTTTTGGCTACTTCAGTTTTTTAGGCTGTTTTGGAGCTAGGCTAATGTTTACAAGCTAGCTGTTTTGGCTAATTTAGTTGTTTTTTTTTAAAGTTTTTTTAGGCTTTTTTGAAAGTTTTTGCTACTTGCTAGATTTATTTTTAGGTCAATTTGGAATTTCAGTAAAACTTCAGCTGGCTATAAACTTCAGTGTCTTCAGCTTCAGTGTCTTCAGCTCCAGTTTTTTTCACAGATTGGCCAGGGGTGCGACTTATACTCAGGAGAAACTTGTTTGTGATTTTTTTTTTTTAGACATCAATATGCTCAAATGTTATTCATTTTCTCCTCTAACAAACAGTTAGCCTTTGAGTAATTCAGCTCCTGCAGGCTAGAAGGTAACGATTACAGTAAGAAAAAGAAAAAAACTGCTGTGCTGAACCCAGAATGGAGACATGATTATAAATGCTTTGGTGGAACTTTTAGAATAAATAACTTAACCTCTCAACATCGTCTATATCTTCAGTTTATTTTAAACGAGAAATACAGTCAAAGCCTCCATCATGTAGCGATAAGGCTAAATGATAGCTTTTCCACATGCAGTGGGAGTGTCTAGTTTATGAACACATTTTTGGACAAGAGGCAGCGGGCTGAAATTTGACGTATAAGTCGTTTTCAGTGTCAACTTCAACATTACGTCGGGCTTGTAGAATTTGTTCATAAATGTTGGACTTTTCTCTTAAAAGTGCGACTTATATATGTTTTTTTTTTTTTTTTTTTTTTTCCTCATTATTGATTTTTTTGGCTCCTGCGACTTATACTCCGCAGCGACTTATAGTCCAGAAAATTCGTTACTCTTAAATGCATGAACGGATCAAAATGCAGGTTTGAGGTTCTTTATAGTGAGGAATGAACAGTAAAATGCATTTAAAACCTCAAAAAACAGAATTTTCATGGTTGGGCCCCTATAAAAAGTTACAGTTTTAAAATCTTAAAAATGCACTTTTAGAGTGATTGATAAATGTTTATCCTGTTTGGCCCACGTCCTAAGGTGTGTTTTGGATTTTGGCCCCCTGTGTGCGGTTAAGTTTGACACTCCTGCTCTACTGTATACTTGCCATCCTTTTACTCAAGTATACTTTATAAAAAAAATTCAAGTGTAGTACTTCAGGGTCAAAGAGGTCAAGAGAGACCCAAACACAAGAACTGAAACTCAAAGTATACAGGCAGCACAGGTACACCTCCACATCCATAAAAACAAATCTACACCGTAAAGTTTATTTGAATCTGGTACTATGAGTTGTCATGGTCTTGATGCCTCACTTTAAATACGTTCTGCTTTCTATAGAGCTTTTAAAAAGTCTGTTTTTTGTTCACGTTCATGCAGGAACATTAGTTGATGAATTCAGACATTTCTGCTCTTACTGCTTCAGTTTTATTTAACTTACATTTAGACGCCTCTAGCTTTAGATTATTGTTGTTGAAGTTTTGGTTGGCTGCATTTATAACCCAAATATAAAGCTAGTAGTCATTTTGAAATATTTTGCGCTAACTATAGCTAGCAGCACTCAAAGCTAAAACTTTGTTAGCAGCTGCTTCATACAACCTGGAGTTGAGAAACCAGACTTTCTACAGGAAATGAAACACATGACACACCTTGTTGTCTTTATAGCTGAATGTAATGTGCTTGATGTTGTTTTGAACCCATTGACTTTTATTGTTTTTTTTTATTGTGTGTGGTTTTGATTGTCATCAGATGGCCACTTTAAATTTCCTCAGGCATTACCAAAGACCCTATCTATCTATCTATCTATCAATCTATCCATTTATCTTGTAACAAAGAATGACCAGGAGTGTTGTGTCCCCACAGAAATTACCACTGAAGCTGAGGAGCTGTGCTCCAAACCTCAGGAGGAACCCAAAACTCCAACGTTTCCCTCTTCCTCTGAACCAGAGTCCATGTCTCCAAACCCATCCACCAGCAATGAGGCGAGTCAAAACTACTTAACCTGTTGTTACCTCACATCAGAACAGCATAGCCGTTTCCTGATAAGTTCTTTGAAGTTTTTTTTTTTTTAAACCAAACTCAAGTCCCCCAGCAGCCGGTGTAGGAAGCCTGTGGTTAAAGACCCACTCTGATGAAAATGGTGTTTAAACATGTTCTTGTGGCATTTTTCTCTACATGGAGGACTTGTATGAAGATAATTCAGATTAGAATAGAATTTATGACTATTTCTTTATTCACACTATAGTGGTTCTCCGGCTCCTTTCCGTACATTTTTTGGCACCTAAAAACACAATCACACTTTCAGAGATTTCAGCAATCTTAGTATCAAAACATTCAGAACATTACTGCTGGTATTTTTGGTATTTATGAACTTTATAGTTTATGAAATATTTAGCTAAATACGCCCCATAGGAAATGAATCAGAAATTGCTCAAATCCTTCAAAAACTTTGTACATTTTCAAACTTTTGAACTTCTACGTCCTCTCAGCTAAAGACACCATTCACACTTTAAAATGTTCAGAAACTACTGGGTTTTTTCAGGGTAATTTGGAATTAAGCTTTTTATTTAGCAACTTGCAAGCTGTTTTTAGCTAATGTAGATATTTTTCTGTTTTTTAGACTAATTTAAAGTTTAGCTAAAGTGTTATCATTATGCTAGCTGTTTTATCAAAATTAAACTAAGTTTTAAAATGTTTTAGACTAATTTGAAGTTTAGCTAATATTTTAGCATTATGCTATTTGTTTTGGCAAAATTAGATATTTTTTGTGGCTAATTTGGCATTTAGCTAATATTTTGGCAAGCTTTTAATGTTAGCATGTTCAGGTATTGGTTTGAGCAGTTAGAACGGTCAGTTTCAGCATCTTCAGCGATCATCTCTGGCATCTTTAGTGGTCACATTCAGCTCACAGCATTCACACTAGCATTGTCGCAGGTAATGCTATAAATCTAGTTTGAAATTGTTGTGAATTGGGAGCAGATGAAAAATGCTCTTGGAGAAAAATTTTATTTCTGACGAAGAAAATACGCTGGGCTAGCCACAAGCTCCTGGCTCTGCCCCATTCTGATGAATCCACTTCCAGACAAACAGATCCATGAACGTCTTTGGTTTCCTCGTTTGAGCTGGAATCTGGATCTAAAATGAACTCAGAGGTGAATTTCCAATAAGCTTGTGCCGCTCTGCAGAAATTGTGTCCTAGAAAACGACGCACATTCTTTGATTTTGATTTAAAAAAAAAACCATCCCAGCATAACCATAACAAAAAGATCTCTGAGATCAATGTAATTCCAGTAGATTCTCCTACAGAAAGAAGCTGATCGCGTTAACGTTGAAAAGTTACAGTATGTTAAAGATTTAGTGTTTAAGGTTAAAATGGTCGGCTAATCTAATCATACAACAATACAGATGGTCCTTTTCTCCTCTGTTAACCCTTTTAACACCTGAGGCGTCGCTGGTGACGCGGAAACACTAAGTCTTTAACGTACTGCAATTGTTTGATTGTTAACACGATCAATGTAATATCAGGGAATTCTAAAGGAGAAAAGCGGCGTGCGTGTTAACGGTTAAACAATTGCAGTTCATTTAAAAAAAAATTACAGTTAATTAAAAAAAAAAACACCAAAGCTCTGGTGTTCCAGGGTAAATTTAGCAAAGTGCTAACTGTTTTTGGCAAATTGAAACATTTTTCCTGTCTTTTAAGCTAGCTTGGAGTTGAGCTAATATTTTTGCATTATGCTAGCTATTTTGTCAAAATGTTACTTTTTTAAGTAGTTCTGGTAAATTTGGAGTTTAGCAAATATTTTAGTGCTATGTTAGCAAACTATCAACTTCAGCATTTCATCTATCAGCCTGAGCATTTTGAGCTAGCTGTTTTTGGCTAATTTAAACATTTTTCCATTTTTTTTAGGCTAACTTGGAGTTAAGTGAATATTTTGTCATTATGCTAACTGTTTTGTCAAATTTTGACTTTTTTAAAGTTCTTACGGCTAAGTTGGAGTTTAGCTAATATTTTAGTGCTATACTAGATGTTGGTAAAATTAGTCACTTTTCCAGTTTTTTGGCTACTTTAGCATTGAGCTAATACTTTGGCAAGCTATCAGCTTCTGCATTTCAGCCATCAGCTTGAGTACTTTTAGCTCCCAGTTTCAGCATTTTCAGCTAGAGCTAGAATTATCGTGCTAATAATTTAAAAAAACTGCAGTATATCAAAGAACAAAAGCACTGGAGCTCTGTTGTTAAAGGGTTAAAGATTTTACAGCCAAGTCACTCGGTTCCTCTGGTAATGGATAACTGCTTACTTACATCAAGCAGGCTGTCTTTATTGCACACAGATAGGATCATGAATTTGCAAACCACAGGGTTGCTAAACAAGGAAGGAATGTTGACAAATGGACGTGCTTGCTGTTCTTCATGTTTCTATGCTTTTGAGCTACGTGACTCACATCACTGTGCTCATGGGAAATGACACCTGCTGCACTCTGATGTTTATCTGTGTTCAACTTGAAGCATTTTCTAAATATTTGATTAGCTTAGAGATGTTTTACGAATGCTCAGTCAGTTCTTGGAGCAGCTGGCTGTTTGTGGTGGGAGTGTCAGCGCCGCAGCTCGAGCTTCCGTGCGCTGGAATGTACAGAATGCCAAAAACCAGTTTGCCCAAATGGTGTAAGCTAACAGGGATTTTTTTTTCCACAGGGTAAGGACGCTAAACCCGTGCGGCCAAAGTCAGCCATGTTGCCGGAAAAAGACAGCACCCTGTCAGAGCTGCTGATCCAGGTTGATTCTGGCATCTCGAGAAGCTTCGACCGAGTGAAGGAGGACAGCTGTCACAGCAAGGAGAGCACCTCCAAGAGACTATCCGGCATTTCCTCTGCGGATTCAGCGTTCTCCTCACAAGACTCCATCACTCTATCGTTTGAGAAAGAAAGCACGATTGGTAAGAGGTGCTCACACTTCTAAAGGTTCAGCTCTGGAGTGTACTTTAGCTGACATGTTTGGATGACCTGCATTGTGCTTCTCACTACCAAGATTCAGCTGAGGTCCAGAAACGGAAGCTGTGTGAGGCCATAAGGACCAAAGACATGGCCAAGCTGATGAAGATCCTCCAGCCTCAGGATGTTGACCTCGTGCTCGAAGGTGGAGGAACCCTGCTCCATCACGCCATCGCCTTGGCCAATGAGGAAGCTGTCAAATTCCTTCTATTGAACAATGCCAATCCCAACCTTCCGAACGACCGCGGCTCCACGCCGCTCCACCTGGCCACAGAAAAGCATCAAAAGCCGCTGGCTGAGCTTCTGCTTGGGAGGCGGAGCACCAACGTGAACGCCAAAGACGAGGACCAGTACACAGCTCTGCACTGGGCAGCCCAGAATGGAGACGAGGCCATCACGCGGCTCCTCCTGGATCGGGGCGCAGCTATCAACGAGACTGACGGACGAGGACGGACGCCGGCCCACGTCGCGTGCCAGCACGGCCAGGAGAATGTGATCCGGGTGCTGCTGAGCCGTGGCGCCGACGTTCAAATCCAGGGCAAAGACAACTGGACCGCGCTCCACTTTGCTGCCTGGCAGGGTCATCTGGGCATCGTGAAGCTGCTGGTGAAGCAGGCGGGTGCAGATGTGGACGTCCAGACATCAGACGGGCGCACTTCCCTACATCTGGCATCTCAGAGGGGTCAGTACAGAGTGGCACGGATCCTAATCGAGCTTGGAGCCAGTGTCCATTTGACGTCAGCGGGGTTAAACACGCCGCTGCACGTCGCAGCCGAAACGGGTCACACCAGCACCTCTCGCCTTTTGATTAAACACAAGGCGGACATACACGCCCAGAACACTCACGGACTCACACCGCTCCACCTGGCCTGTCAGCAAGGTCACCTGGCCACAGTCAAGATGCTGATGGCCGAGGGGGCGGACCCCTGCAGACCCAGCCAGACTCTGCGCACGCCCTGTCACCTGGCAGCTGAGAGTGGACACTGCGAGGTTGTGAAAGAGCTGCTGCTGCACTGCCCAGACGCCGGCAGTGGGACGGACGAGCAGGGCCTCAGCCCCTTACACCTGGCAGTTGGGGGCGGGCACTCCAATGTCATCAAGATGCTGCTGCCGCAGGTTTGCCAGGATTCTGTGGTGGAGAACGGAGAGCAGCCGGCGGCAGAGGAGCCTCCGCCTCCAGAGTCCAAGCAGCTCCAGAGAAAGGTTGTAATTCTCAAACTGACAGAGCACACCAACAAAGACTGTCCTGAGCCTCCTGCTGCTGCTGCCCCGTGCGCTGCTGCCCCGTGCGCTTCAGCACCGTGTTAACGGAGAACAGACTGCTGCCTCTGTACGGAACCGCCAGCCCGGTGGTTTGATTTTTTTTTTTTATTTTGACCCACCCGTCAGCTGCCTGACACTTAGAAGGGACAAAGATCATCCTGACCTGAGAGTGTGTTTGATGCACTGTAGCTACTTCCTCTTGGATGTAAATATGTACACAGTAAATATAAAATATGACACACCATGCTTTTGTTTACATTTTGGATTCTCCTCAGATGTTCTGTTTAAATGCACATGAGATGCTGATGATGGTTGAATTATGAGGAGAATCCAGACCAGCTGGTGTCCTCATGTAGCCTGTTAGCAGCCATCACCTCATTCACACTCGTCTTCATGTTCTGTAGCTTTTCCAAAGCAGTGCTGCATTAAACATTATAAAGCTTCTGTTGATGTTTTCATTCAGATTCCTTCAAAAATGGTCAAAAACCTACTTCATAGCCCTAGCTAACAGTCACTCTGCGCCCTTTAAAGCCTTTCACTTTGCTGGATAGAGTCCTCTCAGTCGGTCTACGACTGCATGGCTGCAAGAACCATCAGCCGTCATGCTGGCCGGAGCTGGCGTGTCTGAGACTGCAGGCTCACCTGCAGTGTTATGATTATCTTTATGCTTTTTTAACTCCGGAGAGCAGTGGGGTTGGCACAGAGCATGGGAACTGCCCCTGAGGGGGATCACAGGCTCCAAGATGATGAATGAGTAAAGAGGGGGGGTTCAACTTGCAATTCCAGCCTGTTGGCTAATTCCTGAGACCACTTTAGCTTTTCACCACTCACGAACACCAACATCCCCTAATGCCTCAAAGACAGGGCTTTTCACAGCCTGAGACACCCTGTGCTGGCTGTCAGTGCTTGTAATTGAATTGTTTTCATTGCTCTTGTTTGCGGAGACCCTTAAAAGGAGAGTGTGAAATGTGAGCAATCTGATCCTTTGTTTGGCGTCGACTGCACTCTGTTCTACCTGCTGCCCGCTGATCTGTCATCTCCAGCAGATCATGTGTCTTTGTTGCACAACCTCTGCTCCCATCTCCAGCAGACTGGCCTTTGTGCAGCCAAACAGAAATAGCTGTAAATGAAGACAAATCCAACATCTACTCCACTGTCCTCTGTCTAGTATGGCTCATTCCTCCAACCTGGATTATTGACAGATGAGTCAGTTCCTACCACCGTGTTAGTCGTGTTTTTAACCAGCCTTCAGGGTCCTTCTTGTGGCAAATACATGACAGTAGATTGTAATCTATGTTCATAAATCTTCACTACTTTCATGATGTTTTATATTTGATACTTTCATCCAACAATTTCCCTTTGGAATTATTGAAATATATAAATAAATAAACTCATCTATCCATCACTGTGACTCGTTTAAAGTATCCACCTTGAACTTCAAGCTGTAATTCTGAATGTAAAAAAAACATTTAGTCCAATGTTCAAATTATCAATAATATTTTTGAGTATTTGTAAATATCATAGAATAGTCTAAATTGATCAAAGTCTATCTGTCCTATGGGCAGTTGTAACATCCTTCTATATTCTTTTTCTGCCTCGTCCTGTTCAGGTTCAAGGGGCTGCTGGAGCCTATCCCTGTCACTTCAAGATAGTGTGTTTGTGAACGCTTTGGTTGTCCATCTCATGCAGGGCAGACAGAATCGCACTCACTGCTGCAGGACAGTTTAGAATCACCATGTTTTTGGTTTGTTGGTGGAATGTTCACACCGGACACGTGATTCACGGTTTTTGAAAGGAATCTACTTTTACCACATTGAACCCACAGCAGACGAGCAGGTGGAAGAGGTTTGCTGTGAAATGTTGAAGCGGCACAAATCTGATTTAACTTTTATTTAACCAGGAAATCCCATTGAGATCAGATCTCCTTTTCAAGGGAGACCTGATGAATCTCGCTCCAGACATGTTCTTTCACATCTTATTCCGATAGATGAAAACTTGGTGCCATAAATCTAGTTAGGAACAAACTGCAAATATTAATTTGTCCATCATGATACGTTTTTAAATGACTGCACTTCTGTGAATATAAAAGGATGCCATCTAAACATTGAATCATATCCGATTGCTCAAAGTTTAACTGTTTAACTTTTCAACGCACATGCTTTCGATAGCGCTTGAAAACTGACTTAAAATACACAAACAACGAGCTTTTACCGACATTTATATGGATGAAAGTGGCTGCTTGAAGACATTTGGCCGTGGCTGGTGTGAATGTACAGTAGCTTAGATGGAGTGTCCGGAGAAAACCTGCATGAACGAGGAGAATATAGGATTTGAACCAGGACTGTGCAAACACGTGCTAACCACTACACAAATTGCAACTTTTTAAATAACTAAAACGGTCAAAGCAACTCACTAAATGTGACATCTTTATGACTACAGATGATTGAAGTCTGGTCAACAATTTCAAACACTTCATGTCGACCAAACTTCAGACAATTCGTAAGTGTTGAGGTCAGTCGTACATAAATACTGTTGCAATGACAGCCTGTAGAACACGAGTCAAAGTCAAGCCCCGGGGGGGGGGGGTAATTCTAACCGGCCGTCCAGATCATTTTATTTTGAGTTATTAATGGCCCAATGTCATCTTGCACTTCTTTCTAACTTGTACAATATTTTAAAATATTTCGTTAGGCTATTTTGAAGTCTAGCTCATATTTCAGCTACATGCTAGCTGTTTTGGATATTTTAGGATTTCTTTTAAAAAAAAACTCAAAAAAAAAAAAAAAAACAACCAACAAAAAAAAAAACAGCTAATATGTAGCTGAAATAATAGCTAAACTCTAAAAAAAAACCTAAAAAACAAAGAAAAAAACTTAATTAACCAAAACAGCTTGCATGTAGCTGAAATAGTAACAAAAGCCCCTAATTGGGGTTTATCTAATTATATTTAGGCTACATGCTAGCTTTTTTTTAAGACTAATTTAGGCTTTTTTAAGACTGTTTCAGAGTTTTGCTAATATTTCAGCTATATGCTAGCTGTTTTGAGTAACTTAGCCTTTTTTGTTTTGGTTTTTACAGTTTTCAATGCAATACAGTTTCCTGAGTGGAAGCTCATGGCCCCCTTTAGAAGAGGCTCTGGTCCTAAGACCACTGGGAGCTCTTTTCTTAAGAAAGTCACACGTAGGAGGAGGGGCAAGTCCATGTAGCACCTTGCACATCATCCACGTTCAAAACTCAATAATTATTTAAAATGTTACGAGTGTGAAATGACAGTAGATTTCTATCATAGACCTTCAGGGATTTAATGATTTTACAGGTAGATACATTTATGAGTGACCAACATGTTAATAGTCAATATGTGACAGGATCATGGAATGCAAAAATGGTTTAGCTGCAGGAAATGTTATAAAACAGGGCTGCTCATTCCTGGTCCTCAAGATCTACCAACCTGCCTGTTTTCCAGCTCTCCATGTACTGCTTGCTGCTGATTACCTGGACCAGGTGTGTTCTTTCAATCAGATTGTGGAGACATCTGACTAAGCCAATCAACAGCTGGCTGGGCTTGGAGATCTGGAAAACAGTCAGGGTGGTAGATCTCGAGGACCAGGAATGAGCAGCCCTGTTATAAAAGGTCATACTGGTTTAAAAATGTTCAAGTTGAATTTCACTGTAGTGGATATTATTTTAAAGTGGCTTTTAAAACTCAGTGTGGGGTCAAGTGTCACACTACTGTCTTGCACCACTAAAGATGACGCCATCATCAGTATACATTTGAAATTCAACATTCTTACATGACTTTGATAAATCTTTTATATACATAGAAAATAGCAGAGGTCCAAGTGTTGAGCCCTAAGATACACCAACAAGAACGTCCATCAAAGTTGATTTGACATTGTCACTGCTAACACACAGCAGTCCCACAGACCAATGTTGACCCACGTGTTTGTAGAATTCAGCTAAAACTTCACAGGTCCTCTACTGCAGGAGTGTCAAACTCAATCTCATAAGGGGCCAAAACACACCTTAGGTCACGGGTCAAACAGGATAAACATTTATTCAACATTGAAAGTAAAGTTTTAAAAATTTAAAAAACTGAACTTTTTAACATAATTATGAGCTAAGATATATAGCATTAGCTACAATAATGCTAGTGTGAATGCTCTAAGCTGGTGCTGATAGCTGAAGAGGATGCTGAAATTGATAGCTAAAAATGCTTAGCTAATAGCTGAAAACACTGACGCTGATAGCCAGCTAAAAATATTAGCTTAGTGCCAAACTAGCCAAAAAAAACACAGGTTAGTCAAAAATAACTAGCATAAAGCTAGACTTACACACGTAGCTAAACTTCAAAGTAGCCTAAAAAACAACAAAAAAAACTAAATTAGCCAAAACAGCTAGCATGTAAATATTTGCTAAATCCAAAATAGCTTAAAAAATCTTAGTCCCCTAGTTCACACTAAAAAAAAAAATGGCGATAGATTTTCCTAAGAAATATGTTCTTTTATATAATGTGAGTTATTAGAGATTGGAGATTTTTACCATGTAGCACATATTACATGATATCATAAGGTACTCAGTGATTCCCAGCCCTACTTTGACTAACGTTGTTAAAACTGAACCAAAAATTACTGTAAAATCCGAGTTTTTTTGTTTTATTGTCAATAGTATGAAGCAAAACGATTTGGACTCATTTTAACAATAATTTCCTAATTTCTAGATTCTAGCTATTAATGAGACAAAAAAACTTTTAAAGGTATAGAACAGGGGTCTCAAACTGGCGGCCCGCAGGCCATTTGCGATAGTTTGTGGACCCCGCTTTATTAGGAAAAGTTAAATGTCTACTAAGCAGTAACTTCTTCATGTCCACGTTTCTTTGATGATAGCTTTGTATTGATTTTGTGATGTTTCAGCTTTCTTTAAGCTTCAAACTTTGTATTTGTAATTGTCGTTGAATCTGATGGTCAGAAAAGTCCTTAGCAACAGTTGCTAGCATCGTTAGCTCCTGTTGTTTCATGGAAGATATTGCTTAATAGCACATAGACATGAACAAATGTTCAATAAACTTGTTCAGTGGACATAGACAATGGACCAAAGACATAGATAATGGACACAAAAACATATTTTTGGCACAAATGGAACCCCATACGGCCCAGACTCCGCCTTCAGTGGCCCCAAGGTAAACAGAGTTTGAGACCCCTGATCTAGAGCCAAAAGAAGTTTACACAACTTCAAACCTGTTAAAATATCTTGAATGTCTGAAGACAAGGTTTTAAATCTAAAGTTTTCCGTATTAGTGACTACCACAAAGGCGTCCATCTTGGATTTGCAGCTGGATGTACAGAGACGTGTTTACACGGAGGCATTTCCTTCTCCCTTGCAGCGATTTCTGTTTCTTTCTTTGACAGACTTTTCCATTCAGGTGAGTCATACCTGCTCACACCGGCTTCAGAAGCAGCCTATGGAGCAGTGACTCACATAACATTGGCTCAAGTGATGCAAGGATCAGAGAAGACAGACTCAATGATGAGTGCTGTTCACACACAGAGCTGAAGGGATTTTCTCCAACAGGTCCTGTGTTGTTTTCTGTCTCCTGACTTCAATAGGAAAAATCTTCCAGACCGTGCAGTTGTTGTGAGATGATTTCTTTTTCCTCCTCTCCCCCGCCTTTCACCTCACAGAACCCGCTGAACGAGCCTGGAGCCAGTGAGCTGCGAGGCAAGCTGCGGCATGCGGGGATGGCCTCAGGGATGCAGGCGTTTAAGGCTGAGGTATTATGAGGTTCGCTGTAAACCGAGGTGAAAACTCCACTCATGTCACAGGAACCATGAAAGACAGACAGTGTGTCACGGTTCAGGCAGATTAAGGCTTCGGGAGGCATTTAAATGATCTTCTAGTTCTTAACTCCTGACTTTGAATGTAAACGAATGGATGGGTGCTGCAGGGAAAAACAACCTGATCCTTAAAACCAACGGAGTCCATCTGTTGTTGAGGGCAGCTGTCGTGTTTTCTCACTAACTTTGGTTTTGAGCTTCTTACCAGAGAAAGATGTTAATCCAGGTCATCAGCAGCAGGTGGAGCTGAAATATCTCCAAAAGCAGCAGGACAGCAGAAATGGAGGATGCTGTCCTGAAAAAACCACAAGACTGACCAACTGAAAATGAAACTGTGCATTCTCTTTAACATATACAGTCATCCTTATCCAAATATCTTGAATACGAATCAAATAACAGAGAATGATTTTATGAGCCCTGTCTTTATTAAACACCAGATTTTTAGAGTAAACTACAGGCCTAGTACTGGAAGTATGCACATCCATCCTCACAGAAGTTTGCATGTTGTTGGTTTTCGTGTGTAAAATGCAGACACTGAAGATAATGTCATAAAATGGGCGGCACCCAAAAGGAGTGAAAGGCAGAGCCCCAGAGATAGAGACGTTTTACTTCCAGGTACAAAAAAAGAGTTCAGAAAAATAATTTCATACGATACATACAATACAACGGAGCTCGCTACAGGGGAGCTTGCTAGCTCAATACAGCGGATCTAGCTAGCATGCTACAGTGTAGCTTCTGCTACATCAAAACTTGCTATCTTGTTACATCGCAGCTTGCTAGCAAAGCTCGCTAGCTCGATACAGGAGAACTCGCCACAGTGGAGTTTGCTAGCTTGCTACATCGCAGCTCGCTAGCTCGATACAGTGAAGCTCGCTAGCATTCCACAGTGTAGCTTGTTAGCTTGTTACTTTGCAACTTGCAAGCTTGTTACATCGCAGCTTGCTAGCTCAATACAGCAGAGCTCGCTAGCTTGCTACATCGGAGCTCGTTAGCTTGATACGGCAGAGCTCGCCACAGTGGAGCTAACTAGCATGCTTTGCTGTCCGCCGGCACTTAAGACAAAGTGAGCTAACACAGGTGGAGCCACCACAGAAACTGCTAACAAGCCTGCGCGGGGCCCACATTTTCTGCCCACTTTTAAACCAGAGGGGGCATACTTAACCTTTGCTGGCTGGGATGACTCCACAGTTTGTCTGCGCAGGAGTTCAGGAGCACAGAGCCGTCCAGCTGCTTTACCTTCTTCAGCTCTCACCTGGTGTTTTCAGGGTGTGCGCTGCAGGAGGGAGCTGCTCCATGTTTTCTGTCTGATGACAACCAGCAGTCTTTCAAACACATCAGCTGCACAGAAGGTTCAGAGAATCCCTGAACAACTCCTGCCTGTTTGGAGTATTTGATGGGGCAGAGCAGACTGGATCAGGTTAAACTCACTGACACCTGATCTCTAGAAGAACAAAGAGCAAACAGAGGTTCACGCACCTCTAACAGAGCATGATCTTCAGATTAGAACATTAGGGAACTCTGAAAGTTTAAAAGTATAATTTCTGACATATTCGTGGGTCAAATACACCTGCATGTAAGACGCTGTCTGTGTAGCCGATGTTGCTGACCGTGCAGCACACGGGCATATTTGGACCGAGATGACAGCCTCTTTTCAGGACTTGACTCACTTTTCCCAGAGAATGAACTCAATCAGAACTGAGGAGAAGGTTTTCATGACATTAAATCTGTACAACTTTTGAACTGAACTCTAAAATACAGAATAATCACAAGGAAGTGTTACGTATACACTTCACTAGTGTGGCTTCGGTGGCTGACAGACGAGCAGCCCAAGTCTTACTGAACAACAGTTGTAACAGCAGCATTTGTCCAGTTGATGGAGCTAATGCTTCCTGCTGAACTCATGTTAACAGCATCACGTTTAATGTATTAGAAAATTGTCTCATTTTTTTACCTTTTTTCAGCAAAGGTCATTAAATGTTATTTTAAATGACCTGATAAAGATAAAAACATAAAAATGTTGCTGGTTTTGGTTAAGAATCACTGCACGATGCTCAGAGTTCATAAATGAAGACAGAAAAATCAGATTGATGCATTAAGGCAAAGCTAAAGAAAATACCTGTAACACAAAGCAGATAGGAATTATGGAGTTTGTTATTTTATTGTTATAAGCTTTTCAGGGCTGTAAAGTTAGACCTCACTTAAAGGTGCAAAACTGACAGAGTTAAAAAAAAAACAACATAGAAAAGAAAGCTAGTCTGTGAAACAAATAAAAAAGCTAAGTCTGAATATTATTTTCTTCATTGTTGCAAAAAAAAAAAAAAAAAATTCCGGTTCTCTCCAGACACAAGAGGTCTGATTGTGAACATAAATGTGCCGAGGGTTTTTTCAATACCTTTTGTTTCCAAGGATAATTATATTTAATTAAAAGCATTATATTACAAACGTTTTTATATAAATGATCATAAATGCTTTTGGAAGTGTGCAGAAGTATTTTTACTGCTGTAAATACGTTGCACACATTCTCAAACACTTTTTACAAGCAAACATTTTCATAATTTAAGGCAAAATTGTTATTGCTAATGCAGAGTGTTCTTTTAGCTAATGTTGCTTTTTAAAATGCATGTTGAGCTATGCAGATTCAACAGTGAAGAACTAGAAGGATAAAGGACGGAGCAAAGGAAATGGTCTTCTACCTTCTTCTGTCCATGCAGAAACCTGTTTAGCTTGACTGCATAAGAGAAGATCTCTCAACAACAAAAAACACATTTTGTCCACATATGTGGACATCATTTTCAAACTGTGTAATAATGATAGAAGAAAAATAAAGAGCATTTTTAAGATGGTGAAGCTATGAAGCTTTCCTTTAAGCCACCCGCACGCACAATGTGGAATCAGCACATTTCAGAACGCCAACTTAGTGGAGCAGTTTGAATAATGTCGCGTGGTACAAAAATGATATGAAGCAGCGAGCTGTTACCTGAACCCACAGCAAACTCATATAGTCAATAACATTGGAGCGCATGTGTCCAAGTCAAGGCCCAGGGGCCGGATCTGGCCATCCAGGTAATTCTATCCGGCCCTCCAGATAATTTCATGTTATTGTTATTAATGACCCGATGTTATCTTGCGCTGATATCGAAATTGTATAATTGACAAAATATATTTTTACAGAGGGTAAAACATTGAAAGTTATTTAAGGTTTAAGTTGATTTGTTCTGGAATAATATTCCTGCCTTTTTATTATTCATAATTATGTTAAAAAGTTATAGTTTTAAAAATGGTCATTCTACTAGCTTTTTTGAGTATTTTGACATTTACTGATATTTTTTAAGCTATTGTAAAGTTTAGCTAAAATTTCAGCTACATGCTAGCTGTTTTATAGGAAAATGTGGCATTTAGCTAATATTTAACTGACTATCAGCTTCAGTGTTTTCATCTAGCAATTTAAGCAGTTTCAGCTAGCACTAGCATCTTCAGGGGCCAAATTCATCTTACAGCATTCACACTAGCATTATCACAGGTAAAATATATCTAATTCATAAGTATGTTTAGTTCGCCCCGCGACCTAAGTTGTGTTTTTTTTGGCCATCTGTCAGAGTCATTTTGGGTCTATTGTGGCCTTTATAACTTTTTTTCTTGATGTTCAATAAAGTTGTCTTCATTTAGGTGTAGTGGGTGGTTCTTTTATTAGAGACATACAGCACTTATACACACACACACTGGTGTTTTAGATCATTTTACTTGAGCTATAGGCTTGTATTGATAACTTTATAACTTGATTAACACAACAAGTTTAAAAGAAAGAGGAGGGGAGAAGCGACAGATCTGTTGATCTCTCCTGCTTAACCGGTATTAGACTCAAGCATAAAGTGATGGTTTATTTAACCTCTGGCATATTTGTTAGGAACAAAAAAGTAAACAGAACGACTATCACAGACAAAATCAAACTTCCCATTAACCGTGGTGACGTCACTGACGTCCTGCCATCTAAAACTGCGCCCCCAGTGGTAAAAGAAAAAAAAAACATGATATCCCAGATAACAGTTATAAACAAATCAACTTTTCAAAAAATAATTTTATGTTCAATTAGAATAATGGAACCGAGTAGCCACAATTTGATTATGTTATGTTAATGTAAGGTTTAAAAAGTGTTACATCAAAAAGGAAAAGTTTATCTAAAGCAGAGGACCGTTTCTCCGGATCTTTCGCGGGAATCCCCCACGCTGCACACCAACAAAAACAAATGACAAAAACAAAGGGTACAAATGGTGGGAAGCCGCTAATAAGTTACTTTTTTTAATCGCAGACATATTTTAAATGTGACACTCATAGCGAATGTAAGATGTCAAACGAACTTTGGAAAAGAACAGATGTATAAATACAGTCTTCTAGAAACAAACGAGTGTTTTGGTTTTGGTTAAGACGGTAGGAAGACTTCATTTGTCCAAAGCATGGGGGAGCAAACCGGCCATTATTGTTACCATCCGGTCGTATTATGTATCTTTATTTCTTTTGGGGTATAAATGTGTATATATAATGTTGGAAAAGTGATCTATTATTATTTTCTGTTCATACAAATAAACGGTGTGCGTGGTATTCAAACTTGTAGTTAATGTGTCACCCCCCTCACACAGTAATGGTTCGTTCTGCGTGGATTCCACAGAGATCGTGTAGCTTCTCTGGTTTAACCGTGACGCTCGGCTGGCTCCGTTTAATGCTGGGAGCCCGCTGCGGGCAAGTTAACCGAAGTGTCAGCGCAGAGCGAACGGTGGTCCGAGGATTCGAGTCCTTACAGAGGTAAAGATGTTTTTAAAAAAAGGATTTCAAAAAGTCTCTTGTCCTCGCGGGTGTCCTCGTGCTCGTTCTGCTTATCCGCGCAGAGTAACGGTCACGAATCGGTTCATTCTCAGAGGATGCTATGGAGCTGCTAGCTTAACTTCTTGTTAGCAGCGGAGTACACGGTGGTCCCCGGTCATTTCACCCCGGGACAGTCAACCGTCCACGCGGACATGTCCTCAGAGACACCGCCGACATATCCGAGTGTTTTCATCGCAGAGGAAACAGGAGCTGAGCCTCAGTTTAGCTCCAGAGCCACTCATTGAGAAATACCCGCTAATGCAGACTACTCTGATGGATTTGGATTACCGTCTGTAGGTGCTTCTCCGTTTCACTGCGTGGTTTCTGATTGCTGACTTTTGGGGCTTCCGTAGAACATTCTGTGGCTGTAAACTGTCCTCAGTACAGCGATGGGCAACCCCCAAGAAAGGCTGAGATAAAAACATTTAGTTGTTGCACTTCATCCATGTCTTGGGGGGAAATGGATTAAAGAAGTTGTTTTTAAATGCAGAAAGTTTATTTAGTTCCTTTAATGTTCTTGTATAAGATCAGTAATGCAGGTATGTTGTGAAAAATACATGGTGTTCTTCACTATGGGATTGATCGATAAAGCCAAATGAAATCCTTATTTATATAATAAAAATTATGTATTAATTTATTTATGCATGCATGCTGTTTTGGAGTTAAGCTAATATTTCAGCTACATGCTAGCTGTTTTGGCTAATTTAAGCTTTTTTTCAGTTTTTTAGGCTATTTCGAAGTTTAGCTATTTATTTGGAGTAAATAGCTCTAAATAAATAGCTAGCGTATCTGTTTATTTCAGCTACATGCTAGTTGTTGTGCTAAGTTTAAAAAAAAAAATAAAATTTTGGGCTAATTTGGTTGAAAAGTTATAGTACGTTAAAGCTCATGTGTTTAACGCCTCAGGTCTTAAAGGGTTAAAACTAAATTTTACATCTTCCATTTTACATCTATAAAAATTTTTTAGTTTGATTCTAAGTGTAATAGTAACTTGTCTACCTGTAACAGTTTGAAGAGGGTGACACAGACAACAGGTGATGTAGCTTCTGCTTTAAGAAGTCTACGCACAATTAAAACACAAAATCCGTAATTGAAGATTGAATCAAAACATCCAAAGTGACCACACTGAGTGTTTCCACTAGACCTCCATATATTTGAACATATTTTTCACATATTTACATCAAACACTAAATGAAACCATTAAAGGAGCGTCCAGTAAAAAAAACTTTAAAGAAGTTGAAAAGAACCACATTTAAAGTAAGAGAATGGATACTTTCTTGGTCCTTGTGAGAACCTGTGCAGCAGAGTTCTGAATCAGCTGCAGTTTCCTGTAAAAACACTCTTACAGTCATCAAGTCCACTAAAGATGAAAGCATGCTCTAGTTTTTCCAGGTCTTGCTGAGACATCAGATCTTTAATCCTTGAGATATTTTTGAGACAGTATTAAGGCTGATTTTGTGACTGTCTTAATCTGTTTATCAGAATGCAGGTCTGAGTCTATCACTACACCCAAGTTTCTACATCCTCTGTGAGGATCACACACAGACGGAGGGACACAGACCCCTCCACCGCTATGGTTTCCCCTTAAACAAAAAACTATTTCAGACACCCAAACACCCCAACAATTGGAGGGGTGAGGAGAAGCTGGAGTTGCTGGGGAATATTTTGGATCCATATTGTCTTAAAGCACACAGATAGATCTTCATCTGCTTTCTCTTTTGCATTATTAGTTCATTAAAAAGTGGATTTTCCTTAGTTTTTAGTAGTTCACCTCCATGCTCTTTTTGTTGTCAACAGGACTAACATGGATGAGGAGGAGACATTTGTCAACATTGATCTGAATGATGACAATATCTGCAGTGTCTGCAAGGTGGAGACAGAAGCGGGGACTCTGTCCTTCTGCCACGTCTGCTTTGAACTCAGCATCGAAGGTGAGGAGAAGCTTCATGGGAGGTCTCTGCAATCCTGAATTAGGGCTCAACTATCCATGCTCCTTTTGATCCCGCCACACATCATATGATGCCACTGCAGAAGTTTAATCTGCTTTCATTCCAGCCGTTTCAATAGTCTGTGACTAGAAGCACTGACTGTGTTCTGTTCTGATCATCCGTTTGTTTGAGATTCTCCCCGGACACTTGAGTGTAATTCATTCCTCAAGCCCTTCTGGAATGACGCAGTCAAACAGAAACTGAGGGAAACTAATCATTTGACATGCTCTAAATATGATCAGTAATAAAGCTGCCACAAGCGATTATTCTAATAGTCGACTAATCACTGATTATTTTTTGCGATTAATTTACTAATCGGGTCATGTGTGAACTGGATGTAAAACACACATCTTAACCATTTTAGCTTCAAACTAACTGAAAACTAGATGTATAGCATTACCTGCGATAATGCTAGTGTGAATGGTGTTAGCTGAATTTGGCTGTTGAAGATGCTGAAATTGATAGCTAAAAACACTGAAGCTGATAGCCAGTTAAAATATTTGTCAAATTAGCCTAAAAAACTGAAAAAAATTCAAAATTACCCAAAACAGTTAGCATGTAGCTAAAATATTAGCTGAACTCCAAAATAGCCTAAAAAAAACCGTAATAAATGCCAAAATAGTCCATAAAGCTAGCAGAATGTTATTATAACTTTTAACTTTACTACACAACAACTCCATATAATATCAAGTAAGGACTAATCGACTATTAAATGAGTTGTCGACTATTTTAATTGTTGATTAATGGTCGACTAGTGGTGGCAGCATTAATCAGTAACAATAGTTGGTCTGAAAATGAGTGGAAAAAGCAGCAGAGCTAAAGAAAAACAGAGAAAACCCCTTTTCTTTTCAAAGACAGGACTGCGCTTCTATTAGTAATATTAAGATTAACACACGTGTTCAGACTTGTTAATAACAATGTCAGCTGTCGCCCAGCAGCCTGATAACTGAAATCTGATTACAAGCACAGACACATCGCTCTGATACAGCCAACCTGTTAGGAATCCTTCATGTCTTAGAACACAAACAGAAGACGGGACAGAGTCTCTTCTGAAGAGGGATGGCAGTTCACAGGACCACCTAGTGTGCACGTGAAAGCATGGCGTGTTTTCAGGAAGCGGGGGCTTTGTTCTAACTTCAAGTAGTTTCTTCCTGGGGAAGCCGGCGGTTCCTTCAGACAGCTCTGAGCGTGCCCGGGAAGGCCGTTTGTGCTGCTGTGTTTGACCTCAAACATGGTCTTTAGTCTTGATGGCTCCATGCCCCTCCAGTCAGCACAGTTCAGCAGGAAAACAAACCAGGAGCCGCCCCAATATCCAGCCAGTCTCAGGTGCTGCTGGTCTTCTTCCTGATCTTTACTGAGCAGAGAATGTTTTCTTCATCGTCTGAATACCTTCAACTCCCAGATGTCCTTTGATTCTACCAAATCTGTGTAAGGTTCAATGTCAGCTTGTTGGTTTCCGTTCTCTCTTTAAACACTCTGAGCTGATGCGCTTTGTCCTTCTTAGTTTGATTCTGCAGTTCTTGGTCATTCTCTCCAAGTTATCTGGTTACAGGTTGAAAGTAAATGAAAACATATAGAAAGCGTAAAGAAAATGTATGTTTATTTACTGATGTAAGTAAAAAATCAGAAGTCAAAGGTGCTGAAGTGCTGGCAGACATGCACTCCAGAAAACCAGCCAAAACAAGTCCAGAAACAAGTCCAGAAAGCCAGTCAAAGTTTAAAAACATGACGCACCGTGTTGGTAGCAGGCTCGTCATTTTAAAAGTAAGAAAAAGCCAGATCATTGGTCATCAGATTTCAAATGCTGCAGCTGCTGGACAAGGTTTGATTCTCCTAAACTCTTAGTGAGTTCTGGGTTTTATGTGTGCAGCTATAAAGACAGCAGGGCTAAGCAGCTTAGCTGGAGTCAGCTCCTCGCTCATGCAATGCTCCATGCACGCATGCACTCAAGCAGGTACGCATACGTGTTTATATACGCATGCATGCATACAGAGGAAGAGAGATAGTTAGGTTACTCGCATTAGTATGCATTTAATGGAGGTTTAAAGACGGGGACTGATCGAATGAAACCTGGGCTGTGTTGGTGAACATGCAGTGACCCTTCCTCACACAGTATCCTGCCTTGCAGGATTATTTAAATGATAACCTTGTACTTGTAAAGCACTTTTCTACCTTCCTCCGAGGCCCAAAGTCATGCTTTACAGTCACAGACACATTCACACACTGATAGCAGCTCAGCTGCCGAACACTGGCACCGCCTGTAACCACCAGAGGCAGCGAAGGGTTCAGTGTCTTTCCCAAGGACACCACAGCACACGAGCGGACATGGTGGGAATCAAACCTGCAGTCTTTCAATCAGAGGTCGACTACCCCACTGCTGCACCACAGCCGCCCCTAACCCTCACTGTTCTAATCAACAAACAGAACAGTCTGCAGAGGCACTGACAGTCCAACCCACTGACTAGGGCTGTGTTCAGCCTGGACACATTTGGGTCTCTTAACGTGAACCAGAGTTTGTTTCCTGTTACTGTACCCTGGTCCAGTCTCTACAGTAGAGACTGGACTGTCTCTACTGGACCAAAGCAGCAGGAAAAACCTGAAGATGCAGACATTGATAGACTGAAAGATAAAATCTGAATCAGTGAACTATCCTGATAAAGATTGTAAAGCACATGACTTCCCTTTTTCTTTCTCTCGTTGGTTTGCCCCGCCCTCATAATTCCAATGCCAATGACTGAAGAGTTCTTTAGTCATATGGTTTTGTTTACAAGCTTTAGTTTGAAACAGAATATTCTGTTGGACAACAGTCTAAATACAAACCAAATACAAAGTTCTGGACTCAATCTGGACCAGCAAACATTTTCAGTCTGAATTCATACTAAATGAGAACTAGACAGACTGGCTCCTCCCCCCTGGCGTTCCAAACAGGAAGTACCATCTGGCTTCAAGAAGGTAAAACCCCATAGACTTCCACAGAGAGAGAAACAGCTGTTAGTCAGTCATTCTCTGAATCAGAATACACATTCATGCTCTGAAACTTTTTCCACATCTTGATGATCTCCTTTTTTCATTACATTTTTTCTGCAGTTCAAGTTGTTGACGTCATAAACTGACCAATCAAATGCCTCAATACACGTAGGTGGTCTCACAGTGATTAGGTGTGTTTGAGATCCCCCAGCGCCTCGCCTGCATTGTCGACTAAGCTGCTGCAGGAGGGGGCGGAGAAAGGCGCCTGAGATGAAGGTGAACGACGAGACTGTACGAGAACGAGGAGTTGGGGGTTGTCCTCAACATTCGGCTGAATTTTAATACGCCACTCCTCCGAGTATGATCTGTGCTGTTATGTCTTTTATAGTATTTTAACATCTTTCAGAGTAAAACAAATAAAAAAAAAAAGCTGCGGGATTCATTTCATGTGCACTGTCCCAAATGAACAAATAAAATAGGAACTAAAGTTAATTTTAAAGACAACAATAAGACAAATAAACACAGATTATTTGAAATCTTGTTTATTTATCAGTGATTCACAAACTTCCAGAAAGAGTTAAAAAATACACAGATTTCCTTCATTTAGTGCCAGTTATTTCACATAAAACTAAAAGAGCTTTCAGGACAAAGTTTCCCACAATGCATTGTTTTGTAGTCATCAAGGCGACTTGAAGCCAGCGCAGTACCTATTTTCTGCGGCCGTGGTGCAGTGGTAGGGCAGTCGTCTCATGATCGGAGGATAGTGGGTTCGATTCCCCGCCCGCCCATGTGTCGAAGTGTCCTTGGGCAAGACACTGAACCCTAAATTGCCTCTGGTGGGAGGTTGGCGCCAGTGTTCGGCAGCGGAGCCACCACCAGTGTATGAATGTGTGTGTGAATGGGTGAATGGGTCTGTGACTGTGAAGCGCTTTGGGCCCTCGAAGGAGGGTAGAAAGCGCTATACAAGTATACGCCATTTACCATTCTGGCTGCGCTGGCTTAGGAATGTGCCTTGAACCCGCCCCTTTCTCGCGATACTTCATGACGGTGCACGTGTGACATCGGTGACAGAAACTAACCAACAGAAACTAACTCGTCGGCCTGCATGATCTCAAACACACCGTATGTTCCAAACATCTGATTGACAGACTCTGAAGTCCTGTGGGTGTGGTCGTCATAGTAACATTGATACAGAGCGAGTGCTTACTGATAATGTCTGTCTCCAGCATGGTGGTCAGGTACAGTCAATGGTTCCAAACACAAGCATGCCTGTGTCAGAAAAGGACTGTCCCACACGTTGGTGTCAAAGTCCTGCAGTCTAAGCTAATCTTAAATGCGTTTACCCGAAAATGATAATATCATTATTCACAGTGTGAACCCTCTGTCCTCTTATTGGCTGTTTGGTGGCACAAAAAAATCTTGCTAAACTGAAAGTCTTGATTGCAGAATCAAAGATATGGAGAAAGCGAGCATCTGAACACATCTGAACACACCGGTGTCACCAACACAAAATTGTATGTTCAAAGCAAATGTTTAACATGTTCATTTGCTACTAGGAAAGCTTAGTTTTTAAACTGAACATCTCATTTGTAATTTAGGAAATTTGTATCTGAAATCTCTGACGTCTTGTTGAACTGGTTGAAATTCTTTCAGTTACAAGCAAACTAAACAAAAGAAAAAGCCAGATCTATTTTAGGCCCTGGCTGATTCTAGATCATGTCTACATATTCTTTGGTAGTGTGATGTCATGGCAGCACATTTTTCTGCTAGAACTGGATTTGGAACTATCCTTCACCTCTGGTGGGGGGACTTCAGGATGGTCCCACCACTCCCTACGTACAGACATCCTCACCCTCCCACAGCTGCTTACCTGGGTCAGGTGTCTCCAAGCAATCATAAAAGGCTGAGTTCAGACCCAAGTGAGTTGTGCTAATCTTAGAAGAGACCTGTGGGCACCTTGTGTGGTCCCTGGGGGCACCTGGTTGGGGACCCCTGCTGTAGAAACTGCTTACTGACTATTTCTGGCTCCAACATGACAACATCTGCAGGTAGAAAAAAGCTGAAATGACTTCATGTCATTGGAACCAGAAGCATGACATTTTCTATGAATTATGTCACACTCACTTGGTCCAGTGCTCATATACAGTCAGTGGAGCCAAATGAAAAGACTGGACTGTATTGGTGATTTCCATATAATTGACCACATCTGTTCTGCACAGAAGTCCAGCTCCTTTGTTGCTCCCCTCAGTGTAAACATGCGTCTGCTGGTATCTTGTGTGCTCTAGTGACTCTAATGTTTGCTGACAAAGCACAAATGTTGACAGGGCAAATCTGCTGACATAAACTCCAAAGTCCACACCAACACCTGCGTCTGCTGTTGCTGCTTCAAACGTGTGACTGCTGCTGAGAAATGTAGGCCACGAAGAGACGGCGGACGCAGCGCTCTCACCTTCATCGTCCCACGCCTCCAAACTGATCCTGCACAGCAAGTCTGTGCTCTGCCTTCATTCAGCAAACACCACCTTTTGGAACTCCAGTCAAGCTGGAAGAACAGCTCTTTATGAGGATTACTGGAGATCTCCTCCAGGTTTCTCTGGACCCACAGAAACAAACTGAGAACACCTTTAATGTAAACACAAACACACAACATGAAGACATGTTCAAGTGGAGCTCATTTATTCTTCAGATTTAATGTTGATGTATTTCTGATCCCATTTCATACAGACCAAAGTTTGGTTTGCATTCAAACATAAGTGGAATAAAACCCAGCAGCTAACCTGTCCCATGCAGGAAAAACTGCACTTTATAGTGAAAATGTTGATCTAAAGACTGCAGGATTGTCTCTAAATCCCACTCCAATCATCTTTGATCTCTTCCAAAAGTGGTCTTTTAATCAGAATTCTGCTGTTTTTAGCCCAAATCTAAAATCCTGGTCGTTTCCTGAGACATAGTTTCTGCAGAGCAGCAGGAGTTCATTAGAATGAGTTGTCCAGATTCTGCTTTTATTTTTTAAGCTGAAGGCTCATCCAGGATTTCCTCTTGTGTGAGTCTGTGTTTGATGAGTGCGTCCACAGAAACACAAACCTCAGAAAACTGTATTTTCTGGACTATAAGTCTCACCCCTGGCCAATCAACAAGAAAACCTGCGACTAATAGTCCGGGAAATACGGTAAATGCAAGATAACATTGAACCGTTAATAATGAAAATGATCTGAAGGGCCAGATAGAATTACTCCAAGGGCCGGATGTGGCCCCTCTACCATGAGGTAGAGGAAGGGCCGGTCCGATCCTTAAGTCAAATGTCATCCGGATACCGGTTCTCCTCTGGTGCTGTCTCCATGACGACCCTGTGGTTGAGGCTGCTGAGCCCGAGTGGAGATGTTGTCCAACTCTGGATTCTCCATCCTCTCAGAGAGTCCTGTCCGGAGCAGGGGCGGTTAGAAACAGAGATGCAACAACAGTCAATATGAAACCGAAGAGACAGTTTCACAATACACTTTTTATTTATTCAGTACCAGTCTGAGATGCATTAAGGCTGTCTGCTGCAAAAATAACCCCGCCCACTCTCCCCCTCCCTGCCAGAAGCTACTTTGCCCCTCCTACAGTGGTCAGATAATAAAAGTTTTAGCTAAATGCCAAAAACAACTGAGATACTTTATTTTTATTTTTTGCAAAAAATGTAAAAGTACATGAATAAAGGACTGACAGCTAAGGAATACTGCACTTTACCTGTTGTTGTTGTTGTTTATTTGGACGAGTAAGTCATTTCTAAAGATGTCAAATTGGTTGAGTTTAGATTATGTACGACATCCAGCCGTCAAAACTTAAGAGAACTGCTTAAATTACTGCAAATTATTTAAGTGTGAATCTGTTTAAGTTTACAAGTGTTCTATTTAAATGCGATTCTGCAATAAGTTCTGTGCACTTGACAAAAAACTGTATTTGTGTTCAGTGACTTTGTTAAAGTCTCACATCAATCTAACTATAAAGCATTTGCAGAGGTCTTTTAATTAGGATTCTGCATCTTTTAAAACACCATTTTGAGACCATCAAAGTGGGTTTTTTAATGGGATTTCTTAAACCTAAAAGCAAACATTACAATTAAGCATTACAAATCAGCTTCATGTTTTTATTGACCTCGCCAGCTTTTTGGAAATCAGAGGAAGTTTGTGTTTTCTTTGATCGGCTGCTTCGTGGGACGTCCATCCTCTGTTGAAATGTGTCACCGTCTTCAGAGACATCTTTATATGATGTTCTGCATCACATGACTTGGTTTGTGCATCCTGATGCTCTGAGCTCTGAATGACGTGCTCATATTTGAAATGTGACTGGTTAATCCATCATCCTCAGGATGTCAGTGCTGTGCTAGCTAAGCCCCCAGACTGTAAGCAGCTTTCAGGGAGGTCACTTCCCTGTTTAGACTCCTCTTCTGTTTGCTGTGGCTGGGACGCAGCAGGTCACTCTCCTGTGTCTCCTTGATTGTCTTTTTTTCTTTGCTCTTGTTTTTGCATGTTGTGTCCGTCTACTGTTGGAGTCGCGGGGCTGTCACTCACTGCTGCTCTGTTAACGCAGGGGTCTCCACCACCACGCTGCTGCACTCCAAGTCCCTCCGCGGCCACAGAGACTGCTTCGAGAAATGTCATCTCATCGCCAACCAGAAGCTGTCCCATTCCAAGGCCTCTCAAAGTGCCTATGAAGGTCTGAAGCTGGCCTTCAGCCAGAAGCTCAACCGCATCATCCAGTTTGCCCAGAACAAAGACTCTGTTTCCTCCAGCGGCTGCAGCAAGCGCGGCGCCAGACTCCTGTGTTACAGCCCACAGGGCGACTGCAAGCTGCTGCCTCAGTCTGAGGCTCAGGTCCCGCGCTACACCCCCCGCTGGGACTGGACCAGAACCGCAGGCATGCCTGAATGCAGCGTGGGCATGCTGGAGGAGCAGCCTGCAGAGGAGCTGGAGCTCCTGCAGGAGTCCCGGCCGTGTGACGTTTGGACCCGCGCCGGCGGCGAAGAGCGGCGCTGTCAGATCCAGACTGCAGGAGGACAGATGCAGCAGCACAGCAGAGATAAACGTGAGCAGAACGTCCTTCTCTTCTATGTTTAGGGTTGGCTCTTCCAATACAGTCAAATGCTCCTGGAGTGGTGCAGGAAGGCCTTCGCTCTTTAGAGGCTGCAGGTTTAGGACCCCCCCCTTACTTAAAGATGTTCTCCCATCATTGTTGATCTGTGTTCAAAATGGTCTTTTAATTAGGATTAAGATGTTTTTGCTAAAATCAAAAACCTGTGTCGTTTTCTAAGACATAGTTCCTGCAGAGCAGCAGGAGTTCATTGGAAATTCATCTTTAAGTTGTGGGCGGGGCTGTTGGTGCAGAGCAAGGCTTCAGTCATTTCCCATCATCCCTTTGTTTACACTCTCTCCTGCTAGCTTACAGCCCCTCACAACCCCAACCTAACATGAACAGTGTAATTAAAATGCTGATCAATATCATTTCTATCCAGCCGTGCAGTTCTGATCCAGATTCCAGCTCAGACCAGGAAAATAAAGATGTCCATTTGTCTGTCAGTGGATGATCAGAATAGAGCGGAGCAGGGAGACTGTGACCTTCTGACTGTAGATTTTATGTGACAACAACACTTTTCAAACATAATGTTTCCTTCTGCTCTGATTCATCATTCTGAGTATGTAAGGAAATACTCACAAATGCTAATTGAATCTTAATTTCTTCCATCATTAAGAACATGTTAAAACCCAAACCCCGTTTTGATCCGAGTGGTTCTGTAAGACTCAGAACAGGGATTCACAGTGAGTCTCCAGTCTTCTGTTTCCTCCCTTGTGTGGAGTCTGGAAACAGCTCTGTTACCTTCAGATGGTCCTTGTCCTTGTTCATTCTGCAATGATTCAGCTAAAGACGTCAGAGTCTGCAGGGACGAGGCAGAGGCTCCTGAAGGCTCCTGAAGGCTCCTGAAGGCTCCTGAAGGCACCTGAAGGCACCTGAAGGCTCCTGAAGGCTCCTGAAGGCTCCTGAAGGCTCCTGAAGGTTTCCTGAAGGCTCCTGAAGGCTCCTGAAGGTTTCCTGAAGGCTCCTGAAGGCTCCTGAAGGCTCCTGAAGGCTCCATCCAAACTCTTACATTTAGAGTGAAAAGGTCACACTCCCGGGTCGGCTCAGGCCAGGTGGAGCTTGTCCTCTGCTTTTGCCCATGTCCTGGGGGGGGGGCTGCTGCTATGGCAGCTGGGCTGGGTTAACCCCCTCAAACCAGCCCTGGATGCTGAGAGTGAAGAGAGAAGGATTATGGTTTTTCTTTTCTCAGAGCAGACAGCTGCAGGCTTCATGTGAAGATGGTTTGTAGTGAGAGTCAAAGCAGTTCAAGCCTGCAGGAATCACATACTTCATCTGAAAACAAAAATGTTCCATTTCACAAGAGAATGGAGAGAAAAGTGTCTTAGGTATACCTGCTTTGAGGTGAAGGGATGGAATGAAGAGCTTTGCTTTGTTGTCCTAGTGATCCAGATGAGCATGGAGGAGCTCCACCACCTGAACACTCAGCTGCTCAAGCAGATTCAAAGTAAGTCAGTCTTCATCTTCACTCTGACACTTCAACAGATTCTGCCTCTAAATCTAAAACAGACCTTTCTTTGTCCCGTTGGTTTGGTGCTGTCAGTTCATCAGGAGGTACAGCTGCTGACTCAGAAGAAAGACCAACACATTCAGAAAATGAGCTTTTTAAAACAAACATATGTTACAGTTTGGAGGAATTATGAAAAATGTCTTCATCTTATTCAAAGCAAAAATTCTAAACATGTTGTTGTTTCATAGAAAATATATTTTCTGTGAGTTTAGGCTATTAATTTTTAACTTAAGATAGGTACTTCATATCAGGGCTGGGTATCAATAATCATTTCCAGAATCAATTCTACTCTATTGATTCTATTCAAATCAGGTTTTCTTTTATTCTTTTAATCCACTTAATTCAATTTTAGGTTTAGACATATAGACACATTGGTTTAGAAATCCATTAATAATCTATTTTATGATTTAAATATATTTATATTAATCTGATCAGGTTTACACTGATTCTATAGGACGCTTTCTCCTTCAGAATCTACTGGAATTACGTTGATCGTGTTTAACAGTTAAAATATTACAGTAAATCAAAGAACATAAACACTGAAGCTCCGGTGTTAACGGGTTGATGTCTCTAGACAAAAACATTCCTTATTTTAGCTTCATATGAGGTCATGTCATTGAAGCCCAAATGTTTGGATGTTTTCAACACAAATTCTGTCTCTAAATAAGAAATTCAGAAGTCCACTCCTTCAGGTGTGGTGTGTTTGTCTGAGGAATCATCTGAATGAAAGTGCTGACTCGGTTCTTCTACCTCCAGGTGTTTTCGAGCAGCTGACGGCTGCGGTGCAGGAGAAGGACGCTTTGGCCTCGGAGCTGCACGTGCGTCACATCGCCATCGAGCAGCTGTTCAAGAACTGTGCTAAAGTGCCGTGGCTGCAGATCAGCAGAGCGGGGTTTAAGGCTAGCGGCGGCGGCGGCATGAGTGGCGGCAGCTGCAGCCCCGTGGACTGACGGCAGAGGAAACTCCAACCAAAGGCTGCAGCTGCAGCTGCAGACACAGCCGAGGACTCTTGCAGCTCTGCTGGTTCTGGGTGACTGAGAGAGTCTGGACTGACACAACGTCTACTTTTATAGTTGCCGTGGTGATGCAAGGATCAATTGAGGTTTGCTAATAACTGCTGGTCTGACGCCAAGACCTGATCAATCAATGTAAAGGCTGTGAGTATCAGCCCAGCGGACATTTGTGTTTCTGTTTTAAGCTCATTTATACTCTTAAATCTTTGACTCCACCCACCCCAAAACTACAGAAGCCTGGTTACATCTGTGTGTCCTCCTGCAGTGAGTTAGTATTTCTTATCCTTTTTTGGTTTTCTTTGACACACCATGCTAGCTAGAGGAATCTTTCCTAAATCTTTAGCTCTCCTTCATGATTTCAGACATGGTTTTACAGAAAGTGGTTTGCGGTTTTACGTGGAACATTTCATGTGTTTTTAAGCTGTTTTCAGTTTCTTCTTGCTGCTCTGATTAGACTTGGTTAACGAACCAAATGTCATCATCACTATAAAGTCTCTGCAGTTTGATGAAGAGGCTCTGTTGTATAAAACATTTTAAACCAAAACGTGTGTTGAAAGAAACCAGCAGATCTGACTTTGATTCCGGTTGATTGATTAGTTGAGTTTTTTTTAAAACCCAGTATGTGAGCAGCAGGTAGAAGCAATACTGGAGGCGTGGTCTTGTCTACGGCTCCCCTGTCTCGTTACAGACTGAGGAGGAAGTCTCTGTCAAACCAAAGTGTGTATTTGTTGTGTCTTTGTACCAAACCGCTGCTGAACCGCTCCGTGTCCGTCCTCCTCCTGCTCCTTCCAGTCCGGGTTTACTGCAGCGGCCCGGTCTTCCCATGCCACTGTGGGCCTGATGTCAAAGCAATACAGGACGCCGCTCTGCTCCACTGTGCCTATGGAAGCCCTGTGTAAACATGTGACAACCCTATGCAAGATCGAAATCAGCCTTAATGAGTAGATGTTGTGACTCGAGTATGATGAGTGGACATGTTCAAGTTTAGGAATGCTCAGCATTGTCAGGATAACTAGTTCTCTTTGTAAGAGATTAGATGCATTTAGCCCATTTTTAGGGTTTGGAGAGCTTTGACTCCATTTCAGCTGGTCATAACTATTTATATTTCAGTTTGAGAGTATTGACATTGTGGGTTCTGGAGAACCTGTTATGTTTGCTTCTGTTCATGTCTGAGATGTCTGCTTTTTTTTTAGCTTTAACTGAGGATGCAAGATTTCACTGTTACATTTGGCTCTTCATGCTTTGTTTGGGTTGTTTTTCTGTCTCTGTATTGTGTGTTTTGATTATACTGACTGTGAACTTTGTGAGAAAGTGATATTTTCCTTTTTTCTTAATAAAAAGTGATCATTTTTACAGTCTGTCTGTCTTGTTTTTCTAAGGACCAGCCCACACCTTCATGGATCATGAGGGGAAGCTGTTTCTGTTAGAAATAAAAATCTAATCTTCTAGATCAGAGGTCTGGAACCTGTGGCTCTTTATCCCTCCATAGTGGCTCTCTGGCTGAAGAAAAATAAAACAATAGTCACGGTAAAAAAAAAAAAGGATGCTAACGTTTTTTGCTAAGTTGTTTTCTAGTGGGGTTTTTAGGATAATTTAAAGTTTTAGCTTCTATTTTGGCAACATGCTAACGATTTTGACCAAGTTTGTTTACTAAGGAATTTTATGCTAATTTGGAGTTTAGCTAATATTTTAGTAAAATGCTTATGTTTTCAGCTAATTTGGTTTTTACTGAAAATTTTTTTTGGGATAATTTAAAATTTAGCTTCTATTTTAGCAACATGCTAACGATTTTGACTAAGTTAGTTTACTGAGGTATTTTAGGCTATTTTGGAGTTCAGCTAGTAATTAAGCAACAAGCTAGCTTTTTGTTGGTCTCCTATTAGTTTTTTATGCTAATTTGGAGTTAAGCTAGTATTTTAGCAATATGCTAAAATTTGTTGCTAATTTTTTATCTACTGGGACTTTTTGGCCAATTTTGAGTTTAGCTTTTATTTCAGCAACATGCCTAACTTTTTGACTGATTTAATTTACAGAGAAACGCTCATTTGAAGTTCAGCTAGTAATTAAGCAACAAGCTAGCTTTTTTGCTACTAAAGTTAAAAAACATTTAAAAAAAATCCCTTTTTGAGAGAGCTTTTCTAGTTTCTATTTATAATATATTTTATTGCTTTGTTCAGTGGCCAAAAATAGAAATTATTCAAGTTTTTAAACAACTAAAAACAAAAAGAAGGTTTTTCTAAATGCAAATTCAAAAAATTTCTTTAAAGCATAATGATAAGATCAAATGCGGTCCTTCTAGGTCTACTTGCAATCCAGTAGAAAACAAGCCCAAATGCTCTTTTACTGTTAAAGGTTAGACCGACCCTGTTTTTAAGATGGTACATGGATGGATTGAGGCCACAAAAACGCTTCATGTCCCCATTCACACACTGAATGGCGGACCACTACTGACCAAACACAGGCACCGACCCACCACCAGAGACACCGACACTTTTCTAAAATGTATGTCCGTCTTAGCAGCTTGTCCCTTTTGGGGTCATGGGGTTGCTGTCATCTAACTCAATGATATTGATAATCCTTATCAATGTTTTACTCACCCTGTAATTCTGATCTCTTCTCAAACTCTGTCACTCAGGGGGCTAAAACCCAAAACACACAGTGGATCATGGGCCGAACGGGACAAACATTTATTGAATGCATATAAAAACTGAATTGTTAAAACTTTTAAACGCTTAAAACTTAACTTTTTCAAACATAAATTTGAATAAAAACAGAAATATTATTCCAGAATAATTCAACCTGAACCTTTAAATAACTTTCAGTATTTTGCGCTCCATCAAATATAAAATATGTCAAAATTCTGATGTTATAAGATAACATCAGACGGTTAATGATAATAATATAAAATGATCTGGAGGGCCGGATCCGGGCCTTGACTTTGACACATGCATTATGGTGCATCACAAATAAACTGACTTGTTTTTAGCAGCAGAAAGTTATGTTTCAGATTTGTTGTTTTTTGACACACGTCTGTGGTTTTCAAGACATTTTTCTGACCATTTCAACACTTTTTCTAAGTATGGGTTTTTCCCTAAAAAAATCAATATTTGCAATTAGCACTAAAATAGGAACAAAAAGCAAATTGTTTTAAATAAAAAAGCATGTTTTTGTCCAGATTCCATATTGTCTCTTTCTCATACGAGGTTGCTGCATCTGGTCCTGATCTGTCAGGTTTTACTGCTTGTACTTTTAGTATTTGTAAACTTTATAGTTTTTGAAATGTTGAGCAAAATATGCCCCATATGAAATATATGAGCGATTCCTCAAATCCACCAAAAACTTTGTGCGCTTTGAAACTTGTGAACTTCTACATACTTTCAGCTAAAGACACCATTCAAGCTTTGAGATGTTTAGCAACTCCTGGGTGTTCAGGGTCATTTGGAATGTAACTTTTTATTTTGTTGCTAGTTGTTTTTTGGCTAATTTCAACATTTTAGCAAATATTTTAGCATTATGCTAGCTGTTATTTTAAGTAGACTTTAAAAAAAAAAGCTTTTTAGGCAAATTTAACATCAGCATCATGCTATTTTTTTTTCCAAATTATACTTTATCATATTTTTTAGGCAAATTTAGGGTTTAGATAATATTTTTGGATTACGCTAGCTGTTTTTTCACAATAAGACTTTATTTAGTTTTTAGACAAATTTGGAGTTTAGCTAATATTTTTTGCGTTAGCTATTTTTTTTTTCAAAATGATACTTTTTTTGGCAGATTTTTAGTTAATATTTTAGTATTATGCTAGCTGTTTTGGCAAAATTAGACATTTTTCCAGTTTTTTATTTTGTGATAATCTGCTTTCAGATTCAGCATTTGCAGCTATCAGTTTGAAGATTTTTAGCTCTCAGCGGCATTCAGCTTACAGCATTCACACAGGTAAAGCTATTGTCACAGGTAAAGCTGTAAATTTAGTTTGTCTATTGTGGCAAAGATGATTTTTGGCTTTGGCTTTCAGCTTTATTTTCTGCTGTGAATTTTGAGAAATAGTCCTGCTATTTCAACTGAGTTTTGTAGTTAGCATGTTTCTTTGGTGATGTATTGTGAGTTTTGTTTTGCTCCATTGTCGTTCTGCCCTCCTTGACATTATTTTAAGTTTCTTAAAATCTTCAGTTCTCTTTAACAGTTTGTAATTTTATTGGGGCAACTTTATCTAGAATTGGGGTAAGTTTATGTTTGAAATGCTGAACTGATAAATTTACACCAAATCTTTAGCATTCTGTTGCATTCTGGCTCGTCGAGCCGCTTTTCTCCTTTAGAATCTGCTGGAATTATCATGTTAACAATTGAAAAGTTACAGTAAGTCAAAGAACATAAACACTGGAGCTCCTGGAGACCCTACATACTCTTTACTGCTCCTCCTTCATGTCTCAGTGTTGCGATCATAAACAGACAAAGAAGAAAAGAGTTTAGTTTTCTAGAATCAAATAGGGAACCAGCCTGACAGAAGGAGCTGTTGAAAGAGGCCAGTCTTTTCCTGTGTTGACACCTGATACATGACACCAGTACTGTTGGCTAAGAAGAGGTCTGCATGTGGTTGGTGTCTGAGCTCCACTGGAATCCTGAAATATAAAAGAAAAGAAGAATGAAGCACTGAGCCAACAAATCGTTTTGGTCGACTGGAATCCAGGTCAGATTCACTGCCATGGTGGTCAACTTCATCGTGGAGCAGAGAGAGCTGAAGATGTGAAGCACCAGATCCAATGTTATCTTACGCTCATCTACAACTTTATAAACTTGACAAAATATATTATTATGGAGAATAAAATATTGAAAGTTATTTAAGGTTTAAGTTGATTTATTTTGGAATAATATTCCTGCCTTTTTATTATTCATAATTATGTTAAAAAGTTACGGTTTTAAAGTTTTAAGAATTGGCTTAATGCTAGCTTTTTGAATTATTTTGGCATTTATTAAGATTTTTTAGGCTGTTTTGGAGTTTAGCTAATATTTACATGGTAGCTGTTTTGGATAATATGGTCTTTTTTTCAGTGTTTTAGTATATTTTGAAGTTTAGCTAATATTTCAGCTATATGCTAGCTGTTTTGGCTAATCTAAGGTCTTTTTTGTTTGTTTTTTAGGCTAATTTGGTATTTAACTAATATTTTAGCAGGCTCAGCTTCAGCATTTTTAGCTATCAGCACTATCACCTTCTGCAGCCAAATTCAGTTTACAGCACACAACATATATATCAACAATTATGTTAAAAAGTTACAGTTTTAAAGTTTTAAAATGTAGTTTTAGAGTGTTCAATAAATGTTTATCCTGTTCAGCCTGCAAGCAAATGTGTGTTTTGGATTTTGGCCTCTTGTGTGACTGAATTTGACACTCCTGGTCAATAGAAATATCATTTAGGGAGACCGGGGACAATTGTAACACTTTTCTCCAAACTGGTAGCAACTTAATTATGAGTTAAAACTTCCTTCACACTGCATAAAATGAAAGATGAATATCTAGGCTTGAAATATGACAAGCTTTGAGGTTAATGGAATATTTTTTTTGATTTGGAAAAAACAAATCAAATCTTACAATTACTCCATAACACAAAATTGCAACGACACGTTTTTATCTTTTTCTTAATAAAAAGTATCAGGCTTGAAAGTTCTATTTTTTAACATTTAAAAACATTTACCCACTAAACATTTTATAATATAACTCAAAAATGCTGTGCTACAACACTTTACAGTATGCTTTCAACTTCACTTGTACACTTTTCTAAATAAAGAGGTAATAATTCTAAGGAAAAAACAAAACCAATCAATTAAACAATGCACAACCCTTTTGGACAAAATAAAGTACATATTTCTCTTCTAATCAATACGTACTTGGTAGTTATGTTGTTACAAAGGTCTGAATTCAAAAAGACTGCTGCCTTTTTCCTGTAAACATAACTCAAAGGGCTGTTGTCAACTATCTGAACTTATCCACAAAGCGATTGTTTGATGTTATTCTGTTCCCAAGTCTTATCAGATACTTTGGAATCACAAATTTGACAAACAAATAACATATCCGAGGGTCCATTTTTCATGTGGCCAGTGCTTGCAGAACATGTTGTAGAGCAGGGGTCTGCAACCTGCGGCTCCAGATCCACATGTGGCTCTTTTATCTCTTCATAGTGGCTCTCTGGATGAAGAAAAATAAAATAATAGTACATTTAAAAAATAGAAATTGAGATTAGCTATTATTTTAGCAACATAGTAGCGTTTTTGGCTGATGTGTTACCTACTGGAGGCTAATTTAGAATTTTAGCTTATATTTTAGCAACATGCTAACGTTTTTGGCTAAGTTTTCTGAGAAGTTTTATGCTAATTTGGAGTTTAGCTAATATTTTAGTAAAATGCTAACATTTCCAGGTAATTTGCTATCTACTGATTTTTTTTTTTTTGTTGATGATTTAGAATTTAGCTTCTATTTTAGCAACATGCTAACGTTTTTGGCTAAGTTTTCTGAGAAGTTTTATGCTAATTTGGAGTTTAGCTAATATTTTAGTAAAATGCTAACATTTCCAGGTAATTTGCTATCTCTACTGATTTTTTTTTTTTTTTTGTTGATGATTTAGAATTTAGCTTCTATTTTAGCAACATGCTAACGTTTTTGACCGAGATAGTTTTCTAATGAATTTTAGGTTATTCTGGAGTTCAGCTAGTAATTAAGCAACAAGCTAGCATTTTGTTGGCAGATTTCGCCCCTAATTAGTTTTTTATGCTAATTTGGAGTTTAGCAAATATTTTAGCAATATGCTAACATTTTTAGCTAATTTGTTATCTACTGGGGATTTTATGCTAATTTTGAGTTTAGCTTTTATTTCGCAACATGCTAAAATTTTTGACTGATTTATTTTACAGAGAAATGTTATGCTAATTTGAAGTTCAGCTAGTAATTAAGCGATGAGTTAGCTTTTTTGCTGCTAAAGTTAAAAACCTTTAAAAAAATACCTTTTTGGAGAGATGCTAGTTTCTTTTTATATATATTTTTTGCTTTTGTTCCTGACAAAAATAGATTTTTATTTATTTTTTTAGATTCATATTTATTTTAAAAAAACAATGAACAAAAATATAGAATTCAAAGAATTTCTAAATCTGTAAGAAATAAGTCAATGCAGCTCCTTCTAAGTTTTGATCAGTAGAAAACAAGCCCAAATGACTCTTTTAGTGGGAAAGGTTGCCGACCCCTGTTTTAGAGGAACCATAAGGGTTCTTAGCAACACATGATGAGGATACTAATAAAATATTATTAGTAGAGTTGAGACAATGTTTTTGCAATTTTTGCATGATGCTAATATTAGCCAGGGTAATTTTAGCTTTTCATCTAGCCCCAGGGGCGATTGTAACGCTTTGTTACATGAGGGTGGCTTTGTTTTTCAGGATTTTTTTCTAAGTTAGCTTTGGTATTTGCTGTTCACCAAACAGGGGCCTGAAAGTATATTTTTTAAACATAAAAAAATAATAGCCATTTGTCAGCCTCATAATTGCCTAGAAAAAAATATTAGGTTATCTGAAATTGTACTTCCCTGCCCAAAAAAAATGATTTGTTTTGTTTTTCTGGATGTAGAAATTGCATGAAAAGCTAAATTTGCTTGCATTCAAACAGCATGTGGAGGGATGAAATCTGCATGCTTGGGTTGGGTCAGACTCTTACATTTGACCCCGGTCTCTGACATGTTCACTGTAGGCTCATGTGGACATGACTTTAGTACAAATGGATGCTGTGCGCCATCGTGTGGACGGATGTTGCTCTGCACACTCACAGTGTTCACACTATCGACCCCCGCCGTGTCATGGCAGGTAGACTCTACTGGGACTCTACTGGCTAAATTATTATGTGTTATAACCATTAATATTTATATATATATATATATATATATATATATATATATATATATATATATATATATATATATATATATTATATATATATATATATATATATTATTGGTTGCAACCAAAGAGATTTAAACAAATAAAAATGAAACAAAGATTTATGACAAATAAAGCTTCATTTCATTTAAACAACATTTTCATATTGTGAAACTGACCGTGTTGTTGGTATCATCCAAAATGTTATAGTTGAATTTTGGACGTTTAGCTTAACTAATCGGCGTAGTTTCATTATGAGCAGCAGGAAATGCATGCCTTACAACACGAGTCATAATAATAAACACTATGAGTCAATCGAATACATTGACCAATGACAGGGCGGCGGGGTTTACTCTTGTCCAATCAGAAACGTCTGTGGGCGGGGCAAAGGAGAGGTTTTTCTGTTGCGAATTTCTGTTCATTTGGTTCAGGCTCACGCTGCTGTTAACAAATGACGAAGTGGTAAGTTGGAGGTGATTTATTTTCTTCCAATTTGTCTATTTTACTTTTATTTAAACCCAAATAAAAGTATTTTTTTTATAGATTTCGCGCCGATTCTTGATTTTTGAAAAAGCAGCGCGGATTCATTCGGTTAATGTTAGCAACATGAGGCTGTTAGCTACAACATAGCATGGAAACTAGTCGCTGAATGAAAACAGAAACACCTTTTTGTTTTGAATCATATGTGTGTGTGTCACGGGGGACTCGAGTTCGACGCATTAGTTCCGGTGACGTTATCTATGGATTATTTTGTGGACTCTGATGGTTTGTTAGCCCCCGTCCTCTTAAGCTAGCTGCTAAACAGTAGCTGTTGTTGTTGAGTTTGGATGCGCGTGAGCGAGCGGAACTTGTGCGTCATCGCCTAAAGCCCGCTTTTCTGGGAACCGTCCGACGGTTTTGTGGAGCCAGACGATTGTAAAGAAAACAAACAAACAAAAAAAGCAAATATTGTCGTAGTGACTTTTCGTTTTGAGTATGATCTGTTTATGCATCGATGCTCGTGTTTGCTACGTGCTCAGCGGCACGTCAACGACGATTCTGGTTTCACATCAATCATCTTTTCTCTGGGTTATCACTTTCTTTCAATAATAATATTTAAAAAATATATATAATGTAATGTTTAATAGTGTAAATAAAACAAAACCTGATTTTGATTTGACCACAGTTTTTTACTGTCAGGTTTTATAGAAGCTCGTTTTAATGGCAAAAACAACAACATAGAAGTGGATTTAATTCTGCTGCAGCTGTTCAAACGCTGCCAAATTAAAGACTAAATATGTAAGAAGTATTTTAAGCGTTTTTAAAGTCCCACTCTGATCGTCTTTTGTAAAAACATTACCAGTCGTCGTTTATAGTTTCTGAAGAGCGGCAGAATTTATTTAGAAATTTGAGTTCTGTTGATGCACAGTAAGCCTACCCTGATTTCCCATCATCCCTTTGTTTACATGCTCTCCTACTAGCTTAAAACCTCTCACGCCCCCATACTACCATTAGCAGCTAACAAAAATGTTGATCAATATGATTTCTATCCAGCTGCACAGTTTAGATCCAGATTCCAGCTCAGACCAGGAAAACAAAGACGTTCATGGATCTTTTTGTCTGGTAGTGGATGATCAGAATAGAGCAGAGCAGAGATCTTGTGGTCCACCCAGCGTATAACGGCTGCAAGCTTTTTCCAACGGGATATTTTCGTCTGCTCCTGATTCACTATAATGTGAATGAAGAAATACTCAGAAAAGCCATTTTAATCAGAATTTTCTTGTCTTGTTGCTACAAGGCCGTGTTAAAAACACAATTGACTTGAGTGGGTGTTTAAATGGTGAATGTGGGGAGTTTAAAGTGCACAAATGTCCACCTGACCAAAGGTTGTTGCCTTGCAGGAGTTAAAGGAGCGTGATGAAACACATGTGAAATATGAGGAGAGAGATCGCAGCTGTTGTGTTTTTTCTGAAGAGGCTTGTGAAAAGGGAGGGGAAGTTGGAATCCCAGCAAATCGAGCGGTTTGCTGAGAGGCTGGCTGTCGCCCTGCACGAGAAGTTCAAGGGGCACTGGTACCCGGAAAACCCTACGAAGGGTCAGGCATACAGGTGAGCCGCACGCTTTCATCCGTTTACCTGCTCTCACTGAGAGAGGCTGTGATGGGAAATCGGTGAATGTTTTGGTCGCAGGTGCATTCGGGTCAACGGGTTTCATAAGGAGGAACCAGAACTTCTGCGGGCCTGCAGAGAGAGTGGCTTTCACTACACTGACTTGAGGCTCCCGTGTGAACTCACACTGTGGGTGGACCCTGGAGAGGTTTGCTGCAGGTGAGGTTTTCACTTCTGTTTGACTTTGTGGTGCAGGTTCAGGTGTGGTTCAGGTTCTTCACTGTTTTGACATTTGGAACAGAGCTTGGAGAGATGAAACTCATAACAAATGTCGTCTTTGTTTTTCCTGTTACAAAGTAATAGTAGTAGTAGTAGTTTGTCTTCTAAATTGTCTGGAAAAGCTTAAAAAGGATTTCAAGAATTTCTGACTTTTTAAAGTGAAGAATGAATTTTCACAATAAGACAGTAAAGTGTTTCTAATCTGGAAAAACTAATCAAATGTATTTAAAAACTAATGCTGTCAATTATTTAAATGAATCAGGTTAATCACTCAATGTTTTACTACTCACATTTCATATGAAAATATACGACTTTTAAACAAAAACAGGTCAGAATAGAAACATTTTATCATCTGAAATGTTTAGTATTAACTCAGATATCCCAGAAGTGTCATTTGTGAGAAAATCAGAACTCTAAAGGCTTCTATGTCTGCTGTATTACACCAAAAAACTCAAAGTACTAACATACAGTCACAAACATTGTATTTTAACTAACTTTAAGAGGAACTTCTACCACGGTCCGGGTAAATACTTGATTCTGATTGGCTTTCAGGTGTGAGTGAACATCTTAAAGGAGGTTCTTCTGTGAGTTTCTTCAAAACTAATATTTGCTTCATCAGCTGTTAGAGGTGAACGTTCTCTCTGAACTGATGCTTTATTTACCCCATTGTAACCATCAGATCATCGATCGCTTTTCTTTGCCGCTGCAGAACAGATCTGCGGCGCTTCAGCAGCCTGTTGCCATGTTACCGTGACAACGGGCTGCACCACAAATCGATGGCCCAATCCGAATCCTTCCCTTTTCCTTCATTTATCCCTCCAAATGGAAAACGGAAAGTTATGAAGAAATAGTGTCTCATAATTTGTTAGATGACATCATCAATAATCCCCGTTAGCATGTAGTTTCCAGTGCTCAAATATACATAACAATTTTATAACTTTAAAATGTCATTCTACAATAGAAAGTCATTACTTACATTTAAATGTAAACTTCTGTGCCTCAGAGTGGATCCACGTGAAGAAAAGAGCTTCGGTTAGCCTCACGACGGAGGACTTTACATCCCTCAGTTCCAGGGTCGGATTTAAGAGAAGAAAAAAAACGTTTCAGAGACGACATGCGCTAAAACTGCCCCTTCAAATGGAGGGGAAAGGAAGAATTCAGATTAAGCCAAATAGTCAGCTTTGAATTAAAAAAGCAATTGAAACCAAGAAAATCACAAGAATAAGATGCTAAAAATCATCTGAATATTTTGACAACAGTCAAAGTGGGAAAAACCAGACGGAGCATTCCGTGTCAGAAATGAAGGCACGCTGTGGAAGCCTCACAAAGAGGAAGACAGAAGTGTTAATAAATATTAACGGGATAATTAATTTTTCTGATTGATCATGTGTGTTAACACCGACGGCCCTAATGAAACCTTCCCTAGATGGTCTGATAGCTGTGCTGACCTTAGAAAAGATCATTTATATTTCAGGTGTTGAAAAAAAATCTATTCTATAAATATAACATTCCATTTGGCAATATAATTAGAAATGCTGCCAAAACGAGATTTATTTACACTTTTATTTATTCATACTTGATAGAAATGTATCTCCTTCAATTGTATTTACAGCAGGGGTGTCAAACACAGGGGGGCAAAATCCAAAACACTCGTCGGGTCGCGGGGCGAACAGGAGAAACATTTACTGAACACAATAAAACTGCAACTTTTTAACATAATTATGAACTAGACATGTATCATTACCTGCAATAATGCTAGTGTGAATGCTGTATTTAGCTGCTGAAGATGCTGAAAAAGCTGAAGCTGATTGCAGCTAGAATATTAGTTAAATGCCAAATTAGGCTAAAAAACTTAGGTTAACAAAACAGCTAGCATGTAGCTGAAGTATTAGCTAAACTCCAAAACAGCCTAAGAAAATGTTAGTAAATGTCAAAATAGTCCAAAAAGCTGGCAGAATGACCATTTTTAAAACTGTAACTTTTTAACATAATTATAAATAATAAAGGGAAGGAATATTATTCCAGAATAAATCAACTAAAACTAGGGGTGTAACGGATCACAAAACTCACGGTTCGGATCGTGTCACGGTTTTAGGGTCACGGTTCGGATCGTTTTTCGGATCAGTGAAAAGTAAAAAAAAAAAAACAAACAAAAAAAAAACAATATAAAAGCTAAATTCATTTTTGGAAATGCTTCAAATCATAAATTCAATAAGCATTTAAAGTACTTCAGACACACAATATTTACATATTTAACATCAAAACATTTGGTCATTGAAGCCTATTTATTAAAACAAAACATTTTTAAACTTTGAACACAGACAAAATGCTAAAACATGAAGTTTCTGATGACATTTTCATGTCTTTAGACCAAATCTACAAAAACTGAGAGAATAGAATGTTTAAAAATAGTGTTGAAAATACCAAATCAATCTAGGTAATTCCTTAAAAGTTAAATTATAAATAAAACAGTTAAAATTAATTTTGGTATTAACTGCTTTATTAAAACTACCTGTGGGAACATTTAAATGTTTTAAATAATAATTATCTGTAAAACGTGGCACTTCCGCGCTCGCTTTTCCTGATGAATTTTGACACATTTCGCCTTCCATACATGGTTCGGTGACGGTACAGGCGAGTCCGTTACGGAGCTGCAGCTTTTCCTGTGCGGGACAGTTGCTGCTTTAAACTGGAAGATTCTTTGAACCCAGTAATAGAAATGTGTACCGATGCTTTTATTCAGCTCTAAGATTAAATAAACCTGATATCTATCGATCTTCGTCTTCATTATGAATCTGAGAAAAGTTTTTGACAGAAGCTCCTCCACACAACGCAGCGGGAGCTTCAGGGAAACAGACTTTAGGAAAACCGGGGAGCAGCTGCTTCAGGGCTGGCCCCGAAAAAGAATTGGATTTTAGGACGGCGGACGATTTAATTCGACGTGAACGGACAATTGGTATAAATTATGATAGCGCGAGGTGCGCACGTGTGTGTGCGTGTTTTTTTTTTTCTTTTGGGGGGGGCCGCGATCCGCGGGTCAGACCTGGCCCGAACCGTGGCGTCTGATCCGTACGGATCACGGATCTTCTGTGATCCGTTACACCCCTAACTAAAACCTTAAATAACTTTCAATATTTTACCCTCCATAAAAATATATTTTGTCAAAATTATACAAGTTAGAAATGAGCGTAAGATAACATCGGACTGTTGATAACAATAAAATAAAATGATCTGGAGGGCCGGATAGAATTACCCGGAGGGCCGGATCCGGCCCCCGGGCCTTGACTTTGACTCGTGGTTTATTTGAAAGGTGCATCAGAGTTCTGGTGATGTCAGACTCTGAATGCATTGTGACGAACAGCTGTGGATATGTGATCCTAGTTTTTCCGTTTCCCTTCATGCTTCTTCCTCTTCTCCTGCCAGGTATGGGGAGCAGAATGCTTGCTTCTCAGTTGCAACCTTTTCCAGCGACAACGAGGACGACCGAGATGTTGCTAAGAAGGTGACCAGCGCTCTGGAGAGAGTCACGTCAGACTACCACTCAGGTTCTTCCTCTGATGAGGAGAGCACACGGAGCTCGCCGCTGTCCAGCAGCTGCCGGCCTCACCAGGTCCCACGGCGCTCTCTGATCACGCCGCAGCTCAGCTCTGTGGTTTCCCGCTGACGGCTCTGCTTCTTTTCCAGACCATGAACCTGGCCGCTCCTTCGTGGCATCCTAAGAAGATGGTCCCGGGCAAATGCCTGTCACTCCCTCAGCACCACTACGGCTACCGGCCCGCTCGGAGGGTCCCCCACGGGCTGAGGCGCGGCCTCTGGGTCCCCCCCGTCTACGGAAACGGCCCTGCGTACTGGGACACCGATCACAGATTGACACATTGTTAAACACAAATCCATCCTGGTGCTTATTATTCACACTGAAGACGACTTTGAAAGAATGACCAACTTTTTTATATTCCTAATATTTTTTAAATAACTTAAATATTTTTAAAGGTCTTTTGCACTTTAGACATTTTTGTTGTAGTTTGAATCGATGATAAAATTAGGTTGAAATCGGACGAGTAAACCGTACTGTACTTTTTACCTTAGCTGCATTCATGTATGGCACAAATATTTATTCTCTGAAAAATTCTTAGACATATAGGCTTCAGGTCAAGTTTATTAAACGTATATGAAAGTTTTTCTGTGTTTGTTCTTTAACTATTCCCACAGATGTTGCAGTTGACCTGCAGTCATTGAGAACTAAAGCGATGGAGGATTTTTAACGGGTAGTTTTTTATTCTTGTATTTAGAAAAGAGCTTCACTCAGAGGGTTTTGTGGTTGAAGTCACGCTGCTGTTGCATCACGTTCAAGCCGGTTGCTACGGGTTACTGTTTGATGCATGAAGGCGGGCGGCGTTCTTCCACATCAAACAGCTGATGTGCTTTCTGCCGACGGGACTGATATGAACGAACACTGAGTTGTTTTCACAGTTGGTCATCTGTTTTGAATATTTATTCGTAATTTTGCCAAATTTATAAGCTTTATTTTAATATTTGGTTGTAACAGAAGTCATTTTTTCTGGACACATCATTGTCCTGGTCGTGTAGCATACTCACGTTTGTGTCAAAGTGTATCAAATCTGTATTTACTCTCCTCTCTTATTGCTTCAAAGAACAGGATTTGGTGCCGGCGCATCACTTTAATCTACCAGCCTGACTTTTGTTTTGTATTGTTCTCATGAATAAAAATGTTTTAGTTGTTTGGAACCAAACAAATGCATTGTGTTGCTTCAAAATGATGGATTGACATAATGTCCGGGTCTGACTTCATGATGTCACTTGTTTTCTTGTGGCGATCTTCAAACATTTAGCACCAGTTGAGTTGAAAGATGAATGTGGATTCTGTTTATCAAAGAAAAATCTCTTCATTTTTATGAAACAAACGGAAATAAAATGATAACTGTTCATGTCGATGATGAAAAATCTCCACATTGTCAACAGCTTTGCTCTTTTACACCACCAGATGACAGCAAAACAAATCTTTTAAATCAGGACTCCATCCCATTAATGAAATGTTCTGCTGAGCATCCGAAAGAGAAGGAATAGAAACATGCAGACACAGCTTTCCAAAAATTAGAATAGCAGAACAGTAATTATTTCCATAATTCCATTTGAAAATAAAACTTGTAATTGATTATTTATTTGTTTATTTTGATATAAATTGTGGTTCCAGATTATAAAACCTACAAAAACAAAGTTTCAGAAAATCAGAATTCTATGAAGAAATCTGGCATTTTCCAGGACATGAATGTTTGAAACAGTTTCAGCAACTAACTAGACATAAAAACTAACTAGACATAAAGCCTTCCCTGTGATAATGCAGGTGTGAATGCTGTAAACTGAATGTGACCCTTAAAGATGCCAAAGCTGTTAACTGAAAATGCAGGAGCCGAAAGCTTACTAAAATATTAGCCAAAAGCTGGAAACATGTCTAACTTAGCAAAATAAAAAAAACCTAGCTAGCATGATGCTAAAGTGTTAGCTAAACTCAAAATGTGCCTGAATAACTTGAAAAATTCCAACAGTAGCTAAAAGCAGCAAACATGTTAAAATAAAAAGCTAAAACCCATTAGTTCCTGAACATCTTAAAGTATGAGTGTTGTCTTTAGCTGAACGTATGCAGACATTAACACGTTCCAAAGTACACAAAGGATTTGAGCAATCGCTCATTTATTTTCTATGGGGCATATTTTTACTCAATATTTCAAAAACTATAAAGTTTCTAAATACCAAGCAGTAATGTCCTGAACGAGATGAGTGTTTTAATACTAAGATGAATGAAACTTCTAAAATAAAATAAAATAATAAAAATTCACTATAGTGTGAATGCTGTAAAACAGCATCAAACTCAATCACGGGGTGGGAGATTAAAACACACCATAGGGCTCAGGCTGAACAGGATAAACATTTATTGAACATTATAAAGCTACACTGTAAAACTTCAAAATGTAACTTTTCAACATTACCATGAATACAAACTAGCAGAAACAATATTTCAGATTAAATCAACTTAAATCTTAAATATCTTTATCAGTTACTCAGTGTTTTACTCTCAATAAAAATATATTTTGTCAAAATTAAACAAGTTAGAAAGAAGTGCAAGATAACATTGGGCCATTATTAACAATAATATGAAAAGATCTGGAGGGCCGGACGTAATTATCCGGAGGGCCGGATCCGGCCCCTGGGCCTTGTCTTTGACTTGTGCTTTAAGCATTCACACATTCATCCACTGAACTTAAAGCACCTGCACAGATTTCATTAAATCCATTCTGTTTGGTTCAATCTTCTCAGGAGCTTCAATCTATATTCTATGAAAGATTAATATTTTGAATGGAAAACCCGTGATGTTTTAATGTTGGAAATGGCCCGTATAAGGTCATTTCCAAGCAGCTTGATGTTCCTTTGACCTTCAGAAGTTTGAGGTCCTCTAACCCACCAGAGGAAAAGTGATGGCAAACAGAAGAGCAAAAAAACGACCTAAACAGAAAAAAGTGAACTCCAAACTGGAGATCCCATGTGTCAGGCTGAGCCGGAGCCGATTCCTACAATCACTGCTGTTGAAAGCAATCCATTCAAACTGGTAAATATGAAGCCTCTCGCAGAATGTTTGGACAAAAATGATTACTACTAAGGTGCATTGCTTATATGCTCACCAGCAGAGAAATAAAGCACTTCAACTGAAGACTACTTACAACAGGAGTGTCAAACTCAACCACACAGGGGGCCAAAATCCAAAACATACCTTAGGTCACGGGACAAACATCATAAACATTTATTAAACACTCTAAATTATATTTTTAAAACTTAAAAATGTAACCTTTTAACATAATTATGAACTAGATATACAGCATAATCTGTGATAATGCTAGTGTGAATACTGTAAGCTGAATTTGTTCGCTGAAGCTGATAGCTAAAAATAGCCAGCTAAAATATTAGCTTGATGCTAAATTAGCCTTAAAAACTTTAATTAAAAAAAAAAACTAGGTTAGCCAAAACAGCTAGCATGTAGCTGGAATAAATTGTTTAACTCCAAATTAGCCTTAAAAACTGAGAAAAGCATACATTAGCCAAAACAGCTAGCGTGTAGCTGGAATAAATTGTTTAACTCCAAATTAGCCTGAAAAACTGAGAAAAGCATACATTAGCCAAAACAGTTAGCATGTAGCTGGAATATTAGCTAAACCTCAAAATACCCTTAAAAAAAAAATCCAAAATAATCAAAAAAATTAGCAGAATGTCAATTTTAAAAAACATCAAACATTAACTTTTAAACATAAATATGAATTTAATAAAGAGGCAGGAATGTCATTCCAGAATAAATCAACTTAAACCTGAAATAAATGTCTATATTTTACACACTATAAAAATATATTTTGTCAAAACTATACAAGTTAGGAATGAACGCAAGATAATACTGGGCCATTAATAACAATGAAAAATAAAATGATCGGGAGGGCCGGATAGAATTACCCAGAGGGCCAGATCCGGCCCCCGGGCAGTGACTTTGACACATGTGACTTGAAAGGAAATTATGATCTGGGCTGCTGTAATTTTGTAATTGCTAACACAATCAATGTAACTCCAGTATGTTCTGAAGGAGAAAGGCATCTTTTTGCCTTCAGAACCTACTGGAGTCATCGTGTTAACGGTTGGAAAGTTACAGTATGTTAATGATCTTGTGTTTAAGCGTTACAATAACAGCGTTGCAATAACAGTTGAGAGCAAAGCATTGGGCGTTCGCTACGTGGCGTTCCTGATCTCAAACCTGTGGAACATCTGCCAAAGAAGCCAGAACCATGCTGTCTGGAAGACACGACCTTCAATACCGTCACGGCTCAAGCAGTTTGTTGACAAGGAGTGGACCAAAAATACCTGGCAACAGGTGCCGGAGTCTCTGACAGTTACAGAAATGGTTTGATTGCCTCTAAAGGTCATGCTGCTCAGTATAATGGGAAGAGTGCCCCATTACTGTTTCCAGTGACACTTTGGTCCTTGTCTGTAGAAATGAGAATAATACCGTTAAATCCTTGTGTGGAGTTTGATGGTAGCAGGGGGATTTCTAGTCTGGAATATTGAGCATCTATTAATTGTCATGCAAAGCTGCTCAGATTCATGGGAAATCCTCAGGAGAGTCTACTCAGGTAAAAATGTAGACCTCTCCTACCCATAATTGAAATAACAACATATCATTGCCCTATTATGTTCATTTCTATTGGTCGAGGGTCTGCAACCTTTAACAGTAAAAGAGCTATTTGAGCCTGTTTGCTACTGCAGCTGCAAGGTCTTATTTTATCCTCTGAGAAAATCTAATACCATTCAATACATTTCTTTTCAATATAATAAATATGCATTATTGTTTTGCATGAATAAAAACAGAAAGATGAGGGAAAATATTATTTTCTAAAAATGTGAAATTGTTTCTTTTACTTTATGACAGAATCTCGTATGATTTCCTTTCAAAATAAAAGACCAAACAAGATCATTGTAGTGTAACTTTGGATGGCAACTAACTATTGTTGTGCAGCTTTAGATAATGAGAGCTTTAAACTCAGAAAGGATATTACTTTTTTTTTTTTTTTTTACCAAAGTTTCCAAAAAAATGTAAAAAGTTCAGTTTAAATCTGAATCATGGGTCGATCAAGGCCTCTTTGGGAAGCTGGGATGTAAAAATCTTGACATGGTTTATCTTCTGGGTGCACCTCAGCCATACATTTATAATCTTAACTCATTTAAATTTATTAAAGGCTAATTGAATAACTCTTACTTTAAAGCAGGGGTCCCTACGACGGCCCGCGGGCCGGATTTGGCCTGGCCCCCAAACTGTTTTGGCTAAATCAAACATGTTTCCGTTTTTTCATGCTAATTTGGCATTTAGTAAATATTTCAGCTACATGCTAGCTGTTTTGGCTAATTTAGAATTTTTTTTTTTTTTTCGGCTGAATTTGATTTTGCTAATATTTTAGCTAGCTATCAACTTCAGAGTTTTCAGCTATCAGCTTCAGTGTTTTTAGCTATCAATTTAAGCATCTTCAGCTATTAATCTATTGCAGATTATTGCTATATATCTAGCTTTTGAAATGTTTTAGTATTATTTTTTTCTATGAAGATTACAGAAATAAATCGTTTAAAATCTTGTTGTGTGTGTCTTTCTGGAAAACCATAATCTTTACGTTTAGACTGTGGTTTGTTACACTCTTTTCTGTCAGCCTACAAACAGACACCAGCCCCCCTTTAGAGGAGAAAATATTTATGTTTCCCTCATTAGAAAAAGTTTGAGGAACCCTGCTTTAAATGAAAAAAATGCATAATTTTATATTTCTTTAGCCACTACGGAGGGGTAAAAGATTGCAGACCCCAGGTCTTGGTGATGGAACTAGAGGTTGATTTCCACAGAAGTGCACTTGTGTTTAATCTTTTTTTTTTTTTTTTTTTTTAGGAATAATGAAAAATAAATCAAAATAACAAATGAGATACACATTATTTTTTTTTATGGAAAATTCGTTCGTCAGTGGTATTTTGTGCGTGCTGTGACCAGCAGGGGGGCGCCGCTCTGCACTTATTGCAGGCGCGTGTCACGTGACCGCCTTGGGCGCTCCGCTGTGCACCTGCACGGAGAGCGGCTGGAGGAGGAGTGCAGTTTGGATGCTTGTGGGCTCGTGTCCGTGCTGTTGTCTTCTCCAAGTTCTTCCATAGAAGTTTAGGAAAGTGCTGCTGACGTTCCTCCCGCAGAGATGGCGCCTTCGACCCGGTGTGTGTCCGTGTTCCAGCTGAGCCTGCTGGCAGGTAAGTTTCCTACGGCGGACTTGATGAATTTTTCAGTGCGACGGTCAGTGCGGTGTCATCGCGTTAGCCGCTCACGTCTCATCGTTCTTTTTGTTTAAAAACACGCAGAACTTTAGGTTCTGTTCACAGTACTCATAAACATTATTGTATATATTTGCTGTAATTTCAAATAAAATCGCATTAATTGTGTCGAAATGTCTGTAAAAGGGAAGTTTCGCCCAGGTCCGTTTGGCTAGCAGTACCGGGCGTGTTTGGATCGAAAGTTGAGTTAACTTGAGAGCTCCGGGTTTTCATCTCCATTAAAATGTTCTCCAGCTCTTCACAGAAACACAGCCGCTCATGTAGCTTTCAGTTAGAACGAACATCTGCCTTTTAGGAGTTCTGTTCGCTCCCGGCGGACTCTCATACCGTCCCCTGTTCCGGTTCTGGATCTTTTGAAGCGGCAGGAGCCTTCAGGAACAGGCTCTGGGCGGCGGGAGGACAATGGTTTGATCCACTATTAAACCTGTAGCTGTTAGACTTCAAAGTTCTGACTTTGCCAACAATTTAACGTCCGCAGTCTGGAAGCAGGCACTTCAATAAAATACTTTAACTTGTTCTAACAATTTTGCCTTTTTCTTTTTTTCTTTTTCGCTTTACTCTGTACAGATTTTAAAATCGATCCGAATGGTTTCGACCAAGTCAAGTGGTACGCTCCAGTGAAGACGGTTCAGATCTTCTCATTCAGGGGCGTCAAACTCCATCTCGCAGGAGGCCAAAATCCAAAACACCTTAACTCGCATATGTCAAAGTCGAGGCCCGGGGGCCGGATCCGGCCCTCCGGATAATTCTGTCCGGCCCTTCAGTTTATTTTATTTTCTTAATGACCCGATGTTATCTTGTGCTTATTTATTTATTTATTTATTTTACAAAATATATATTTATAGAGATTAAAATATTGAAAGTTATATAAGGTTAATTGATTTATTCTGGAATACTATTCCTGCCTTTTTATTATTCATAATTATGTTAAGAAGTTATAGTTAAATAGTTTTAAAAATGGTCATTCTGCTAGCTGTTTCGGCTAATTTAGCCTCCCCCCCCCCCCCCCCCAGTTTTTTAGGCTGTTTTGGAGTTTAGCTTATATTTCAGGTACATGCTAACTGTTTTTGCCAATTTAAGGTTTTTTCAGTGTTTTAGGCTGTTTTGGCATTAAGCTAATATTTTAGTTGGCTGTTAGCTTTAGCGTTTTTAGCTATTAGCTTCAGTAATTTCAGCTATCGTCAGCATTTTCAGTGGCCAAATTCAGCTTACAGCATCCACACTAGCATTATCACAGGCAATGCTATATATGTAGTTCATGATTATGTTAAAAAGTTTATGGACATCTAAAGAAAATGTATCTTTAGATGTTCAATAAATATTTATACTGTTCAGCCAGTGACATAAGGTGTGTTTTGGATTTTGGCTCCTTGTGTGATTGAGTTTGACACCCTTGCCTCAGGTAAACACAGTAATCATTTATTGAATACACTAAAACTAAAATCTGAAAACCTTTAAATTTTTAACCCTTTAACACCCGAGTCGTTGCAGGTGACACTCAACCACAAAATCTTTAACATACTGTAACTTGCGCCACTTTATTCATTCAGAATCTGCTGGAATTTATTAATTGTGCTTGGAATAATAATAATAATAAAAAAAAAAATTAAGTCAATAATAGTAATAAAAGATATACTGTAAATCAAAGAACAAACAAATAAGCGCAAGATAGCATTAATAACGATAAAATAAAACAATCTGGAGGGTCGGATAGAATTACACGCCTTGACTTTGACACATGCTCTAATTTAAAGCAGTAATAGAAAAGAAACTGGTTTGTAGTTTGATTTTCTGGCTTGTTTTCGGCGTGAAATGTTTTCCAGATATAACTGAATCGTGTGGAGGAAGGGTGTGTCTGTTCTGCACTGGAATTTAGACTGAAACTCCAAGGTCACTCCTCCCACTCTGAATAATACTCATGAAACTTCAGCTGTGTAGCACTGTGGTTTACAGTGACAGTCAGTGATGGTTGATAACACATTTTTTAAGGTTTTCATTAAAAAGAAACACAGTTTGGCTATAAATAAGCGTGGTTGTAATGTCTGCTTGAGGACGCTTCTCCTTGTAGATGTTGGACTTGTTGAGTGTGATATCTGTTGTGCTCTTTATCTTTCTTTTTGTCTCAACATTCTCAGAGTTGTGTGCCACGCAGCTCATTAGCATTTTAATAGCACCGTGGTCTAGTTTTTGGAGTGCTGTTCCACTTCAGCTCCCAAGAACAGTGACTGCCAGCATTCCTTCAGCTGAGCAGTACGTCGGCAGCGTCAAACTTCTTTTTTAATTGTAATAGTAATACACTTCTGCTCCACTTTTCATGTTTGGCTGCTTTGTGTGGAGGATTGCATGAATATAAAAATGTTGAGCAGAACTTCTATTGTTTTCTCTTTGTTCTTTTGTGGTGACGTCTGATCAGGGAGAGTTTGAAATTAAAAGAAAATATTTTTTTTTTTGCTGGATTCTTTTCTCTCTGGCTGGACCATAATGTGTTGATTCATAATATTTTATTGTTTTTTTATGAAACCTCATCATCTTGTAGTTCTTCTTTGTTTTATACGTTTCTAACTATGGTTAGACATTCACCTTTTTCCCCTCTTTTGCTTGCTCCACTTCTTATTTTTCTCTGTTTTGACCTGAAATGTTTACATCGCTTCATTTGGAACATTTTTATGAGGAACTCGTCACGCTGGTCACAAAGAGACCTGAACGGAGAAGCAGCTGACTTTTGTTTTCATGAAACATCACTCGGTGTGGAATGAGTGATGGGAAGACGCTGAGTCTAACGTCTCTCCGTCCTTGAGTGTGTTTATCTGTGTGAACATGCGCAGTTTTTTTAAACAAACTTTATCTGGATATGGAAACCAGAACATCATAATAGCTGTTGTTGTTCATGCATATGCTATCTTGTTGGTTCTTTCCATTGATCAACATTTTTGTGTGGGATGTAAGCCAGTGGGAGACCACGTAAACGGTGAACTCTTAGTAATCCATGTCAAAAGCCCCGCCCACAACTCAGGTGAATTTCTAATAAACTTCTGCTGCTCTGCAGAAACTACCATATTTTCCAGACTATAAGTCCTAGTTTGGCCAGGGGTGCGACTTGTACTCAGGTGTGACTTATGTGTGTTTTTTTTTTTTTTTAAAACATAAACATGATCAACATCATCCGCATCTTCTGTGTATTTTAAGCGAGATATACCGTCAAAGCCTCATCATGTAGCGAAGAGGCTAAATGATAGCTTCTCCACACGCATAGGAGCATCTAGTTTGTGAACACATTTTTGGACAAACATTGAGTTTTAGATTTAAATTTAACTCGCATTAAAAGGGGCAAATTTGACGGATGAATCGTGTTTCGGTGTCAAATGCAACGCTACGTCAGGCTTGTTGAATTTGTTCATAAATGTTGGACTTTTCTCTTAAAAGTGTGACTTGTACCCCGGAGCGACTTATAGTCTAGAAAATACGGTATGTCCTAGAAAACAGTTTTTTTTCTTATTTTAGTTAAAACAGCATAAACATGATTAAAAGATCAATTTCACAATAAAAATGAAAACCTTTTGAAAATAGTCCACTAAAGGAAAAGAAAGAAGTTATTTTTGCTCATGGGTGACAGCATATGTATTGAATAATTGACTTTGTTTTGTCAAGCCATTATGACATGAAGATGTAATGGCTCCCGGCACCCTCCAGGTGTCTGAAAGAGTGTGGTGGAGTCACTAACAGGTGCTCGTGAGCCTTTGTCATTGGCGTCATGCTGAGGTCACATTTCCTTGTCAGGACTCAGCAGTTTAACGTCAGTACTCCCAAACTCCTACCTCCTGTTGGCTGAAAAATGGTTCCGTCATCGCTCCATCTTCAGCCTCTCTCCCTCCACAAGGAGCTCTTTTGTCCTTGAGAGGAGCAGGGACGTGTGGAATCGGATTACACTCCAGGGACACTTTCTGTTCCCCTCAAACTGAAAGTGGGGACAGGTCTGCATGAATATTCACAGCCCCGGCCCTTCATATGTTACCATTCCAGCCCCGTCTAAATCTTGGGCCAATTCTGGTCCAATTATGTGGAAGTGTTAAATTCAGATCTCACCTTCACTCTGCGACATTATCCTCTCCTCCACCCTTCATTTCAGATTTGAATTACTGAATGAGCAAATGACTGCCTTCCAGAGCGTCAGGGCAAGGTGATTAATGGCGGTGCTTGCCTTGGAGTCCGGTTAATGGTTGTGAAGCCACTTTGTATTCAAAGCTCATTTCCTTTCCACAGGTAGGGAGTGAAACTGCACTCTGGAGCTGCTGGTAAAGCAGTTTCACCGTAACGTTCTACTTTAACCTTTCGCTCATAAAGTTAAATGTTTTGGTAATGGATACTTCAGGTTTGTGGGTTACACTTGGGGAAATGGCTAAATAGCTTAAACCAGTGGTTGACCTCATTCTTACTGCCGAGCTGTTCTCTTCCATATAAACAAAACTGTAAAAGATAAGACAGAGTTGATTGGTCAGTGTTCATTTTTATTCAACATGTGATCCATAAACCAAAAAGGTTCATGTTTCTCTGATGTTAAACAGTAAATTCAGCAAATGCTGGATCTCTTGTTGTTCAGATTACAGTTTCAGTTCCTCTGATATTCATCAGTGAGATCAGATTTAGTGTGTTTATCGTCATTCCTTGTTCACTAGTGTTATTTAGACTTCACTTCCCTTCCTTAGCACAGTCTACGGTCTTATTTCTGTTGCACAGAGTCAGGTTTTTCTGGTTGTAATTTTATCTACGATTAGTCTGCTTTAGGAACTGTTGTCTTTTAACGGTGTTTTAAAGCATATCAGTCAAGGGCCGGATCTGGCCCTCTAGATCATTTATTTTATTGTCATTAATGGCCCGATTATATCTTGAGCTCATTTCTAACTTGTATAATTTTGACAAAATATATTTTTATGGAGAGTAAAATATTGAAAGTTATTTAATGTTTAAATTGATTTATTCTGGAATAATATTCCTGCCTTTTTAGTATTCATAATTATGTTAAAAAGTTACAGTTTTAAAAATTGTCATTCTGCTAGCTTTTTGGGACTTACAAAGGTTTTATTTTGTGGCTATTTTGGAGTTTTGCTGTTTTCTCAGCTATATGCTAGCTGTTTTGGTTAACCAAGATTTTTTTTTTATTTAGTGTTTATGCTAATTTGGGATTAAACTAATATTTTAACTAGCTATCATCTTCAGCATATTCAGCTATCATCTTCAGCGTTTTCAGCTATTAGCTTCAGCGTTTTCAGCAATCATCTTCAGCGTTTTCAGCTATCATCTTCAGCGTATTCAGCTATTAGCTTCAGCGTTTTCAGCTATCATCTTCAGCGTTTTCAGCTATCATCTTCAGCGTTTTCAGCTATCATCTTCAGCGTATTCAGCTAACATCTTCAGCGTATTCAGCTATCATCTTCAGCGTTTTCAGCTATCATCTTCAGCGTTTTCAGCTATCATCTTCAGCGTATTCAGCTAACATCTTCAGCGTATTCAGCTATTAGCTTCAGCGTATTCAGCTATTAGCTTCAGCGTTTTCAGCTATCATCTTCAGCGTTTTCAGCTATCATCTTCAGCGTATTCAGCTAACATCTTCAGCGTATTCAGCTATTAGCTTCAGCGTTTTCAGCTATCATCTTCAGCGTTTTCAGCTATCATCTTCAGCGTATTCAGCTATTAGCTTCAGCCCCCAGCGTTTCAGCTATCATCTTCAGCGTATTCAGCTATCATCTTCAGCGTATTCAGCTATTAGCTTCAGCGTTTTCAGCTATCATCTTCAGTGAACGCATTCAGCTGACAGCATTTACACTAGCATTATTGCTGGTAATGCTATATATCTAGTTCATAATTAGGTTAAAGTGAATTTTAACATTTTAAAAATGTAGTTTTAGTGTTTTCAATAAATGTTTATCCTGTTCGGCTCTCGACCAAAGATGTGTTTTGGATTTTGGCCCCCAGTGTGATTGAGGTTGACCCCTCTGATCTGAACTTTTCCCAAACCTTTTAGAGCAAAGGCTCATTTTTATTAAAAATCACAAAGAACAACAGAAACAAAAATGTAAAAAACAAATTAAAAATAACTATAGTCTATTACCAATATATTTAGTTAATAAGAATCAAACACACAGAACCCATTATTTTATCTTTCATATTTCTTCCTGCTTACTGTGAAACTTGAGTCTGTTTGGATGAAGGCAAATCTGAAATCTTGGCAATGTTAAATGTTATTTTTTTTTCTTTAATCAATAATTGGATAGAATTTAATAAATTCCCTAAGCACACCTGAAAGTCTCTCATGACACTCGAGTGTATTGTGACTCACTGGTTGAAAAACGCTGCTTTAAAGGAAGGTTACCTTAGATACAGTTTGGTGCGTAGCAACCCCTCTTTTCTTCGAACACCTTGTGGATTTGCAGAATCCCAACTACACCAGAGACAGTCTGAGCTGGTCCTCGTTCACAAACAAAAGCACTTGCAAATTCCAATGTTTAGGACTGGAGAACTCTTGTTTCTTCTGCTGTAGACCATCTTCTCTTGATTTAACGGATGCATCTTTTGTTCGACTGTTCTACACCCGTCTGTAGGACCCTCTCTCCTCCATTCCTGTTTCCCAGGTTCTCTTAATGGCTGGTTTTATCACACATCTTCAGAGCTCGTTGATGACCTGGTGTGTTTTACAGGGTGGAACATTTGGCTGAAGGATTGAATGGACTGCAGCCTCCAAATAGACCTGTCACTGACACATCATGTAGCATGTTTAAGATGATAGTTAAGATGAAGGATTACCTGCAAGGTTGGTTCTAGCCTGTGATTCACCTTTAGCAGGCCGTGTTGGTGTTAGGAAGACCCAAGCCTGGATTATGAAACACCTCTATTGTCCAAAACAGCAGCAAGGCCCTGTTTGTTTGGTGTCCAGGTCTTTTCCTCCATTTGTGAGGACAGGATCCTTTAAATGTTAGGGAATGTCTTAGTCAGGCAGTTATTGATGCATCCTTTAAAGACCCAAATCAATGAAAATCGTCTTTTGTGTTTTTAAAAAGTGCTTGTTGTATTTTCATCTGAACTGTGTTGCTCTGTGTCAACAGGCTCGCCCCAACCCAGAAATGTTTCGAATGAGCTGCTGCTGTGCATGAAATGTCTTTAAAAGACGACAAAGGCTCTTTTGATTTGGCTAAAAACTGCATAACCATAACCTTAATGATTTTACTATAGAAAAGAATATAATTGGAGTGGGTCTTTAAACTTATGGTGGATAAAAGCAGTGATTCATCAAAAGGAAGAGGGAACTTTTGTAATTCCACCTTAAAACCATCAGAAAACTCCAAATACAAAACAGGAGACTCCAGTTGTAGTGCATAACATTTTTATTTAGTATGTGCTTCTGGTTTACGTGGACCAAATGCAGTTTTTCTTTTTTCTGTCAAAGTTAAAATGTTCGTATTAAGCTTTGCTTCATCAGCCGTACAGTGTGGATGTGTGGGAGCTGGAGTCATTGGGACTTTTCTTCTTTCATATTGCCTAAAAGATAAGGAAATGCTTCATCTCATATTTAACCCTCATGCTCTTTCCATTGGTTCTTTCTTCCAACTTCAGATAAATGAGTGTGTTAGTGAATCATGACTATGAGAGAAAAATGTTCCTTTTGTAGGATTGCAGGTAGGATTTGTCAGAAATCTTTTTAGAGGATAGTTTAGCACGTCTCACCAATGCTTTGAATTTATGATTTTTTTCTATGCACACCTCTTCTTTGCCTGCAGTTTTACTCCTGACGGGGATTTTGTGGATCAATAACAGGTTGAAGGTAGAACAGAGTCCAGAAATGACATTTCTGAGTGTGACGGGACAGCAGCAGGATGCTGAAAAATGTTAGCTGAACACGGATTGTTCTGACTGCTGAGAGATGGATACAGGAGTGGCAGCGGGGCAGTCTATCAGTTAAAACAAGGTCACATCAGTGCTGACTTTCCCTGCTCTCTTGAGTCCATCGCTCATCATCACTGTGTCTAACTGAAAGGGCGATAAACACCCCAAAGCACATTCATCACTTAGCTACTTCATGCCTGGTTCCACAAAGCTCACAACGCCCTCCGCCTCTGATGAGTAATACCCAGCTCTGAGACCAATCTCTGACGGATTTCTCCAGAATCTTCCTCATCGTTATGTAGGGAATACAACAAAATGAAGGAAAGTTTGAGGTGTTTTCTGTCTAATTATCATTCTGATGATGACATTATGGTCTACTTCTCAGTCTTTCTCTTACACAGATTAATTATTAGAATAATTCCACATGTCTGTCCAAAAGCAGGAGGTAAGGGGACAGATATTGGGGCTAAAATGTAAGATCCATTTTCAGCACTTTCTCGAATTGAAAACATGGGGTAAACTCTAGGCGGCTGAGTTTAGGTATTGTAGAAACTATAGTTGTGTGCTGTGTAGACACAAATACATTTTGGTGTGTTCACTCTTGATTTTACATTTTTTTTAATCTACCTTTGTAATTTTTAAAGGAATTACTACCAAACCAAATTCTTTGTGCACAATATGGTCGAGTCGGGGTGGGATTATATAAGTTCGCTTCCTTCCACCCCCTTTCAAGCGATCTATTTGTGATTTATTATGTGATGTTATTCCATGTATTATAACCTGATTGCTTGAAATAAACCATTTCATTCATTCATTCATTCATTCATTCATTCATTCATTCATTCATTATTATTCTGAAGTACCTTGATGGAGCGTTGTTCCTGATGTTATGGATTTAATTATGATTATAATCTTCTAGTATAATTTGAATCACATTAGTAACATTAAAGTTATTTATATTAGACAACAGTTAGAGAAAATGGGGGTTGTTGTGACCTTTGTTTACCATTTAAATCTGCCAGAAAACTGAATGAATGATTGAAAGATCCTGAATGCTGAACTGTCTCATCAGGGAATGAGTGGTTGTCTTAGTTAGCTTACTAAGAGATGAGACTATTAGGTAATTGGCAATAACTTTAACTATCTTATTGAAGTAGTCTGAATACGTAGACCATTATAATCAGCTGTATTGTTTTAAAAAGAATCCACATAGTGTGTCTGCTAAGGTTTTGTTGAAGGACTCAGAGCCAGCTGTGAAGTATCTTAATAGAGTCCATGTTCAATTCAGATCTGCTGCTAATAATTATAAAGTAAGTTCTCACAGACAGAGTTTTCCATTCCCACACAAAAGTAAAGCCTTTTTATGCAATTCCCTTTTGACAGAATGTCTATCATACATTTAAACGAACATATTTAATCTGCTGCAGCAATAACTGAAACATGCTGTTCCACCTCAGGCCAAACACGGCATAAAACCCTCATAGCTTTATAAATTCTAGTATTTAAAAATGTCACTCAGATGTAACTTCGGTCACCCTGCTCTGAACAGCCTCTTATATGTATAATTAGAATTCTTTGCTTGTTTGATTAATTCTTTGTTGTAACAAGCTTCTTGACAAAACATTGTATAATATTGACAAGAATTGTCATTTCCTTTTTTTAAATTATTTACTTTTTTGTAATGGAAGTGTATAATTGAGAAGATCAACAGAGCTGAGAATGTGAGTCTCACCCAAAAAAAAAGAGGGTAGTCCTGATTATGCCAAACAGGATCAGGTGATCCAGATCCGCCTCTTCATATAAAGTGTCTGTCCTGAAGCTGAAGTCTCCTTTGAGGAAGAGCGCGAGTGCAGGAACAAACTAAAATGGATCTCGAACAGAAAAATGGTCCAGCAGCTTATTGTTAGAATGGTTATGTAATTAAAAATGGCTGCACAGGTTTCTCACGTGAACCTGAGACGGTCAATAGACTCTACGCAGCGAAGCGAACGCTCTCCAGACAGAGCTGTGACGTCACTGTAATCCTCATGATTAGTGAATCAAATAAAAAATACTTGATCTCATCCATCGCAGTGTTTTTAATGACTTATTGCATGAGTTGGTTTGTACTTCATCGCAAAATGAAGATTTAATGGAAACACTGTCATTTTGAAACTGTGTTTTAGAATTTCCATAAAGTTTTGTGCAAATAAGTAATGGAAACACAGCTAATGTTGCACAAAAGTGTCTATAATTTGTTGCCAAATAAGGTACAAGTTGTTTATTATGATTGTGTTTAAGTAAAATAAATAATGGAAAGTTAAGATAAAAAGAATAAATAAGGATATTTTCTTCTATAATGTAATGTAGTTGTATGAGTATCAATAAGAAATATGATTTTAGTATTATGAGTAAGATTCGTGTACTATTAATATAATGAAGATATTTATTGATTAATCAGATGTATTTATTGAAATGTGATCTCAGTCATTCGCCCACACTGTTTAGGAAAATAAAGCTCATTTAAAACAAGATAACCTTTGCTAGATGGGGAATCATAAAGAGCTATTTTAATTTGTTGACAGACATGCAGAATGCTGCTTGAATATTAGATTCTCTTATCTCCCACTCTTTCTTGTACACTAAATCCATTTTCTTCTCCACTGTCTTTAAAGCCGTGAAAGTTTTTGTTTCCTTATGTGAAACACTTCTGACTGTTGCCACAGTGACCACACAAGACAACTGAGATGAGGAGCAACCAAACACAATCACCAAGGGAACAAAACTCCAGCTTTTATAAATATTTTAAATTGTTCTAAGGTAGCTTGTATCTTCATTATTTCTAGTTCATCAGAACAAAAGGAGCTGTTCTTAAACTTGTACTTAAACGTGTCTTGAAATGGAGTCATAGTGAGACTGAGAAGATTTGACGTCCAGATGGCATGACTTAACTTTTAGGTTAAATCCTCTGATTTCCATTGATCGTGTAAACGCTGCACAGCTGTGAAGCGTCACATCTACACAAGTCTGCTTTTCTGTATTTCTGCTGGAATTACGTTGACTGCGGTATCGGTTGAAGTGTTACTGTAGTCACAAGAATGTCAACAGTGGAGCTGAAGCTCTGATGTTTAAAGGGTTAAGTTTGTGTATTTAAGGATGTTTTTTGTCATGTATGGATAATACTGCCGAGGAGCATTCTGGATTGTAGAAATAGTTCAAATGAACCTATTTGTTTTAAATATATAGCTTTGTACTGGTATGCCTTTCTATAGGAAATACAAAAGCAGTTGTTGTTGCTTTGGGCCAGTCCATAACAAATGTGTTCAAAAATGTCAGATTGTCTTTGTTCAACAGAACCCTACCAGTGAAACTGCTGTGTTTTTTTCTGTTCTCTTGTTTTTGATGCTGTGTGTCAACAAGTCTGCTCAAAGTTCTCTCTCCTTGTTGTGTCTGAGTGTGAGCTGGAGGCTTCAATGAACCCAGTGGTTTTCTTTCAGGTGTAACAACAGCTGACAGTTTGTTGCCTTCAGCCTCCTGCAGGGCTCTCACTCAGGAGCTTTTACAACACCTGGTTCCATGCATCAGAGGGAAGAATGCACTCCAGTGGGCAGGATCAGAAAAAAAAGAGGAGAATGAGGAGGATCAGACTTCTTATCTCTAACAGCAGCCTTATCTTGATGTCCTGCTGCTGTATGCTTGCACACAGAGGACAGGAAGGGACTGTCTGTGTTGTTACACCTCCACAAAGACCTCTACTCCCACTGATTTAGACAGGCGGAGCTCTGACTGAGAGAGAGAGGATGTTTAGATCCACATGAAGAGGAATGGACATTTCAGCACTAATGTTGGAGTGCTTTGTCAACAGGTCGGTTTCACCTCAGTCCACAGGACTTTCAAATTAGATCTATTTTTTAGATTGGGAATAAAAATGCTGACATACAAGTTCAGAGGTTAAACCTGTTTTTCATTGTGGAAATGAAACAGAAAAAATGATACACAGCATTCTCTCTTTATAATCAAGGTTACATTCTTAAAAAAATCATGCAAAATGTGAGTTCTGTGAAGTAGATTGTACATGTTTTAAGGCTGTGAGAATCCTCACTAAACACGTTATCCACTTTTCTCAGACACAAACTCTCAAAGTTTAAACCTTCATAGAAAAATAAGTCTCAGTATTATAAAATGGAAGCACAGAGCTGATCGTGGTCGAAGCCAATCAGGATGTAGAGAACAATGTGGTTAAAACAATTACACAGAACAGAATCTACAACACAGCCAGATCTGGAACGGTGATCGTGATATCGTGAGGACACGTTGTAAATAGTGAGGGAAATCTGGAATTCTCATACATGATCCTACAGGTCAATCATACAATTAGTGTTTTATAGTTGTGATGGTGTTTGTTTCTTGTTTGAATACCTCTTCTGACATTTATCTAGAGAGCACTGGAGAATTAAAATGAGAGTTCTCTATATTCCTAATGTTCTGTTTGAATTGCTGAATGTGCTGAAACATCACTCCTGTTCATGATTGGCTGAACAAAGCTCTGAGACATTTAGCATGAGTTCTGTGGTCAGATTGACCTCAGATGTGTAATAACCAGAGCTGAGTGGACAGTGTGGTGGAGGTTGTAGTTTCAGTGTCATGTGGAATGAGGAAGAAGTTCCTTATCTCACAGTGAGGAGTTATTCTCTTCTTGATTCATAGTAAAATCATCCAGATTTCCTCAGACTGTCAGGAAGTTGCTGAACTTTAAACTCTGGGACTTGTTCCTTTGAGTACTCTCAGGTAACAGAAGGTCAAACTATGGAGTCTTTTCATGAGTCCTCATGGGTAGTTTTAAAGTAAAGTCTGTTGTTCACACTTAGCAGCTTCTTACTTCTGTTGAACCCTTGTTTGCTTCTGTATTGGCAGACGTCGACTGCAAACCCTTTGAGTTTTGAGAGGGGTCCTCTCGGAGCCCATCCGTGGATGAATGAAACGGATGCGCTCTGCTGATCCTGTGTCCCGGTGTTTGATCAGCAGGTTGCCTCCTGATCACAGTTGGCTTTTTGCCCTGGGGCCCAGGCGGAGGTTTTGGTGCCGACATGAGCCTGGGTTCTATCAGACACTTTATTTATGTTGGGGGTTGGGAGAGTAGAAGGTCTTGTCAGTGGAGGCGGCCCATGGCTGCTCCTCACATGTGCTTTTCATTTCTCTTTTGTAGCTCTCAGTAAGCTTGGGAGCTTAGAAGACAAATATCTGCTCCAATCACAAGTTGTTTCTTTTACCAGCCCAGCCTAATCCACGTCTGTTTTGTGTTTTACCTCAAGAGTTTCTGGCCTGTGGATCTCAGGTTTTCAGCACATGTTCATAGAAACATCTGGAGACACATTTCCCAACTGAAAGTGCTGAAACTCATTCGTCTGCTTTTCCTCAGGCTTATTATTTACTGTATTTAAATGTTTACTTTGCTTAACTAGTTTTAAGTGAATAAGAAAACTACACAGTTTTACACTATTTTTGCACACAGGTTTACTTCTCTGTTGCAGTGAAAAATGAGAAGGAGAGGATTTTCTCTTTACCCTGTTAGCATCTGTGTGCAGAAACGAGCTCTTGTTTTGAAAATCCAGGCATGTTTAAACAGTGAAAAGGTTGTTTCCTTTTAACTGATCCACGTGGATCGAGCTTTTCCTGTAAATGACTGTGAAGCTGCATTTTTCATTTCACTTGAGGGTCTTCTCGGTGTGTGTGCTGCCATCAGCGTTGCAGCACAGCAGAGCAAACACCCCTCCCACCACCACACAGACACATTGTTCCCTGAGCTTTAACCAATCCTGAAGGATACGAGCCTTTGTGTGAGTGTTGTGCTCCCAGAGATACTGGAGATGCTCGGCATTGTTATCATACTCTTTAGGGGGGTTCAGATAACTTTGCTCTCATCTCTGGGGGTTGCAGAGGGAGGCTGAGATATGTATTTGGATAAAGCAGCCTTAAGTTGTTTCAGAGGTTTCAGTGATCCATGTTAGCAGAGGTCTTTAAATTCTAAACTGCCATTTAGTTAAAAAAAAAATCTTTTGCCGAACTATTTATCTTCTCAGTTGTTAAATCCAATCCCAGAAGGACGAGAGGTTGCAGTAATGTGAACATACATGTGACAAACAAAAGATCCTCTAAACATGTTAAATGTTAAAAGAATAATAATTTGGACTGAATTGTGGCTGCTGTGCAGTTTTTCATCCACATCAAAGGCTAACCAAGCAGCGCAGTTGGAGGCTGACTCCATTCTAAGCCCATATTTGAAAATGGCAAAAAAGGGGGCGGGGCTATTGGAGCGGCGATGAGGCTCGGATCTATGATTGACAGTTAGGCTAGCTTTATGTAGCTTTAACACTAGAAGGACTAGAAGAACTTCTTTTTTAGGTGTGCATTATCACTTTTTAATCCACACCCAGCAGCCAATCAGGATCGAGTAGTCACCTTGACCATGGTATAAGTTTATTTTAATTGGTCAAAAATTTGGCTAAAACCAAGCCCCATTCATAGATGTCAACAGACATAAAAGTAGATTCAGTGTTTGGTTACCCTTTGATGTTCATGTATTTGAGACAGGTCTGCAACAGAATTCAACTCTCTCTAAACATTGACCCATTATAACAGGTTTTCCCTAAAACTATGTAGACTGGGTCTGACAGCAGCTGTCCTGTCTTTGTCACAGTGCAGTCAAATACTTGACCAAATGTGCAGAAGTTGGACTAACTGCTTAAATAAAAGAGAAAACTGTAAAACATCAGGATTATTTTATGAAGAGCAACATCTACCCAATAGAACGAAGGGATGAGTAATGGAGTAATAGTTTATCTGCAGTGTGGCGGGAACAGATTCAAGGAACACATTGTTGATTCACTCTGTGGCAGAGACATTCAAAGAACATGGATGAACATTTGAGCTCGATTTTCACTGATTTAGGATCTAGAATCTTTACATTTTAAAGCTTATACTAATTCTTCAGAAGCTTTTTAGAAACCTCTGTTATCCATGGTGTCGACCTGGCCTATGCTCCAGGATCATCTAGCCACACCCCTTTTCCCTCATTGTTTTCTTTTATCTTAATGTTCTTATTTGTTGTAACTCATATTTGCTTAGAGGATGGAAAACTCCTTTCTGTGGTGAGAACCTGCACTCCCTCTTCCACTGCCCCCTGTATTTTCCCACACTTATCTATAAATGGCAGTGCATTGTAACTGTGTGGCTTACTAGTTAATTAAAGTATATTGATCTTTAAATGTAATTGGAGTAATTGCTGTTTTCCCCTACAAAAGCACAGCAGGCTTTCAGTTAAGCCTTGCTTTTCCAAATGAAGTAATTAAATCAGATTTAATATTGGTGATGTTCATGGACACGCCGCCAATTGAATTGTGCAGCCATTAATATATATTGTATCAAGCACATCCCCCACGGAGGGCTCTAAACACGTCAAATGCTCCGTGAGCCATTGAAAGTGACTGTCGTTTATCATCCCTTCATCATTTAATGTTCAATTACGTCAAAACGGCCTGTAGGTCATCTGCATTGAGGACTGATGGCAGCTACAAGCTCCAGAAAATGAAGCTTTCATGCTGCTTTACAACGCCATCAGTGCGGCTCAGTGGCTACAACCCCTGCAGCTATCAATGAAGAGTTTTCTCATGGAGCTCACATGACCTCACGTGAAATAATAACTGCATTAGCACCAGTCGGAACGTTTGAAATCTCTTTTAGAACAAAAACCTAATTAAAGAGTGGCCTCCAATCTCCTAATGTAAACTGGTGTCGCTCATTTTACATTTAGGTTATTAGATCTCTAATGTTCCCATGCAGGCAAAGCCTCATGTTCTGGGGCCCAAAGTCTTTTTGTAGAGTTTCTGGCAATGAAAACTCATTTTCATCTTCCTCCACTGTCAAAATCATAATTGATAAATTATTATTCGTCTGGGATTCACTGTGTACCTCTCAATACAATGTGATACATGGCTCACGATATCGACGACATTGCAATACTGTGATCATTGGTAAAAATCCTCTCAATATCTCACAATATATAGAAGAATGCATATCTCCATTTATTTTCTAGCTTGAACACAATCATAATAAACAATTTGTCTTATTATTTTCAACAAATAAAACACTTAAGTGCAAAGATGCTGAAATCACTAATATTATGTCTTTGACAAGCAATTGAATTTGAATGATATGTACAGTTAAATAAAGTGTTAGCAATATTAAACATGGACAGCAGTGTCACTACTTAGGTCACCTGTCAAAGTCAAGGCCCGGGGGCCGAATCCGGCCCTCCCTGTAATTCTATCTGGCCCACCAGATCATTTTATTTTATTTCATTTCTAACTTGTATAATATTGAAAATATATATTTTAATGGGGAGGAAAAAAATGAAAGTTATTTAAGGTTTAAATTGATTTATTCTGGAATAATATTCCTGCCTTTTATTATTCATAATTATGTTAAAGTTTTAAAAAACTGGCATACTGCTAACTTTTTGGACAATTTTTGTATTTACAAAGATTTTTTTATGCTATTTTGGAGTTTAGCTAATATTTCAGCTACAAGCTAGCTGTTTTGACTAACCTAATTAAAAAAAAGAATTGAGGTCAATTTGGCATATAGCTAATATTTCAGCTGACTATCAGCTTCATTGTTTACAGCTTCTGCATCTTCAGCGGCCAAATTCAGCTTACAGCATTCACACTAGCATTATCACAGGTAATGCTATACATCTAGTTCATAACATTTTGCATAATGTAGGTATGTGTTCTGCGTTCTGATTGGTTGTTGACCTGTGCCGCGTCTCCTGTACAGAACACACTCAGTTTGACAAATTTACAAAGATCTTGATCACTAACAGTCGGATCTGGCTATTTGATCTTTAATCCTAGACTGGAACTTTGAGAGTTTAAAGAAGAAAGAAAAGTGTAGTGTTCGTCTGTAAAAAGTGTGTAGGGATAAGTTTTCCCTCCTTAAAAATATCTGTAATATTAATGGAAAGTAAAGACGACTGCTTTGATGTTCATTTTAGAGCCTACTTGCCATGATAAATAAGGCAACACTGTTGTGTAAATGGGCTGAAGACATAATTGACTATCTACAGAGTAATTCACATTCTTTAACTGTTCTGTAGCTGTTGTTGGCTTGTGAGCCTGAAATAGCTGCTGTCTTTATCTGGCCAAATGAAGACTTTGCATTCCAAGCAATTGAAAAGCTTTAGATTTTCTGTGGTCTCTGCCAAGACTGTGAGGGTCTCAGACCCGGGTCAAGAGAGGCTGGTTTGTCAGTCTGTCCCTTCATGCTTTTCCTTTCATCACAGCTTAGCCCTGTGACTTTCTGGAGGAGTACTGACAAAACACTTCATCCTAAATGGCGCACAGGCTTTGAAATCTCCCGATTGACCGGATTATGAGACCTTACTAAAAATTCAAAACTACAGCGGAGGCAGGAGCCTTGGCTATCAGGCTTCTCAGGCAGACACCTCCTCTGCACTTGACTCTGGACTTAAAACTTTACCTTTTGGTGACACAGAACACACACCACACACACCCGTCGCTCAGAGCTCTGTTTGTGCGCTCAAGTGCAAGTTTTAGCGGCGCAAAAATAACGACAAGTATTACTGGATCAATCCAGCTGTACAGGTTCGAGCCAGAATCACATTACAACACGAATGTTGAACGCTCATCATTTCTCGCATACCTAAGCGTGAGCGAGCTAGGATGTGCAGTAGAGTGGAGATTTTAGCCACACCCATTTCAGAAGCTTGGTCATTAGTTTCTCATTAGTTTTCTAGTATTTGGTTTTCAGATCCAATATACTTTGAATTAAGAAATACTCAGAAATGTAGGTTTAATCATAATTTTTTTATACACGTCCTTTTTCATGAGAAAAATGCTACAAGAACATGTTGACACAAAAAGACAGTTTTCATCGCAGTGGGTCTTTAAAGTCTCCTTCCAATGAAAATCCTGTTTTCAGAGTTTTTATCATGTCTGTGTGTCATTCTTCCTCTGAAAGAGAACAAATGTAAACAGAAATCATTTAGTTTTTATTTCTCCTTTTAAATCAATCCAACAGTCTTGGACAGACTCTGTTTTTCATCAATCATCTTCTTTCTGCTGCACATGCACTAAACCCTCATCTGGTCCGGCTAGCGTGTCTAGTTCAGGTTCTGGAGAAGAGAAGATGCTATCTTCACATTGACTGCAGTCAAATGAGCCGCCGTTCACATTTCTGTGGTCCAATCGGTCGTCACTGGATTTTTGCTGTGAGTTTCATCCAATACTTACGGTAGCAGTCCTGAGAACTCTGGAAAATCTCCACCAGACTCCACGGAGCTTCTTGATGTGACCACAGAAATGTGAACGGCGGCTCATTTGACCGCAGTTGGAAAGGATTGTAAATGAATGAAAGAGCATTTGGATGTTAGCTTTCATTATTTTCTGCTCTGAGAAACCAATGGATTGAATGGATTGATCACAGCAACGTCAAGAAACATCAAAGAGTCTTTGGTGAACTGGAAGGAGAAAGAATCAGGATTCTGGAGGAAGTTCTGTCCATGAAGATCTGAGCTGACATCCGGATCAGAACCATACGGATGGACATTATCCAGATTGATGGAGGTTTTTATGTAGTAGTGTGGAAGATTTATGCTAGAGAAACGTAGAGCTATCATAATCAGACAGGTTGAGGTACTAAGCCACGCCCCCTCAGAGGATATTTTGGAAACAGAGGCTTCAGATCAACATGAAGAATGTCTTTTTAAAACATTTAGGTTGTGGGATTTTGGTTAAAAACTTCATAATCACAATTAAAACACTACTGGAAACATTGTTTTAAATAAAATAATTGTCATGGGGGACTTTAAATGCTGATGGGATTTTGATTTGAACCTCCTTTTATTATGTTCACTTCTTGATTCGTTAACTTACCTCTTATGTCTTCTAACTGATATTTTGATAATGTGTTTGTCTGCTTCCTGTTCTTTCACTGCTTCAGCTAATAACTTCTGTCTTGTAACACATATTCTCGTATTTCTTTGTCTGTTTCTGTCCTTAGACTCCAGTGGTCACAGCAGGCGGTCTCCTTCAGCGTTTAGTTCTGCTGGAGACTTCTTTCTAGTGCAGTGGAAGCTTTCCTCTCTGCTGTAGATCATTTCTTGCCCAGTAAGGGATTACTTTGAAAACCCTTCAATGTAATTTGTTGGTCGCTTATTTAGTGAAACACGCTGAAGACGGTGGGGTCACATTGAAACGATTAGATTATGACGTCTGTATTGAAGTTGGATTGATTGTATTTTTCCTCATTTTGTTTAAGGATCTTGGTTGTGTTCTGGTTCTGGAGAAGTTAATTGACTTGTAATGAATCTCATGAAAGCTTTTGGTCTGTATTGACAGTGCACCACACAGAACCGTCAGGTTTTTTCCTCTCAGGTTCCTCCTCTCAGCTGTAAATTCAACTTTCAAGTTGTTTTGAAAACTCCTTCAGCTGTTTTATTGAGTTATGATCTGGAAGACTTTTAAAGAGCTTTTTCTAAAGCCACACTCGGCTGACTGTTAGAAAATTCACTCTGACACCGGCACAGATGGATGATGACTGCTATTTTAGGCTGTTTATTATGGTTAAAAATGAGTAATGTGTAATTGAGTGGTTAAATTTACTAAGGTAATCATTAAACCTGTTGAGTCTGCCCAAAGAGTGCAAACAATACTAAAGGGTTCATGTAACAACTGAGAAAAACAAGTCCAAGCGCTTCTATTTTCCACATTTTCTGCAAAAGACCAATGTTTAGATTAGGTTTAGGGGAAAAAAGGCAGGTTGTTTTTATTTGTTTACTCCACTTCAGAGGTTGGGAGTGGCTTTGGTGCAGAGGTAGAGTTGGAAAAGATGCTGAACTCCACATCCCTCCCTGTGGCCTTTGCATGGCAGCTTTGCTACCATTAATGTATAAAGGTGTGTGTGAATGGGACTGTGATTTGTCAAGTGCTTTGGGCATCACAGAAGGTTGAAAGTGAGTTACAGTGAAGCTAATCAGTGTTTGAACACCATGGGATTTTGGACGTTCTCCCACTTTCATGGAGGGCTCTGAAGTTTTCATCTTAAATGCTTGTCCACTGTGACAGAGAGAGCATCAGCTTTATACCATTTGTCTGGTACTACTGGAGATATAATTATTCAAACACCAGAGAAAATCAATGTCAACATTTCATACAGCAGTCTTTGTTTGTGATTCCACAGAATGCAGTAGTTTTTCACCAGGTTTACACAGACTGCAGGGGGATTTTGGCCCACTCCTCCACACAGATCTTCTCTAGATCAGTCAGGTTTCAGGGCTGTCACTGGGAAACAGAGTTTGAACTCCTCCAAAGATGTTCTCTTGGGTTCAGGTCTGGAGGCTGTGGGCCACTCCAGAACCTAATATTCTTCTTGGTTCCCCTGGCTGTGTGTTTCGTGTCATTGTCCTATTGGAAGACCCCCACCCCCCATCTTCAATGTTCTGACTGGGAAGAAGGAGGTTGTTCCCCAAAATCTCTCAGGACCTGGTCCCAGTCCTCCTCTCCTTAATACAGAGCAGTCCTCCTGTCCCATCTACAGAAACGCTGGAGGATCGGTTCAAACACAAGAGGATTTTATTTTGAAATGAATTAATGTATGAGCTACTTTCAAAAGTAAAATAAGACAAACTAAATTTTGGAGATTATTTTAAAGCTATTTTTTATTAATAAATGTCCTAATGGCCACAAAAACATAAAGTGTATTTTTCTAACTTTGAGGTGGAGACTTTGCTGCTCTCATTAGATTTTAGTCCAGAGGAAACTGGATCATCTGGATCTTTTAGCATTAAACCTTACAGATCCCTGGACTAGATATTGGTAATACAAAGGAAGAATTTGAAGTCTGCATGAAAATAATTCCACATAGAACCTCCTCTACAAGAAACTTCTAAACACCTGAGAGAAGCTCTAAAACAGAGCAGATAAAAAAAGAAACCAGATCATCAAAATCTTTCTTCTTCTATCACAACCGTTGACTCACTAGTGATGCTTTTGAAATAGATAAAGAGGAAGATTCTGAGGAGAACATGAAGATCTGAGGGTTAATCTGATTATGCTGTTTTTTAAGATTAGAGTTTTTCTATGGAAAATCATTTTGTAATATTTGTGTTATTGTGAGCAGAGAGGACCAAAGGTTCATTTTGTGTTCTCTTTAAGTGAAATGAAAGCATTAACATTAGATAAGGTGATGATGAAGTATTTTCCTCGTGTATCTGTCTCAATAAAAGAGTTGGAATATGAGAATGTGAAGTTTATTTCATAATTAACATTTTTAGGTGCTTTTAAAAAAAAATGTATACTAAAAAAAAAAAACATTGCAACTTTTGTAGCAACTCTTCACAAAAGCCGCTACAGCATCAGGTGTTTTAGACCGCAACAATCCCAAAAATATGCCTCGAGATGCTGGAGGGTCTCATACATATAGATGTATGTTTTAAGCTTAAAAATGAAACACATTTTAACACACACATTTCCTAGCAAGTGTATTTCATTATGATTTATAGTAAGAACGTTTTACATAACTGAATAATACTGAGTTTACTTTCTGGACGGAGTAAATTGTAATAATGCACTTAATGACAATAATAGTGTGGTTTTAGATTGTTTCTGTTCTCTGTTTGAATTCTCTTTTGTGGTCAAGTGTAGTTTTCTGTAATGAATTCTGTATTTAGTATTGTGTTTTCTTTTTCATATCTCCACCTCTGTCTCGGCTTCTTTGGCCGTGTCTCTCTGCCTCTGCCATGCTGTCTCTTAAGCACCACGGCAACCTCCTTAGAGGGATTGGTTGCCAGGAGACAGGATTCTCTCCCCATTGTATGTGACAAAGGTGGAGGGGAGTGGGTGCTGGGGTTACAATCGAATGGAGGGCCAGGGGGGCTTGGCCTCTGCAATCTGTTAGGAAGAGGAGAGGACCGACAGGAAGGGACATAAAAGGTTTGTGGGGGAGTTTGTGAGCAGTGACTCCGAGACTCGAGCCCCCCCGGTCCACGTTGGGTTAGTCTGGACTCCAGATGAAAGGAGTAGTACACACGACCCGCCTTCAGAGAGGTGATTTGAGAATCCGATGTTCCCCCTGCTTCCTCACTGACCCGCTGCTCCTGGATCCCAGACGCGTGAAAACCCAAACATGCCTATAACATACATCTTACTTATGAAATGTGTGTCACCAGTTTGCATGGATGGCTGCACCTAACAGGGATTCATTTTTCATCCTCCTCCTTGGCCTTTAATGACAGCCTCTCATCAGTGGATTCTATTAGTTTGAGGGGAGAAGGCCAGTTTACTTTCACTGTGCTGCCATTACTCTAAATAAAGTACGTCACTCGCTCTGTTTAGGCCAATGATTGTGTGCTGCAGAGCTTCAGCTCAGCAAGGTCTAGCAGACATGCTCCAGGGTTCACATGCTGCTGATAGCAGCCTGTTACTTATTAACTTCTACTTTGCCAAAAGACGCTCTTATTTCACAAATAGAAGGCAGTCATGGAGGATGACATCAGCTATGCAGAAGTTATCCTTGACACTAGCGGTTCCACCAGATGGCAAATAATACATTAACTAGCGCTGAGCCTAAAGTACATTTATTCAATACATTTATAGAGAATCTACTTAGATGGGGTGGTGTCTGCTTGTGTCTGTGACAACAATGTATCATATGTGTTCATGTGAGAATGATCCCATCTTCTCAGCTGTCTGTGTTCTTCTGTTGACCTACAGGTCTTCATTCATTCATTCCATCAGTGCTCAGAGAAAAGCTCTCAAAAAAGGGAAACAAACCTTTCAAGCAGCACATTTGATACAGAGTTGCTGATATTTGAGGTACATAGAGGACCAAAGTAGTTTTAAAAAACCTCAAATTGAGGATCTGCAGGGACAGCTGAAGGTAACGTTTTCAAAGTGGCTTGCTCCTCCCTCTCCCCTTTACGACTACGAGGTACTAAAGCTGACAGTCCACAGCCAGCAGCAGAAACTCAGCAGATGTTATGTAATGGAACTCCTGAGATTATGAAAATACAGAAACTGGACAGATGGAAGCAGGTGATGGTACCATTTTATTTTTAAGCTCTGTGTGCAAAACTCTTAGCCTTTAAATGCACAGTACAGGTTAAACCTGGTTGACCAACCAAGGACTTGGATTTGGAAATGACGTATGGATACTTCCTCTTTAATTCACGGAAATCCCAACTGTTTGAAAATTGAACATTGAGGAGAAATGAATGAACGCGATTTGTTTCCTGCTAGGATTCTATGACACCAGGTCTTTCATATATCAGAACAAAGCTGTGAATGAAAAGGCCTGGAGCAAGATTCACCTGATTTGCACCGCTTTAACATCTTGTACCAAATTTCTTCTAAGTGTAGGAGGCCAACATGTGGAAGTTAACGGTAGCAAAATAAAGGAAATGTCCCTCCCGGCCTGTCCAATGTGAACACCATGGGCTAACCGAGCACAAACCTGCGTTTAGCGTGTTCTTGAACATGCATGTGTGTCGGTAGCTTTAGATGTACCAGTGAACAATAAACCCATCTGCTGAAAGCAGAGGCAGGAAGCAGCACTGTTTCTCTGTTTAGTCGCTGCACATAACAGACCTGTAGATGGTTTGTAATGTTTGCTTGATTAAAAACAAACACCAGGGTGTGCAGTTTCCTGACAGAAATAAATAGCTCCAGAAAGTCATTTACTGACTTCATTTTTCTGTCAGAATGCTGTTTTCTTGTCAAGAAAATGGAAGGGATTTGTGATAAATTAAGCCAACTTTCACTCATGCAGACAACAAGGCAAATATGTGAGTCGTTGACAGTGATGGACGCGTGTTTTGTTCTGCTGCGTCTGAAGCTGGTGGTTGTTCCTGCTGCGTCTGTCAGAACACATCCAATGAAACTACCAGCATGCACCACCAGTGGTCAGAATTAGCTTGTGGTCCTCATGGTGGATCCAAGGGGGTTAAAAGCTTGAAAGGGGCTAAGACTTACACAAGTAGGATTTTAACCAAACTCTAAATCAACATTTTTTGTCTGTTGACCTCTATTAATGGGGCTTTATCTGTTGGTCAGTGCCACATTTTTGACAAATTAAAATAAACATGTTTAACTCTAGAAATATAGTCAAAACTGTCTGTGTGCTGCCCCCTACAGTTGAAGGGAGGCATTTGAATTTAGTGATTGGTCAGACTGTTAATGATTGAAGACAGCAGATTAGCTTTTATTACTTTATAAGTGGATCTTTTTATTTTCCTGTTGATTGTTTGCTGTCATTCATTGCAAATGTAAAGCATTATGACAGCATGTGACGACTTCATCCTCCTTGAGCTGTTCTCCTCGCTGCGCCTTTTTGAATTATTTATGTACGTATTCAAAGATGGATTTTAATTCCAATGCTCATTTCTGGTTTAGTACGTCTTTCAGTTGTTGAATGTGTAATGACTCGCATTCAAATTGAAGCAGGCTGTAACATATTTGCTTTTAGTTTGCTTCAGTTTTTGAATACTTGCAGAAACAACATGAAGGGACAATCCTTTTATCTTAAGTTGAGGATCACACTGCTAATACATGCTTCATAACACATGAGTTTATTTTGTCATTTATATGATAACACATACATATTTGTAATAGTAAGTGCAGTTTTTGCAGTTAGTTTATCATTTTTCCTCAAGATGCAACAACTTTGCTGTAAGTCTATATGTTCCACATTTGGATGAGGACAGAAGTCTGTTGTTTCCATTCCAGGTCTTTCTGCTGAGTAAAGGCTGATCAGACACACACGCCCACATTTTGTGGGTCTTAAATTTTCTTGACTGCTGGAAGCTGCTCTTCATTGACTGAAGGATCTTTTGTGGTTGTGGTTCATCAGGGAGCTCAGCCTCATGAGTGACAGGTTGTTTCAAAGCTCTGCCAGGAGGAATGTTCTAATCGTGTCATCATACCTGCTGTAAAGTGTTGCTGTGTTTTGCATTTTTCAGCTTCAACTTAATTATTGTGCTTGTTCCTCTTCCTCCTAGGTTTTGCCTTGGGTCTGCAAATCACCTCTCCAGGAGGGATATCCATAGATAAACCCAGTGGTGGGAGTGTGTCACTGGACTGCCAGTTTGTTCTGGCCTCTGGTGATTCTGGACCTCTGGATATCGAGTGGAGCTTGGTGGCCCCTGACAATCAAGAAAATGATCAAGTGGTATGTCCTGATGTTCTTGCACGTCTTTTTATACTTTGCCACATCGCGACTCATACAACTTCCATATGTTGTGCTTCAGTCTTAACTGTATAAAACCGTAATCATAGTAGCTTTTCATGAATCTGTTCATCTGAGACTAGCTCTGTAAAGTTTTGGGTTTTGCCTTTACAGCACTTTAGATTTTACTTCTCACATTCCTCTAGATATAAAATAGATTATTTAATTCCTACAACTTCCTGGAGCTTTATTGTTGTCATTTGTGGTCTGTTATGTATTTATGGTAATGCTATTTATCATATACACTATAACAGTATTCACTCATCCATCCAGAAGATCAGATCCAGGTGTCCTAATCACCTGATTTTACACACCTGGCTGAAGGTGAATGAAATCCATCCCTCAGACATACAGACTCTTGTTACAAACATCAGTGAAAGAATGTTCCTCTGTCAGTCTGGATTTGGAGGTTGCAGGAGAACGTCTCAGACTGCGTTGGTGGAGGAGGAATGATGGTGTGGGCTTGTTAGTTCCAGTGAAAGGAACTCTGAATCTTCATTCTGGACAATTCCATGCTCCAACCTTGTAGGAACATTTTGGAGCGGCTCTTCCTCTTCCAACATGACTGTTCACCAGAACACAAAGACATGGAGGACAGAGTCTGACCTGGACAGAGTCCTGACCTGAACCCATACAACACCTCTGGGATGAATTAGAGCAGCAGACCTTCTCCACCATCATCAGTGTGAGACCGGACCAAGAACGGTCCAGAACTCCTAGAAACTCTCCTCTACCTGTGGACAGCCTTCCAGAAGAGTTGAAGCTGGAACCACTGCTAAAGGTTTTTGGGACTTTTTGTCTACAGAGGTGCAGCTGAAGTAAATCATCTGCAGTGGAAGTTGAGAGGAGGAGTTCTTGAACAAAAATGTTGTTTTTCTTGCAGTGGGAGAGTTTGTATCTTTCAGAAGTTTGTTTTCAGCTCTGAGCTGTGCGCTCTCATTCACTCTGCTTGAACTCCTTTTAAAGTTGTGTTTTCAAAGTCTGTGAGAATAAACGCTGCAGGGGAAGTTTAGGGTGGAGCAAAACAACACTGTTCCACACAGCACAGCGTCATGTTGAAGTTCAGTCTTCATGGTCACATACTCCCAGCAGAATGTCATCCTCAAGGCTCAACATCAGCTGATGCAGATGCTGCTGTGCATCATTACCAAGCTGGCCATCATTCCACGTTACAGTCACATGAACCAGGATCTTCAACTAAAATGTGTAGAGGTCCAAATTTCTTGAAGTTAAGTTCCAGAACAAAAACGTCTAAATGTTAGCTGAGGATTGTATGTAATTAATAGCTATCACATCAAAGGAATCCAGTACAAGTTCAAATTAGTTGACAGGATTTAATGTCATAAAACCTCCGGTCTGTATCTTTATTATTATGTGAAACACTCCAGAATCTGTTGCTACATATGTTGCAGAGCGGTTGTGTTTGTGAACAGCAGCTTTCATTTTCTCTGAAGTCAAAAGCTCTTCTCACGACTCTTTTCTCCCCAAACAAACTCCAAACATGGTTGTGTCCAAATACGACGACTGGAAGTGTGAACGTGTTGTAACGACAACAGCTGCACCGTTAACACTAGAGTTCTAGAACTATTAGTTCTACGTCAAGTTCTGACCCAAATATTGGGTCATGCAGACCCAATATTTGGGTCCAGGCATAAAGTCTATTTCTTTTTGTATTTCTTTTTTATTCTTTATGAAAATAACTTTTGTTTTTTGAGGTCATGTATATTTATAAATGTTAAAATAGAGCTTTTATTGATGAGTGTTCTGGAGTGAATGGCCCGAGTGTTGCACTGCAAGCTGGACATGTTGGTACGCAGGTATCACAGTTTCTGCTTTGCTTCTCAAATGAACTGGGCCTCCTCCCCTGACACTCCCTCCGCCGCAGCGTCACATGACAGATGTCCTCCATGACTGACGCTGTACAATTCAGGGATGTTTGTCAGAAGGTGTTGACCGCTGTTATGAATCACCAAAACTCTTCTGACAATAGTAACAGTCTAATAATAAGTCTGAATTAATAGTAACAGTTTGCCTGACTTTGTTACTTTATCCATTACATAATCTCTTCAATAAATTTGAGTTTTTTTCAGAACAAGTTTAACTTTAGACATTTCTCAAATTATATTTTTTATGTGCTAGAAGCTTTCATTGTGTGAAATCACAACAAAAAAGGAACAGTATTTTCAGCAAATATTTCCCCCTAAAAACTCAAGATCACATGTCATAGTCGAGGCCCGGGGGCCGGATCCGGCCCTCCAGATCATTTTTTTTATTGTTATTACTGACCCGATGTTATGTTACACTTGTTACACTTATTTCTAACTTGTATACTTTTGACAACATATATTTTTATTGGGCTGCACGGTGGTGCATTGGTTAATGCTCTTGCCTTGAAATCCCGGCTGGGGGGTCAGAAACACCAACTGGGGTCGTTTCTGTGTGGGGTTTGCATGTTCTCCCCGTGGGTTCTCACCGGAGACTCCGGCTTCCTCCCATTGTCCAAAAACATGGTGAATTGGTTTATCCAAATGTGCCCCCCGGAGTGAAAATGAGATGGATTGCTTCGCAGCCTGGCGACATCAGTAGGCATTGCCCAAAAGGGACAAAGCAGCCACGAAGATGAATAAATGAATGTTTTTATGGAGAGTAAAATATTAAAAGTTATTTAAGGTTTAAGTTGATTTATTCTGGAATAATGTTCCATTCATAGTAATGTTTAAAAACCTTTCTAGAGTGTTCAATAAATGTTGATCATTTTTGACCTAAGGTGTGTTTTGGATTTTGCCCCCCTGTGTGATTGAGTTTGACGCCCCTGGTTTAGATGAAAAGAACAAAAGTTTTGAGAAGACAAAAAATAAATTTGAAATATGACCAGCATAAGAAGTTATATTTGTCTGGATGATTTTGTTTTTGTTCTACAGCCTTCTGAAGTGAAATATTAAAAGGAGCTTTTTTTTAAAATAATGTGTAGGCACACCCAGCTCCACGTTCTGCAGACATCCAGGGGGGCTTCATTTGCTGAAAACTCTGAATTCAGACCAGATGATGTGAATCAATGACAAATCTGTATGATTCATGTAAAACAGAAAGAATATCGAGAGCGATGTTTGCTGAAAGAAATCCTTGTATTTGTGAGAACAAACATAAAACAAGAAGAAAAATGACCAAAAAAAATATGAAAACCACAGAAACACCAGACTAATGGTAAACATCCCACTAACTATGCTGATAAATCTAATCACAGGCACCTTTTTGTACAAAAAAGGTTTAATTAACTGCATCTTCGATAAAGACCCCCCCGTGTCTGCTCCTCTTTTTCCAACTCCTCCTCCAAAAATCTGCCAGAGTTCTTTTGATCCTGCTTGAATACCTCAACACATCTTTTTTACAACACTAGCACCCTTTTTACTAGAGAGATTCAGAGATCAGCTCAGTCTCCTTTCTGCTGATCCTCTACATCACCTGAAACAACTCAACTCCCCGCAGGAACCGCTGTGACTACCATCAAGTGTTGCATATCAGCACGAAGCCGCTGTTCTCAGCGTCTAGAACCTGTTGAGTTACACAGATACAGTCGTCCAGTTATTTTCTGTTGCCAGCAGCAGATCCTGTGTTTAAGGTTCAAACTACTTGAATTCGTTTCCCCTTTTACTGTACTCTAGTTTACATGCATACATTGTTCAGTCATTTTGGCTTTTTTTGTTCCTTAAATAAAAGCTGAGGGAGGAGACCTGCTCATGGACGTGAGCTCTCCTCGTCTGTTTGTCTCTGAGATCAAACCTGCATTCCTGCTGCTGTCAGCATGGGGCGGTTTCATTTCCTTTCCTTAGTGGGAAAGACCTGAACAAAGTCTTCTTTTCTCCCCTGGATTTAATGTGAATGTAGACGTGATAGAGTTTCCAGTATAAAGTAGTAGAACTTTTTAATGGTGTCTTACAGCTGTAGGTGGAGCAGCAGGCGACGGGTCGCAGACACACTCCAGAATGATCTTGTTTTCTGCTTTCTGTCTGATGTTTTCTTTATTGCTGCTCTGTTTCTGTTGTTCTCGAGTCTCTGTCTTGCTCTTGTGCTGGAGGGATTAGAGAAAAGATTCTTGGATGGTTAGTTGACCTTTTTGGGTTTGTATTTGAAAGTGCAAGGAGTTTGATTTTAGTTGATATTTTCATTGGCAAACTCAGATTATCCAGCATTTGAAGACCCCTCAGGTCATCTTTTGATCTGTTTTCACTGTTTCCAGTGGTCTCTTAGTTATGATTTTACAGTTTTTAGCCAAAAGAGCAAAAAAAAAAAGTTTTTTCTAGGACATAGTTTCTGCAGAGCAGCAGGAGTTCTTTAGAAATTCATCTCTGAGTTTTGGGGTTTGCATGTTTGCATGGAGCAACCCCGCCCTCCCGTCCTGTCACCCATAACTCTCGGTTTCCAACTCTCCCACTAGCTTACAGTCCCTCCCAGCCTAGCATTATGAGTGCAACAAAAGCAGCAGCGATATCAGGGTTTTGCAGGCGTACAGTTTAGATCCAGACTCCAGCTCAGAGCAGGGAAGTCATCAGCCGACGTGTTCATACGGATGTTCATTTCTAGTTTGCTGTGGTCATGTCCTCCTCTCTGCTCGTAGGGAGGTTCCCCGTTGGCTCCACCTGGTCTTTTTCTTTCCTGAAGAGCGGTTCTGTGTGTTTCCGTGTGTGCAGTCTCTGTTGACACAGTCGGTGTTTATTGAGCTCCACAGAGCTGGCTTTGTTTGCTTCACCTTCATTTATCTTCTGTGCTGAAAGGGCAAAACGGCACAAGCTGCCAGGTTGAAGGGTGCTCTGAAGATAAGAGGGGCGCTCTGTCCCCCTCCACAGATTTATTCCATGACAACGACGACTGTCTTTTTAGGGCCTGCTCTGCGTTTTCTTCAGGGACATTTCTTTTCATAAACAGATGCCTCTTTTGACTTTGCTTTGGTTTCTCTTCCATGTCCAGGTGATTATGTACTCGGGTGACAGAACCTATGAAGATTACAACCCCCTCATGAAGGGGAGAGTGCACTTCAACTCAGCCGACCCGAAGAACGGCGATGCTTCCATCAGCCTGACGGGACTGAAGTCGTCTGACTCTGGCACGTATCAATGCAAAGTGAAAAAGGCTCCGGGCATCGACAACAGGAAGATGATTCTCAGGGTCCTGGGTGAGTCAAACTGTACTGAGCACATCATGCGGCTGAATTTATGCTTTTTTTCCTTTTTTTTCTTTAGTGCTCACAGGCAAAATTCTCCCTGCAGTTGAAATGCACAAAATCCCACAACCTGTGCCCTCGGTGGCTGTTTTGATGTAATCTGCTAGAAAATGCAGAGCATAACCTTCCCAGCAGCACTGAAGCTTTGTCCACTTTGTGATACAGTTCTGCGTTCACTCTAGTTACTGTGGGATTTGGACACAACTACACAGAATGCTGCTGCTTTACACTTTTTACATATGAAGTGTATATTTTTACAGAGAATGCAGATTTTCTCTTTAGAGCATGTGAATACTAAAATCACATGCTCTGAACGTCATCAGTGGTGTCAGTCAGAGGATTTTCCCTTTGTGCAAACAGACACTCATGCAATGGCCTCGCTGGTCAGTCATCCACCAGATGATGTCAAAAATGAATCGCCTCCCGAAACCAGCCAGCCATTTGCATACGGGGAAACCAGGGCACATGGAAAACAATCGTCTGTCTTGTTCTGTTAGCATCCTGCTGCTCTCTCACACTCACTGGTAACACAAGTTTAAAAGATGGATCATTCTGTAGAAGGTTTTAGTCTTTTAGTGCAAATATCTAAGCTTTAAGTAGCTGTTTTATAATATTAAGCAGCCCCCCAAGAAAAAATCTGAAGTGCAATTAATCTCACAATTACATGAGAGTGCAGCTCACTGGGTAGTGACTGAACCAAGTCAACCACAGTCAGCATCAGGTCTGTGAACTTCAGAAATAAGGCACCTCTCTGTTTGATATTATTTATTAGGTATGTTTATAGGAAGATTTTTTGATTTGTGTGTGAATTTGCCTGTTTAATAGGCTTTGTCTGTTAGCAAAATAATAGAAAAATCAATAATTAACAAAGTAATCCCCTTTTGGTTAAGAAACTGCTCACAGCCGGTCCATTTCTGTAAGTACAGATTTTGAAAACGTCTTTAGGATTTAAATAAATAAAAGTGTCTCAGTTCTGCTTTAATCTACAATAAACTGACATTATTCTCTGACAAAAAACACTATTCCTAATAAGGTCAAACTGCTTTGTGTGTTCATTTACTGATGTAAATGCATTGAATATTATTTGCATAAATGCAAATGCATAAATATCACTTTGCGATTTAATTGAAATGTTAAGTGCATCATAAATAAATACATTAATGCCATGTTGGTGTTTAAAGGAAACTCCTGCTTGGGTCATCTTTCTGCCCTGAGCAAAGACCCAGACTGCTCACTGATGTTTAGGAAAGTCATTTCATAGATAAAGATAATATGGTTTGTTCCAACTTCCAAATAAAGGGGTTTGCAGATATTTATAACTTTCCAGGTATTGTTGTTAAATCTAAAACTAAGTCTTTAAAGTACAAACTACAGCTAATTCTGAAGCCTGTGTGGTAATGTGGTTACAGATGAGTAAAGCCCCCCAATGAAAATCCTGTTTTTAGAATGTCTAACATGTCTTTGTGTCATTTCTCTTCTGAAAGAGAACAAATTTAATAAGAAATCATTTAGTTTTTACATTTCTGAGTATTCCTCCTTTGAAATCTCTCACGACAGTTCTGCTGCACATGCACTAAACCCTCATCTGGTCCGGCTAGCGTGTCTAGTTCAGGTTCTGGAGAAGAGAAGATGCTATCTTCACATTGACTGCAGTCAAATGAGCCGCCGTTCACATTTCTGTGGTCCAATCAGCCGTCACTGGATTTTTGGTGTGACTTTCATCCAATACTTACGGTAGCAGTCCTGAGAACGCTGGAAAATCTCCAACAGACTCCACGGAGCTTCTTGATGTGACCACAGAAATGTGAACGGCGGCTCATTTGACCGCAGATGGAAAGGCTTGTAAATGAATGAAAGAGCATTTGGATGTTAGCTTTCATTATTTTCTGCTCTGAGAAACCAATGGATTGAATGGATTGATCACAGCAACGTCAATAAACATCAAAGAGTCTTTGGTGAACTGGAAGGAGAAAGAATCAGGATTCTGGAGGAAGTTCTGTCCATGAAGATCTGAGCTGACATCCGGATCAGAACCATACGGATGGACATTACCCAGATTGATGGAGGTTTTTATGATCATTTATGCTAGTGAGACACAGAGCTATCGTAATCAGATAGGGGGGATCAGGGGTGGAGCAAGAAAAGCCACGCCCTCTCGGAGGAGATTTTTTAAACAGAGGCTTCAGATCAACATGAAGAATGGCTTTTTAAGACATTTAGGTTGCGGAATGTTAAGGTTAAAAACTTCTTAATCATAATTAAAACACTACTGGGAGCAATTAAAAAAAACAAAAATAAAAATGAAAATAGAAAGGAGGACTTTACACTCCAGGATAAACATGTGTGTACCAGACAGAAATGGTAGTGGAACGGCTGCTAGCTGTTGGTTTCAGGGGCAGATGTTGGCGGAACAAAAAAAGGTGATGCAGAGAAGGGTGGACATCTTGCCTGCTCTGCATTTTACCTTGAGGTTTATTTAGTCTCAGGAGAGATGGGCTCTAAAAGTGGAGGAGACATGCATGCATAAGTGTACACAAGCATAAACACATTCATGAGAGACACACAACACACACCAGTAATGTGTGCACAGCCAAGGTTCAGTAAAGTGTTACTGGGGTTTCCTTATTGTGTATTCTCCTCTGCTTTCAGGGGACATTGAAATTAACAGGAGGGGAGTGTAGGTCTGCAGTTTAGCAACTCTTTCAGCTCTCTGTACTCGGAGCAGCAGCTATTCAGCTGTATCTGAGCCCAAACACTACATCCATCATATCAGTGCAACAACACAAATACACTACTCACAATAAGTTTGAGATATTGTGTAAAACTCAGTGAGTGTCATCTTCACAGTGTTTGTGTTAGATTTTGGTTGGAGTTTTGTTTGTGTGGTGATTAAATCCGTGTATATGGTCTCAGGTTCGGTTGTCAGATGTTGATTAAACCAAACAGTTCTACAATGAAAACCTGTTAGTCTTTGTGTGTTTCACATTAGTCCATGTGTCTCAAGTGAGTTCAGTGTGTCAGAATTTTTGGGAGCTAACCAGAATATTACATGTGTCATGTTCAAGTCGTGTGAAAGACTCTTTACTACAAAAACCAGGTCGATAGTCAGGTGTGAACTTGGTGAGTCTCAAAGTGTCAAAAACTCATCAAAATACAGAAGTACTGTCAGTTTGTGACAGATCCATGAGTGGAGCCCTGACAGAACACAACCAGGACCAGAACCTGAGGACCTCTGACCTCAGACACGGTCCAGGTAACACCACACAGCTTACCAGATGTGAGGGTACGAGGGTTTACAGACAAACCATTCACGACCACCTCCACCACTCTGACTGGAATGATACAGATGATTCTACTGACACCACCACACCGCCGTGAACGTTTGCAGAGGACACCAGACCATGTGACCTGGACCATGCAGCGACGGTCTACCGTCCTGTTCACTGATGAGTGTCGGGTCACTCTGAATAGAAATGATGGTCGTCAGGTTTGCTGGAGAATGTGAGCAACACACTGAGGGCAGCGTGGTCCCATGGTTCACTTGGTGGAGGAGGGGCAACAGTCTGGGGCAGTTCTGTTTGGTTCTTGTAGACGGTCCAGTCGCTGGAGGTTCTTAGACATCATAGAACCATCATCAACCTCCATTTCCACCAGAACATCCCCAGCTTTCTGTTCATGGATGATAACGCTCCACCACATGGAGCCAGAATCATCACAACTGGAATTCAGGAAGTAGGAGATCCTCATGCAGTATGACCAGCAATGACCTCTGACCTGAACCCATGGAGCACGTCTAGGACCAGCTGAAGCAGAGACTGCATGATCCGAGTGACCTGCAGAACTGCATGTAGCACTTGTAGAAGAAAGGAACGCCTCAGAACAACATCATGAATCTAGAGAGGAGAATGAGACGTCACTGTCCAGCTGGTATTGTAGTGAATGGTGGAGATGGCCTCTATGGAAATGGTCAGTTTCTGCTTTGAGGGGCTTTCTTTACTATTGTCTTCATTTTTGAAAAAATAAATATCTATTTCTTCCCATTTATTATCCGTAACATTAAATAGAAATTTTACATATTTCATGAGATTTCAAACCAAACAGGAAAAGCTCCCATGTAAAAGACAGTGCTCCTAACTTACTGTGAGTAGTGAATTCAATTCTCAGTTGACCTGTTCCTGACTCATAGTTCAGTTTATAATAAGTGGTCTTTACCATTTAAAGCCCTGTGTTGTGGCAATAATGCAGTCAAGTCATTTTTATCTTCATCTTCTCCACAAAATGGCCCTGGGCTTCTCATAGATGATGATCAGAAGGTGCCAGAACAACAAACCGTGTCCTCTGGGACCGACTGGATGGACTCTCACCTTGTTCATCTAAAAGAATCTCTAACATTTTGTGTGATGTGACAACAAGTGTGTTGGTGCTTCAGCAGGAAGGAGAGCAGGTCTGGCAGTCAGGAGGCTTTTACGTTTGGTACCCTCACTTTACCATCTGTCCATCAGTGCTCACTTGGTTTTTCTGCTGGCTCTCTGTCCCTGCCAGCCCGAGCCTTTGTGTGTTCATTAGATTAACAGAGGCAGTCAGTGCCGTCACTGTCCTGTTAATCCTTACGCTTATGTCTGCTAAGCTGGCCCCTCCCGTCTGGCACCTGGTTCAAATCTGAAAAGCCCAGTTTCAGTTGTTATTACTGAAGCCATTCCCACCCCATGATGTCAGCTCTGTGAGAGATCACCACGTTCAGACTTTGGCCTTAGAGTCCAAACATTAACTGTTGACTCCCTTTCTCCTCTCCTCCCCTCCCATGGACCTCCTGCTCTGCCTCACTGACTGCTCTGCAATGTGCCTGCTTTTAATTTGGAGCTGTGTTTGTTGAAAAATTCCCAATCCCATCTCCTGCTCCCACCCCCCGACTGAGGCCTGTTTGTAGAGAATTCTGCTCTGCAGACAGAAGTGGATCCTTGGTTCTGAGTCTCCTGTGTTTACCTGAATCACGGAGCTGCTTCTTCCCCCTGAATGTCCTGAGTGACGGCTTATCTAATGTCAGTATCTGCTTCATTTATTCTGATTAGTGCTGTCACTTTGTGGATGATGGCCTTTAGAAAAATAAGAGGCCTGCACAAAGACATGCATCACACAAACCAGATGAATGGCTAAAATGCAACCATGCTACAGGCAGAATGGCTGTGTGTTTGTAGTACTTGACCACCTTGGTGTGTATTAGGCTGTTCACATAAACTCCTTTCTTTGTTGTTAACAGTGCGGCCAGCCAAGCCTCGTTGCCACATTGAAGGTCCTGCTGAAGAAGGCAAAGACGTCGTCTTGAAGTGCACCACTAGCGATGGATCCCAACCTTTAAAGTACACCTGGGAGAAAACCAGTGGGAGCAAGACTCTTCCTGCTTCTGCTGTGTTAGGTATTTAGCATCTCTGAAAGAAACCATGGTTACTTTCAGCATCCGAGTCCAGTTTGTGTTTAACCCCATTATCTTTTGCCCTCAGATCCTGCGGGGGGCACAGTTATTGTGAAGAATGCATCTTCCAGTGCATCTGGTACCTATCATTGTGTCGTTGCAAACAGTGTTGGCTCAGAGGAGTGTACACTACAGCTCAACGTGGCGCCCCGTGAGTAAACTGTCGTAACGCTTTTTCAGATTAATCTATTTTAGATTAAATAAAGAATGCCAGAATGCCAAAGTTCTACGAGTACATGGATGGTAAATGGCATATACTTTTATAGTGTTTTACTACCTTCTTAGAAGGCACAAAGCCTTTCTACAGTCACAATCCCTTCACTCACGCTCACACACATTAGCACTGGTGGCTGCTCTGCTGCCAAACAGGAGCAATGTGGGGTTCAGTGTCTTACCCTAGGACACGTCAACGCATGGGCGGGCAAGGCAGGGGCCAAACCTGCCATCTCCGGTCATAAGTCAACCACCATGGCTGCCCTTCCATATTTTTCTGCCCCTCTGGAGTCTGGGGGCAGCAGTTAAAGCAGACATCCCTTTCCAAAGGAACTTCCTCCAGCTCTGCTCAGGGAACCCCAAAAAGCCAGCCAAGAGATTTTAGTTCCTCCAGCATTATTTGGATCTCACTCAGGGTTTTCGCACAATAGGACAAAGCCGGGGTACCCTCCAGGGAGGCATCAAAGACAAATGTCCAAGCGACTCAATCAGGAGAAGCAGCAGCTCTACTTTGACCTGTTTTTAAGGCAGTTCCCAGCCACCCTGCTCATTTCAGCCGACTGTATCCTTGATCCTATATTCTTGCTCATAATCTAAAGTTCTTTGCCACTAGTGAGGATAAGAATACAGCAAATCAATCAAAAGCTTTGTCTTTAGGCTCTGCTGCTTCTTCTAATGCAGCTAGAAGAATGACTTTCTGCGTCTGCTGTTCCTATTCACCAGTCAATCTCAACCGACAAGATCCCAAAATACTTCCCTTCTTCTTTACTAGAGTGAGAAAACTATTTTTTCCGGTCTAGAACCACAACCTCAGACCTCAAGGTTCTAGGTCGTGCTACCTTTGAGGCTATCCAGAAGTTCTTTCTACACTGCTTTCATACCACAGTGTCTGTATCTGAACTGCCTGTGCTGCTTGCTGCCTGGACTGGTGTATCTGTTGCCTCTGGGATTCTACAAGCCAGCCAGGCTTTACTGGACCCTTACTTTTGGTGGTCATCACTGGCTTTGTGCATTGCTACCCAGACCGGCACTGGAGACTGCACAGCCACAGCTTTGAGTACTGACGATGCAGGTAGAAGCATGGTCCGTTCAGGCTCATTGTCTCCAACCTTATCTTCCACGTCACACCCTTACAGGTTTCACTATCAATAAAAAATACAAAAGTTTATATGACAAGTAGACTGTGGAAAGCAAATAAGACTAATGGCCCAAAATATCAGCACCGCTGGTATTTTGTCAGAGAACGCAACACTTCTCTCTCTGAGAAAACTGTTCCGGCTGTGAAGGTGTTTGTTTAGACTGGAACAGTGGAACAATTAAACATAGGTTCAGATTTAGGCTCAATGTGGTTTGGGATGTATTCTCATTTCTTGTGAGTTTCAACCTTTTGTTCCATGAAGAGTGAACCAAAACAAGCTCCAACTGGAAAATACCAAAGAAAAGTTCAGTCATTCTGGTGTCTTATGCATCTACCTTCTATTGACCAAAGTGATTATGTTGGGCTTTCAGAGAGAAGTCTGTTATAGGAAACGATTAACTTAAATGAACTGAAATAATTTAGTTTTGATTATGCAAGAGCAGGTCTTTATTCTGTGCCAGTTATTGGTAATGAAGGCTGCACCTTCCCAGAATGTTAATCATTTTGTTTGACAGAAGGCTGCACATACCCTGACACCATTACTCTCCTAATGACATCTTCAAATGTCTTTTCTTTCCTTCTTTGTGTTGTTCAGCTCAAAACACTGCAGGCATCGCCGCTGCAGTCATTATTTCCATCCTCTTGATCCTCATCATCATTGCCATCATCCTCTTCTGCCTCTGGCGAGCTCGCAACAAGAAGAAGTATGAGAAGGAAATCTGCAACGAGATAAGGTAACCTCTGTGCAAAGCTTCTCTCTTACATGAACACTGTTTAATGTTGTGTAATGTTGAGTGGTGAGCTGGACTACAAGTGTATGTGATCATTGCTCACAGATCTGTGGTTATCTTAATACTTGCACATCACGCCACAAGCAAGTTTTCAATGCTCCCCTGGAAATATTCCCCCACCCATCAGCGTTTTCATCTCCTTTTTACTGCGCTTCAAAAAAACAGCTGTGCTAATCAGTTTGAAAGCTTTGTTTGCTCTGTCCTGTGTCATGTCCGCCTCTGGCTGCCACCAATCCCCAGCCCCATGCCCGCCCCCCTCCATCCACTAGCCCCGCACAACTTCCTGTGACTGAATCTGTTAAAGACCACAGGGTGATGGAGGAGGAGGATTAATCCACCGGTTCAGTTTCATACTCAAACACACATTCGTGGCAGCAGAGCGTGGAGTTTTGGATGAAACTAGCAGTGGCCCCTGAGGCCTGGTTTGATTGCACATTTAACTGGATTATTTCTGCTTATTAGTGGTTAATGTGGTGGCAGAGGGAATAGAGGGCACAGCTTTTTTTGGATGCTGTTCTCAATGTCTATGGGCGACTACACAGATCCTGTGACTGCACCGTGCAGGCTGGATTCACCCGGTCACCAGTCTTTTCCAAATGTTTTTTGAGCTACTCCATGCTGTGCTCTTGGGACTCGATTCTTTACTGACCTGTAACTGCACTGTCGGGCCAAATCAGATTTGTTTTTGTTTGAATTTGTTTAGAAATTAGTCCCAGTTGGCAGCAAAGATGATCTTAAAAACATCTATAGTTTCAACAACTGAAATCCATTAGTTTACTCTAGTTTACATCAGTTTACATTTATATATCCTGCCCTGCTTGTCTGATCCTATAATGCAAAAAAAAAAAACAAACTACATCCTGCATCTCTTATTGATCAGTGCTTTTTAACCCCTTCTGAGCCAATGGTACACTTTATCCTTGACAAAAATTCTGCAGCACCAAGTATATAAAACAGGAAAAATTTAATTTTTGAACAATTATATGATCACAACATGCTCATTTTTTATACACAAAAAAACATATTCATGTTTATGTTCAACAACACAAAAGGTGAACATTTTGAAGTTTAAATTTTTTGTTTGTCTTAAAACAAAAGGTAACTTTAACAAAAAATGCTTTGTTTTTTTAGAGCCAAAGTGTAGGAATGTTCATTTTTGTGTGAATTGGGTCATTTTACATTGAAGTGACCAGGAATGAAGAATGAGTGCTGAGGAATGTTGGCTCCACCCACATTTGGTCTGAACCCCGAGAGGAGGTGAAAGGCTTAACACAGCAGTTTGTCATGTTCCTCACTTCCATCAAGTTATTGCATTATGTCTCGTTTCACTGAGCGGTCCAGACCAGACCAAACTGAGCCGGGACGGGCTGGACTTTTGAGCCGTTTCCATTACAAAATGGACCTGTTAGGCAGAACCGACTAGTACCATGTCTGGGTCCCGGTTTACCTGTGAGGGCGGAGCCTCTGTTGTCACACGATGTAACCCACTGATTTTTCTAACAACAGGAAGCGTCCGACCAGCGCTGTTCCTGTCGAGATCCAAACCGAAAGTTTTGTCCTTTTCCTTTTTAATTCCGAGCATCAGACTGTTCTGCAGCGTAGAGGAGAGGCCAGCTTCATCCAGAATAAACACCTGATCTGGATTATAATGATCCTCTGCGGTTTTCTTTTTCCCTCCATTTGTGAGTCAGCTGATGCAGCTTCTCTTTGGCTGTATTCTTAGCTGCATCATCGGTCTACACCCCACATGCGCTCTGTCCAACGCTCAATGGAAATGAGTGCTGCCACAAACCAATGTTTTAATAGTCGACTAATCAGGTCATGAGTAAACTGGATGTAAACACACTTCTGAACCATCATTAGCTTTAAACTAACTTAAAAAAGACAATGAAGATGATAGTTTATTCAACTTTTAATGGATTAATTAGTTCCTGGTATTAAAACATGATGAAGCCTTTAACACTGGAGCTCCAGTGTTTCTGTGCTTTGATTTACTGTAACGTTTCAACATGATCAATGTGATTCCAGTAGATTCTGAAGGAGGAAAGAGGCTCATGGAGCTGCTCTCCTCCTTCAGGATTGACTGGAATTATCGTGTTGATGGTTGAAAATGTTATATGTATGTTAAAGATTTTGTGTGACGCCTCAGGTGTAAAAGAGTTCAATCTAATGAGGTCAGCTTCTGAAACATGGAATTCAGTTTTGGTCTCACGAGTCAAATTCAATAAAAGTACATTTTTTTGGTGCTGAACGTTCTCAACTTTGTTCAATTTTCCTACCCTTCATATAATATAAAATAATTACAATTAAATTAGTCATTGGCTGTCTTGATTAGTCGTCGATGAGTTGAGTAATGGAAACCTCGCTTGAATTGAGCCAGACCATTCTAAATTGGCCAACAGCGGACTGGGCCGGTCCGGACCGCTCAGTGGAAACGAGGCACTAGAGCAGGCATGTCAAACATACGGCCCGCGGGCCGGACCCGGCCCGTTGGATGATTTAATCCGACCCGTCATAAATTTCTGAGTATGTCAAAAAAAGAAGCGAGTCACTAGCTCATTTCTATCAAAAGTTATGAATTTTTAAAATAAATACAAACCAAATGCTCCCTCCGGCCGCTAGAGGGCAGTAAATGTGTAAAAGAGCCCACGTCCAGCATGCGGCACTGACACGAGTTAGTACCAGGAAATAAACATTCGCAACGTAATGTGTCCAACTAGAAATAAACCGGCAAGCTTGCTTCATCATTCACCACTACTACTAAACAAGTTATCGGTCAACACACCCTTCCCAAAATGGCACTGTCAAAAAAAAGAAAAGTGGACACGGAGTGCAGGCTTTTCCAGGAAAAATGGACGGAGAATTTTTTATTCACAGAAGTGAAAGCAAAACCAGTGTGCTTGGTTTGTAATCAGCAAGTTGCAGTGTTCAAAGAGTTTAATATTCGGCGCCACTACGAGACTCATCATAAAGACAAGTATGACCACTTGAAAGGACAAATAAGAAAAGACGAGATAATTGGTCGCTGGTCTGAAGAAACAGCAGTCTGCTTTTACGCGCGGCCGCGATATCGCTGATGGGGCTGTAAGAGCCAGCTACGTTATTGCCAACGAGCTGGTGCAGGCATCCAAGCCATTCGCTGATGGGGAGTTTGTAAAAACATGCATGCTGAAGGCTGCAGAAGTCGTGTGCCCTGAAAAGAGACCTGCCTTTGCCAATATTAGTCTAACGAACGAGGATGTCGCAGATCGGGTGACAGAACTCTCAAGGGACTTGAGCAACCAATTGAAAGAGAAAATCAAATCATTTATCGCATTTTCAATTGCAATAGATGAGAGCACCGATGTCACAGATATTGCTCAACTGGCCATATTCATTAGAGGTGTTGATGAAACTTTGACCATCACAGAGGAGCTGCTTGAATTGGTGCCCATGAATGACACCACAACAGCAGATGACATTTTCAGCGCTCTCGTTGGAGCGCTGGACAAGGTGGAGGTGGACTGGTCCCGTGGTGATGGCGACCGACGGTGCGCCATCAATGGTAGGGAGAAAGGCAGGCGTTGCCACAAAATTCCGTGACAAAGTGCAGACCGCAAATGGAGGACAGGAGTTTTGGACATTTCACTGTATTTTGCACCAGGAGGCGTTATGTTGCAAAACACTGCAAATGGACCATGTTATGAGCGTGGTTGTGAAAACTGTCAATTTCATCAGAGCTCGCGGTCTAAATCACCGCCAGTTTGACTCATTTCTCAGTGATCATGACATTCATGCTGGCCTACCATACCACACTGACGTGCGCTGGTTAAGCAGAGGTGCAGTACTCAAGCGCTTCTTTGAGCTACGAGGCGAAATTGGACAGTTCATGGAGAAGAAGGGACGCCCAGTAAATGAACTTCAATGCAAGGAATGGGTGCAGGATCTTGCCTTCATGGTTGATATTACACAACACTTGAATACACTCAACATACACATTGCAGGGCCGTAACAGAGTTGTCACTCAATATCACGACAGCATAAGTGCGTTCAAGATGAAACTGTCACTGTGGGAGACGCAGCTATCCAGTGGTGACACCACGCACTTCTCATGTCTCACAGCTGTGCGTCCAAAGGCACCGGATCGTCCCGATTCGGATAAATATAAAGACAACATAACAGATTTGCTGCAAGAGTTTGAGCGGAGGTTTCAGGTTTTCAGTGAACTTGAGAACAAATTTGGCTTTTTTCGCTCGCCATTTACAGTGAAGCCTTCTGATGTGCCAGCTGACATTCAGCTCGAGCTTATTGACTTGCAGTGCGATTCCGCTATGAAGGATAAATTTGGGTCCGTGGGATTGGATACGTTTTATCAGTATCTTGTGCAGGTTACCCCAATTAACAGCCATGGCTGCAAAGGTTCTCTCCATGTTTGGACTACTTATCTTTGTGAACAGGTGTTTCTCCGTGATGAACAATAATAAAAACAAAGCAGCGCTCAAGGTTAACAAATGAACACCTGAATGACATTGTTAAATGTGCTGCTACTCAGGATTTGACTCCTGATATCGACGCACTTGTAAAGGCAAAAAGATGTCAAGTTTCAGGAGCCAGCATCAGCAAGTAGACTGCAGGAGTGCAGTGAAGAGAGAAAAAAGTGTGATGACACGACATTTGTTTGCACTCATGAATACAGATCATTAAAAACAAGATTAATCTGGCTTCATATTAAAGACAATTAATATTGTGCAGTATATTCTCAGCTTCAGTAGGCCCAGCCTAGTAGTTTGAGCTGATGTAGTCTAATCTTATTGCCCAAGCACTGCTAAAACTTTTATTTTGTATTTTTATTTATATTATATATTTTTATTTATTGTTATTTCAAAGCAGTATGACAATTAAGGCAAAACATTTTTTTTCATAGCTTCCACTTGAGTTTGTTTAGTGCAGTGAGTTTGTTCAGGTGTAAAACTGCATTCACTCAACTGTTAAAATAAACCAGTTGTTAACATATTCAATGCCAAACATGAAAATCAGTATTTTCTCCATTGTTTGTGAATAAATGTGTTGTGCTTAGAAAAGATCCCTTGTCATCCGTGATTATAATATGTAGGGTAGGCTACAAATGTAGGCTGAATGATAAAGCATAGTACTGAAAAACAAAGCTAAATAGTTGGAATTGACATTCTTTTACTGATCCGGCCCACCTGAGAACAGAAAGTCTGGATCCGGCCCCAGAGCCAAACTGAGTTTGACATGCCTGCACTAGAGACTTGGAACCACAGAGAGACTCTTATTGCGTCTGTGTAACGCTGTGTTTCTGTCTGCATCCTCAGGGAGGACGTACCTCCTCCTACAAGCCGCGCCTCCATGGCGCGCAGCTTCACCGTCGGCAGTCAGCGCTCCTCTCTTGGATCCATGTCCCCTTCCAACATCCCCGAGTTCCACATAAAGTCCCAGTACGGAAAGGTTCCCTTATCGGAGGAGTTCGAGAGGCCTCCGAGCCACAACCCGGCCCCCCCGCCCCCACGGTGTCCCGGATGGCTGGGGCCAACATCAGCCGCATGGGCGGCATCCCCGTCATGATCCCCGCCCAAACCAGAGATGGCTCCATCGTCTAGCATGCCGGGGAGGGACCCCGGATTACGGGGAGGGACAGACGCATGAAGCCGGAGAAAGAGCCGACTCAGAGCTGCACATGAAGACTGTAGACCAGGGACTCTGGCTTCATGGATTACTACAGAGATCTTTCACTTTTTATTGAATTCAAAAACCTTCAGAAAACAAAAGAATTTTATGCATTTTATGTCTGGAGTTTCTCATTTAACTATGAATTGGAGCTGATACAAAATGAGATGTTGATGAACCAACTATATTGTATATAAGCAAATGCATGCTTTTTTATGTAGATGTCTTTTGTGGATATGCTGGATGTTCCAGAGCGTCAGGCCCTCATCTGCAGCTGATGGCAGACTCTAAACAGGATTTTCTGAAGACCATTCCTTTGTTTTTCTGTTTCCAGCGCCGTGATCATCTGACTCTGCTCCAACCTTTACTTTAGGATGTAGGAGATATGTAGACATCAGATAGAAACCCTCTGGAGAGCTCGTGGGATCTGATGCACCCCTGTAGGTCAGCTGGCCGGTCCCGTCTCAATCACAGCCTGTGTCGGAGTGTGTTTGTGGGGGGCACAAAGGCTCTTAAATGGCTGGTTCTGTCCTGGACGCCAACTGATTAAGGCAATTATTTTGTTTTTGATCCAGCTTAGGCCCAAGCGTCGTCTGTCCTCCCCACCCCCACTTAGAAAGTTTAGACGGTGGTGGGGGGTGCAGCTGGATAGCAGGGTTCACTGAGCAATCCACCGTGATTAAGTTTGACTGGTTAAACGGCCGCCATCCCAGCGGCCAGCAGGACAAACGGTCTGTCCAAAGCTCCGTCGATGGGAGACCCTCTACAATGAAACGTCTTCTCTCTGTGCTCATAGAAAACCTTCTTAGGCTTATGTTGATTGGAGGTTTTCCTGAAGGACGTTACTGAAGTTCCCACAGAGCAGCGAGCGAGCGAGCGTTTCTCTGCCGCTCTCAGCGCTTCGCTTTCCTCTTCATTTGAAGTTTTCGCAGTAGTAAAGGTCTGTTTGTGCCCCTCTGGGTTGTTTTGGTCCCTCTACCTGCCTGTCCCAGATGAATGGATCACTTCTCCACCTAGTAAATGTGAACAAGCTGTTCATTTCTGTTCTGATGCCTTATTTTGTCCTTAATTTCAGCCTTACTCCCCCCCTCCCGTCACCTCGGCTCAGCTGGATTTTAATGACTTCTTTTGTGCCTTGTTGCTCCACTTTGGTTTGGTCTCAGCATATCAGCCGGTCTGCTCATGCAGCAGCAGCAGCAGCAGCAGCATCAGTGTCTCAGACAGCAATAATCCTCGGTGCACCGTCAAGCTGCTGCTGGGTTTCTCTTGCCTTGACGACGTCCTCACCTCAGACTTCAGCTTCTGTTGATGCTTTTCGGTCTGAATCTTCTGTCTGTTCTGCTGGTTTTGTTGTGTTGTTTTGGTAAGTGATGTCCTTTATTTTAAATGGAAGAAATGCTTGTGACCTAATGACCTTTCCGAACACTGAAGGAGTGTCCAGGTAGAACACTGGAGGATGTCCTGCAGGAGCTCACAGCAGTGTGTTCTCCTGGGTCATGAACATGAAGGCCAGAACGGGCCTCCTTCTGCTCCTGCTGGGGAATGGTTTCATCCTGTTACTGTCCTTTCAACTTTAAAGCATTCTCCTCAAATGTTATTAACTATATTAACAGCTTTGGAAAGAAACGCACTAATACTGTATGAAGGTCTCATTGAGGTACCCCACTCTTTGTTTTTTGTGCTGTATTTTTCTGTAATAAAATTCAGTGAAACACATGATTGCTCCGTTTGTTTGCAGACGTGACTCTCTAACTTCCACGTGTGTCAGAGTCGAGGCCCGGGGGCCAGACCCGGCCCTCGGGGTAGTTCTATCCGGCCCTCCAGATCATTTGATTTTATTGTTATTAATGACCCGATGTTATCTTGCTCTCATTACTAACTTGTATAATTTTGACCAAATATATTTTCAAGGAGAGTAAAATATTGAAAGTTCTTTGAGATTTAAGTTGATTTATTCTGGAATAATATTCATGTCTGTTTACTATTTATAATTATGTTAAAAATTTACACTTTTAAAAATTGGTATTCTTCTAGCTTTTTTGGCTATTTTGGCATTTACTAAGATTTATTAGGCAAATCTGGAGTTTAGCTAATATTTCAGCTACATGCTAGCTATTTGGCTAATTTAGGCTTTTTCAGGTTTAGCTATTTTTTTTTTCAGCTGTTGACTGTTATTTGGCTAACCTTTTTTTATTTTTAAATTTTTAGTCTAATTTGTCATGAAGCTAATATTTTAGCTGGCTATTAGCTTCAGTGATTTCAGCTTCAGCATCTCCAGCAGGTAAATTCAGCTTCCAGCATTCACACCAGCATTATTTCAGGTAATGCTATATATCTAGTTCATAATTATGTTAAAAAGTTACTGTTTTAAAGTTTTAATAATTTTTAGTGTTCAGTAAATGTTTACCCTGTTCGACCCCCGACCTAAGTTGCTTTGGATTTGGGCCCTTGTGGGATGGATTTTGACACCCTCCTGCTCTCTCACGGGTCCAGATGACCCCGCCTTTACATTGATGTGTGATCCTTTCCATGACTAAAGGTGGACAGGATTTCATGTCTGCCGCTGATAAAAACCAGATCAAAAATCCTGTCTTGTGGGGTCCAGATGACCCCACCTTTAATGTAAACACGCCCCGGTTAGCACAGGGGTTCCAAACGCCGTTTATGGTCTCAAAGGTCAACCGGTCAGTTTCACCTCCTCCTTCAGGTGAGGGGACTCTCCAACTGTCTAATGACTGTCATCAATCAACACAGCGTGCCATCTGCAGGGTGGCGTGAGTTCTGTGACCCCGCCTTCCTCTCTGACCCCCCCTTCATGCCGCTTCTGTACTTGTGCTCGTTTGTTTAGCTTTTCATACATCTGGAGCTCATTTCCTCCCTCGTTAATGTGGCCAATTAGTTTCTTTTCACGCCGGCACTAATCTAAGTTGTGCGAAATTAGCTTCCCAATTAAGAGTGCGGAGTGATGTGAAATGCCTGCAGTACAGCTGAAGAAGAAAGAGTGGATGGATGTTTGTTGTTTGTGACGACCGCCGCCCTCCACTGCCCGTGTACTCTTAGCACGCCGCTGAACCTGACATGGTGACGGATCAATGCCTGATTATTAGCTGGCAGCTCTGCTGTGTATAGACTGTTGACAGGTGGTCAATAAAGAGACGAAAGCACTTAGCAGCAGCGTTAAGTGGATGTCCACTGCTAGAATTAGATGGCAGCTATAGATATGACCCCCGAGCATCGATCTGGGACGGCTCTCTCCCGGCCCGGGGGCCGCTCGGCTCCTCGCAGGTGATGCTAAGTCCTCACAGAAAGGAGACGCATTCATTCATTTAAAGGGCAGTGAGGATGCGAGCGGCTGTCGATGCACAGATTTATGCTGTTGTCTGTTCGCGTTAATGTACGACTCCCACATTATCCTGCGTCCTGGAGCCTAATTTCCATTTGTGACTTCTTTTCGAGCCTCCATCACACGGCTAAGTGAAGAGAGTGGTGATGGGCTAAGCACCTGGGGATTTGTGCCTGCCTCCCACCTCTCTGCTGCCGGAGTAAGGTATTAATTGTTTGTGCGGATACAGAAGCAGGAAGACAGCTCATTGGTTCTGCAGGAGGGTTTCCTTGGCAACCTTATCTGGTTGTACACAGTCTAAGCCGCCTGCTAGTGGAATGATTTATCTGGTAAAGCGTGATTCACTCCCCGCTAACAATAGCGGCCTCTAAAAGCACGGGTCTCATCAAAGTTGCTCTCCTTTAGTGTGACGGCTGCTGTCACAGGCGCTAAGCTCTCTGCTGTTTTTAGAAACCTCCGTCAGGTTGGGAGCGTGTGGCAGGGGGAATTCTGGGTAGAATGGGCATATGCATATGCATGAAGAGTGAGCGCCATCAGTTCCATCAGGGCAGCGATACATTAACATTTTTGGCTTGGTGCGCAGCACTTTGGATCCAGAATGACACAGACTGAGATGAGAATGTGAGCTTTCACAGCCACATCGGATGAATGACTGAGGAGCTGCAGGAGTTCTTGGACAGGGTCCCTCTTGTTTTTTTTGGTCTCAGCAGTATTTTGATGGATCCGGGGCCTGTTGAAGTGTGGAATCGGGATTCAGAAGGAGCTCTCACGTGTTAAAAGTCATTCCCTGAATACTGCATCACTTTAGCTCAGTGTTTTCAGCTCGAGTCTTTCTGCAGATACATCTGCACAGAAGAGGAATTTACCGTCAGGTGAGTCTGCTAATAAAAGAGACGTCAACCTAACAAAAGGAGTTTGATTCCCCGTTTGCTCTTTTTTGTTGTAAATCCATCACAGACACGTGGATTGGATCAACTTTCATGGATCTTCCCTTTGCAGCTGCTATCTTCCACCCTTTCAGAGAAGACTCCTGAAGTGAGCCATTCCTTCTCCAGAGAGAAGACCTGATGGTCTGACAGGAAGCCCAGCTCACTGTCCAGACTCACCACTCAGACCCCCGGACATTCCTCCTAAACCTTCCTTTGCATTGCTTGAACAGCTCTTCCTATCGCTCTCTCCGGTGAAGAAATAGGACCGCAGTTTGTTGCACTGATGACTTTATTCCTCTTCTTTTTCCACAAAGTCACCGTCAAACTAACACACACATAAATAATGTAAATACAAATTTCGCTATAAGAAATTACATGAACAACAAATGAAAACACGTACCTCGCTGGCTGCATTCACCAAAAAAAAGAAAACAAGAAAACTTCTTCTTACAGCTTCGTAACTGTTAAAATGTCTTTTCTTCTCAGTCCCTTTGTCATATGTTTTAACTTTCCATCTTCTTTGGTTCATTTCTTTAGTCTTATATAACTCAGCAAGTGGCGTTTTCTCAGAAGTTTCTCCACAGCACAGTCTAACAAAAACTCCGCCTCCCCGGAAGTTTTACAAAATAAAATACATAAATATGCAAAATAAAAATTGAACAAATAAACTCAGAACAAATACAGACACTCTTATTGTGGCAGTTAAACGTCCTAAACTGTTTAACATAATCTGGAAGGATTACAGCTTCTCCAAACGTGTTGATATGCAGAAACATTGAGATTATCCTTAAAAAGAAATGAGCGATGGCTGAAAAACAGCCCAGACCATCATATCGCCTCCAGATGTGTTCACAGATGGTTCATTAAAAGTTAAACTTTAGTCTTTCCATGACCAGGATGATTGAAAATCCATCCCATCATGTTATCACAGTGAAGCCTGCATGCAGATGCCCCCCCCCCCCCCCCCCCCCCCCACACACACACACACACAGATCGAGGATCCACTCTACCGTACTCAACTAGCTGTTGGTCGCTCAACATTTCAAATGTTGGTGTTGAGCTTGGATACATCAAATCCAAAGTCATAGTCATGTTTTCATTAAAGCCCATACCATGACGCTCCTGCCACACAGCTTTTAGTTCCAAATGCTTTAGGATCTGCTGCAAGTGTTGACTCCAATCTGCTTTTCTGCTGAAGTACAGCCCTGGACCTGTCCAAAGTGAACCCTGCCTTCACCCATCAGTAGCTGGGTTAGGCTCCAGCATCCCTGCGACCCCGAAAGGGACAAAGCGGTGAAGAAAATGAATGAGTGAAAGCTAAAGTCCGCTAGCTTGATCCTAACGTTTAATAGAAATTCCCACGTATGGCTAATGCTAACGCTCGCTCAACCTAAACGTACATTACATTGCTGACCGAATGAACATTTTTATAAACTCACAGGTATACATTTTCCAAACTCTTTTAGGAAAATTTTTTTTTAAAGTAACCTTTTGTGATCTAAAACATAATTTTTCCTCATTCTTTTTCTGCATTTTTTCTGAAAAACTGCTTTATTTTGCTGTGGATTGTATAAAGATAACAAAAGCATTAGTAGCAGACTGAGCTGGGCTGAGTGGCTGATTGGGTTCACTAATGTCCAGAGTTCAGTGAACGCATCATGCTTCGCTCTGTTATACCAAATTATTGTCTTGCTATAACGAGTTATTTTCCTATTATAACGAGTTATTTTGTTATAACAAGTTATTATCTTGTTTTTCTGGAGAACACGATCAAACATCACAGTAGGTCAGGCCATTTTCAGCTTCCTCAGAAATGCAGTTTTAAGCTGAATTTTCCTGATATTTGTCCTCCATCATCAGAAAAATGCCACAAGGATATAGAGTGGGTCTTTAAACAATTCTAAGTTCTTCCTGTTTTTCTATTTAGCAAAAGTGTTGAGATTTATTGATTTAAAGTAAACCACTGGGTTCTTCAGTCTGAATCATTTATTAAAGCACCCACTGTTTAACAGCAGGATAGATCACTCACCATCTATGGAACCATTATCTATACAGATCCCCCCTCATCAAGCTTGTTTTTGTGGCAGTTAAGCTCAAAATTACATTTTGCAGTATTTCTGTATTGAGACATTTGTGAATCTGGAGCAGACAAAGAAATGCAATTAAAATAGAAGCTGTGATCTACGGTCCTACTACAGAGGAACTTCCTGCTCTGCTCCATTCTGATCATCCACTGACGGTCAAATAGATCCATGAACGTCTTTGTTTTCCTGGACTGAGCTGGAATCTGGATCAGAACTGGACGGCTGGATAGAAACCATATTAATCAACCATCACTCAGAGACCACAGGACTTTACAACAGGGGAGTGGAACTTCAACAGACACGTTTACCCTCCAGGTTCTCACTAGACTCACCACATGATGCATGTTTATAACAACATACCTTTTTTCAACCTCTAAGTCACAAGTGTCAAAGTCAAGGCCCGGGGGCCGGATCCGGCCCTCTGGGTAATTCCTCCAGATCCTTTTATTTTATTATTATTAATTGCCTGATGTCATCTCTTATTTCTAACTTGTATAATTTCAAAAGGTATTCAAGGTTTAAATGTATTTATTCTAGAACAATATTCCTTCCTTAAAACATTCTGCAGCTTTTAGGACTATTTTGGTATTTACTAAGATTTTCTTAAGGCCGTTTTGGAGTTTAGCTAATATTTTAGCTACATGCTAGCTGTTTTAGCTAACCTAAGTTTTCTTTACAAAGTTTTTTAGGCTATTTTGGCATTAAGCTAACACTTTAGCTGGCTATAAGTGTTTCAAGCTATAAGCTTCAGTGGTTTCAGCTCTTCTTCAGCAGCTAAATTAGCTTCCAGCATTCACACCTGCATTATCAGGTAATGCTGTATATCTAGTTCATAATGATATGTTAAAAAGGTAATGGTTTTAAAGTAGTGTTCAGTAAATGTTTATCCCGTTCGACCCCCGACCTAAGCTCTGCTTTGGATTTTGGCCCCTGTGTGATTGAGTTTGACCCCCTGTTGTGAGTGGTTTTGCTTTTTTTCATGTGGAGCGGTTGTATTTGTTGTAGTGAAGCTGATCTGGGTCTGAGATGAATGAAACCTGGAGCGTTAGAAAAGGAGGTGAAAGGCTTCATGTAAATGTTTGTAATGTTGCTGCTCCACTCACGCTTGAAGTAAATAAACTATGAAGTACAAACAAGTCGGGCCGTCTGACAGCCTGAGATGAAAGCTGACAGCCTGAACTTTCAATGCACAGCCTGCGTCTACACCAGACCAAAGCAAACGAGCTCCGTGATAATGTGTCCCGATGCATACATGCATGACCCAGCCGGCTGCATGTGGCTGTGAATGCAGAGCAGAGGCTGGTCCGGCTGAACCTCTGCAGAGGAGGTGCTGCTCCTCAGCTATTAAAGGTCAAACTCCGAGTGTTGCATGTCAGCATCCTCTGTGGTCAGTGCTACCCCGCCACCGCTCACGTTCTGATGACAAAGACGTGACTTTTAATGAGTGACCTTCCCCTCTGGGCTCCGGGGAGGCGGATTCATGCAGGGATCAGCCTCAGCCGTCTCTCTGGAGGCTGTTGGTCCGATGGGCTTCATGGATCAGTGAGACGCTCGTATGCGGCTCTGACATTTGCTCCGTGACAGGAGGAAACGCTCTGTGGCGTGACAGAGAGAGCTCTCTGTCTTACCAGGGGAAGGGCTGAAATGAAAGACATCAGAGGTGCTGCGAGATGGGGTTGCCACCTGGCTCTGACTGCAGGAAACAGAAGGCGTGGACCGGGCCGTCTGTGCTGGAGGACCAGCGTCTGCTTCACAATCTTCTCAGCTTCCTCACAACCTCTGATCTTCCATCCTTACACGGAGCAGAGAAGCTGCAGCTTTCCTGTGCAGTCTGCTCTTCTGGACTCTATTAGAAGTGATCTCCTCCCAATGCCATGCTGTCAGGAGGGCACAACGGAACCAGACGATGAAGTACAGCCTTGGCCAGAGGACGGGCCTCCAGCCTTTGTTTCCCTTCTCTGCCCTCTGGTGATTGGGGTCATCTGTATTCTCACGGCGGTCAGTGATATATCACCTCGGTGCAGATTTCTGCTGGGGGAGTTCTGTCTCCACGTGTAACTGCAGCACCCAGAGTGTCCGCAGTCAGGCCAGGGGTCAGGCTGATGATTTAACAAGCCGGGATAATCCCGGCAGCATCGCCCGCCCCACCTCAGGCTCTTTCCAGAAAGCAATTAAACGGCGTCTTTTCTCCATGCTGGACACGTAGCTGCGGCCTCCGTCACAGACTGAAACGACCCGTCCATGCAGCAAAGACGCGAGCAGACGTGTGGGCTGATGTGCAGATTCCTTACTTACTGTTACGAAGGCTCTGAGAGGAGGAGGAGCAGCTCTGCGTCTGCTTCATCCTGTCATCCTCTCTGTTGCTTGTCACATGACTCAGGAAAGAGAAAACCGTGATCGAGGTTTAGAATGCACAGACTACTGATGCAGGTGTAACCATTCATTGATGAATCCATTTCTATTCTTATGATCAATCTGTCTGAGACAAGAGTCAAATCAACCTAAAGGTCTGCAACCTTCAACACTTAAAGAGACAACAACCCAGGTGGAGACACAAAGTCAGACTTCACCCTTCAGAAAAACATTGATTTGTATTTATGTTTTATTTATTATGATTAATGTAAATGAACTATTTAAATAAATAAAACACAACTGTGTTAAAAAAAAAGCCTTTTATTAACTTTTAAGGATTGATATAGCAAAAGGTCAGCAGTGATTTAAAATAAAAACAGTTTTACTTTTTGTCATGCTTTGCAGTGAGAAATTTGTAAATCTAACAAACCAAAATTCCTTCAGAGCTCAGTCACTGACTCGTAGGGTTTTTTCAAACCATAAGGTGCACCTAAAAACTTTAAATTTGTTTAAAAATATGAAATCTTCTTTATATTACGGTCTGCCTAAAGTCTGGCTGCAGTTGGACGACACACATGCGACGCAGCAAAAATAGATCAACCATCATTGCAGACACAAATAGACAAACAGCTGGTTCCACATGCAGCAGCTTTATCAGTTCAGACGGGAGTGAAGAACAGCTGGAAGTCCACAAAGATAAATCGGGGTCAGACAGGCAGAGGTCAGTCACGAGTATGGGGTCATCCAGACTAGAGATGTTAGAGTCCAGGTGAGGGTCAGGGCAGGCAGCAAGCAATCAGAGATAACTCAGGATCAGAAGATCAGGTCAGCATGGAGCGCTCAGTGATGCAGACAGGATGGTACAAACAATCCTTCACACTGAGCGAGGTTTGTGCAGCGCTACAGAAACAGGTGAGTGATTGTCAGGTGAGTTAAACTCTGAAGACTTTCCCGCCGGTGACCAGAGGGGGAGTCAGAGCTCTGACTCCTGATTATTCCAGTCCAATGTGTGGAAACACTTTGAATTGATCAAAGTCATGTGACCAAACAGAATGTTCTAATAAGGATTATTCTGATGTGGAAAAACAACTTAAATACGAATTGATTTGACATTTGTTCTTCTTTACTTGTTTGTCAGATTTAATTTATTATCTTGAAGAATCTGGAAAACTTCACCTGAAGCACCTGCACCACTGACTGTATAAGAGAACTGGATTGAGTGACTCCTCCCCCTCAAGTTCCCAACAGGAAGTACCCGATCTTTCTTTTTCGAGCTTCCTGTTGCCCCTAAAGTCAAAGAGATTCATTTCAAAATGATCAATGAAGTTTATCCAACTTCTGATTTTCTTTTAAAGCGTTTAGAGTTTGAATGTTGTAACTTCTGTTGAAACAACAGAACATTTGTCTTATGACTGAACGTTTATCTCCACTTTTTGGAAGGATTTGTTTCACTGATTCACTACATTTCTTCATTCTACTGAACTTAAAAAAGAAAATATTCTGTTTGGTTTGATTGTTAAAAATAAATTGCAGTGTATAATAATTAACACAACATTAACACTTTGTACATTTTTATATATAAGAACAAGCTTTTAAACTCCACACCACAATGTTGTGTTGTGTAGGGAACTGCAACTTTTTCTCATGTGTTAAACATGTTGAAACCAAAGTTTGTGTGAAACTTTACAATGAAGCAGAAAGTATTGGACTCTTAGAAAATCTCCAGCTTCTTTTTATTTGAATGTTGTTGTTTTCTTTTCTTTTTGTAATCTTTGTCTTTATTCTGTCACTGTTTTTATTTCATTATTATTTTCTCTCTTCCCTCATGCGTCTGTTGTTTGGATTTTGTCTAAATTTGTATTGTTAATAAAGACATAAAAAAGTCAAGATCCCACAGATTTCCATTCTTGCTCTGATACTTTTTCTCTTTTAGCACTTCTAGAAAATTCTCTTTTTTAATATTTTTTAGTCCGAGTTACTCAAGTTATTCCCTGATGAATCAGATGCTTCTATAAAAGTGTGTGGTCTCAGTCAAACATTGGAAACATTTGATTGACAGACTGAGTGACTTCCAACAAGCTCACTCCTGATTGGTTGGAGTGGTTGCCATAGAAACGTTGACTCAGACTGATGTGGACCAATCACTGCTACTGACAGGCGTAAATGTGGTATGGTGTACAAAGGTGACTGAGTTGACTTCATTTGGTTGTAGCTGGAACTAGAGCATTTATGACATCACACTCACTCGCTCCAGTTCTCACTTACCGTCAATGTTTTCATCTGTGAGTCACACTGGTGACATTTTTGGCTGAAGATGTCCTGGATCCATTAAAGTTCAGTCAGTCTGATCCTTCAAATGAACCAAAATCAACCATGACTTGTGTCTCCAACCACAAATGACCTCATGAATTGAATCTTTGTTAAGTAGTAAATGCTTATACTTGTATGGTGCTTTAATAACTTCACAGTCACAGTCCCATTCATCGCTGGCGCCAGCCTACAACCACCAGGAGCAACGTGGGGTTCAGTGTCTGTCAAATCCACCCTGCTGTCCTCTGATCAGAGGCTGATCGCTCTACCTCCGCTCAAATGTGTCCTCCTCTGATTGGAGGCTCTTCATCTTCATCGTCACATCTAATAGCTGCTTTCATCCATGACCTGTGAGAACCATGTGTGAGTCCAGACGGCTCGTGATGAACGGCTGCATCGCTGTGTTTGTCTGTGGAGGTCACGGCTGCTTTCATGTGTGTGGGCAGCATGGACCCATGCGTTACGGGCTACAATGACCCGCCTTCTCTGAGGCATCTGAACTCTCCTCTCTCAGCCACGTTTTTCAGTTAGTTTCATTTTAAAGATCAACTTATATTGTCTCCTCGTGTCTAACCAGAGCTCCAGTGTTCAAGTTCTTTGATTTACTGTATTTCTGTGATTGTCCATGTGGGCCTCATATGGTTTAAACGTGGGCAGACGTGTGGGCCCCAGTTGGGTTTGTCCCCACCCGAGTTTGGCTCTGCTGCCCAGGGACTGACAGTCTGGGGGGCAAGCCGCTTTTCTCCTTCAGAATCTACTGGAATGATCGTGTTAACGCTGGAAAAGTTACAGTATGTTCAAGATTTAGTGTTTGACGCCTCAGGGGTCAAAGGGTTAAGGAAGCTCTTGTTAGGTTTAAGCTCAGGCCAGACAGGAAAGGGATGAAAATAGGAAAAGAGAAACAACCTGCACAGAAAGAGACACAGAGAATTGATTAAAGTTTAAAACTTGCAAGGAGAGTGGGCCAAAAGCCTGTTCAGTCACAATCTTTCAACCAACTCCGACCAGGCTTTTTCTCTCCATGCATTTTATTGAGTCAGACACGCCCCTAGTTACAGGTTGGTCTCAGTTGCTAAGGGGAAGGGAAGCAAAAGAACGTCAGCTGAGACCGGTCCAAATCTGTTTCTTATACAAGGTCAAAAACAACATTTAAAGTTTGTGTGTGCATGTTTTGACTAGGTGATCATCGTCAGGCCTTGTAACTTCTACTGGCTCCTGCTAATCTCTGGCTCAGCCGCTGCATCTTCCTTATCAGCAGCGCAGGGTTGTCCACTTCCAGCTTAGATCAAGACATTTCAGCACACAATAAAAAGAACTAAAACGCATCTAATAAGAGGTAAAGGAAATAAGTAAGAATGGATAACATATATTTACGACCCCACAACGCCCCCTGTTTTTCCGTTTTCTGCTTATTTTATTTCAGCACATGACCCCTTCATTTTGGAGATTTTCAGCCACAGCATCATTGTCATAACTTAAAATGTTACACTCAGAGGGGTGGTTAGCAGGTTTCTGGAACTGAAAACAAATCTGGAAAGTTATAATCATCAACATCATCATCATCATCATTGTTGTTGTCATTTTCACCATGAGGTTTGTCAGTCTGAGGCAGGAGAGCATACATCTCGGACACCTGTGGTTTAATGGCTTTTTTCAATCATCCTGGTGCACAGAGCTCTTATACAAGGGATACAACAACATCCACACAAGGTCAGGGTGGCTGCAAAGAACAGCAAAAGAGGTAAAATGGGCATGACCAATTATTTATTTTTACCAAACATCTCACCAACCCGTCCCAGGGCGATGTATCAACTCCTGAGTGGTCTTTCATCATTTTGTTCAAAGTTCGGAGGCCCTCCAGGGCCCTGGTGAGACTCCCGTCCGCTGCAGTGTTGTTTGGGATGAAGGTACAACACTGATCACCAAATATTGAACAAACTCCTCCATGCTGTGACAGCACCGTGTCGACAGCCATTCTGCTTTGGAAAGCCATAAGTGAGGTAGCTGAAAATCGCCCATGGACGGCAGTGTTCTGCCTTCGTTTAATTGCCTAATCTCTGAACATTGTAGTGAACGTTGTTTTATCTCATCAACATTTTTATTAATGGTGCACCACGGACAGATGGATGACTCGAAACCTGCAAGAACCTGGTTAGTTAATTTCTTGTCGTCAGGTCAGAAAGTCTGCAACAGAAAGTGGGGTTATAGAAACAGGAAGTAATAAATTCACAGGCACAATGTCCTGTGGTGTTGTCAGGCAGTCTGTCATACAGCTTGTTTTCTCCACACCACACCAGTTGTCACTGCGGGACAGAGGTTTGAAAGTTATGTTTACTTCAAGAGTTTCAACATACATATTTTAATTTAATTTCCCCAGTTTAGGTCCTGTGCCTTTTCTGTAAATACATGTGTAATTTGCTTTAGGTATCTTACTGGAGAAGAGTGGTTTCTGCTTTTCAGCTGTTGTGAGCGGATAAACCTCATCCCTCACAGAACAATTATCTGAAGGTACAGATTGAGTCATAACATTTAAAAGACAGTCTGGAGGTAATATGGATGGTATTACTTTAAGAAGTGGTCTTGGTCCTAAACACACAACACAATCTGCTTTGACTACTTGAGCTGCTTCCTCTGCCATCAGTAACCAATTATTATCTGTTTTAGTGATTCCTGTAGTAATCCTGAACCAATCATCTGTGGTCAGATTGTATCAACCACCAGAATGTCTTTAACCTTAGGCAGACCTCCCACAAGTTTCAAAGTTCCTCCCGTTGCATTTATTACTTGTGTCATGTTCTTTTTGTCCCATTAACACCTCGGCTATAGCTCGACTCCAGCTAGTGCAACATGCGGCTGCTCGTCTTTTAACCAGAACACATAAATTGATCATATCTCCCCGGTTTTAGTTTCACTGCACTGGTTACCTGTTTATTTTAGAATTAATTTTAAGATCCTTTTATTTGTTTTTAAATCCTTACATGGCTCGGCACCTGTTTAATCTCTGAGCTGCTGCAGCCTCATGGCATAATAATAATAATTATTATTATTATTATTATTATTATTATTTATGTTGGTATGTGTCACATCTTCCATCAGTTCTTTATGTTCAAACCAATATAGTAAAGGAACTATTAATACTATTCCTAAGAGAACTACTCCATCACCACCATTTGCTGCTTTGGGGTAACATCCTGCCTAGGGTCCTGAAGCCTCCCCCTATCACCTGCACAGAGTTGTGGAAATCTTCACCGGTTTGAGACGACTGTAACCTATGGTTTCGCAGCCCCTTTGTAGTCGGCCTTGCTCTGGAGGCGCTGTCGGAGAGCTTCAGATTTCTGTGGCCTTCACTAATCTGTGGTGGTGATGTATTTTTACTCTGTTTAATAATAACCAGTCTCCTGGCTAATTAATTTGGCTATCCTGTGAAGATAGAAGATGTGACATCATCATTAGTCTGGTCTAATTTTTGTTTTGGCTGTTGTAGCATCATTCTCATATATATCTGCTAAAGTACTTTCATCATCAGTTTTCATTCGTTTGTAAAATAAGGTAATCTATAGGGTCTTCCAAATAAGGTTTCATATGGAACCAATCCATTCGTGCTTGTTATATTTATATATAATTTTACCAAATCCAAACATTTTGTCCATGGTCTCTTGTTACTTCCATACATTTCTTAATCTGTTTTTCTTTTTATTGTTCCATTATTCTTTCAACCAGTCCTGCACTTTGTGGATGATAAGCACAGTAATTCTTTTTTAAATTAATATGAAGGCATGTCCTATTTTAAAACTACATCATTCACAAATGAGATCCGTTATTACTGTAGATTATTTCAGGTATACACATTTCTTGGAATCATATCTTACATAAGGCTTTGGCTACCGTTAATGCATCTGGATGAGCAGCAGCAAGAGCTCTATCCTTTTAGAGAATGAATCTATTATCACCAAACAATATTTCTTTCTTTATTTTTGTTTAATTCTATAAAATCCATATGTATGTTGAAAAGGATACTCTGCTTTTGGGTATATCCTCATTTAAATCAGTTCTTTTACTTGCAGTACATCATTTTCCCCTTGTGCTGCTGCTTTAGCTGTTTTGTCTACAAGGGCTTCACAGTGATGTGATAAGCCTCACCTCTGTTGGTACGAATGTGGCTGGGTTCAAAACTGTACAGCGTTCTATTTTAGATGTGGCTGTGATTCTAGTGGATTAATAAGCTATTGGTCTGAGTTTACTACCATGCATTTTGAGTTAACACAGAGGTCATAAAATGACCTTTTCAATCAACCATTCGTATGAACTTTTTTTTTTCTTTTTTTTTATTTGTCGGGTAAGGCCAAAGACTACTCTGTTTACCATAATTTGTTTTTATGTCACAGACTGCTTCTTCCGCTTCAGGGGTCCAGTCTAATTTATCTGACCTTTTAATTCTTTCGTTACACTAATGCTTGTATGGAGCTGTTATTTTGCATAATTTGGAACCCAGCTTCTAACAATTGTTTGTTAATCCTAAGAAGAATCAGTTTGCTTTCTTTGTTAAGGGTTGTGTGGTTTCTTTTGTGGAAATAGTTTGAAATCTGCCTACAATGGTGGGTGGCCCAAATTTTCAACTTTTTCTTGACATTTTTATTTTTACTCACTATTTATATGCCTAAACAAATGCAGTTTAAATAACTTTTAAAGTATTGGATTTTATCTTCTGTTTCGATGCTACTAATATGTCATCCACGTAGGTGAGTAACTGGCTGTTACACGGCGGCTCGAAGGATGACAGACTAGAAGCCATGACTTGGAGTAAATAGTAGGCTTTCACAATAGCCCTGGGGCAATCTGAATAGTGTATCTTTACCCTTAAATGTAAATGCAAACTAGTATTGACTATCTTATGTACTGGTATAGAAAAGAAGCTGCTTATATCAATTACTGTGAAATATTTGGCCTCTGGGTCTAAAGAATTAAGCAATGTGAGATCAGCCACACAGGGTGACCTCTGAATAACAGCATTATTTACAGCAATCAAGTCCTGCACCATCCTCCATCCTGTGATGGGGGCCTTTTTTTTTTTTTTTTTTTTTTTTTTTTTTTTTTTTTTAACTGGGAATATTAGTGTATTTACAGAGAGTCAGCACACTCTATCAGTACACGGGCTTTAATAGATCATTGATTACAGTGCTGTGCGTCCACAGCATCTGGCTTCAATAGATAATGTTTAATTCTCGGTCTGTGCTCTGTTTTAGGCCTTATAATAACAGGAGAGGCTCATTCACCAAAAAACAAGTCTTCTAAGATTAAAATCACTTCTTCTCTGTGAACTATTTTCAACACTTGGAGCATCAGCTGGTGTAAGAGCATGCTAGTCATGCTGTTGATGTGTAGTGGATTTGCACAATCCCGTGCCATGTGACCTTCTTTTCCACAGGACCAACAGACTATGGGCGTTTACCTTGAGGCCCAAAACGCCTCCTCTCTCTCTCTCTCTTCTTCTACCACGACCTTTACCTCTAGAGTATAAGCAATAGATCATTCCTCCTCTTCATCTGGACCTTGAAAAAACACTTCAGCTTTATTTGCATCTTTTCCTTTCTTGCTCTTAATCATAAACACTTAAAGTCCATGTTCTGTACACTCTAATCACCAACTCCACGCCGTCTTCTCCTGCTCTGAGATTAGGTAATTCTATCAAAGGATGACCATCTGCATTTCCTGTAAATATTCCGTCTGCTGCCTGCTCCATTTGTCTGCGTGCAGCAGCATAAGGACCCGAACACTCATTATCCTCTCTTCTATGAAACATCCCATCTTTCCTGCTTTCTGGCATTCTTTTCTTCCTTTTCGCGTTCTCTTTCTTTTTTTATTTTATTTTTTTATTTTCTTCTTTCTTCTGCCTGGCTTTACGTTCTCCATTTTCCCTCTGTTTTGCTATTTTATCCATACTTTTGTTTCTTCAAATCCTTCTTTATCCATTTGTTTTCGTTTATTTTGCATTTGTTTTATCTTGTTTGTAATTCTACTATTCTTACAGTTGAAAGCTTACCATTAAAGTTATATTGATCAATCCAATATGGAAGTGGTTTTATCGCATTTGTTTTCATTTTCTACTATTCTGTAATCTTGTAATGTCTCAAGGACTTATTGTTTTAGTTTACTTTGCCCTTCCCCATTTTGAAAAATTTGGTCCAGTAGTTTGTTAATACCTAGGGTATTCTAATACTGGAAGCTTTTCTTTCAACAAGATAGTATTAATAACCTTCTGTGGTAAAACTCACTTCAACCTTAGAGGTGAGTTTTCTTGCCTAGTGCATCCACAGAAGTTCACTATTTCCATCCTTGTTATTTGTATGAAATCCAAATACCTAATGGTATCTGTATTTCCAATCACACTCACAGTCTCACACTTTCACACTTTTGCGCGCTGTTTTACTTTATTTCTCTTATTACTTCTTATTTCAACACAGAGGACGCCGCCGCCCTTCGTAGAATTTAACTAGACGTAACTAGGGGAGTCTACTCCTCCCGCGGACTTTAACTGTTGAAATAATTCTTCTTTTCACAGAGCACAGAGGACGCCGCCGCCCTTCGTAGAATTTAACTAGTTCGTAAACTAGGGAGTCTACTCCTCCCGCGGACTTTAACTGTTTGCTCTATTTTACCTGATAGTGTCTAGAATTGTCAGGTTTTGTTTTAATTCTCCTTCTGAGAATCTCTCATTCTGTCATTCCTTTTAAATAAGACTCTACTCACAATTCTCTGTGTCCTGGATCCTCCGTCAACCTTCAGGTCCCAGCCCGCGAGTGAGGGCCAGCCCTGGAAACGGATCGTATGCTGTGGCCACAGACTTTCTGGTCTCACTCTCGCGCTGGAACCATCAGGTGTCTGGAATCCGGCTCGAAGGACCAATTAAATGTTAGGTTAAGCTCTAACATTTGTAAAGAAAAACAACCTGCACAGAAAGAGACACAGAGAATTGATTAAAGTTTAAAACTTGCAAGGAGAGTGGGCCAAAAGCCTGTTCAGTCACAATCTTTCAACCAACTCCGACCAGGCTTTTCTCTCCATGCATTTATGAGTCAGACACGCCCCTAGTTACAGTTGGTCTCAGTTCTAAGGAAGGAAGCAAAAGAACGTCAGCTGAGACCGGTCCAAATCTGTTTCTTATACAAGGTCAAAAAACAACATTAAAGTTTGTGTGGCATGTTTTGACTAGGTGATCATCTCAGCCTTGTAACTTCTACTGGCTCCTGCTAATCTCTGGCTCAGCCGCTGCATCTTCCTTATCAGCAGCGCAGGGTTGTCCACTTCCAGCTTAGATCAAGACATTTCAGCACACAATAAAGAGAACTAAGACGCATCTAATAAGAGGTAAAGGAAATAAGTAAGAATAGGATAACATATATTTACGACCCCAACAGCTCTATAAATGCATAGATGTGAATCCTAAACAAACTCTGGAAAGACATCAGTCAAATCCAGGCGTTTACATTGACTGTGTCTGACGGCGGGACGTCTGACAAGATTCCTCATTCTGCTGCAGGACTTCCTGAATGCAGGATGGAGACTCCAGGACCCAACAGGCCTGTCAGAGTTTGATTTTCTTCTGATGAAGCAAAGTTGAAATTACTGAGAACATTCTGAAATTCTTCTTGCTGGTGAACAGGTTCACCCTGATGACTGTTGTTGTTTTTAGCAGGATCTTTCATTTCTATCTTATCTCTGTTGTTTTTCCTGTTTTAGCTGCATTTTTTCCAACACTTTATGGCACTTTTGGTATTTTTATTGACACTATACAGCTGCAACATTGAAATGTGTTTATAATTGTTGTATTTTTGCTGTTTGTTGTACTTTTAGTGAAGGTTTGGTGTCATGAAGCCGTTGGGTCAATGACTCGACCTCTAAGGCAGACCTTCTCCTCGTCGTCTCATGTCCGGATCCCTGCAGTCACAGACCAGGTGGTTGCTAAACTTGCTCGACAGCATCCGAGCAGAACGTATTTGTCTTGCCATCAGCTGAGCAAAGAATGTGCCTCTAGAAATGTGTGGGCTTTTTGTTTCGCTTTGCTGCTGCTTGACGGTTCATCCCAGTGAAACCAGAGGACTTTCTGGTCTTTGCATTTTGCTGTTGGAAACAGGAATCTGATGGTGACACGCTGCTTCTCTTCAATGGTTCCTAATCTAAAGCAATCTTCAATCTTATCTAGTGCAGGCTTTCTATGCAAACACTTATTGTACATTATCTGTAGTGACGTTAGTCAAGGTTGATAGAAGACCTGTCAAGGAGTTGCTCTTTCTCTGAAACCTCTTTGTCTTGTTTCTCTGTAAACTTGATGGGTCAGTAAAAAGATCTAATGTGCTTGCAAAACTTTTTGAACCATCAGACCCAATATAAAGGACTCAGAGGTGTCACAATGATGGACTGAACTAGCTTCACATCTCATGAGGAATCCTCATGGTGAACCCCCTGTGGAGACGTGTCTAGAGTAACAGAAAACATCACAATTGTGTTCTGTGTTCCACATGGTCCGTGCTGTTCCACACACGGGTTCTTGTGATCTAAGATCACTCCCCATGAAAGACTCGCACAGCAGTTACACTGAAGCCAGGAAGTATCTGCTGACATGAAGCAGCAGCTGTGACAGACACGGGTTTGGTTTTTGTTAGTGAAGTGAACTCAACCCACCTTCATCACTCCGAGGCTTTCTCCGTGGTCTCATTCCTTTTCATGATCAACTTCCTTCTTCTTGGAGACATTTTCTATCAATTCTCTACTCAGATTTATTCAGCTCTATTTATTCCACTCTTCCTCCACTTCTCTTGCAACCTTTCTGTCTGACCTTAAAGATCCTCTCTGGGGAAAATCCTGTTTTTGGGTTTTAAACATGTTCATGTAGCATTTTTCTGACACAAATGAATAAAAATTAAGATTAAAATGGCATTCCTGAGTATTTCTTTATTCAAATTGAGGTAAATCAGGTGCAGGTAACAAATTCCATTTGAAAAGACTCAGTGGTGACGAAACTGCGATGGGGATGGGGCCGGGGGGCTCCCCACTCCATTCTGATCATCCACAAACAGACAAATAGATCCATGAACATCTTTATTGTCCTGGTCTGAGCTGGAATCTGGATCTGAACTGTTCGACTGGATGGAAACAATATTGTTTTTTGCAATGCTAATGTTAGCTTTAGCTTGTCAGGAGATGTAAGCTAATGGGAGAGAGTGTAAACCATGTGTGATAAAATGTATCTGCAGTTATGCTGACTCCCACCAACAGGGGTCGTTGTAGCCTAGGTAATGTGTGTTATGCAGCGGATGTTTAGATGAAAGGCACGTAAAAGATTGAGAGTATCCCGAATGCGACTGCCTGTACAGTTATAGTCTATAATAAAGTGTTAACTTACAAGCACATGACTCAGAGAGTTTCACGACACCAGGGAATCGTCATACTGTCGTCATGCTATTGTCATGCTGTCTTCATGCTATTGTCATGCTGTCGTCATGCTATCGTCATGCTGTCGTCATGCTATTGTATTGCTGTTGTCATGCTGTCGTCATGCTATTTTCATGCTATCGTCATGCTATCATCATGCTATTGTCATGCTATCATCATGCTATTGTCATGCTATTGTCATGCTATCGTCATGCTGTCGTCATGCTGTCGTCATGCTATTGTCATGCTGTTGTCATGCTGTCGTCATGCTATTGTCATGCTGTCTTCATGCTATTGTCATGCTGTCGTCATGCTATCGTCATGCTGTTGTCATGCTGTCGTCATGCTATTGTCATGATGTCCTCATGCTGTCGTCATGCTATTGTCATGCTGTTGTCATGCTGTCGTCATGCTATTGTCATGCTGTCTTCATGCTATTGTCATGCTGTCGTCATGCTATCGTCATGCTGTCGTCATGCTATTGTATTGCTGTTGTCATGCTGTCGTCATGCTATTTTCATGCTATCGTCATGCTATCATCATGCTATTGTCATGCTATCGTCATGCTATTGTCATGCTATCGTCATGCTATCATCATGCTATTGTCATGCTGTTGTCATGCTATCGTCATGCTATTGTCATGCTATCGTCATGCTATCATCATGCTATTGTCATGCTGTTGTCATGCTATCGTCATGCTATTGTCATGCTATCGTCATGCTATCATCATGCTATTGTCATGCTGTTGTCATACTATCGTCATGCTATTGTCATGCTATCATCATGCTATCGTCATGCTATCGTCATGCTGTTGTCATGCTATCGTCATGCTATCATCATGCTATTGTCATGCTATCGTCATGCTATCATCATGCTATTGTCATGCTATTGTCATGCTATCATCATGCTATCGTCATGCTGTCGTCATGCTATTGTCATGATGTCCTCATGCTGTTGTCATGCTGTTGTCATGCTATTGTGATGCTGTCGTCATGCTATCATCATGCTATTGTCATGCTATCGTCATGCTGTTGTCATACTATCGTCATGCTATTGTCATGCTATCATCATGCTATCGTCATGCTGTTGTCATGCTATTGTCATGATGTCCTCATGCTATCGTCATGCTGTTGTCATGCTATCGTCATGCTATCATCATGCTATTGTCATGCTATCGTCATGCTATCATCATGCTATTGTCATGCTATTGTCATGCTATCATCATGCTATCGTCATGCTGTCGTCATGCTATTGTCATGATGTCCTCATGCTGTTGTCATGCTGTTGTCATGCTATTGTGATGCTGTCGTCATGCTATCATCATGCTATTGTCATGCTATCGTCATGCTGTTGTCATACTATCGTCATGCTATTGTCATGCTATCATCATGCTATCGTCATGCTGTTGTCATGCTATGTCATGTCTATCATCATCATCATGCTATTGTCATGCTATCGTCATGCTATCATCATGCTATTGTCATGCTATTGTCATGCTATCATCATGCTATCGTCATGCTGTCGTCATGCTATTGTCATGATGTCCTCATGCTGTTGTCATGCTGTTGTCATGCTATTGTGATGCTGTCGTCATGCTATCATCATGCTATTGTCATGCTATCGTCATGCTGTTGTCATACTATCGTCATGCTATTGTCATGCTATCATCATGCTATCGTCATGCTGTTGTCATGCTATTGTCATGATGTCCTCATGCTATCGTCATGCTGTTGTCATGCTATCGTCATGCTATCATCATGCTATTGTCATGCTATCGTCATGCTATCATCATGCTATTGTCATGCTATTGTCATGCTATCATCATGCTATCGTCATGCTGTCGTCATGCTATTGTCATGATGTCCTCATGCTGTTGTCATGCTGTTGTCATGCTATTGTGATGCTGTCGTCATGCTATCATCATGCTATTGTCATGCTATCGTCATGCTGTTGTCATACTATCGTCATGCTATTGTCATGCTATCATCATGCTATCGTCATGCTGTTGTCATGCTATCGTCATGCTATCATCATGCTATTGTCATGCTGTTGTCATGCTATCGTCATGCTATTGTCATGCTATCGTCATGCTATCATCATGCTATTGTCATGCTGTTGTCATGCTATCGTCATGCTATTGTCATGCTATCGTCATGCTATCATCATGCTATTGTCATGCTGTTGTCATGCTGTCGTCATGCTGTTGTCATGCTATCGTCATGCTATCATCATGCTATTGTCATGCTGTTGTCATGCTATCATCATGCTGTCGTCATGCTATTGTCATGCTATTGTCATGCTATCGTCATGCTATTGTCATGATATTTTCATGCTTTCATCATACTATCGTCATGCTATCCTCATGCTCCACCCCCTGTGTGAGGAATCTGACAGCTCCCTTTATTACCACATCAGGAACATTCTTTGCTTGTGTCACTTTAAGAATACCTGTCCTATCTTTCAAAAGATCTCAGAACCATCCATCCAAATGATCATATTCCTTGTTGTTTCTCCTTTCATGTTTTTTTTTTTTTCTTGGCAGTGTAACGAGGAATTGATGAATTGATTTCTGTTCTTACAATTCAATCAGATCATTCTGTCTGAGGCAAGTGGTTAATCAATTCTAACTTATACCAATTTAAAAATCATCTAAAAATGAAGGAGATGCATTTCAATCATTTCAATTGATCAAAGTCATGTGACCAAACAGAATGTTCTAATGATGATTATTCTGATGTGGAAAAACAAGAACTTTATCAAACTCAAATGTGAATGGATTTGACATTCATTCTTCTTTACCTGTTTTTTTGTTCACATATTTAATTTATTATCTTGAATAAATACAAGAATCTGGAAAACTTCACCTGAACTGTTCAGCAGCAGCTATTGATCTCTGAGTCAAACTGATGGAAGTTTGGATCAAGATGTTCTGATCCATTTCAGGTTGAGAGAATCTGATCATGTTTACAATGAATCATGAAACACTTTCTGTTTACCAGTTGTGTTTTAAACTTGTGTTTTGTACGGTGTCCTTGAGGGCCTGAAATGAAATGCATTATTATTATTAACGTCTAAACTGCAGCTCCAGCATGCAGCTGGAGGCGCTGTGCTGTCAGGCCCGGTTGTAGCTCCAGGCAGCAGTCGTGCTCAGGTCCAGAGGCGCCTGCAGAGAGAGATCTGCTGGCAGCTTAGCTTGAGGCCACAGTCGGATCTTCTGAGAGAGCATTAACACCTTTCAGAGAGTTGACGCTCGCTTTCAGAGGTTCTGGTGGAGGAGTGGATGTTAGGAGAATCAATCCCCCAGAACCTGTTAGGAACTGATGGACATTTGTCATTATTTTCAGGGTTAAAAGTTTAGCCGTCTGCTTTTGAATTTCACTACAGTCAAACGCTTTAACAGAGAATTCTGTTTCTTTTCTATCAAAACTCTTGTAGAGTCTATAGACTGAAGAACACTCCTCTGTCCAGAGAGTATTCCTCTCCTCTGTGCTGCTGTTGGAACTCTTCACAAATGTGAAATATTCCTCATTGAAGCGCTTTAGCTCAGATGAGTGAGCTGCTTTAAAGGCTGAGCATCAACTTAATCCCCAGCAGACAACAGGACTGCTGGGTTTCAATTTCCAGGCTTTTTTTCCAGAAGGGAGGAGGTGCCAGGGGGAATGTTACTACTGAGAATGGGATGGCTTCCCATTTCGAAGCAGGGAAGTATTTTTAGTTTGTTCTGTTTGTTCAGAGGTGATTAGAACTGCTGTCAGCGGGGAGTAAAACCTGCCAGTATCTGAGCGGAATGGCTTTTTTATCTGGGAAAAAGGAGGTGTTTCAATCAGAGCCAGCGAGCTGTGCCGCCTGAGATTAGCATGACGGAGGACGGCTTAAGCAGATCCAGCCTTCATGAGGAAGTAAAGAGTGTTTGTTAAGCACATTTAACAGGATCTGGCGCACAAACCTGTCATTTCCCAGAGACTGGCTTTGTTTACAGCTGCACTGAGGCGTTTGATGCTCTTGTTTGCGGATATCAGGTGAGCCACCTGTCATGTGACACCTGCTTCTGCTGGGCTTATGCTGGGCGAGGACTGAGGCTGGAATTGTTTTCAGAATGATTCAGAGCTGCTCCTCCAGTTTTACCACAGAACGTGACGCCAGCGTTTAAATCCCCACAATGCAACTCTGGAGGAAGTCAACCTGCCAAACTGGTTCTGTTTCAGGCTGAGAGACAGGACCTGGTTCTTCACAGCTCTGGAGCTGGTTTTGTTGGTGTTCCTGCGTGAGCCTGCAGCTCTCTGATGCCCCCCTGTGGTCAAACTGCTGCAGCTCCCAACAGACGGCATGGAAGAAACAATCACAATCATCTGAATTAACAATGGATTGAAGTTTTAGCTGCTTTGTTTTAGTGACAAGTGAGTCCTGTCCTCTGTGTTTAGGATTTTAATGTGACAGATAACTGAGGAAAATAATGGAAACAGATTCAAAGTACTGTCAGAGTGGTTTATTGTTTCATGAATATGTTTTTTATCATGTCTATAATATTTAAATGTAGGTTTTACACCAATGCTGTTATGTTTATAATCAGTAAAAGAAGTAAAAACATCATGTGTGTATGTGTGTATATATTTATATATATGTATATAAATTTAAATGACATTAATAATATTAATTATATTTTACATAACAATAATAATAATATAAATATATAGGTATGTATGTGCGTGTATGTGTCTATATATATATATATATATATATATTTGTAATATCCCTTCTGTTCTGTTCTTACTTAATATTTTGCTGTTTCTATTTATTCCTGAATGCACCATCATCACCAAGACAAATTCCTAGTATATGTTCAATTGTACTTGGCAATAAAGTTGATTCTGATTCTGATTCTGATTCTGATGAGAGTAAAAATCCCATCAGACTTTCTAAGATGAGGATTTTATTTCACACTGTGTGGACTTTATTTTGAAAGGATCTTTGTGTGCTGCTGTTAAAAGACAAGGAATTTAAATAAATAACTTAAATTTTTAAAAGCTAAATTTTTTAACTGAAGAGCTCAAATCACATGTGTCAAAGTCAAGGCCCGGGGGCCGGATCTGGCCCTCCGTGTGAATTTATTTTATTGTTATTAATAACCTGATGTTATCATGCGCTTATTTTATAACTTGTATAATTTAGACAAATATGTATTTATGGAGAGTAAAATATTATTTAAGGTTTAAGTTGATTTATTCTGGAATAATATTCCTGACTTATATTATTCATAATTATGTTAAAAAGATACAGTTTTAAAAATTGGTATTCTGCTGGTTTTTTTTGGATCATTTTGGCATTTACTAAGATTTTTTAGGCTATTTTGAAGTTTAGCTATTTTTTCAGCTACATGTTAGCCGTTTTGGCTATCAGCACTAGCATCTTCAGCTGTCATATTCAGCTTCCAGCATTCACACTAGCATTGTCACGGGTAATGTCATATATCTAGTTTATAATTATTTTAAAAAGTTATAGATTCAAAGTTTAAAAATGTAGTTTTGAAGTGCTCAATAAATATTCGTCCCGCGACCTAAGGTGTGTTTTGGATTTGAGTTTTAATGCCTTGAATGGCCACCAAAGCTTAAAATGTGTATGTTTTCCTGGTCAGTGAAGTGAGGAGAATATGTTGGACTTTGCTGCTCTTGCTGGGTCAGTAAATAACTGGATCAAATGGCTTTTTAATAGTTAAAGGTTACAGACCGCTAAACTGGATCATCCAGGATCCATATCAAATGATCACCAAAAACAATCTGGACTTTAGAGCTTTAAGGTTTCCTCCAGTGACCGCCTGTTTCATGTTTAAACATTCAGCTTAGATGTTGATTGTTTTGCCTCGAAACACGTCTGCTGAAAATGACACCAAAGAAGGTGAGAGGATGAGTCACATGAACGTCCTTTAGGATTTTCCATCCAGCTTCTGAATCCCTTTTGGGGTCACACGGTTGCTGGAGCCTATCCAGCCGCTGTTGGGTGAACCATGACGAGTTGCCAGGCTGTTGCAGGGTCTATGAAGCATGTTTTTGGACTGTAGGAGAGAATCGGAATGGAGAGGAAAACACGCATTTGGGATTTGAATTTGGGCCTTCTTGATGTGTGGCAAAAGCGCTAATCACTACACAATCATGCAGCCCCTCTTATGATTTTTATTTCAAATTACGTAAAACTTGATTTGCCACAGAAAAGGTTAGTGAAAGATGATGTGTTTGCCTCAAAACCACTAAAACCCTCCTAGTGAACAAGACAAGATGGTTCATTATTATAAAATAAGATGTGAAGGAACAAGTTTTCATCTTTTTCTCACCTTCACATAAGACACAATTGACCAGTGTTTTCATAAAATCCTGTCCAGAATCAGCTGGTTTGTGTCTGTGATGCTGAAGCAGAACGACTGAACTCTCAATGATTCCAGTAGATGCAGCAGACGAACACGCATGCAGAGAGAGTCATCTCAGCTGCAGCTAGTGTTCATGGTCTTTGATTATTGTAACTTTTTAACCACTACTATGATCAATTTAGTAGTTTCTGAAGGAGAAAAGCCGCTTGAGCCGCTTCTCTCCTTCAGAATCTACTCTATTCACCTGATTGTGTTAACGGTTGAAAAGTTACATTACTATAAAGATTTTGTGTTTGATCGTCAGCAGTGATGCTTCAGGTGTTAAAGGGTTAAATGAAGGTTAAAGGGGAAAAAGAGAAAAACAGTCAAATATTTTCATGATGGGGTGTGATCAGATGTTTGTCCTTTTAAGATGACGAGCAATGAGCTGAATCCACAGGAAAACGATCAATGGAGGAACCAGAGACTCTGTCTAACCAATCAGAAGAACCCTTCCATGGTTGGTCTGTCACCTCAGACTAGATCCCAGGGACAGTCCTCCTCATGGCTGCAGAGCTTCAGGTCTTGTGTGAGACCACACCCACCGCACACTTCACTAACGGAGCTGTCCATTATTATTGTTGTTCATTGTTAAAAACGTTCCACATTAAAACTAACCGAGAAAGAATCTTGTTTAATGTCCTTTTTCTGTTTTATTTTTTTTAATACAGTAGAAATAAAAGTAATGTTCTTCAGAATTTAGTTTTTTTTTCTTTCTTTTGTTTATCTTTATTAAAAAAACTAACCTGTCAAGGGACTCCAGATGGAAATTAGCCTGAGGCTATAATCTGGCATATTTACATTTGTTTTAATGTTCATTAATATGCAGTGTCCCTTTCAATAAAGTTATATATATTTCTGCACACATGGATTTCCAGCTCTTTTCTGCCCTCATCTGGTTAAATCCAGAACTGTCACAGCCCCAGTTTAATCTGTCAGAGTGGGATTACTCATCGTAACAATATAAACTCTTTGCTTTTAGAGGGCCAGACTTTTCATCCCCCCCCCCCCCCCCCCCCCCCCCCCAGGTAGTTCTGGGCTGTTTCTTCAAACTTGTTTTCAGTTCATCAGAGCATTTTGTCCTGACTGTGACTGTATTAGTTTGATTTTTCCTTTTAATTATTCTTTTTGTGTCAGAGTGGGGCCTCTTTTCTGTGTGGATCTTTGTATCCGCCTCTGATGGTTTTCAGGTGTGAGCTTCTCGTACAGGTGGACTTTAGACCAGATCTAATTAGGGCTGTAAGGGAAAATTGATCCTGTGGTCTATTGTGATATTTTTCTTGACAATACTTCCAATTCAAATTACTGTAATTTTATATATCTAGCCCCTTTCATGAAAAAACATCTTAAGGTAAAATACTTTATCCCAAATACAGGATCTACTTAAAAGCTGAATGAAATAAATGTGTCTTTAGTTTAATTTAAAAACCTCAACAGTGGAGGAGACCCTCTCATCCTCAGACAGGCTGATCCACAGACGAGACCCAAAGTATAGATCAGGGGTCCCCAACTAATTTGGTGAGAGGTCTAGTACCTCTGTCCGCTTGGTAGATCGGGGTCCGAACATGCAAAACCATTCAGACAATATTTGACTTTTCTGTTCTTTTATTTAATTACAATGTCTAGTTAAATTAGCAAATAACTACTTTAGCTTATTGTCTCAATAAGTATTTCTCTCATTCATTTTTGTAGAAAAATACATACATGTTCATACATTGTAGAGTAAAAAAAAAATGCACATAAACTTGCTTCCTTGTAGTGCAATGTGTGTGTGCTCTTTCACAAACTTTAATATTCTGCTGGATTTCACTTAAAGTGCAACAGTTAACATGAATGAACCTCACAAGCTTACATAATTAATCTCTTTTTTGTGCAAATGTTAACTTTCTGTTTTAAAACCCTTAAAAGTAGATCGCAAATAATGCTACACATTGAACATCAAAGTAATAACTTTCATAAGTGCAAAAAACATTATAAACATAAATGTAAACTACAAAACAGAATTAAAGAGACGCAGATGATACTTTGAATGGTTGATCCCAGCTGGAACTGTATGGAGCTAAATTGGGACCAATATTGTTTGAAACCCAAATAAAACAAATTGAATTATATTGGTGTTTGGCCATAAGAATTTAAAATGTCCAAAACTTTTTACTATTCTAAAATAATCTTAACTATTTTCCACTTCAAATGGCCTCTTTTTTTATGTTTCAAACTCAGAATTTTAATTACCAAACTTAAATCGATTTCAATTTTTTTCTAGTTTCAACTCTTTTTTTTTTTTGAATATAAAAATTCAGTTTGAAAACATTTGGCCCCGTTGTGGCATGTTGGGGCGGGGCAATCACACAGGACCAATCAAAATCAATGAGAGTGATAACTGTAGTTCCAGTGTCTTCACTGACTCCTTGAGCTGAGATAATTAGGATCAGAAAATGGTTGTAATGTCTGTTCTATCATAGTCTAAAGTTGTCCCTTGTAAAGAGCAGAGTTTTATCCCGTACAATGTAAAATGTCAGAAACTTTTTGCTATTGTAAAATCAACTTAATTATTTTCAGCTTCATTTGTTCTGTTTTTTAGGTTTAAAGACTCAAAATTTCAATTTCAATTTTTTTTTTCTTTTTTTGACTCTGAAACTTTCGGCCCCATTGGGGCGGGGGCGGAACCAATCTAAATTGAAGAGAGTGGTAACAAAAATGGTATAAATGTTGGAGTCAGTCTTTGAAATTAACTGGAGACACAAATGTTGAAAAAGGAAGAAAGCGCGTGAAAATGTTTTCTTAAGACTTGAAGAACCTGGAGGTAAAGAGGGTGTGGCTTCTTCTAGAAAACTACCAATAATGGGAATCTTTGAGATGGTGTTTAATCCATCAGTTCTCCAAGCTTTGATGGTTACACATGATTATTTCATGGATTTGAACTTCAGGATAGTTCTGAATCTTCTTCTGTTAGGAATAAAAGTTTGATTAATAAACAGCATTTCTTCTGGAGCTGTGAAGAGATGTTTTACACGTTAGATCCGATTACAGAAAGTTCTGTCTTTTAAAACACGATGAAAGGTCACGAGGGGTCACGGGTTTCACACAGAGGAACTTTGAGAGTCTCTCATGAGTTCATGCAGACTCCACAGAGGGTCGACCTGCTGGAACCAAGAGGACTGCAAAGATGGTTCTAGAAGAGTGAGTCATCGTTTGAGGGGGACATATCGAAATTAACCAGAGTTTCAAATGCGTAAAGCGAGGGTTCTGGCCGGGTTACCAGTGACTTGACGTCCGAGTAGGAAATAGCGGTTTAAGGCAATGTTATTGTCATTTCGTTTACCTATTCTAGTGTTTGGATTTCTATTTGCTCAAACGTCTTGAAAAAGTTTCTGTTTTTGCTTTGACACTTGATGGTTGCAGTTCTCAACATTTGATGTCTAAAAGTCCAAATGTTCTGCTGGACACAATTGTTTAATTGTCTAATTGTGTAAACGCTGTTTTAACACAAGTTTATAAATACTTTACTAATTTCAACAGAAAAATATACAATATTTATTTTCTGAATGTCCTGCTGAACTGTCATTTCCTGTCTCAGATCGTTCATAAATCTAAATACAAATTTAAAAAATCCTCCAATATTTGAGGTTCTATTGGAAATATTGACCTTTTATTTGAGCAGATATTAATCCAACAGGTTCTGCTTGATGTTATTCGTGCATGTTTTAAATGTGATCGAGCACAAAAACTGATGGAAATTCACGTAATTGGAGCAGCTAAGATGCAGATTTCTGCATGTTGGCCGCGTGGGGTTTAACTGCACACAAGGCTTGTTGAAATAAGATGCATTTGTTATTTTTTGAGGTATTTTAAGGGGTAATTGTAAGAATAGGAGTGTTTACCAAGTGATAGTGAATATTTTAAGTGAAGTCAAGTAATTGTACCTTTCAAAATATGTACGCATTTAGAAAATTACTGGACATAATTACTACCTTATATTTATATATTTGATGGTCACAAATGATCCTTGTTTACCTTTATGATCCCACAGAGATCAGACGTGGTTACGAGAATCAGCAAAGAGGAGCTACGTCAGAAAACAGTTGTGGCACCTTTATATAAGGATTCATTCTGTTGTGATTTTAAAGGGTTTATACCATGCAAATCACCTTTTTGAGCTTTTAAGCATATTATGATATTCCTTCCTCACTATAAACAACACAGAAGTGGTATTTTGAATTCCTTGGTGTCTGCACTCTGCTCTCCTGCTAATTACCTGATCAGTTCCACCTGTGCCTCCCCTTTCTTAAGATGCTCTGTCTGTCACTGGTGCCAGAGAGTAAAGAGCCTTTTTTTTTTTGCCTTCTCTCCAGCCATTTCTGTACGTGGACCTCTCCAGCAATCCTCCTGTTCTGAACCTGATCTCCTTCCAAGCTGAGTTTGGACCTCACCGGTATTCCTCCTGCTGTTCTCAGATCTCTTCCACTACAAACTTCTGTCTCCACTGCCTCTACTGGTCAGGAGGATCCAGGGGTCTCCCCAGCTCTCCACCATTTTCCTCTGAGCAGAATAAACTTAACTTCTACAGCTGGGTCTGTGCCATTCTGGGGTTCTGCCTTAGTCCTCACACCAAGTGCACCAAACCTAAACATGCCTTACACAACATGCCTTGTGTTCTTTAAGACATGGTGAGTTTTATGATGCACAATCGTTAAAAAAAAAAAAACAAAATTTGATTTCTCCTGCATCTGAATTTGCGGATGAAGTTATTTATTTATGTAAGCACAAAAACTTCTTTGAGTTTGTTTTTAATATAAGAAATCCTCATTTATAAAGCAAAGCTTCACCTTTTATTTGACTTTTATAACAAGCAGTGTGTTTTTTTTTAAATACGGGGTTTTTAGATTGGTTTGAACTGAACATTTAGAGATAAATTGGTGTTAAATCCAATTGTTCAGTATTTTGGCAGCAAATGCAGCTCTTTAGCATATGGCTCTATCTGCTTTGCGTTGACATTGAATGTAAGTGGAGATATAGCTTTAAATTTCCACCAAAACTCACCACAAGCGTTTATCAAACTCCATGCATGCAATAAACGTTCCACGGCGCCGGACCGTCTCCACGCCCGCTCCTCTACTCCTGTGCGCTCCTGAAACCTCCTCTCTGGGAGTATTCTGCTCCTACCACCTCTCCTGCTGTACAGGGAGGGGGCAGGCCCCGCCCTGATGAGAGTCTGATAGTCTGCTAATCAGTTTGCATTTTGGAAGATATGAAGTGCCAAGCCATGCAAATGAGAATACATGACAGCAGGGGGCGCTGTTTTGAAAGATAATTTGAGTTTTGACAAACTGCAAAAGAGATTTTTCTACGCAATAGATTTTAAGTTACTTTAAAAGGAATTTAAAGCAAATCATGTATTGAAATGTCTTTTTTTAATATTGAATTGTAAAATTGAAAAATGCGTTTTCATGACAATATACAATGTAATTGATTTTGTTTTTATTCAACATTTTATTTTTAGATTTTCATATTGAATTGTAAATTCCAAAATGAATAATCAATGCATTTGCAAATTGAATTGTCAATTAAGAAATGCAAAATACTTTGAATTATGGCTTCAAACTCTTCAATAAAACACTTAATGAATGTTTAGTCATTTTCTAAGAAAAGTGTGAGGGAATACACAAAAAGAGGAACTGTTAGGAAATTAATTTAAACTTTGATCTTCAAATATTGTATTTAAACGTTCTTTGTCTGTTGGATCTGTTAATTTTTGAATGAGAACACAAATAAGGTATCTGTTTCTCTATATTACTTTAGAAAATTATAATTATATCTAATAGTCACTTTTAATCTGTATTTTTTTTTGTGTATTTTACTTTGATGAACAAATGATACACGGATCCATTCATGGCGTTACTATTGCCTTAACAAAGGTAAGGGGGCGGGGCCAATTGTGGCCGATCACACGCAGGTTTCAGTTTGGGTTTTTTATTTTACATGAACTCGGGCAGGAGTTCTTAAACGCGCAGGAATGCCTGCTCGAGCGTGTGGGAGTGGTTCCACGAGCGCGTAGCACGACAGGAGCGTTCACGGCGGCAGAATGGCGCCCGTGGAGCGCTCATGGCGTTTGATCAACGCCAGTGGAGGACTTTAGGCTTAAATTTAACGCCATGGTTCTCTAATTACAGTGGGTGAGGGGGTAGTGGTTCAGTTAAAAGAGCTCCACATCTTATTACTAAACACTGAAGTCATTTAGACTTGTCTTCAAGTTTATGTTCTGAACCTCTTTTCTCCAAAGTAATCTCTTTTTCAGTCGGATTCATTACATCCTTTCCTGTGAAATCTCCCAGAATTTGCTTTCCTGACACCAAAAGCTGTGTCTGATCAGGTTTGAGTTGATCTGTTTCCCATTTTCAGTCCACCCAGAGGAGCATCTTAAGGATTCACAGCCACACATTCACACGTTTGGAACCGGATCATGAGCTGACTCTCTCACAGAGGAGCCGCTTCCCCTTCACTGATGAAGACCTGACAGAAACTGATCACATCTTGGATGTGGATCCATTTTGGTATGGAAGTTTTTTAGTTCCATCAGACTCTGAATTTTTTTTTTAAATCAGAGGTTAAAAAAATTCAGAAAAAAAAAAATTTCAGAGGTTAAAAAAAGTCTGATGAAACTAAAAAAACTTCCATAAGCTTCATTTATGATCAAGGTACCGTGGAGTGATGAAGCTAAAATGGAGGTACTGGGACATAACAAGGGGCGGTGTGCTTGGAGGAAGAAGAGCCCAGCATTCCAAGACAAACCTTTACTACCCACAGTAAACCTGGTGGTGGTGCCATCATGCTGTGGGCCTGTGTGGCCAGTGCAGGTACTGGAAATCCTGTTAAAGTTGAACGTGGGATGGATTCAGCTGATAATTGTTAACAATGTTCAGGAATCAGTGACTAAACTGAAGTCTCTGAAGATTCTTCAACAAGACAACAAGACTGTTTAAAGTCTATGAAGGCCTTCGTGCAGAGGAACACGTAGAACGTTCTGGAACGCTCATCTCAGACCTGAGTAATATTGTAAATCTGGGGTTCGACTTAAAGCGGGCTGTTCATCCTCGGGCACCATCGAACTGGACTGAACTGGAGATGTTTGCAAAGATGAATGGTCAGAGATACCTTCAACCAGAATCCAGACCTTCACTGGAAGCTATTAGAAGTGTTTAGAGGCTGTTACTTCTGCTAAATATTGATGGAATTCTTCTGTTAGGGTGCCCACATTTATGCACCTACCTCAAATATCACTCTGTTTGTCTGCTAAATGATATATTTAAGTGAAATTGCTGATCCAACATCCAATGATTTATGAAGGAAAACAATCAGGAGAGCCCAAACGTTTGCACACGACTGTACATCACAGGAAAAAGAAACCACTTCCTACGCGTCCTGGAAGCAGTCATTATCTCAATTTTTATTTACAGTTAATATTCTTAAAAAGAGCTTGAAAGTTTCACAGAATAGTGTGACAGTGTTACCACAAGTCATTTAGTCAATCGCAGTCAAGAAATGGTTCACATGTTGGGGTTATTGATTTTATGAAAAGATGCTGGGGTACATTTGAACCACACTTGACCCGCGGGTCAGACTCTAGACAGACTTTAATGTTCTCTGTCTAGATTGTAAAACACGTGTGGATCAAACACTGGATCACTGGGCTGGATGTCTATCAATAAAGAGGAATTCCTGCAGAGCAGTGAGGAAAACTGGAAACGGGGTGAGATGAGCGTTGACCTTCAGGAAATCTGGAGGACTTTGACTGTTCAGGTCCTTCTGTGAGACCTGACTTCTGATGGATTCTGCCGGTCACAACTTGTACTCGGCAAACTAGCAAAGTTCTGATACGCGACTCCTTCCACTGCTAACAGGAAGGATTGTGAGGATGAGATGTGGGCTGACCACTCCTCCCAACAGCGATGGAACAAAAATGAAGCAAACATGAGTTTCATGTGTTACTTCACACATACAGAAGAAGAGCTGTGGTTGTTCAGCACCACACCGTCTCACATATGGTTTAAAAGTGGGCAGAAAATGTGGACCCCAAAGGGGTTTGTCCACAGTTTCTGTGGGGATTCAGTGGGTAGACTCTATAATAGCCAGCAGCCTGGTGGACAGAGGAGCTAGCACAATACAGCGAAGCAAGCTAGCTCAGAAGAGCTCGGTAGCTTAATACAGCACAACTCGCGAGCTCACTGCAACAGATCTTGCTAGCTTAAGACAGCGGAGCTCGCTAACCCACTGAATCCCCTCTTAAGTCGATGTGGGAAAACCCATTTTTCCCCATATGGCTTGGATTTAGTGTCTGGACGTTCATCAGTGAGTGGTTCTACAGAACTGCTGTTAAACCCAACACAAACCTCACTTGTGTGAAGCAAGCGGGGAACAGGTTACTTGCTAATATTTTTAAAAGAAGGCGGGGTCATTTTCTGTTAAGCCGACACATCAGCGGCCACATGGCTTCTCTCCTCTGGAGTTTTATCGTTAAAATCTGGGTTTAACAGGTGAAAGAATAAGTACCATAAGACGGACTAAGTACACAATTATTTTTTTAATTACATGGCACAATTTACAGAACACAAGTTTAAGTGAGGAGCATGCTGAAGATTCAGTTGCTTGTTTTTTTCTCGTCTTTGTACATAATCTAGAAAGATTTGATTTACTTTCTGTACACGGTAAACAGCAGAAACGTTTCTCATTAACATTCTGTTTGCAATACGGATCAACTAATCACTATGGCTCCGCTGGACTTGTTTCTCTTTTTGTTGTAAAGGAAAAGAAAACACCGCACAACAGGATATCACAGAGTTTGAAGCGCACAACTAACCCTTCAGTGGAACTACTGTCTACTATCTCTGCAGTAGAAACAAACTGCTCCCTCGTTGAAATCTGATTTTTTTTATGTTTGCACTTATCAGGAAAGCACTTTTTGTCCAGCAGAGCTCGCTTGACTCTTTCAGAGACCCGGGGGGGGGTCAGGGGTTTGTTTGATTGGCTGCCTTCTCCCAGAACACCAACACAGGCCGGCGAGAAACACATTTACGCTGCTGCCGTTTTCCACCAAATCAGATTGAATTACTTGACATTCCATTCTCTAGATTGTCTCTACATCTTTACCTTAAGGTGTTTCTTTTGGAGAAACCTGTGAACTAAAGCTGTTTGTGGAGAGAACTCCAGCTTTATGAAGGGAGCTCACACTTTAGTTGCATAGTTGAATATGGGTCTCTGGTACATGCTCATCACTTGTGCTAACTTAAGAAAACTGATGACTACTAGCAAAAAGCACATTCTGAATCACAGCCTTTATACTCCTATATTTACATGTATTCAAAGTAAAGCTTTCAAAACACTCTTTGCATATTTGGATCATGATTTTTATTCCATCCAGAATGAGCACAGCAACTGTACACAGTATCTACAGCGTCTGTCAGTGCAGAGGAAGCTGTACATTCCACACTCATGTCGTCTTACGTCACGTCACTTTGTCGTACAGGAGGAAGAACGGAACGCACACAAAAAAGCTGAACTGGAAAAGAGCGCATGGTTGTCTCTGTGGCTCCATACAAAAACATGTCCTTGTACAGGGGCCTCCGCCGCCCACATAAATTATTCACAGCTATCTTACAGTCGCTTCTTCCAAAGCTAAGTGCTCAGGGAGGTGGCTGACCCCGTGGCTCACCGCGCCTCTATGTCCTTGTGGACCGGTCTGTCTCTGATGTCGGTGGCCAGAGGAGTAGTCCGTCTGGGGGAGCCGGGTCGCGCTCCCAGTGAAGGGATGAGAGGGGGCGGGGCACTCAACGAGGCAGTGGGCGGGGTTTTGTTTAGTAAACTGTTCTGATGGGCAGATGCTGCAGCGGCGGCGGCCACCGCCGCAGCGGAGGGGCTCACCCGTGAGTAGTGCATACCTGGCAGTCCGGGGGCCATGAGGGCTTGGGCGGGGTGGGACAGGTGTCCCTCCAGAGCAGGGTGATGCATCGGGGGGTGCAGGCGGGCGTGCTCGTAGTCCTCTCGGAGCATGTTGAGGCGCTCCCGTTCCTCCAGCTGGGCGCGCTCCTGCTCCCTCCTGCTCTCCAGCACCAGAGCGTGTTCGCGGTTGAAGTCGTGAGGCTCCCGGTCCCGGTAAGATCGCTCCGCCTCATAGAGGCGTGGCCCCGCCAGGCGGTGCAGAGGGTCGTTCCTCAGCAGGAGGTCCCGGGCCAGAGGGTCCCGTCTGTGAATGTCCAGGCCTCTGTAGGGGTCCCTCATGGGGTCCCAGTGAAAGGCGGGGTAGGGAAAGCGCTCGGCCCCTGGGATTGGGCTGATCCCCATGAAGGGGGCCACAACGCGAGTTCTCTCCAGACTGCTGATGCTGTTGATGGGGTGGACTCCCGCCACCCCCATGGGGACGGGCAGGGAGGACGGAGGGTGGAGGGTGGGAGCGGGGGGCGCCTGTGGGGGGTGCTCGCTCTGCCGTTCAGCGGCGCCGTCCTGCTCCTCCTTCCTCTCCTCCTTCACCTTCACCTCGCTGCTCTTCTTCTGGGGCTCGTACGGCAGCTCGAGCTTCTTCTCCAGGACCTCCCTGCTCAGGACCCCGCTGGGCCGGTCCAGACTGGTCTGCCGGATGTACGGCGACGTCGTTCCCCGGCTGGGCACTTTTTCCTCGGACATTCGGCCGTCGTGAATCACAGGAGTGTCCTTGTCGCCGTGCTGGCTGTCTTTGAGCTTGTGATCGTCTGTCCCGGCGTCTTTCCAGGAGTCCGTGTGCTCCCGCTCCCTGTCTTTGGACTTGTTCTCCTTGTCCCTCTGAGGGTCTCCAGAGACAGGAGGTAGGTGGTTCCGGTGATGCTCTGGGGGGCGGCTGTGGCCGAGGAGATTGATGGGGTTGACAGGGATTGGGGATGGATGGCTTGAATGGCGCTTTTCCACAGAGTCCCTGCGAGTAAAATGAAGGTTCTCCACATTATTCCTCAGCTTCACAGATAGAAATAATAAGAACAAAGGTTGAGAATTCTCTACTCACCTGTCCTTGTCCTCTTTACTGGCCAGCGGCTCTCGTTTGTCAGTGTCTCGGTCCCTCTCGTGGGAGCTGACAGAAGCGCTCCTCTCCGAGTCTCCAGGCTTCAGCCAGGGCGGTGGGGTTGGAAAGGACGGCGGAGTGCGGTGCAGGCGGTTCCACGGTTCCTGGTGGCTGCTGTTACTGCTGCCGTTGAAGTGCTGCGCTGGGTTGGGGCCGTCTTTGTGGCCGAACACCGAGTTGGCCGCTGTTAGGGATTCAACACGCGGAAAGACACGGCGGGACCCAAGTTAAATGAGTATCTCACAATGTGTCTCTATATGTAACAGACCGGATGGAGGAACAGGTCGATCACCTGAACCAGATCTGATCTCAGTTCCTCTGAGTGTTTAAAGTCCCTCTTCAATCACCTTCTCATCTATCTCTTTCACCTGCTCTCGATTCACAATAATTTGATTAAAAATACTAAGAAACGCCATTTTGGGCTCAATTTTCTTTAAATTCCTCTTCCATCATCAGAAAAATGCTACAAGAACATGTTAAAGAGTCTATACCATGAAAAAACAACTGTTGATCTTTCTCATGGATTCTACGGCTCATTCCTCACTACAAAGCCCCCCCAAAGCGGCATTTGGATCCGTTCACGCGTTCCTGAATATTCTTCTAAAAACCTGCACTCTGAGTACTGGCCCCTCCCATACCCAGTTCTCATGAGCTGATGTCACAGAGTGAGACCGCCCCTTCCAGGAAGAGTGTGCTCTGGTAGCTCTGCCCCCAGTCTAACACCCGACTTCTCCACGGAGGTAGCAGTGATCAGCGAACATGCAGAATACTGTGAATCTTCTAAATATGTCCTGTCTCCTTTCACAACAAAAACATGTTTTTTCCATTGGAGTGTCTCATCCATGAGGCTGAAACTCACTTAGTGCTGGATTTCCAAGTCCCCCAAAGGCCGATGAACTGAGAGACCCCAGACCTCCGAAAGAGGCCGGCCTGCTGAAAGGTTCTGGAAGAAGCACAACAGAGTCACGGGTCCAGCTGACGTCCAGACAACATCATAGAGCTTCACCCGGCTGAGAGGAAGGGAAAAGGCCTTTTACCTAAGTGTGATGGTGGGGTGAGGAAGTTCCCGGGATGGTGCGGCGGATGGCTGAAAGGAGCCGCTGACGGGTGGGTGGGACCTGTGGAGGTGAACATGTTGAAGCAGCAGCTCAGAGCAGATCTGAAGCTGATTCACACTCAGGGCTGAGCTCCAGTGTTTCTGTCCTTTATTTACTACAACTTTTCAACCCTTAACACGACAATTCCAGCAGATTCTGAAGGAGAAAAGCGGCATTACTTTTTTATCGGATCTCCTTAGAGTTTAGGCATGAAGTCCTGTTGTAGTGTTCCTGTTCCTCCGTGTGAGGGACAGACTTCAGGCGTGTGTGTTATGGTGAGGCTGGTTAAAGCTCCAGGTTTGCAGGACACTGACCTGCAGCAGAGAAGAGCGTGGCAGGCCGCGCCAAGTCACTGGGGTGATGAATGGCGCCGAAGAGGTTGGGGCCCGGAGGTCGACCCAGGAACTCTGGTTTGAGCCCAAAGTCCAGCTTATGAGGGTCAGCCTGCATCTGCTGCTGGAAGACGCCAAAGGAGCACAAAGAAACACATGAAAAACCTGTTTACACATAACGAACATCACTGGCTGTCTGAAAAAGTACCTGTAAATATGGAGTCGCAACATAGGGTCACACGGAGGGAAAGACAGCGGCACGCCGCGGTGTGACAACAACAAGCACTTGATCTGTTGTCTGTTTGTACAATTATTTTAATAGTCAAATAATCACCAATTATCTTTTTCCGATTAGTCGATAATCAGGTGATGTAAAGCACACATCCTAACCATCAATAGCTTAAGACCTACTACAATTAAAGACGATTAAGATGATAAGTTTATTCAACTTTTAATGAATATTGCAGCTTCTGTCCTTCATTAGTTTCTGGTATTAAATCAAATGAGAGAGATAAGGACTATACTTTCCATCAAACTCATTTTGACAGATGCCCCGCCCCTCAATAGGACGCAACAATTTAATCTCAATTTTATATATAAAGGGTATGTAGGGTCAAAGGTCACCTGTATAAATGAGTGATGAAAGTATATTCTTTATCCCTCTAATGAGGTCGGGATCTGGAATAATTTTTTTTTTTTACAAAAGATAAAGTTTTGATAGATTTTTTGGTGCTGAACGCTCAAAACTTTGTTCAACGATACTCTGAGTCCATATAAAATAAAATAACAACTCATTGACTAATTAACCATAATTTAAAATACTTTAACTGTTCTCTTACTTCAAGCTGAAAAAACAAATTTTTAACCAATTGCAGCAAAAATGTAAATAAAATGACACCCAAATATTGAGGATGCGCTAAAACCCCCCAGTGTGAGGAGAGAGGTCATCAGTAGGTCATGAGGAGCTGATGTGGAACATTCCAGAACTACATGTCTGTTGGACAGTAATGTGTGTTTTTGCGGTCAGTGTGAGAGCAGTGGAGTACACAGCACTCTGGGAAAACCTGTACGTTAGATTTCGGAGGAGGAACTTCTCTGATTTTCTATGCAAATGTGTAATGTGTAAGAGCATGACAGGAATTCTGCAGCTGTGAGGGTCACGCCGACCTCCAGGTGACTGAGGCGTTCCACGTCTCCATCATTATCCCTACGTACTAAAGCATGGTGACACTTTCATGTATTGTGGGATATGTTACACAGAACGTCTGATTTCTTCTTCCCATCATGTTCTTATGAATTTTCAGTTGTTTGGAGGCGTCACTCTCAATCTGCATGGAGTTGTGAAATGGAAAAAGCTCTAAACAATGATGTTTTGGAAACAGAAATGGCTTTTAGTGACAGCTGAATATTCAGCGTCTGCTTTGTCGTGCCGCTAAATCATTAATACTTGAAGGATCTGCAAACGCTGCATAAGTCCTTCTGAATGTGGCAGCTTAAAGCAGTTTGAGGGTCAGACGAGTCCTCACCTTCACTTTCTGCTGATGGTGGTAGATCTGCCAGGCGATGTGCACGTGCATGGCGCACCACTTTCCTGGTTTCTGGAACCATGAAACAAAAGTAGAATCACTTTATCCTGCAGCGTCAAAGACTGGAAATATCACGTCATCAACAAACAGGAAAAATGAGTTTAGATTGCAGATGTTGAAAGAAATCAAATGAAAATCTCTTTTTTACAAAAAAATGATATAAACTATCAAGAAGTCTTTTCAAACAAATGTGTGTTTTCATCTTATCAAGATTGAACTTTGAACTGAAATTCACATTATAATAACAGATTCATTTAAACGTTATAAAAACATTAAAAATAGATTTAGAGAAATGCTGTCAGAAGAAGACACTTCTGTCAGTAAATAACATCTAACTTTTTGGACAGTTTTAGTGTTAAATCAACTTTTTTTTATCTGTAGACTTCTATAAATGATGCTTTAAAAGTTCTGTCTCTTGGTTATTGCCACATTTTTGATCAAATTAAATAAACTTGTTTAATTCTTGAACATGTAGTCAAAAACTGTCTGTGTGCTGCCCCCTACAGGTTGAATCGAGGTATTAATTTTGTGATGACCAAACCATTTCAGTTTCTGAAGTCTGACGTCATGATCTGCAGCTCCAGTAATGATAACAGTCCAGCCACGAAGCCCCACCCCTCTGACTGGATTTTCATATTTTGGCGGTGGGCGGAGTCAACCTCCAACGTCCCTGTTTGGTTACCCTCTAAGTGTTGACCATGTAAACTGCAGATGAGGTGGACTATGACCACTGATGGTATCTGTGAGCTGGACTGAGTGAATGTGAGGTCACTCCAACAAAAAGAAGTCAATTCAGTCGCCATTTTTTTGCGCCACCATGTTGGAACTAGAAAACGTCAGAAAGCAGCGATTGGTCAGTATTTCTATGGCAACCACTGCTGCCAATCAGGAGTGAGCTCGTTGGAAGGCCACACCCCTTTCACTTGAAAATTGGCAAATCTGTCAATCAAATGTTTCAAGCGTTGGACGTGGGGGCAGCAGACACGCCTATATTTGTCAAGGCATCTGATTGGTCGGTTTATAACATGAATAACTTGAACCACAGAAACAAAAAAGAGGATTATTATGTTAAGAACATGTTTAAAAAAAGGGATCAGAGCAAGAATGTTTGTTCTGAGGAACAGTGGCTTATTTCTCTACAGAAGTCTCAGTCCAGTTCTGATATACAGTCAATGGCTGTGTCCAAACAAACCTCAAAAGATGTTCTCAACTAGATGTTGTCTAACTTCAATAAGAAGACATGAATTCCTGTAGGATGAAGCTTTTTGGGGAATGGAGGACACTCACCCTCAGAATGGGTCGAAACGGATCCGTTAGCTGCAGGGAAAGCAGCCGCGTTAGCTTCACCAGTTCATAATGTGTTCAATCAAAAGCTGAAACAACAGCCCTCCATGTCGTTCGCTTCTGTTTTTACATTGGTAGTATGAGTTAGAGCAGAAGCATGAGAAGACTGGAGGACAAAGAGTTCGTTTTACCCTGGGGTCTTTCTGTAAGAAGGTGTGTGGGACGGCTCCAGGTCTGGTGGACACGTCCAGAGGGTTGGAGGTCTGAGACACATCAGCAGACACCAGTCAAACCCAGCTTCTCGGGGAAGAAAATCCGTAGGTGTGTGTTGGCGTCTTACCTTTGGCTGGAAGGCGCCCTGCAGAGAGCTGAAAGGCCCCGTCGGGGGGATGACGGGGGGAAGGCCGGACATAGCTGGAGGGTAGGTGTGGAAGAGCTGAGGAGGAGCAGGCAGAGGAAGAAGCTGTTAGACCGTCAGGCTGAAGGAAGCAGGTTCACTGCAGAGAAGACTCTGAATGCAGGAAGTGTACGTTTAATCCAGATGAAATGAGTTGTCAGAATGGTAGAGAACAATGTGGTAATGTCTTTTGCTTGGAGAATTACAAACTTGAAAACTTTTACAATGGATTTGTTAATAACTTGTGAGTAAGATATTATTAAAACATGTTAGACACTTTATGGTATGATCTGGAATGATAACAGTTTTTAAATATTTATAATACATTGGGTCAATTGAAACCATTCAGCCTGGAAGTTTCTTCCTTTCAGTGTTCTATCATGAGAAAACCCCAGGTATGTTTGGATTGACACTAAACTAAAATTAACTGAATGATATACATAAACTTAAGCTCTTTGATCTAAACTTTTCTTGCTTCTCTTTTAAACTTAAGATCTTTGAGCTGTAAAATGAGAAATGAGTTCACAAATTTGCATTAATTTAGTTCATTTAATGAGAAATCTTTGAGAAAACTCTTTAAACTACAGATTTCATGAATATTTCTTACAGCTGTAATGTTATCTAATACAGCAGAAACATTAACAGCGATTAATTGAAAGACTTGTTAATCTGCGATGATGTTTCACCTCAATGGATGTGGACTCTCAGCTCAATTTAAGTTCAAGTTGCTAAATAATTTTTCAGGCTTTCTAAAGGTCAACGACATCTTAGACATTAACTGTATCAGAGAACTGGACTGAGTATGTGTGACATCATCCATAGAAAATGATTTACTTTCGGCTCCAACCAGATGTAATCGATTCAATCTGAACTTTTTTAAATTTAGATGTTGGAGCCAGAACTTTTCAGAAGTCAGTCACGTCAGCCAATCAGGAGTGAGCTTGTTGGAAGGCCACACCCCTACCACTTGAAAGTGGGTTCAGGAGAATGTGTCAAACAGTTCAAACAGTTGTGAGGGCCAGCAGGTACTGTCTACTTCTATTAAGGCATCTGATTGGTCCGTTTTTTAGCTTGAATAACTTAAACTACAGAATATATAAAATATCATTAAAAACGAGGATTGTTTGAGAAGAAAATGATTTCAGATCAGAAAGATTAATCTGACCAATTGAATGAATTATTTCTTCTATAGCAGTCTATGGGATTTTGGCTTTGTGGAACCAGCAGGTCCTTCCTGATAGTCAGTCCAGTTCTTCTATGCAGTCAGTGATGTCAGTTCCGTTACAGGTTGACTGTCTCGTGTTTTCGGTCTGCACACGCGTGTCGCTGTGTCTCACAGCTCACAGCATGAGCCCAGGCTAACGGGTGAAATGGTGCGGGGCGGATGCTCTGCAGCCGCCACAGAGGAGCTGATGAGGGCTTTTGCATGAAATGTAAGATACACATACAGGCAAACACGCACACACATGTGGGAACCAGCGTTCATGGGCAGCCATGGGAAAATGGGCAAGCATTACAGTGCTGTGCAGAGAGATGGTACGCAGCGGGGCAACTCACGCTGTGTCTGTAGAAGGGGTCAACTTTTGTGGGGTATTTGTCAAACTGTGGGAGAAATAAAAGAGAGCTAAATCCAAAGAGGTTCAGGGGAGAAGCTGCACATACACAGAATGACGGCTGAACTCCAACTCTCACACAAAACCCTTCAGCGCTCAGGAGACCGGGACGTGAAATGAACTCCAGCTGCATCCCCTGGCCGGTCTGTTTTGAATTCTGCCATCATTTGAAGATCTTGTGAACTCTTGTGGGCTGAGTTTCATTTGGTTGCGCGCTCAAGGCGACCATAAGACTAAACGCCGCGGCCATAAAGAGCCTTTTTATGGGCTCATTAGCTGTCAGAGGCCTCGCTGCGATGCCTTTGAGGTATCATCAGAGCCAGCAGAAAGCTCTGCGGGCTCGGCCGCTCTGAGCATGTGTGTGCTGAACGCAGCTCGAGCTGCGGCTCCCGCTGACTGCGGTTGCTCCCAACAGACCGTGCCGCTTATAATGCAGCGCATTTGCCAGAAATGAAAAGAGCCCAAATGGGACTAAATGATGTCATTAAATTCTGAATGAATTAGGGGCATTATGCTCGGAAAGCCGGCTCTCAAGTTAGCACGCTTTGGGCAAGTCGTTGCCAAATGAGAAAATAACAGCGTTTCAGTCTGAAGTTTCCGAGTGTATCAGAAGAAAAAACACAAGAACAGAAAGGCTTCTGGGAGAGAGAAGAAGTGCTGTGGTAGACACAGCCCTTGTTATCCTATGGCGTCGTTCACACAAGGCGCGGAGCGGCGCGGAGGGCCCGCGCGGTGCAGCGGATCGTTTCCGCGTCTGACCTATTTTGTGCGCGAGCCGCGAGCGTTCCGCGTCAATTCTGGCCGGAAGTTGCTTCAAGATACATGAGAAAATCCGGTTTCTTTTCAAAATATAACCAGTTTTTCACAATAAAATGCCGCGATTGACAAATGTGATCATGTTTTTGTATCTAAATAGATGGTAGACACCGATTTAAACATACAATCACATCACAAACGTGCGCGCGAGAGCACAGAGACACACAAAACAGACAGACACGCACACTTTTTTTTTCTTTTTTCACAGACACGTACACACGCAGATCAACGTGGATAAACTCCGGTGCGGGGTGAAGAGTTTCGGGAGTTAATAAAACGAAAACAGAGAGACAGAGAGCAGCTCATCTTAGCAGAAACAGGGGGTAATATTTATAAAACACACACAACACAGACAGACACGAGCGCGCACAGATCAACGCAGTGAGCCGACTCCGGAGCGGGTGGGGGCGGGCTGCGGGATTTTGGAGAGAGAAAAAAGAGATGCAGTGAGCTGCTCCTCTTAGCAGAAATATGGGTTAATAATTGTAGTTTATTAATTTACCCACACACACAGACACCTGCGAGCGCGTGCGCACAGACACACACAAAACAGAGATGCACATGCGCGCTCACACAGATCAGTACAGTGGGCCAACAGAGCGGGTGGGCGGGGTTTTGAGAGAGCAGTTTTTCTTGGCAGGAAACAGGTTAATGTCTTTAGGCTATGAAATTATCAACCATGATGGCAAAAACAAAAAAAACTCTAGCAGAAGCGCCTGTGGACCGCCGCGGAAAAATGCGCATCTGGTGTGAACTACAGAGCGGAGCGGAAGCGGCGCGGACTCCGCTTCGCGGCGCTTCCGCGTCCAGTGTGACCCCGGCGTTAGTAGAAAAACAGAGAGTTTGATGTAAGGGGCAAAATAAAACATATTTGACCTTAAAGGACTAGTAATGGGCAGGGACAAAGCTAAAATGCATATCCAGATATATTCCATATGTTCTAATGTATCAAAAATAACAAATAATTACCGTTGACAAACGCAGGTTTTTGTAAAATTTGACAAAATCAACGACAAATTTCGCCCTGCTTCAGAAACGGCTCGATTTGGGTCACGTGACGCGTTGACGTCACATGGGTAAGACAGCGCCAGCAGCAGAATGCAGGCGGACCCAGCGTGTCTGCAGATACGTGTATGTGTGTGCGCTGCGGCAAAGTTGAATCCTATAAACGTCTGTGTTATGGTACGACGGAGTATTAGGGCCACAAAAAAGAAAAAAAATAATAAAATTGTGATTTTTAAAGTCGTAAATGTACGAGATTTACAATCGAAATGAGCCTATTGCGATGAACACTGTGAGCAGAACCAGACCGACTAAACTGTGAAAAGCTTCTGATTTCAACAGGTAAACTGAATGTTTAAAACATTGCACATGTTTGGAAGTTTCTTTGTTTGATTTGCAGTTTATTAATCATTGATGGTGGCTTGCAGGATCTCTGTTGATGAAACCATCGACACGCGCAGCTGTCCACTTTAGTCATTTCGTCCTCCGTGAAAGATCAGATCTCATTCATTTCTGTGTGATGCTTTCATCTGAAGAGGAATCGTTTTTGGAATTTTCAGTGTACTTAGCTAACGTGACAGACTGTTGTCATCCCCTGTTGTTGTTGTGTGTTGAAACGGGACGATTCACGTGGAGCTCTGTTTACATTCTCCTTTGGTTTCTGCGCATGTCAGAGACATGCAGTAAGGTGGTGAAAGAGCTTCCGGGTATGTGAATAAAGTGAATAATAAAGTGGCGGACGGTCCTGCAAACATGTCTCTAAGCTCTTTATTTTGCATATGAAACTCTGCATTACCGACCCGGATAGTCAGCTTCATTGATGATGATTTGATTTCGAGTCGCCAAAAGGTTCAGAATTTCTTTGTTTTTCAAACCTATCTGTAAATAAAGCTTCACGAGATGCTCCACGTCTTCCAGCTTCGAGCATGGCTCTGATAAACTGACAGCTTTGCTTCTTTTCTCATTAAATTACGACTTTAAATCGGCATTCTCAGCGTCAGTATCATTGCCATTGTGAGCTCTTACTTTACGCACTGCCGGCTCAAATTGATCGGGCTTTACAGTCCTCAAACCACAAACACCCGGCGCCTCTGAATCAGCATCACTTTCAGAACAAATGTTTCCACAATCTGAGTCTGAAGACAGAATTGTGGACCTTGAAATATCGCCGCTATCGCTAGCTCCGACACGCAAAGGAGAAGTTATCTTGCTATGTTACCCATGTGACGTCACACGCACCACGTGACCAAAACGGAGCGTTTTCCCGGAAGTGGAAATTTGCATATGGATTGGCCGCAAAAATGCCGTTTTATTTCAATATTTCTTGCTCAAAACACACCAAAACATTTGGAAATTGTAAATATAAGGTGAAATACAGTTAACACCGAAAATGACCCACAACCCCATTACTAGCCCTTTAAAATACCTTGAATTCATCGTGTTGAGAAATGGGGAAAAAAATTCAAATTGTGACTTTAAGACCATGAATCAAATGGAACCCAGCAGTCTGTGCGTTTACATAGACTTTACACTGAAAGTGTCCATCTAAACACACGTTTCCGAGCGCGGTGTGAACGCGACATAAGTTCAGCTCCTCAGCGTACGTCACTATCATACAACAACATGAGTGTGTTCTACTTATCCTCACATTTCTGGCAGGGGTACGCACCATGGGCGGTGCTGGGGTGGGCATGATGGCGTGGGGGAAGGGCGTGAAGGTGTGCTGGTGCGTGTGCTGGTGGGTGTGTTGGTGCTGGTGCTGGTGCTGATGCTGATGCTGGTGGAACTCGGTGCGCAGGTATGGGGGGGGCCGAGCGAGGCTCCGCGGTCGGCGCTTTGGGAGGCCAGGAAACGCGTGTTGAGCTCCTGACGGAGAAGGTCTTGTTCTAAAGAGGGGGAACAAAGACAGGAGAGCAAGCATGCAGATCAGCAGCCACACTCCTCCGGAACAAATCGGCTCAGAGTTTAGTCAAAGCAGGAAATAATGAGAAAATAAGCTTTCTGAGTTGGAGCCGTCTGGTTCTGAGATGTGACGCACGCCACGCTCCGCTGAGGAAACAGCATCTGTTGTTTTAATAACTTCTGTGCAGCCGTTGGAGAGAGAACAGATTTTAAACAATTGTTGGCTTTTCTTATCATTTCAACAAAAGCCTCCACAGAGATTCATATCTCCTCCGGAGCCATCTTATCCCTCCTGCGCCGCACAAACACATTCCAATCTTCTCTGCATTCGCTTCTGACTTTATTGGGCTGGGACGAGGGGGGAATTTTCTCTTCATAAAAGCGTCATTAGTATCTTTGGAACATAATCCGGCTCACTCCATTCCGTACTGAAGATATTGATTTCTTAATCATGAATGTGTCAGAGTGAAGGTTGCTGAAGGATGTAAACAAAGACTCTGCTGCCTGCAAATATGCAGGGGTTCTGTGAGGACTCCTGCCGCTGGACGGAGTAGATCAATCACAGCATCAGCCGAGAACTCACTGGATGATAACACACATCAGAAGTGAATCGTGGACAGCTCTGACTCAGGACGGTTCTGTCTTCAGCTTATTGAAAGCAGACTGCTTCCATATTGCGGTGGCGTGATTCTGCAGTTTCATCTTTGCCTTTTTCACACAACTCTCTTTCTCACCACTTGGGGGGGGTAATGCTCCTTCCGGTTTACCTGAGTAAGCACTCCCAGCAGCAGGGTGTCCAGGTACCGGCAGGGTGCCAGACGTCAGCGGTGGAGGTGGAGGTAAAGCTGCTGGAGGAGCAAACATATTCGGGTGATGCGGATGAGGCGGAGGCTGCAAAGCAGACGGGAAGCTGTGGGGGGCGCTCTGGTTAGCCGCCACAGGCAGGGGGAAAGTCGAGGCTGCCGCCGCCACAGGAGGAGCGGGCGGGTAATGGGGGAGGTGCTGGGGGGGAGCAGGAGGCCCGTGGAGCTTGGTGCCTGGGGTGCTGCTCCTGCTGCTGCTGCTGCAGAGACAAGACCGAGATGCTGATGTTAAGCCCCGCCTACGGGTGAGATGGCTGTCAAAATAAAACGTATGCAGAGATAAAAAAATCTGAGGTTTTTGCTTAACGTAACTGTTTTGAATATGATTTATCTTTGTTTTGAGTTTTCTTGGATTTGAATAACTATTGTGATTCATTACTTTGATTAAATACATTATTTTCAAAAAGTCACACGAGTCACCAAACAATAACTCAACAATCAGGTTGATTTTTTAAACCATAATAAAAAAAACTTTAGTGATCCCACAACTTGTCAGCATAGATTTGTTGATAAGAATTGCAATTGCCTGCAACATTGTGTTGTTGCTGTTTTTGTAAATCAGAGGTCTGCAACCGTTAGCAGTAAAAGGGCTCGTTTTCTACTGATCAGATCCCAGAAGGAGCAGCATAGTCTTACTTTAACCTTTAAGAAATTTAGATTTGCATTCATGAGCTTCTTTTTTAATAATACGTATGAATTATGTCTACTTTTTGGTACAAACAAAAGCAAAAATATGAAAAGGAAACTAGCATCTCTCAAAATGTGATATTTTTTTATGTTTGACAGAAGCTCAAATAACTTTTTTACACAATGAAAGACTCTCTAAGTCAAACTGGATCATCTCAGTGCAGCTCTGACAGCTACAGTAGTGACCAATGTTGTGGAGCTCATGATAATCTGTGTTTTAACTCATAAAACATCAAACTTTTTACCAAAGTTTTTCTTTGCGTATAAAATCTGTTCATTCTGGAGGTAGAGTTGAACAAACACGAAGTCTTCAGGTCAACATGGATGTAAAAACCTACAGAGTTTATCATCTATGTGAACCTCAGACATCAATTCATACATTTAACTAATGTAAATTAAAGATCATTAAGTAATCCTTACTCTTATAAATTGCTATTTAATTTTTCTTTTATTTATCTTTTTTGTTGTTTTTCTCTCTTTGTCCTCAGCAGTCTTCCACTGCTGGGTTTTGTTCTTTTAGTTTGGACCTTGGTAGTCTTAGTTTGCTGGTTTTGTTTATTTGTTTTCTTGAGGTAGTTTTGGTGAAGCAGACATTATCAGAGAGCTGCTGACTCAGACGGTCCACATGTCTGGATCAACAGTCTTCATGAATTATTTTATGTTTGATCAAGGATCCACAATGGAGATATAAAAGAGACACATGTGGATCTGGAGCCAATGGTTGGAGACTCCTGGTATTAACAAGGCACCGTCAGACCCAGAAGGGGTGACTTCATTTATTAGGTTCAAAAAGTCCATCACCACAGAAAAAGGTTGAACCAAGAGAGGAATGAAAAAAAAATACCAAAACAACTAATCTTACTCAGAGAGACTGGCAGCCTGCTGTGGCGCTGGCTTAAAGAAACAAACAAAAAGTCACTGTGATCAAAATCCTTAACTTTCTTCTATTTGCTGTCACATGATGAGAGTTGTTTGGCTTTAGTTTCCTCTACACACTCTGGTTTATTTGACTGTTTTCTACTGTATTCATTAAACTGCACGCCGTCTACGGTGTATGACGTCACTGCTGCAACATAAAGGCTGGTGACCAATTATCTACATCAACCAAACCTTCATACAGTTATGCTAAAATTGAATTTAACAAAACACGTAAACTGCTCATTAGTGTCTGATTGTTCTCCGTTCCAGAGTCAGAACCTCATGTTCTATCTCTAGTGGTGAATCCACGCAGGTGTGATTAGTTGAACTGGTGTTACGTAACTGTAACCTCGTGATGTATGTTGGACAGTAACTGGGAAAATTCAGTATTCAAAGAAGTCGTGATAAAATCAAAGAAAAGTCATTTCGAGACCGTCGAGTCAATTGAAAAACCAAATCTTGTATTCATATTTTTGAGCAGAAGTTTCATTCTGACACTTATCTGACTCCGTACCGCCCAGATCAGTCAACATCTCCCACATTCAACTCATCCTGCCTCCGTTTTCTAAAGCCTTGTGGTATTGCATCTGCAGAACACACTTCTGGATGCAAATGAAGCACAGCTGGTTAACAAAGGAGAGGCAGCATCTGTGAAACACTTCAGGTGCATCAGAAATGGGATGAGAGGGACAGCAGGAGTCTGGGCAGGAATGAGCAAACACAACTGCGAGTGTGGGGTAACAAGCGGGGTCGCCCGTGAAACAGCTCCATGCTTTAAGCCTTAAAGCTCATTTGCTCGTGGCCTTGCTGCCAGGCCATGGCGGTCTGGCAGACTTGTGGAGCTGGCACGGAGGGTGGCGGCTGATGCCAAGTCCTCAGAGTCTGGGTGGAACGCTGCAGACGACACTAAAGGAAACTGTTTTTAGTCGTCTCCTCTAATCGACTTAGAAGGGGCTCCATAGTTAGCTGGATAAAGTCGGCCAGATGTGATGCTTCTACTACAAGACAAATGAACAGTGTCACGGGGGTGGAGCCAAAGATGTAAAATGGAATTTTAACAAGGTAATGAGGTCAGCTGAAAATGTTTAAGGTTTTTGGAGTGAAAAATGACACCTTCAGGAGAGTCCTCCTTTGCTGTAACCCTCCATCTATGGCACACCTGTCAAAGTCAAGGCCCGGGGGCCGGATCCGGCCCTCTGGGTAATTCTATCCGGCCCTCCAGATCATTTTATTTTGTTGTTAATAATAACCTGATTCTATCTCACGATTATTTTATAACTTTTATAATTTTGACAAAATATGTTTTCATGGAGAGTAAAATATTGAAAGTTATTTAAGGTTTAAGTTGATCATTCCAGAATAATATTCCTGTCTTTTTGTTATTCATAATTATATTAAAAAGTTACGGTTTTAAAGTTTTAAAAATTAGCATTCTGCTAGATATTTTAAGACTAATTTGGAGTTCAGGTAATATTTAAGCTACATTCTAGCTGTTTTGTTTAATTTAGGCTTTTTTCAGTTTTTGAAGTTTAGCTGTTTTTCCAGCTACATGCTAGCTGTTTTAGCTAACCTAGGTGTGTTTTTTTTAAGCTTTTAAGGATAATTTGTCATTAAGCTAATATTTTAGCTGTCGATCAGCTTCAGTGTTTTCAGCTCTTAGCTTCAGTGAGTTCAGCTAGCATCTTCAGCGGCTACAAACAGAGCTGCGGTCATGTTGTGGTTTCTTAAAGCAGACATCGAGGTTGCAGTGCAGGGAAGCCCTTTAATCCCACTGTTACTAATCAGTGGCCCTGACAGGCTGGGGAGCCTGAAGCTCTCTCTGATGATAATTAACATACTGATCAACCATTATAGGCACTCAGAGCTCAAGAGACCTTCAAGTGGAGTTTCAGAGATCTGCGTGAACAGCCCTGCATGTTCTGAGCCAGAAGCTCCAACATCAACCCTACCTGTGACCGATGAGACTGATGCCGTTGTAGCCAGAAAGGAAACGGGGGTGGCACCGCGATGGGGGCGGATGAGGCCCTGGCCCGGAGTGCTGCTGGTGAGGGTGGTGGTTTGGCGTGGCGGGGGACGGTAGGTGTGAGTTTGGTGCAGGCGGAGTCCTGCCGTGGGACAGCGGTTCTGGCTGGTGTTGGGGCCGAGGTGGCGGGGTAATAAGGGGCTCTTTGCCCTGGGGAAGAGGCAAGGCTGCACGAGACTGAGACCTGGGCGTGGCTGGAGCCTGGACGGGGCCGTTTGTCTGGGCTCGGAGTGGAGACGGGGACTGGGAGTGCTTCACAGGGGAGAGTTTGGAGGCCAATCGGGGTGGGTCTGGGGGGTTGGATGCAAGAGGCTGGGGGTCTTTGCAGCTGTCTTGGCTCCTCTCCTGACTCCTCTCTAGGCCTGACACCTTGAGGAGGCCCGGGCCGTGAGGCTCGACGCTGCCATTGGTGGAGAGCACATCGACGCCAAAATCTGAAACTGAGCACAAGAAAAACAAGAAAACAGCATTTTGAGAAATGTAGAAAATGATCAAAATGTCACAGAAAGAACTGTAACCCTGGAGTGTTCATTGTGCGACTAAAACAGATCCCAGGCTGATGGTCTACTGTAGACCAGGGGTGTCAAACTCAATCCCACAAGGGGCCAAAACCCAAAACACACCTTGGGTCTCGGGCCAAACAGGATCAACATTTATTCAACACTCTAAACTACATTTTTAAAACAATAACTTTTTAACATGATTATGAACTAGATATACAGCATTACCTGTGATACCAGTGTGAATGCTGTAAGATGAATTTGGCCGCCGAAGAGGCTCGTGCTGAAGATGCTGAAATTGATAGCTGAAAAACTCTGAAGCTGTAAGCTGAAATCAGAGAAGCTAATAGCTGAAAAAACGTTTATATCCAGCTAAAATATTTGCTAAATGCCAAATTAGCCTAAAAAATCATATGGAAATTTAGCCAAAACAGCTAGCATGTAGCAGAAAAATGAGCTAAACTCCAAAATAGCCTAAAAAAAATCTTAGCAAAAGCCAAAATAGTCCAAAAAGCTAGCAGAATGCTAAGTTTAAAACTTTACAAGGTAACTTTTTAGCATAATTATGTATAATAAAAGGCAGAAATATTATTCCAGAATAAATCAACTGAAGGTCATTTCAGCTGCTTGTAGTTGGGATCTCGTTCTGTCTGTCATGACCCAGAGCTCATGATCATAGGTAAGTTCTGGAGTGAAGATCGAGAGCTTTGCTTTCTGGCTAAACTCTGTCTTCAACAGTCGTGATTCAAGACTCCAACATACTAAAACTCCTCCAGCTGGGGCAGGAGCACTTCATCTACCCAGAGAGAACAGACTGCCTCTGTCCGGTCAAGAACTGACCCTCATCTGGAGCTTAATAGGATTCTTCAGATTTCACGCCATCATTACTTAGTTCTTTGATGACTTGTTATTAGTGTTGTGGATGTAGATTCCCTTGGTGCATTCTGGGCTTTACAGAAACCAGCCTCTGCACAGCTGAAAAAATTACACAGCAGAATAAAAACAGAACTCCGTCTCCAGAAGGATTTTATGTTAATAAAAGTGATTCAAATCTGAAATTTGAATCCCCAAAATGAAAAGTGATTGCAGATTTAAGTGGCGTAGACAACAGATAATAAGCTCCATCCAGGGTGTCTGTCTGCAGGGACCTTTCACAATAGAACAAAGTGCTCAGACATCAGCAGTCAGCCTCAGAGCTGCAGACTCCAGGGGGATGACAATGCATACATAAAGTGTAATTAATGTTCTCTGGGTCTCATGGGGGTTTGGCGAGGGATCCTCCTTCTCCTCCCATGCGCTACCAGCTAAATCCTTTACCTGCCAACAAAGGTGTAGATGGGTCCCAGCTCCCCTGGGTGGAGACAGCAGTCTGTGCTGCAAAGCAGCCAGCTGTCATCTTCCATCTCCTTGACAAACTACTCCCTGTAGGCCAAGTCCAGCGAGAGCAGGCTTAGCTTCCAGGCTCCAGCAGAACATCCGTCATTAGCATTAAAATGCTAAGTGAGGCGTAAGCAGTCCCCGGTGAATGTGCTGCTGCATTGAAGGGTCAGGAGAGGTCATTCCTGGTGAAACATCACAATCAATCTCCACCAAAAGCTGTGGCTGACTCCTCTGTCTGAGAGGGAGAGTGGGAGGTCTGCAAACACAAACTTTCTTATGTCAGTGTTTGATGTCTTTGGACGGTCCTTCTTCATACTGGCAGCTTCACAGCTAACCCTCTCCTGAAGAGAAATCTCTTCCTTTCTCATCTACCATACTCTGATTTGCATCAGCAAACAGGGAGGCTCAGCAGCCCGTATAGCCATCTTGCTAATCCATGTCAATCTTCTCCACTTACAAATGCTATTACCGGTCAGGAGAGACTGCTGCTGGCAAACAAGCTCACCAAAGCAGATGGGAAGATGAGAAATTCCCAATCGCCGAAGCTCCTGCTGCACCTCCGAGTCCCTGAGGTCCACGGCTTGTTTTGAGAAGTGCTAACACGCTAAAAAGGAGGTGTCTATTCTGGTCATAATGAACACTCCTGGGCCATGCAGAGCGAGGAAGAAGGAAAAGAGACGTATATACTAGCTTCCCTCTCAGGGGGGTTCATTTGTCAGTCTTCTTCATCCCTGAAAACAAATAAGTGCAATTCCCAGCAGGATTCCTCCATTGTGGAGCCTTGTTCTGCTGCAGATTCTAAGCAGGTTTTGCTGCCTGGCCTCTAAGCTCAGAGCAGAGAATGAGGCCTCGGGGTTTGCGTGGGTTGGCCAGAGAGGCCGGGCTGGTTTCAAAGGAGGAGCTAAAGGGTTCTCGGTCAGGGTCAACTGGGTGTCTGGCGGTAGGAAAGCCTTTCATTGTGTGTGAATGTCAGGGGACCCAGAGGGGACTCAGGGGAACAACTCATTATGTGAGGGGGAATCGTGTCCAACAGTTCACAGGAAAGTAGTAGCAAACCCAACACTTCACATTTCCCTCTGTAGGTGTTAAAACCAGCACAGCAGTTTGGTATATTTAAGGCTTCGCTCTGCACATGGAAATATGACCATTTTAGCCAGAATAAGATTAAAAATGCAAACATTTTGAAACAAATGTAAAAAAGCCTCTTATCTTCTAAAAAATACAGTCTCTACAGCTGCAAACAAGCAATACTTTTACTTGTGCAATGGCTTTAATTTCACAAGATTAGAAACTCTAACCCCCGGCTCACACCGCTAGCGTCACGACTCCGAAGCGGCGCCGCAGTCTTTCCGTAACTTTAAAAGTGTGAGAGGAAATCCCACTGCGGGCGTTCACGTCCCGCGTCTGCGGTCAGGCCTCTGCGTCGCTGCAAATCTGTTTCGTTTGGTTCAAATTTCACCGGACGACGCAGCTGAACTATAGTGAATAAAGGAGGGATCAGCATGAACGTATGTGAGTTTGGAGTTTTGCGAGGTCTGCAGAAGAGCTTGTGGCTGCAGCCGACCTGTAGCTAATATGAGCCATCGTCGGCTGTAGCTAGACCGCTCCTGCATCGCACCTGAGCTGTCGGATCAGGCCCGCCTCCACATTTGGCCCGGCCCCCACACACTATCAGAAACGCCGATCGAGAACCACAAAGAACGTGACTTTTTATTCCACTCTTCTGCAGTCTTAACTTTGACAGGAGAGGAGAGAATATTTATTAGTCTAATAGTGATTCACTTTTTCTTTATTTCTTCTTCATTATTATTTTTCTTCCGTATATTTCTTTTTAACCATCCATAGCTCTTCAGTTCTTCAGCTCATTCAGCTTTTTTCTTTTTTGACTGTTTTGAAAGTTATTAAGGATTTCTAGGCTTTATGCTAGCTGTTTTGGCTAATTTCAGCTTTTTGCCCTCAGTATTTTAGGTTACTTTGGGGTATAGCTAATATTGCTAGCTCTTTAGGCTGATTTAGGATTTTTCTGTTTTTTTTTTAGGATAATTTGGAGCTTAGCTAATATTTTAGCTTTATGCTAGGTGTTTTGGCAAAATTAGAAATTTCACTAGTTTTCTAGGCTCATTTTACATTTTGTTAATATTTTAGCTAGCTATCAACTTAAGGAGTTTCAGCTATAAGCTGCAGCGTTTGTAGCTATCAATTTCAGCATCTTCAGCTATTAGCACTAGCATCTTCAGCGGCCACATTCAGCTTACAGCATTCACACTAGCATTATTGCAGGTAATGCTATATATCTAGTTTAAATTTTTTTTTACTATTATTTTTTCTTTGAAGATTACAGAAATAAATTATTTAAGATTTGGAGATATGTGACTTACTGGAGAACTATACATGTTTACATTTAGGCTGTGATTGTTACAGTTTTTCTGTTAGCCTGCAAACGATCCTGGTCCCACATCAGAGAACAGTTGTGTGGCCCTCGTTAGAAAAATGTTTGCGGATCTCTGCTCTAAACCACTGACTGTATATGAGAACTGGACTGAGCTCATAGAAGCCAAAATCCAATAGACTTCTAGAGATAAATAAAGAGCTGAACCCAGCCATTCTGTTGGTCAGAATGACCATTCTGGTCATGATACATTTTAAAATATTCTTTTTAGTCCTGATTTTTTTGTAGTTTATTCAACCAATCTGACCAATCAGATATAACAATAAGTGGTTCCTCTTGGCCCAGAGTTGAATTTTTTTGAGAGGTATAGGGGTGGGGTTCTTCCAACAATTTTACTTTTGATTAGTGAGAGTGGTTGCCATAGAAACGTTGACTCAGACCAACTCAGACCAATGACTGACTGCTGGTTTTGTCTGGCTTCATGTTGTCGTAGCCGGAGGTACGTCATTTTTTAAGGATAACATCACACTCAGTCCACTTCCCATATACAGTCAATGGTCTGACACGTGAATATCATACTCTTATCATATTGACTATTTTCTTGTAAGTTAATTTTCAATAAAGTAGTGATAAAAACAGTCTGGATATTTAGACTGAACTCTTAACAAAAATCAACATTCCAGACACGAGGATCAGTCATCTGTTAGAGCTCATATGTGTTTTTGGCACAGCTGTTAAATCCTGACTGAATGATGAGTGCAGAGTAACCTAATCATGTCATGAATCAGATCACATTTTATCAGGAGTTTGTCTTTTGATTACTTCTGGTGTAGCTGAAATATTAAGAGCACAATCTGTCCTGAGCAGTGACAGGAGAAGTGATGTGCACGCCATCAGGTTCCAGGTGGTAAACGCAGAAGACGTACTAGATTTAATTGCAATCCCCTGACACAGTCTGTGAAGGGATTAATAAACGTTTCAAACACTCGCTCCTTCTGAAAATGACATTTGTGTCTGACGCTTTGCTCGTGTTTGACAGCCAACACTGTGTCTGCAGACATCATGACAAATTGATGGCTGCAGTGACCTTTGCTACACGCCAGGCCTCCAGTCTCTGCATCACTCTCAAAATAGCCTCTTGATGTATTCTGCACGGTTGTGCTTATTTAGTTGATTTCAGCCGAGCAGGGGTCGCATAACTCCCATCACACAGGACCAACCGGCTATAGCACACAGGGCGGGGCCACGACTGGCAGCTGACCTGACGCATCATGTGGAGCTCTGCGAGGAGCGACTGCTCTGATCAGAATTCATGGAACCAGAAGAATTCCAAGTGTGGTGGTGTTTCCACTGACACGAGAAAAGTTGGCAATAGGCTTAAGAAAGTTTAAAAAATTCAGTTTTCCTGTCTTGCAAAAAAGAAATGATCTTATCGAGATTTCAATAGCAAAATAATTGTAGTTTGAGAAATCGTCTTTGTGACTGGAATTTTTATCCTAAAATAAGAATTCTTGGTCAGACCACTTTTCTTCCCCCACGGGCAGAATTTTTGATTAATTTTTTGATTATTTAAATTAAATCTGCCAATGAGGGTCAGAACTTTAGACTTGTTTCTAGGGGACCAGTTTGGTTAAACCTTTATTTATCCAGGTAGGTCGAATAATGAGAATAATTTCTCATTTACAAATTATTTTCTGTTTTTTTTTTTTTACAGTGAACAGTTCACCAAGGATTTTGTTCAATTCCTAGGTAAATAAATGCTTTAATCTAAGAAAGTCCACAGGTAATTTGCTTTAGTAGACTATATCTTCTATCTATATCCTAAATCCAGATACATTTTCACCTGTTCAGTTGGCAGATTTGTTTGGTTGTCAAAAAGGGAAATTTGGAAAATGTTTGATATGTTTTACAAACCAAGTTCCTTACCATTACATAAATCTACTCAACAAACTATAGAGTTTTTGTTGTGTACAAGAGGATCTGAGTATTTATGCTGTAATCCTTTACCACTGAGAATAGAAACAGAGTAGTGCTGCTTTAGCATTCGGTTGCCTGAAACCCTTCAACCATTTAAAGAATTAAAAAAAAGACATTTAAGGACAAAACAACTCCAGAACCTTTACAAGTCCAAAGGTTCCACTCTTCTCTGCTCCTGGAGGCAGGGAGGGGAAGGGGGTGTCATGTCCACAGACACAATAACAATTGACCGGGGGGTTGGGGGGATCGAACCACCAATCCTTCATTTATTGGCAGACCTGCTCAACCACCTGAACCTCTGCTTTCCCTCAACTCCAACATTACTCCATGGCAGGAGAGTCAAACTCAATCACACAAGAGACCAAAATCCAAAACACACCTTAGGTCGCGGGCCAAACAGGATAAACATTTATTGAAGAATCTAAAACTACATTTTTAAAATTTTAAAACTGTAACTTTTTAATATAATTATGAACTAGATATATAGCATAACCTGCAATAATGCTAGTGTGAATGCTATAAACTGAATGTGTCTGCTGAAGATGCTGGATCCGGCCCCCGGGCCATGACTTTGACACATATGGTCTGTAGTCAGCAGCATATTGAATGTTCATCAAAAATCTAAAATATCTTTTTCACTTCTAATCCTGATTTTAAATATTAATCTAAACCCCCTGGAAGCATCAGGATTGACTCTTCTTCTAGAATGTTCTAGCTTTCTGTCATGATTTGCAGGATTTTTCTTTCCTTTGGTTCTTTGTGAAGCTCTTTGGTGCCCTGACATCAACTGCTATGTAAACAAAGTTCACTCATTCATGCTAGTCAAATCCCTTGATGGAATCAGCGTGTTAATGAGGCATGGTTCTCTGGTTACTCTGCCCCTGAGTAACCTGAGCGATCGTTCTGGTTCTCCTAAGCATGAAATAAACGTTGGAATCTCAAGTCTTTAAAACCATACATAGATATCCTGGTTCTCAGTCACATTGATGTGTCTCACTGAACTGGCTGAACAATCAGGAATGCTGCTTGGAATTTCACAAACTTTTTAGAATGTAAACTAACTTTAAAGCATTAATGTTTCCATTTTATCATATTTGATACATGTCTTTCTGAACCTCTACCTCATCAGCATAAACCCATTGGATATGAGGGTCAAGGTTCTCTGCCCTGCAGTTCATCATCTTTCCACTAGGGGCAGTAGAAGGGCTTTCCCTGCGTGTTAAAAACGTGCACCAAATGTGAAACAGTGGGTAAATAAGATGCTTTGTTTTCCTGAACACTCAGATTTTAATGTCTTATTAAATCTTTCCATACCAGCCATCATCACAGTTGACAGCACACATCCATGTCTCATAAAAATGTTCTTGTGGATTTCATTAAATGGTTTAAAAACATCTTCATTCAAAGAATCCATGCAGTGGTCTTTGTGCAATGACAAATGACACTCGCTGCTGCATTCTTGGGCTCTCATTTTGTTTGGAAGCAAAAAATAAAGTGGTAACTGAGCAGCATGTGTTGACAGCTGTCCGACCTCAGGAGAGGTGTACTCACCAAATGTTCCCTGAGAGCTCCACGCTGGAGACCACCGGTTCATTGTTCTCAACGAAGCCTGCAGCTGCATTCATGACAGATGTCTCTCACTCATCTCCCTCCCACTCACAAGGAAGCAATCAACTCTGTCTGCCTGAGCTTGCAGAATAGATAAGGAAACAGTTTCTCCTGTGTTTGTATGCGGTCACTGCCACCGGAGACAAATGAACACGTGGAATCATAACATTCATACAATAGATGCTAAGCGAGGTGGTTGTAGCCTAGAGTACCTCTGCAGAGGGGTCATTAAAGTCATTAAAAGAGCACACTCGGTGAATATTTCAAATGAGGCTCTCCTGAGGACGAGATGTTGAGAAGAGTTTAGGCTTGCACTTCGGCCCCGTGATATCAGCTCTCAGAGGAAATGCCATGCTGTGGCAGTAACCTTAGCTGGGGAAGTGTTCTCTCTGATCTTGTAGCCAAAGCCTCCAGAGAATACTTCTTGAATTAGCTCCTTATCCCTCCCTTCTTCAACTCTCAGGACTTAACAGCATTAGTCGCTCCGAGAGCACAAACATGGCCTGCAGTGATGCTGTCTCTGGAGGGTCGGATCACCTCTCGGAGCAGAGGTTACAGTACACTAGCAGGCGTGGGGGGGGTGTCCTGGAACTGAGGTATGCTCCTATACTCTGTCATGTCAGCAGCTCCCTGAAGCTGGAGCCGGGTGTGTGGGGGGGGCAGCGTTACACCGTCTGGACAGCCTGACATGGAGTGGAGTAGTTTTATTAGCGACTCCCAGCGGGAGCGCGGCAATAAACAGAAATAAAGTTGGCTGGGGCGTGTGGGGTACCTTTCCTGGCTGTGACGGCGTGACAGCATTACAGCACGCTGAGATCATCTCACAGTAACACAAACTGCTGCTTTAACAAGCTGTGATTAAGTGGAAAGGCCCAAACAGATGGTGGAAGAGCAGTTAAGATGCCTCTCTGAACGTTTGCACCTCATACACGCCGCATCTGGTTTATGCCTTTTGTCTAACAATTTTAGGAAACCAACACAAGTGCAGAAGCAGGCATCCACACAGGGTCCAGACATCTACAGGTGCCATGGAGGGACAAAGACCGACAGGAAGAGACGCCCGGACCTCCACCAAGGAATCAGGAAATACTTCAGGCCACCTTCACAAACACAAATCCATCTACCAGACCACTTCAGGACTTCCACATGCTTACAGCACGGCAGAGCCGGAGAGGAGCGTTCAAGGAGTGCATGACTGTCACACAGAGGAAGGAAGATCCTTCAGACCGTCTCCTACCTTTGCTATCCATCTGTGCTCCAACAGCAGGCTCCCCGATCTGCTTTCCTTGCAGTCATAAAGAGGCTATTTCCTGATAGTGAGCATATTCCTCCACCTGCAGAAGCTCTGATTACAGATGTGACTGCATCTGTGTGTCCCTGCCTGCTTCTCCCCCCAACAACCATGCTGGCAATCTCCCTGTTTTGGGCGCCCTCCCGGGAGCAGGATGTTTGCCATTAAAGCAATTCCCCCAGCGCCATCATCACTACGTGAACGGGAGGATCAGCAGCCGCATTTCCAGCTCTCCTTTTTGAGCACGCATCTTTATATATCCCTGCGGGTGTGAGGTCTGGCTAGAAAGAAGGTAATGAGAGAAGAGTCGGGTCAGGGACTCGATGACGGGCATGCTGGCGCAGGTGACTGGCGGCAGAGGTTGGCCAGACCTCTCCAGCTCTCGGGGGGGGATGCTTCAGCCTGATAGATTCTCTGCAGGTCTGGCTGCCATGCTTGGGCTCACAGAGGCTTTGAAATAACAGCGCAGTATAAAGCAAAAGATCCATCCAGGACGAAGCAACTGTGGAGCGCAAACGCTGTCACCGCCGCCAAAAGCTGCACTGAGAGACGGAGCAGCTGCACCGCAAACCAGACCGCTTGACCTCAAACGACTCACAAGTTCTTAAGCCTGATGGGACTCCTGGCGGGGTCTCGTATCCCTGCTGGTGTGAAGTGAAAAGTGCTAGGTGGCTGCGTTACCGCGGTTACCGTGTTCCTGAGGGGAAAACCGCGCCGGGGCTGCTGAGAGATCCCACCGCCGCTAAACTCCTGTCAGGCCTTTGGCAGGTTAACCACATAGTTGGATGCATAATTGACTTCACACAGGATGATGTAGACTCTGCTAAAGGTTAGACAGAGTATATCAGCTTGCAGTTACATCAGTAATGATATTTTCTTTGCTGATGTTCAACCTGACAAATGAGCTGCCATCCCAGCCGTAAATTACGTATGAAATGTTGAAGCGCTCAGTAGAGTTTTCTACCATTCAGGATGCCGTAAAGATTCCTGGGATTGTGGGATTTCTTTAGATTTACTGTAGATAACCACAAAAGTGCCAGGAATCATGTGAACTGGGATACACTCTCAGTTTAATATGGAAACGCGAGTTCCAGCATTGAGCCGAGTCCTGAAGAAAATGGTTGCGTCTGCAGCCATTCACTTCAAACCTACAGTTTTGGGTCATGATATTGTTTTAGTTCCATACATGATTTTTGTGTTACAAAACAACAACAAAAATTCAGAAAAAATCTTGTTTTCAGTTTGCTAATAAGGAATAATAAGACATTATGAAATACGTTATTTCAGCACAACAAGTTCAACGTGAACATCCAGTAACATATGCAGTAGGGAGGCAGCCATTCACTTCCTCCACACTTTGGACTAATAGTGTAACGAACGTTTCAGTTTCAAACTCAGAATTGTAGCAGCTGGAGACCAGGATGCTGTGAAAAATCCACAGGATTATGCAAAAAAAGTCCATCCCCTCTGCTCAACCAAAGTCTGAAGTTCATCTTCAGTAACTTCTCTGTGAATGAAGATGTTTTAATTAAACTTCTTTAATCCTGTTTCTCCAAGGAGCAATTGCTCCCTCTGACTGCTCCCTATTGGTCCAGTTTTAAAGCGGCCATTTCATGAAAAAACAACTTTTTGATCTTTTAAATGTATTCTACAGTTCATTCCTCCATAAAGAACCCCATTGTGATATTTTGATCTGTTTACACATTTCTGAGTAACACTCTCTCTGCAGCAGCCCCTCCCATACCCATGAAAAACGAGCGGGTTCTCATGATCTGACATCACAGAGTGAGACCGCCCCTTTCAGGAAGAGTCTGCTCTGACAGCTCCGCCCCCCCAGTCTAACATCCAGTTTCTCCTCAGAGCTAGTGGTGATCAGCAGTTGTGTTCTGTCTTCAATAGATTCCAGATTAAACAGAAGTACAACACCAAATAACCTAAACATTCAGATGAACAGAGAACCAAATGAACAAGGACAGGAAGAAAAATATTTAGGGGTGATATTGAACTCACAGCTAAATGTTAAGACATTAAACAGATTTCAAGAAAGCTAAACACCAGAATGAGTTGTTTCAGAATAATCAGAGGATGTTTAACATTTGAATGTGATTACGTTTTTCTTAAAACAATTATTTCATCCTATCAGTCTTATTTCACCACTGTTGGGTCTCTGAACAGCCAAACCTCCTCAAAGCTCATTGAGAGACTCTACAATTGGGCCTTAAAATTTTTAGGTAAAAAAACAATCTCTTATCATCACTATCATATTTTGAATGAATGCAAGATTTTAAATGTTATGAATTTCATTCACTACAGACAGTTAAAGCCTTTTTTTAAATGTCTAACTGGACTTTCACCTCAACCACTCTCTAAATTTGTCCAAAGATTAGAAACTTCCAGACCAACAGGAAGAGGAGACAGTGAAGTCCCATTTTGTCAAACGTCTTTTGCACTACATATTTTCTCAGTGAAAGGAGAAAATCTTTGGAACAGTCTCCCCACCAATATAAAATCTTTAACTAAAGTGTTCATCTTTAAAAAACAAAATTCAATTCTGGTTATCAGAGAAACAGCAGTACAAACACGTTGTGTAAAAATATATTATTTGGCTTGTGAAGTGCATGATACGAGTAAAGATGAATGCATTTTCTACTTATTTTCAATGGTTATTACTGCATTTCTACAGTTTTCAGACAGTTTTTAGTGTCTTACTCTTTGTATTTTAATTTTTTACAGTTTACATTTTTCCAGTAAAAGCTCCACCAGGGACAATAGTTAGGAATTATCCACAGCTATAAACATTGTGATACAAGCATCAGATTATTATAATGCAGTTATCTGTGCTGTTTTTACTTATCAAATAAATAATAATAAAAAAAATAAATTAAAAACACTAACACCCAACTAAAGACACCAGGCACCCAGGATGACTTTTTTTTAAATCTATGAAGTAAACTGACATCTTAAACTAAAATTTAAATTGTAGGAGTTGAAATGAAAACAAAAGCAGACAAATCTGCGTCTGGACTCGTGTAAGGACGCGTCAGTCAGCATTTCTGCACACATCAAACATGTTTCCTGTCAGTCACTCTGACGGCTCAGCGTATCAAAGGTCAGCCACCTCCAGAGCCCACGCTCTTCACAGACACGCTTCGTCTCAGTTAGAGGAAAAAACACATCCAATAATAAACCTCCCTCCTCCTGGCCACGCCCCTCTCTTTCTTTCACATGCACACACTGCACACACTGCCAATCAACACGTCCTGCAGGTCTACAGTCTGAACCTGATCAGATTGTCTCCTGCGAGTCGTCAGCTAATCATGGTCGACCGGACCAATCATCAAACGGGGGGGGGGCTGCCTCCTAAAGAATAACCGGCTGTTCTGACTGGCTGTTTTTCATATTTGGGAGAAAGTTTGGTCCTACTCTGGTCCTCGTCGAGCAGAGGACTCCATCCTGCTTCTGACTTGATACTTTTTCCCACCCCTCCCTCAAAGATGAGAGTGCCTGAGCTGCAGCATCAGCAGCTCTCACAGACAACCTGGGGGGTGAGGTGGAGGGCTGGAGGGTCACACCTGCCCCCAGAGTGACCCCCGTCTCTGAAAACCTGCTTCTCAATCAGCGCCGTCCTGCACTGAGCAAAGCCCAGAACCGTGGTGGGAGGGTCAGATCCTCAGAGCTGTAGTGACCTTCCGGAAGCAGCGGTCAGCGTCTGTGCGAGTGCGAGTGTTAAATGCCCCTGATTATGCCCTCGCTCGGGTTTCACTGCAGTCAGATTAGCCACTTAACTTTCATCACTTTCTTTCTTTGGCTTGAAAACTGTGAAGTCTGCTGACGAGGCAGCCGGAGCCCCCATCACTCAGGGAGGGGGAACCCGAGCGAGCCCCGGGTGCACGCCCTCACCTCTGGGCTCTCAGGAAACCTCGGTGCCGGCGCATCCCCATGATGTTTAGAAGAACAGCGGCATGTGCATGCTTCACTGCCACGGTCTGCGGCATGGGACTGTGATGCTTGGCAGGAGAAGGCTAGCGTACCGGAGGCCGCGCAGGATTCGAACCGTTTATTTGAACTGTGCTGTCGTCCAAACAGTCAGCTGCCTCCCGTCTCCCTCGTCGAGCAGCAGCTTAAACTGGGATTGTGTTGTTGGTGGGGGGAGAACAACTTGATATCCCCCTTTGGGCAGGGGCTGCACTCAGCTTAGATTACTCGCTTTATGGAAACAATGCAGACTCTGTCCACAGCTCTCTGTTCAGTGAAGACGTGGGCTCACACAGACTCGGGCTTGGCCCGGGCTCGGGTGCATCTCAAGCGTGCAGCCTCTGAGCACCAGGTTCAGACAACACGGCTGACTGTAAATGGCCCCGCGGAGCTTCCAGCTCAGCATGTGACATCAGACCTGCAGCCTGCACCGGCCAAACAAGCTGCTTGTTTTTGGCTTGAAAAGCCGCCCTCCTTCTGGGACGGGGACTATACCTGACGTGTGGAGTCAGGAGGAGATGCTGGAACCTCCAGGAGGGTCTAAGATCTGTAGCAGATGGGATCACTGTGGGTTTAGGAAGATCTCTAAGAACACTGGCTAAATGCTGGTGACTTTGCATCTTCAGCAACAAGCCTTCAACAATAGTTCTGCCTCAGCCTCATGCATCCGTATGGTGCTGAGGGTTTTTAGGTTGTCCAGGCCCGTGGAGGGTCTGCTTCTTCAGTGCTTGTATGACCACCTCATGAGGTGCCATGAAAATGGAACGTACCATTGTCGTCTGTGTGGTAAGTGAAGTATTCAGTGCCGGCCTTGGGCATAGGTGACCTAGGCGGCCGCCAAGGGCACTATCTGCTGGAGATGGCACCAAATCACAATTAAATTTTTTTTACAGTTTGACAGGACACTCGTTTAATATAAAAATTAAAAGTAATAATCGAAAAACCTAAATAAAATAACTCAAAAGTTTGATGGAATCAATAACCCTGGTGCGCCCCTCCCTTCCTGACGCTGCCACTGTCTGAGCTAGGTTGGGGGGAGGAGAGGTGCGCGGCTGTTATGTTGCTGCAGCTGGTGCTTCATTAAAACTTTAAGGATGAAAAAACAGGGACAGCATAAAGGGAAAAAAAGGAGGAAAAACTGGCTCAAGTCGAGGTTTGTTGGTTTTACTTATTCTATGCTCAAGCTGTGAATGTGATGCATGAGTGCCAGTAGGACACCCACACAGACTACACTCGGACATTTTCACTCTACAAGTCACTGAGGGGTCTACGACCTGGTATTTTATGCGGGTCACATGCGTGTCCCATACAGGTTTGCCCATTTTTCACTTGCAGAGAGCCTATATTCACCCACAAGGCCAGATTTGACTAAAGCTGCGTTCACGTCGCTCTCTGTAACACACGGTCAAGCAACCACTTCCAATAAGAAGTCTATGGTAAATAAATGCACATACATGCGTGTTTTGGGCTTCCACGTTCAAAACTCTTGCGTTTGCGCATGTCTATTCAAGTTTCTGTTCAAGTTTCTACAAAACTTCAAACAGAACAGAACAGAACAGTTCTCAAACAGAACATTCGAGGCTGAAAATAATTAAGTTTATTTTAAAGTAGCAAAAAGTTTTGGACATTTTACATTTTTTTTGGCCAAACAGCAATATTTTTTTTCAAAATGCTTTATTTGGTTTAAATAAAATTGGCTCCAATTTAGCTCCATAAATTGTCCTTTCAAGGCTCCCACAGCTTTCACATCCACCATTCACACATTCACACAAACAGCCTCCACATATTATCCTTGAACTTCTCTGCTGTGAGGAGAAACAGTCTGAGCAGCTCATCTAACACCAGAGGGTGATGGTGAGCTAAATGTCTGACTGGTAAAACAATGAAACGTAGGCTGTGAAACATGAAAGTGTGCAGGATGAAAACACATGCAGAGGATCTATGGGCTGCTGCTAACAAACCCGGGTCCTGCTCTGTAGTCTTCTCTAATCTGCCCTGAGGCTCATCAGGGCTTTATTTCTGAACTGCATATTTATGAGCAGCAGTGGGTGAGAAGGGGGAAACTAACCTCTTCTCTAGTGGGAGCAATTAAAGCTGTGCTTTCATCAGTCCTGATCAGAGTCTTTGTGCTGCTGCTCTCTCAGCTGTTCTGGCTTTACAGGCTGGGTTTACACCTTCCTGCTCTGGCCCTACGTGAGCCGACAGTCGGAGGGAAAAACCCTTTCCCTCGACTCACTCCTTTACAAACGGAGGCAAAGCATCAACACTACACTAAAGTGCAAAATCTGAATGATGGGATAACGCGACGAACACATAACTGTGTTTATACAGTTTGATTTGAATACTGTGCAAAAATGGACTGCTTTAACTTGTTCTCGCCTCTTGGACATAAAGACTTCTGCTGTGTTATTGTTTATCTGCATATGGAGGAACAGAAATTACACAGGTGCACAGAAAGCAAATGGAAAATGTCCAAAGACTAGGATGGAGATCCCAACTGAATGTGACATCACTGAATCTACTGTAGACCAGTATGTTTATGATGAAAGAGTCAATATGTTGGGCTAAATTTAAGACGGATTTGTTATTTTTTACTTTAAGACGTCACACCAGCAACTGAACTGCATTTCTTTATTCATACTCACTTATTAGCATATTAAAAAGAGATTGTTTTCTCTATTTGTAGTTTTTTTGTAAGAGAATTGTTCCATCCCTGGTGAGATGCCTGTAAGAAAACCAGCAGACCTGCTGGTCAGGACCAGTTAGAAAAGTTTAAGGTAGTTTGACCTCCAGAGAGCAAAATATGATCAGCGTATAAACGAGCAGAGTGAACATTTGAATATTGAAAAATAACCCAAAATAAGTCAAACGTGACATTAATTATATCGACAGCATAAAAACAGTCTTTCTCCAGGACGTCTAGTTTCAGCAGAGTGGGAGGGGTTCATTAGAAATTCACCTCTGAGTTGTGGTCTGACTCGCGTCTCCTTTCATTTCCCATCATCCATTTGTTTACATGTGGGGTCTGCACACAGGTTTGACACTTACAGAGCCATTTGGGTTGATTTTTAACGGACCGTCACGACCCAGCAGGAGCCACGAGCTCTGGTCTAGAGAATGAAGACGCTGATTTGTATTTATGTTATTCTTCCTATTGTGATACGTATATAAATTAACTATTCTATAGCATAATAACAATACAAAAAAAAACATTTTTTCTAAATATGAAATAGTTTATAACTTTGACAGAAGTTCCTATGCCATCCTTTCAAAATAAAAGACCTCCTGTTTCATCTATGCAGCAAATTTAGAATAATGTGAGTAAAAAACAGTTCTGTTTTCAGTTTGTCGTGCAGCTCTGCCAGAAATGCATAAATCTAACAAACCAAAATTAAATCAGAGCTGTTTTTTAACTGTATTTTTGAAGCATAAGGGGGCGCCTAAAATTGTTCAAAAATAGAAAATCTGCCTAAAAACCTGAGAATATAAATTTTGGTTGAGCTTCAGATTGTGTTTTTTTTTGGTGGCAATCTCAAATCTGTCAAAATGCTGTTGCTCAACGTTTAAACTCTGAACTGCTTTATGGATTATTGGAACATTATGGATAGTATGATTGTCAGGGGCCTCACAGAGGGATGCGTGATGTTCTTCAAATGTTTGCTAATGAATGAAGAAAGCTTGAGTTCACTTTTTTCACTTTATTTTTCACAATTAAAATGAAAAACTTTTTTTTTTTTTAATGAGAGAGCCAAAATTGTGTGTGTGTGTGTGTGTGTGTGTGTGGGGGGGGGGCACAAATGTAGCTCCAGAACCTCAGGTTGCAGACCGCTGGTCTACACTCTCCAGCTAGCTTACAGCCCCTCACAACCACAGCCAAGCATTAGTGGTGGAACAAAAATAGTGAGCAACATCAGAGCTATCCAGCATGAGAGTGTGCAGTTTCAATCTTAATGATCTTTATAAATGTCCTCCATCTTGAGAAAAATGCCAGAAGAACATGTTAAAAACACTATTTTCATCAGAGTGGGTTTTTAAAGGGTAACCAAACAGGGTTGTTGGAGGCTGACTCCACCCACAGCTGAAATGTGAGTCAGAGGGGTGGGGCTTGGGGGCAGGACTGTTATCATTACTGGAGCTGCAGATCATGACATCAGACTTCTGAAACTTACATGGTTTGATCATCACAAAATTAACACACACGGTTTTTGACTATATTTTCTAGAATTTAACAGTTTTAGTTTACTTTGACAATAAAAACAGCACTTTTAAAGCCCCAATTATAGAGATCAACAAAAAAAAAAAAAAAAAATAGATCTAGGATTTGGTTACCCTTTAAACAAAGTTGCTAAAAACAGGTTGATTGTTTTTTTGTTTTCTGATCAGTTTCTCACAGAAAACACGACGCTTCAGGTCTTCACTGAATCCGATGCTTCTTCCACTCTGAAACGTGGGCAGTATCAGCGCTCTCACTGTAAGATGGCGCTAAAACTCCATCTCCGGTGCGCTCACTGGTACATATGACGCCATAAGGGCTGGCTAAAGTGGTCAGCTTCCTCTGGCAATGTCACCTCCGCCGCAGGGACCGTCGGCCGACACGAGTGTAATTGGTCTGAACGCATCAACAGAGCGCTGGGAATTGCTGCTCTCCACATGCGGAGTGCGCATGTGTGCGTGGGTCTCTGACCCTGTTAATGCTGCGCAGTTGGCAGGAGAGCGGCTAATGCCACACTGGATCAGAGGACGCCTGCAGCCGAGCGGCGAGAGGCTCTCCTGGGATGAAGAGAGTGGTGCTTTCAACACCTCCACCTACAGCTCGGTAGCTGATGGCGTCTTCATGTCCAAATTTGACAAGGCGAGAATCATGAAAAAACCGTCCTGCTAAACTAAAGAAAATTGTGCCTTAAGAGGGGTCCTTGTTCACTCCTGACCCTCAGAAGGATTTGATGGAGGCCACAGATTTGATTCTTCCTCACTCCTGTTTCTTCCTCCACACACAGCAGAACACAGCCGTGTTCCCATCTGAGCGGAGTGTGGCGCTGCCTCACATCCATGCGGGGCACCAGCAGGAAATCGGAGGCCTTTCCCTTTGATCTCTGGACTTCAGCCCATTTAAATGTTTGTGTTTGAGATGTAGACCTTTAATTTTGGCCAGATGAGTTCCAGGCTCTCTGGGTTTAGCGTGGCATGTCGGATACAGGAGTGTTTACACAGTCTCCCTCCAGCTCACCCGGTGCTGAAAAATGTGCATTAAGATGGATGGATTTACTTAGTCTCTAACCTCGGGGAGCAGCCAGACAAACTCTCAATGACCTCTTTGTGTTACAGGAGGGAAGCGAGGCCGTCTGGAAGCTCTGCAGAGGGAGTTGGAGCATCAAGGGCCCCGATGCTGCAGCTGCTCGTCAGAGCTGGGCTCTCCAGCTCACAATAAAGTAGTTACTCCCAAAACATTACTGGAATTTCTTGGGTGGAATAAAATATTCATTCTCAGATCATAAGAATTTATCACGCATGTCCCAAAGTCAAAGCTCTCTGGGTCATTTTATTTTATTATTAATGACCAGATGTTATCTTGCTCTTATTTCTAACTAGTATAAATTTAACAAAACATATTTTTATGGAGAGTGAAATATTGAAAGTTATTTAAGGTTTAAATTGATCAATTCTGGAATAATATTACTGCTTATTTATCATTTATAAGTACAGAATGTTAAAAGGTTTCGGTTTTAAAGTTTTTATAATTGTCATTCTGCTCACTTTTTGAATTATTTTAGAATTGACTGAGGTTTTTTAGGCTGTTTTGCAGTTTTTCTAATATATCAACAACATGCTAGCTGTTTTGGCTAACCTAAGTTTTTTAGGGTGTTGTGGTATTTAGCTACTATTTTTAGCCAGCTATCAGCTTCAGAATCTTCAGAGGCCAAATTCATCTTACAGCATTCACACTAACATTATTGCAGGTAATGCTATATATCTGGTTCATCTTCTTCTTTTCCTTTACCCTTCAGGGGTCGCCACAGCGAATCAGTAAATCTATAAAATCTAGTTCATAATTATAGTAAAACATTACTGTTTTAATTTTTTAAACATTCAGTTTTAGTTGTTCATTAAATGTTTATCCTGTTAGGTCTGCGACGTAAGCTGTGTTTTTTCACCTGTGAGATTGATTTTGAGACTCTTACACTAAACTAGTAGTCTGTAGCAGAAGTCCTTAAGAAATACAAGACTTTGTATTTATCTTATTGTTACATTTATGATAAATATAAATAAACTATTATATTTTTGGCATAAATAATACAAACTTTAAGAGAAAATTGATCATTTTTTCCAAAAATAAGTTCTTGATTATCAAACCATCACTGCTATTGTGCTTTGGAGTCTCACAGAGTGAGAAGTTATTTGACTTTTTTTTTTTTTTTTTACTTTACTTTCCAGTTAAACTAAAATCTTTGTATTTTTCTTTACCCAGAGAGCCATAACGGAGGGGTGGAAGAGCCTGATGTGAGACTGCAGACCTCTGCTCTGCAGTCTCAGCTCTGGGCTGCATCGATGGCTGATGGGAATGTGAGTTTCATGGAAAGTCTTCATAGGGAGGAGAGTGGACCAAAAGCAGCAGAGCACAGTCAAACTGCTGGATTCATGAGCTATTTCTCAAAACACCTGTGGCCTTTAAATATCAAAAGCGTCGTTTTGCCTGGAATCAATTCAGAACCCAAACCAGGTCCAGCTGTTCTGCCTGGACCTCTCTGTGACCCTGCAGTCTGGAGGCAGAGAACGGGTTTTCATGAAGCAGGAAGGGCCGGTAGCAGGCGGGTCATCCTTCCACTGTGCATCAGGTCAAGTTCCAGCGGCAGCCGTGATTTCTCCACACAGACGGCTGAGGTCAGCAGGAGGGCAGAGCAGCAGGCCCGGGGCAGAAAACCAACACTGGAGCTGCGAGAGGCCAGCCCTCTCTTTCCAGTCCACTGAATAAGTTAGGAAGCTGCCAGGGTGATTTGTGGCGTGATTGCTGCTCTCTATATCACTTGAGATTACAGCAGGTGGCGGCTCACAGCCTGGAAGCACACATGGCTCTAACACCCGTCCTCCTCCCAGGAAACAGAGAGAATGAGGCACGGAGAGAAAACAAGCGCTCCGCTCCCTCCCACACAGCAGTAATATGCTCACAGGCAATTCTGCTGCCAGCACAGCTCTTTACGACAATCCAGGGAGCTCTTCTGCTCTGATATCTGCCACTAAAGTTCACCTTTGTGTCTCTCTTTCCACTATTTTTTTAAACAACGCCATCAGTGCTGCAAATTACACCTTCCACACAGCACATTATTCTCTCCCCCAGTGACAGACGTACTCAAGCCTGACACACTTCAGCGGTGCCACTCTTCACGCCGCCGTCAGCCCTGGGTCTGGCTGCGGCGGCGCTTCATTGTCACATTAAAGCGTGGAGGAATTCATCCTGAGAATCTGTGCACTCCACTTCACCCCCCCACTGCAGACGCAGCTGCAGGAGACGTCTCAGGAGGGAATTGATTCTCCGATCTATCCACCAGATGAATTCTTCAGAAGAAACCTCAAGGACTCCTCTGCTGCCGCGCGGCCTGAAACCCCTCCCACCATCAAGCCCTTCCTGGCTGACTGCTGCAGTATGGGCTTCAGGCTGAGACCTCAACCTTATTTCATTCAAACTACAATATTATTAATTGCGTAAAATAATAATAATAATAATAAAATACGAGTGGTTTAAACTCCCCCTTTAATGAAAATCCTGTTTTTAGAGTTTTTATCATGTCTGTGTGTCATTTTTCTTCTGAAAGAGAACAAATGTAATTAGAAATTATTTAGTTTTTACATTTCTGAGTATTTCTCCTTTTAAATCAATCAAACAGTCTTGGACAGTCTCTGTTTTTCCTGAATCATCTTCTTTCTGCTGCACATGCACTAAACCCTCATCTGGTCCGGCTAGCGTGTCTAGTTCAGGTTCTGGAGAAGAGAAGATGCTATCTTCACATTGACTGCAGTCAAATGAGCCGCCGTTCACATTTCTGTGCTCCAATCAGCCGTCACTGGATTTTTGGTGTGACTTTCATCCAATACTTACGGTAGCAGGGCTGAGAACGCTGGAAAATCTCCACCAGACTCCACGGAGCTTCTTGATGTGACCACGGAAATGTGAACGGCGGCTCATTTGACCGCAGTTGGAAAGGCTTGTAAATGAATGAAAGAGCATTTGGATGTTAGCTTTCATTATTTTCTGCTCTGAGAAACCAATGGATTGAATGGATTGATCACAGCAACGTCAAGAAACATCAAAGAGTCTTTGGAACTGAAGGAGAAAGAATCAGGATTTTGGAGGAAGTTCTGTCCATGAAGATCTGAGCTGACATCCGGATCAGAACCATACGGATGGACATTACCCAGATTGATGGAGGTTTTTATGTAGCAGCGGTGAAGATTTATGCTAGAGAGACACAGAGCTATCATAATCAGACAGGGGAGATCAGGGGCGGGGCTGTTCAGTTCCAAAAGCCACGCCCCCTCAAAGGAGATTTTGGAGGGTTTGGAGGCTTCAGATCAACATGAAAAATTGATTTTTAAGACATTTAGGTTGTGGGATTTTGGTTAAAATTTTGATCATCATAATTAAAACACTACTGGGAATGTTTTTAATAAATAAGCAAATATCATAGAGGGACTTTAAATCTCCTAGTTTCAGCCAGACTGCAATCACTGATGAGAACCTGATAAATGGAACAGCAAAACCTTTAAAATGTCATCAAGTATTATCTTATTCCTCCTGCCTGGCCACAATGAGGAAACAACGCGGAGCCGGCGCTCTTCATTAAACGCCTCAGCCGAGTGGCGCTGACAGAACTGTGACGAATGAGAACGTAACCAGGTGACATCCACGCCTTTGGACACAGCGCCTTTAATCGTGTGATGGATCTGTCCGCGGGGCTCCGAGGTGACTGGAGGTGCTGGTTTGTCATCATCAGTTTCTGCACTGGAGCCTGATCCCTGAACTGCAGTCACAGCACTAATAAGGGCTTGGAAGCAGCTTCAGAGAAGCAGCCAGCAGACAAAAAGAAAACAGGTCAGCCAGCTGACAACCACAGTAATTAGTGATAACATTTAACCACTCTTAGCTAATGAAATCTATTCCTGGACAGAGTGAGAGGGAAGGGGAGGCAGACGGTACAATCCAAGGCTTTTTTTTAACAAATATATTTTCTCTTTCACTCTTTAATCGCCTTCATCAAAGGACATAAACACTGGAGCTCTGGAGTTAAAGGGTTAGCGTACAGTAAATACCTGAGGGGCAGAATATAATAAAAAATGTTGTTTTAAAACGTTAAAAATATGACTATTATTGAATGCTAGAACATCAGAAAATCTCAACTGTGATTTTATTTCTTCTAATCTGCTTTTTATTCACACATTATGATGTAATTTCTGAAAAATATGCCTTTAATCCATATTATGTCACACACAAGAGTTTTAAGCTTGAATTTAACAAACAGGATCTAAGTTGTAGATGAGACCGTTGACTTGGAGCAAAACTTCCCCCGCTTCCCATCATCCATCTCTTTATGCTTTCTCCTGCTAGCTTACTGCTTAAAACACTGAGCAGTATCCGAGTTATCCAATTGAACAGTTTAATTCAGATAGATCAAAGTCAAGGCCCGGGGGCCGGATCCGGCCCTCCAGGTCATTCTATTTTATTGTTAATAAAGACCCGATGTTATCTTGCACTCATTTCTAACTTGTATGATTTTGACAAAATATGTTTTTATGTAGAGTAAAATATTGAAAGTTATTTAAAGTTTAAATTGATTTATTCTGGAATCATATTCCTGCCTTTGAATTGTGTGAACGCTTCAAAGCATTCACATTCTAGTGATCCTGTTTCTCTTTATTATTAAGAGAAGTTTATTATTTTGAAGTTTTAAAAATTAGCATTCTGCTAGCTTTTTGGACTATTTTTGCATTTACTAAGATTTTTTTAGGCTATTTTGAGGTTTAGCTAATATTTCAGCTACATGCGAGCTGTCTTGGCTGATTTAGGCTTTTTTTCAGTTTTTTAAGTTGTTCAGGAGTTTAGCTATTTTTTCCAGCTGCATGCTAGCTGTTTTGGCAAAGCAAAGTTTTTTTTAAATGTTTTTTAGGCTAATTTGGCATTTAGCATATATATTAGCTGGCTATCAGCTTCAGTGCTTTCTGCTATCATCTTCAGCTTTTTTAGTTATTAATTTCAGCTTTTTCAGTTCTCAGCACTAGCATCTTTAGCGGCCAAATTCAGCTTACAGCATTCACACTAGCATTATTTCAGGAAATGCTATATATCTAACTCATGTTAAACAGTTACAGTTTTAAAAATGTACTTTCGGTGTGTTCAATCAATGTTGATCCTGTTCCGCCCGTGACTTAAGGTGTGTTTTGGATCTTGGCTCCTTGTGTGATTGATCCAAACCCCTGGTTTAGATCCAGATTCCAGCTCAAACAGGGAAAACAAAGACGCTCATGGATCTATTTGTCTGCCAGTGGATGCATCAGAATGGGAGCTTGTGACCCGCCCGTCACAAATACAATCTTTATTTAAGGACCATTTTTTCTTCCTCTCCTGAATACAACGATTTGAATAAAGAAATACTCAGAAGTGCATTTCCAAGCTAATTTCTCTTCTATTATCACAAAAATTCCACCATTTTCATTGGAGTTGGTCTTAACTACTCCCTTACAGACATATACATGTATGCTTGTGCACACGCTGACACACCTGTAGTAATGATCACTAAATGAAACCTTCCTGCTCCTGCTTTAGTCTGTTTTTCTGACTGTTTCGTCCTGAAGTCTGAAACATAAATGCAAAGCCATGCAACTGTTGTGAAGCTCAGCCTTCATCAAAACAGCAGAGGACTTTCTCTGGGATTCTTCTACTGTGACAGGCATTAGCATATGGCAGCAGAGGCTGGTAAAAGAAAAGAGAGTGTATTTAAATTGAAATAGGGGCCAAGAGAGCGGTCTGCTGCTGCAGGGAGAAAGCATATTTTGTGCGGCGCTTCCCAAGTCGGCCCTTTCATTGAGGGGAGATGGGGCGGCTCTGTGTTGATTTAGGCTGCACAAAGGAGGCCTTGATCCTTTCAGGGGATCCAAATCAGTGGAAGGAGAAGCACGTTCAAAAGGAAACCTCTCTGTCAAGCATGGCCATTGAGCTCTCCCCGGTGCACACCACAAATCAGGCCCTGGAGGAAATCAAAGCCCACAATGTGGGAAATGTGGATGGAGGTCTGAGCAGGGGAGAGTGCGGGGACACGAGGAGCCCCGGTGGGGGGGCTACAAGAGGCTATCATCAGCAATCTGCCCGGTTTCAAACAAAGCCCTTAAGGGGTCATAACCCTGGACTCTGAGCCTCACTCTTGCTTTGCACGGTAACTCCCCCCATTACAGAGGAATGTCCATTCACGCGGGGCAGCTCCATTATCCCCGAGCCCAAGAAAAGAGAGCTGCTTTTAACAGCAAATTAGTGACTTGATAATGGGGTCACATGTGGTGTTGGCACACTGAGGCCATAAACAGATGCCTCTGCTGCCCCACATCATTCCCTGCAGCATCACGTCAGCCTCTTCCTGCTCCGGCACAACAAACACACACACCCAGCAGCTTCCAGGATGATGATGATGAAGAAGAAGATGCAAAAACATAGATACCTTTAACTGCAGCTGTGTTGAAAAATTTCTCTGAGCTGGCATCGGAGACCTGGAAGAGAGGAGAACCCAGTGAATACAACAACACAAAAAAACGACCAACACTTTCCCCCAAAACCCTCAAAGTTCCCCTTCAGCTGAGAGGCTGGAGGTGGTTCTGGTTCAGGTGTCACTGAATATTCTACCAGATCTGATCGGATCAGTAATTCCAGCTTCACTGAGAGAGCGGGTCATTTCTGCATGTCTCCGTGCACGCCTGCTTTCATAACATTCATCAGGACATTTGAACGTTAGCCCGAGACAAAACAAGAGGACGTTTGCGTTCTGGCCGCTTGGTGGCGCTGTTGCTCCGTGGCAGAACTGCTGTTCGCGCACAGACATCACCAGCGCCTGCAAACACAATGTGCACCAAAAAAGAAAAATGAAAAGCAGAAATCACGGATGAATTGTGTTCAAGCCGTGACATTCCGGTCCTGACGCTCCGATAGTGGATCCAGTGAGAAGCAAACGGTCCATTCTCGTTCGGCTTCCAGAAGAGTCGAATTTTCACTGAATTAATTTCTATATTGGAGAGAATTGCGCCCTAAAGTCCAAGCTGAGCGGTGCGCTCTTCGACGCAAATGTTCACATCTAGAATGTCATCAGGATGACTAAAACAGGGCAAACGTTGATCCAGTGACAGCTGTCTGTGCGCTCTCATGCTGCGCGGCTGCTGACAACATCCTGGTACCCACTTCGTTCTGAAATCAACCTTTTTCCTGAACTTTCAAATGCGCTGTTTTCGTTTGCAGCGTGCGCGCAAAAATACCTGCAATATGAATGACAGCAGCAGCAAATCCTAAAACATGTAAATTCTGGTGGTTTTTCCAAGAAAACTGAACACAATTAACGCGTATCCGAAAGCGCGCGTACCTTTCATTTGGCAGAAAGAAGAAGAACCGGAGAATCACTTTCTAAGCGGCCCAGTTTCACATTCTGCTTCTTTAAGAATATAATCCACCCGAGGGTCTGCAAAGTCTACTCCGCTTACTGCACGGGCAGCCATGCAGAGGGAGGAAAGCCTTTCCAAGAAAAAAATCCAAAGCCCTTCACAGCTGAACCGCTTGGACAAAGAGAACCATGTGTTGTCTCAGGAACGCGTCTCCAAACGCGCTGAGGGCAGAAGAAGGCGGGAATCCCTCGATCCACTTCCCCCCCAAACAAATTCGGTTGTATTTGTCAGATGTTCGAGCAATCCAAACAAGCAGGATCCGTGCGGGTTTGTCCGTGCGCAGAGGGGCTGCGTCCGCTGGAGCAAACCAACCCAACAAAGCGCACGGACGCTTTCCTCTGCGGTGACAGCCGAGGACCAATCACAGCGGCAGCAGGCGAGAATTCTGCGACTGCACAGCCTGTCTGACGCGCTCCCTGCCAAGGATCCCGGTCACGGGCGCGCAGAAGCCTCTCCCCATCCGCGCTCAAGAGCCGGACAAGCTCCCATTCATCCAGCGACGGCGCGCTGCTGCTGCTGCTGCTGCTGCCGCTGCTGCTGCTGCCTCCACGGCCGGGTCCTCCCACTTCCTGATTCCAGGCGCACTTGGATTCAACCTTTGCAGCGCTCCTTCTAAAAGAAGAGTTCCTTCCAGGGGCGCGCGCGTGGATCTTTTGCGTAAATTGTGCGCAAAAAGGGAAAAAGAGCAGCGCTCCAAAGATTCATAAAGTGGGAGAGAGACAGAGAGGGAGAGAGGAGAGCGGGGAAGAAAGGAGCGGATAGAGGGAGGGAGGGAGGGGAGAGCTGGGTAGAAAGATATTCTTTCACTCCATGCAGAGTGAGATGATGTCAGCCGCTAATGAATTCCCCAGTAGGGTGCTGCTACCGCAAGAAGAGGAAAAACAAAACGCTCCTTTATGAGCAGCGTGCAGCCCTCTCGCAGCCCACAGGCGCCGGCTTCCATGCAGCACAGTGGCCTGATGGGAGGTCAAATGGAAATATGAAAGACACCTTGAGTTGGAGCTCTGCAGCCCCCCATGACAGGAGGAGCCAGCCTCCACCTCAGATGATCTCGATGAAGGAGTCATTCTGCAGCTTCAGTTGTGTTCTTCTCCAGTGTCTCAAACCAAAGACCTCAGAAGAACATTTTCAATGTAAACATAATGCAAGGTGGCTCAGCAGATCATCTGTTCCTGCTCCAAACTGTCTGTGCAAACTTCTCTTCTTGATGCTGCATCACAGTTTGAAGAAGCCAAATCTCATAAACTGACAAAAACAGATTTTTCTCCTCATTAATTTCCACATTAATCTGTCAGAAAACATTGGTTTGATATATTATACATCCTTTCAGTGTGAATGAGGGTTGCTGGTCTCATGTTGGCTCAGAGGTTCAGGCAGAAAGAGCAGAGCTCCTTTTCATTCATGCAGCCAAACAGCTTCAGATCATCCGAGAGAACATCTTTGATAACCTCAGTCAGGCCTTTGGCTTCAAACCGCCATGACTCACTCCCTCCTCTTAGATTTATCACACTCGCTCTGTTAAACATCTGAACTGCAGATTAGAATAAAATCACAACCAGGCATCAGGTATGCATTATGTCTCCTATATAATAACATATTTATTTATAAAAAAAAGTTTGAAATGTCCTTCATTTGTTGAACTTTGTATAAAAACATTATTACAGTGACCTGAGAATTATTATTCTGATGAACAAAATGAATCATTTTCTGGTCGTTTTACTGTGTCTGCTCAGACATGTCTCATTGTTTTTATACCATTCCAATATGGCGTTTCTCTTTACGGATCTAAGGAATCAGCCTGCATGTCATCTCTAGTGATTGTAACCTCATTGGTTGAGACGATGTGTCAGTATCACGGTGGTTTGACTTCAGAAAGCAGGACAGGGATGGAGTCACGCTGAGAACCACAGTGCTGCTGCTGTTTTCACACAGTCTCATTATCAGGCGGAACAACAACCACACATCCGCTGTTAACGCCACACAACAAGCTATTAGTATGCAGCTCTCACATGATGCTAGTTTGTGTTCAAACTAATGACAAGGAACGCTCGATCAAACATTTTCACTTTAGGAAAGAATTTGTGTGGCATGACACAAAAAAGCCAGAATGTTTTTCTGGGCTGTTCTGTCTGTCCTGAAGGTCTGAAATTTAGACTATCACCTTTACATGGACGGAGAGTCATTCAGTAATTTTGGATGCTGTTTATGTTTATGGCTGGGCACTAATATGAACCTTCCTTCCTGCTCGTCGAGCCGCTTTCCTCCTTCACAATCTACTGGAATTATTGTTGGAAAAGTTACAGTAAATCAAAGAACACAAGCACTGGAGGTCAGGTGTTAAAGGGTTAAGTCAGGGGTCCCAAAACTACAACAGGCCCGCCTCAACATTTGGCCCAACCCCCACACACACTATCAGAAATGCAGTTTGAGATCCACGTTATTATTATTTTTCTTCTGTATGTTTTTTGGACGTCTGCAGCTTCAGCTCATTCAGCTATTAAAACATTCAGCTCTTTTCTTTTTTCAACTGTTTTAGGAGTTACTAAGGGTTTTTAGGCTATTTTGGAAATTGGCAAGTATTTTAGCCACAGGCTAGCTGTTTTGGCTAATTTAGGCATTTTTCTGTTTTGAGGCTAATTTGGAGTTTAGCTAATATTTATGCTACATGTTAACTGTTTTGGCTAATTTAGGATTTTTTTCAGTCTTTTAGGCAAATTTGGAGTTTAGCTAATGTTTTTGCAATATGCCACCTGTTTTGGCTAAATTAGACTTTTTACTAATGCTAGCTTTCAGCTTCAGCTAGTCAGCTATTAGCTTCAGTAATTTTACTTATCAATTTCAGCCTCTTCAGCACTTCATCATCAGTGACCACATTCAGCTTACAGCATTTACACTATCATTATCGTGGCTAATTCTACATATCTAGTTTTTAGAATGTTTTAGTATTATTTTTTTATGAAGATTCCAGAAATAATGTCTTTTTAAATTTAGCTGTATGTGGCTTTCTGGAAAACCATAAATGTTTACATTTAGGCTGTGATTGTTACATTTTTTTCTGTTACCGACCCTTGCCCCACGTCAGAGAAGACAATAGTTGTGTGGCCCTCATTGGAAAATGTTCGGGGACTCTTGGGTTATGTAAATCAGATGTTCAGTTGTGTAATTGATTCATAAACAAAGTGATGACCAACATTGCAAAATCTGAATATTAAATAATCTGATCAAGATCGTTTTTCAATAGATAAATAATCTTAGTTTTTACCGCATTGGTAGATTTTTGCAGTATTTTTTACTTGTTTCTATAGAGGGTGTTATTGCAGTTTGCAGCAGAACAAACTTGACTCCTTCATATTTGTAAATCAGTAAATGTGTTGCACAAACTAGATGACAGTTGGTGTGAAGTTGATCCTTGGTCAGGGGGTCAGCTGAGGATGTCATCAGCTGCAGGAGTTTGCTCCTGTACTGTCAGAGGGAACATGTCACCCCGATGATGGAGGAAACCTGAGCATAGATCATCCAGACGGAGGGAACAGAATTTCACTGCAGTCTATCAAACAGGCTAAAAATAAGATGTGGAGCATAAGCTCTGACCTATAAGAAAGGCTGAGGGGTTAACCCCTGAATGACTGAATCATTTACAAAACAGTGTGAGCTCATTCTTCACAATAATCCATGTGGACCATCAGGCTGCTGTAACCCAGATAATAAAAACAGATAAAGCTTTTACACCTTAGAGACAAAGGTTCTAATCCAGGAGTCGGCAACCTTCAACTCTGAAAGACCCTTTCAAAGTGATTTCTCTCTGACTACAACCTAGTAGAAGCCACACAACCCTTTAAGAAACTAAGACACTGATTTGTATTTATGCTATGAATGTTTATGTTGTTGTTGAAAAAAAAAACACAGAAAAAACAAAGAAAATACCCTTTCTTTAAACTTTTGACGGAAGTTCATTTCAAAATAAAAGACACCCCTTAACATATGATCATTCTCATCAGTAAAAGTAGTAGCAGCAAGTATAATTTCAGCAGGGATTAAATAAAATTTTTTAATGTCACTGTTGTTGGTGCATCTCTGTAAATGTAACAAACCTAAATGAAATCCGATCTAATCAAGTGAGCCCTGTTAGCGAACTCTGCTGTAGCATGCTAGTGAGCTCCTCTGTATTGGGCTTGTGAGCTCCGCTATAATATGCTAGCAAGCTCTGCTGTTGTATGCTAACAAGCTCTGGTGCTGTATGCTAGCAAGCTCTGCTGTTGTATGCTAGCAAGCTCTGCTGTTGTATGCTAGTGAGCTCCTCTGTATTGGGCTTGTGAGCTCCGCTATAATATGCTAGCAAGCTCTGGTGCTGTATGCTAACAAGCTCTGGTGCTGTATGCTAGCAAGCTCTGGTGCTGTATGCTAGCAAGCTCTGCTGTTGTATGCTAGCAAGCTCTGCTGTTGTATGCTAACAAGCTCTGCTGCTGTATGCTAACAAGCTCTGCTGCTGTATGCTAACAAGCTCTGCTGCTGTATGCTACCGAGCTCCACTACAGTATGCTAGCAAGCTCTGCTGTTGTATGCTAACGAGCTCTGCTGTTGTATGCTAGCAAGCTGATGAAGAATCAGACCAGCAGCTGATGACTAAATCATGCTGAGCTGAGTTTCAGTTTGTTTATGATCTGTCTGAAAACGGTGTAAACACAGTGTTTATGAAAGGCTCAGATGATGATAGAAATAAGCTTCAAGTTTTGATTCTGTTAAGACAAACGCTCATTGTGAGAGCGATGATGTCATCACGTTGCTGCTGTGCTCCGTGCGTGTAAGTGCGCCGCGGCGTTTGTCAGCTGAGAGGAGAAAGTTTTCCATTGGCTGTTCATTGATGGATCAAGTGAGTTTCTGTTTCTGTACGTTTTTTTTTAGCTGTTTTGCTTTTGTTGAGTCAGTAATGCGCAGCTAAATGACGCTAATAAGGCAATAACGAGCACAGAGCGCCCGTGAGCGCGCATGAGTTCTGTAAATGTCTTTCATTTAAGTTACAAATTGAGTTTGTATTTGTGTTTATTTACAAGTGTGGTGCCACAGTAGGTTCCCTGTCAGAATGTGTATCCCCAGTTTCAGAGATCCTTGATTTTGTTTTGTAAACTAATATTTTTTCCCAAAATGATAAAAAGTAGATCAATGATCACAATGGACTACTGTGGAGCTTTTGAGAGTTTGTTTTCATATTTACATTTTCCCCAACATATTCTATGTAGAACAACAGTTTTTTGAGTAAAAAAAACTCCCTTTGTTAGATTAATTTAGGAAAAAAACATGATTAATGAAAGTGACTAAATTATGGAAGCATTTAACAATACACAATTATTAAATATTTGTTCTTTCTACTCATATTATTTGGGGCACAGATTCTGGCTGGATCAGCAGATGTCTGACAGAATCCATGTTCCCTTTCGTTTTACGGAGAATATATGGTTAAAAAAATCAAACATGCCAGTAAACTCACAAAAGCCCCAGAATAAAGTCTGTCGTAATCATCCACCTTCTTTTTATGCTTTTAGGGACAAGATATGAGTGTTATGAAACCGGCCAATGAAACCGGGTTGATCGTGGTGTCAATCACAAACAGCTTAGAAAAACTAAAACCTCACCACACACTGAATAGATCAAAATGATGCTTTTTTACAAATGTGTTTCATTTTCTAAAAACTAGGTGATGAAATCAGCAGCAGTGAGTGGACAGATGATGATGAGAGCATCATGAACATCAACCCTCTGGTGCTGAAGCTGCAGGAAACCAGCAGCTCCTCCTTTCTGTTGAACATCAGTTTGAGAGGAAGAACCGCTGAGGTCCAGACAAAGTCATTCCCACACAGATGCTGAAACTCTGACCAGAGGTGGTAAATGAGTGTCAACGCCGAAGATTTTCACAATAAAAGAGCCTGACTCAAATGCGGAGAATGCAGCATTCATCTGTGTCTGCACAAAAACAGCAACTGCTTTACTGTAGACTGAAACAATGTACAGCCGCTGCTCCGACACTGAGTTTTGGCGAATTTAAGCTTTTTCAGTTTTTTAGGCTAATTTGGAGTTTAGCTATTTTTTCAGCTGCATGCTAGCTTATTTAGCCAACTTTAGTTTTTTTTTTTTTTCTTTTAGGCTAATTTGGTATTTAGTTAATATTTTAGCTGGTTATCAGCTTAAGTGTTTTCAGTTATCAAATTCTGCATCTTCAACTATCAACACTAGCATCTTCGGTGGCTAAATTCAGCTTACAGCATTCACACTAGCATTATTGCAGGTAATGCTATATATCTAGTTCATAATTACATAAAAAGGTTGCATTTTTAAAGTTAAAAAATTGTTTTAGAGTATTCAATAAATATTTATTTAAAAAATACCTAAGGTGTGTTTTGGATTTTGGCCCCTTGAATGGTCGAGTTTGACACCCCTGCTCTAAATAATGCTAAGAGGTTTTAAGGAAGCCGTCAGCTCTCATTAATGCGAGAAACTCCTCCAATGCTCTTCACAGTCACTCAGAATGACTTCAAAGGTAATTAAGAGGATTAAAACACATGATTACTCAGACCAATGGGGAAACATTTGAATCCATTGTGTTTCAGGGGCTGTTTTCATTGAATACATTAAAAACTATTGAAGCAAAAAAAAAAAAGAGAGAGAATGTAAGGGTTTAAAGTAAAGAAGGATGTTTGAAAAATTCTTCTCATGTTATTGACGCTAATGAAGGAGAAAGCTGTGGAAAATCTCTAATTCCACATGTTTTCTCTTCTGCCAGCCATTAATGTTATTGTGTTATAAACATAATGTTTTTTTCTGTGCAGCCAGCCTTATCTCCTGGAGCCTGCACCAGTTTGTCAATGACAACTGCCTCTAATCTCCTGACAAGCGCCGCTGACAGGCCCTTTCTTCCCAGTTCCTCAGACACATAGCCAGACATAAATTAATCTGTCACTCATTGCTCACAATAACGCAGGGATGACACACACACACACACACACACACACACACACAGACATAAAAATCATTTGGATTTTCAAACTCTTCACACAAACTGGGACACAACAGCACATTTAAGGTGGAATTTTTGGGTTAAAATCCATCCGTCAAACATCCTGACAGAGAAAACAAGACATGTGTGATCTTCTGAGGTATGAGACCAGGATTCTTGAGAACGTTGAACGCTCTAAACATGAGACCTTAGCGGTAAGCACAGCTGTCTGAGCCCACAGACACAGAACTGAAATCACATCAGGCAGTTAAAGAGCGGAAAAGCCGGCTGTTAAAAGCCAGAGCAGACTATGTTATCTGCTTATCTATATCTGCTGATCTCCCTATGGTCTGTGGAAGCAGGCTGAGGCCAGAGGAGTTCAAGATAAATGGCCCGATCAATGGCGGACATTATCAGGATCTGGTCGGCATTAATCAGATTCAGTGAACGCTGTGGAAGCAAGAAGTGGCCTGTGAGGAGCAGGCGGTCTGCTGCTGGGGCCACCAGCCGTACCGACGGTCCCATTGGTGGGACTCACTGTGGAAAATAATGCAGACAAGTCAACCGCTTTGACTGTTTTCCAGATTCAAACGATCTGCTCTGGAAAATGGAGAAGCTGGCGTGGACGGCCAAGCTGTGACGTTGACGTTCTATCGTTCCTCCGACTCCAGAGACAAAAGAAGCTGCAGGTTAAACATGAGCGACTTCTATTCGTTAGTATAGAGTTTTCATTGAAAGTGTCCGCTTGAATGAGCGCCGATGCAGCCGGTGTGTGAGCATCTACAGAAGTTTGACAGGTCGCTGCGACACATCAGCCAATCAGGAACTCAGCTTTGGGTACGTGACATTTTCAGTGACCCGATCAGAGGTAAAATACTAATCCAATGTGAGTGTTTTTGTCTTATCGCAGCGCTGCGGTTCTCTGGCTGTAGCCAGACAGACTCCTGGACTTCAGTGGAGCTCGCTCAATACGCCGGCAGACAGACAGCCGCTGCAGGGAGTCGGGGCAGCCTGCTCAGGTCTCCTGAACTCTGATGTTTTACTTATTTTTGTCAAAGTAATAATAAAAAAGTCTCTTATTTTCCCCCTCTTGGGTTAATGCTGGACAGCCTTCAAACTCAGTCACAGAAACATCGCGGAAGTGGTTGTCATCAGGACACGCCCCTCCGAGTGAGATACAAGTCTCGATAGCAAGAAAATATTTGAAGGATTTCATTTTTTGTAGAACTCCTCAATTAGTAAACCAACATAATGTGTGTCTTCTATTCATTGCAAGTGTGACATTCACAGACACTGCGGCCCCTCACAAGTTTGACAGGCGGCGAGTAGCAAATTTGCTGTGAAAGAGGGGCAGGACACTGGTTGTGGAGCCCTAAATTAATGGAAACAGCCAGCATGTCAAAAAAAAAGAAAAAGCACCAACAAATCCAAACGACAATTTTTCATGCGGAGACCTTAACCATACGTCAGAATGTGACGACCTGGGAATGAGAATGTGTTGATTTGGGAAAATGTAGGCATTATTATTACTACTGAAGTACCAAAATTGGCACCGATTAGGAACCGAATCAAACCCAATCAGTGGCCAACCCTATATGCAATGCCCTGTGACAAACTGGTGGCCCGTCCAGTGTGCACCCCGCCTTCAACCAGCAGTAGCCAGGACGGGATCTGTCAACTCTGAGACCATGAAGGGATGCGGCAGGTCAAGGAAAGCTAGATTACATCCAATATTAACCCGTTTAGACCTTTCAAAATAAGGTATATGTTTTCTAGAAAACGCAATAGAGAAGTGCTACATCAAAAACCAAAAGTATTGGAGATTAAACCTGATTTTAGATTTTCTGTTCTTAATTCTTTAATTTTGATTTCAGAGGAGCAATGGGAGAAAGGAGCCAAGAACAGGATAGGATGTAAAGGAGGAAGTAGAGAAAAAAGAGTGGAGACGAGAACACAACAGGAGACGATGAGAGACAGACAAGATGGGGAGGGAGAGGAAGACAATTAGGGGAGGGGGTGAAACAGAGGGGAAAGAAACAGCCTGCTGCCTTTTTAAAAACAGGAAATCACCACGAGGCATTGGATTATAACCTGTCTGAGCCTCTGCACACCCCCCGAGCCATGTACCCAGCTGGGGGAGCATGGCCAGAGGGAGAAGGTCCTCTGAAACGCTCCGTCAAGACCATTCTGTCAGGCACCGATGGAGGCAGCCCCAGCCACCTTCCCTCAGGTCCCTGCGCTCCACTCAAACACGCCTCTTCAAGGCCCTCTCTGTGCTCAGCAGCTCAGGAGCGCAGGCCCATGATAGGCTCTCTGGGGGGGGGGGGGACTGGATGGGCCGAGAACATCAAAAGCCAGCAGGGTGACAGACAGCAGGGAGGTCCCGGCCCATCCTCCCGCCACCTTTCCCTCTAAGCTGTCACTGTATTCCTGTCAAATCCTCTCTCCTTTTTGTGGACCCCCCCATACGTGACAGGGGAGGCGCTGATTGAATTTTGCCTGACTTGAGTTAACCACGCTGCCGTTCAGCCCACATTCCCTGCTGCAGGACTGACAGACGAGCGGAGAGACACACTTGACTTAAGGTCAGTCGTCTGACAAGATTCCCGGGGACGGAGACTGCTGGCACACCTCAAACGGAGAAGATGTCTGAAGGATCTCCATGAAGCATGTGGACGGAGCTCTGGTCCTCAGGAAGTCCAGAAAATAATCAAGTTCTGCAAGAAAGGCAGAAAGTCACAGATAATCTGTGCGCTTGTCTGCTGATGAAATCCTGAGCCTCCATCAAGGTGTTCTAACACCAGAGCTTTATAGTTATATATATATATATATATGGTTTTTATTACAGTGGACAGGCTTTTGATTATTGTAACTATTCAACCGTTTACACAATTAATGTAATTCTGAAACCAAGAAAACCAGCCTTGCGCTGACTTGGAACATTTGACAGTCATCTAATGTTTACCCAGTTAATCAGATGATTCCGTTGTAGAGAAAAGCGAGATTGTGCTGTTATGCGACGTGTTTCATATCGGTACAGAGCGGATATGAAAAGCTGCTTTTGTGTTCATTAGAATCAGCCGATTTATGATGATTGCATAATTCATGTAAAGCATGTCCAAAGCCTGGCCCGTGGACCAAATGCAGCCCGCGTCCTAATTTCTGCTCTATCATATAATCAATGATATGTGACCTCCAGCAGCCTAAAAAACCTGAGTGTACGACTTCTTACTTATGATTGGCTAGACTCTGTCATAAACCATTGTAAAACAGTATATGACAGAATACTTTCAGTTTCTAGAAGGAAATGTAACTTTACAACAAGTTTACACAACTTGTTGATTCGTTTCTGTGATCCAAACCGTTTGTACTTCTGCATATAAGAATGTTGATGTAGTTTTCCTGTTCATATGATTTATATTTGCAATTTGACTGTAAGCATTTAATAGAGAATAATATGTAACATTTAATGTGAACCCATTTGAATGTTGACAAATGTTTATTTTCTTCCAAAAATAATTTTTCTTCATCTTAATTCTGAAATTTAAATACAAAATTTACAGTAATTTTGGTAAAAAAAAAAAAATCAGTTTGATGTAATTCTGTTCTAGACATGAACAGTATCCTATGGCAAACGAGGTTCATTAAATAATAGTTTATTTACTTTTAATGTTAATATAATAGTTCAAGGATTTACAGATTTCCAAATCTGTTCATCTATGCAGAATTTTGGAAACTCCTGACATAAATGGTCAAGAAGTTAAGGTATGTTGAAGGCGTCACCGGCAACATCTCTGGTGGTAAAGGGTTAAAGATGTATTGAAACAGCACTCTGGTACCTGCCTGACCCTGCAGTGGACCAGTGCTCCAGAACCCTCCAGAACCCTCCAGAAGACTACCAGCTGAACAAAACCCCCATGTCACTTCTCCGTGCCGGCGTGTTCCCAGAGACAGGTGTGTTTTTGTCAGTCTCTCACCTTTCTTCATGGCGTCTTGACATTTGATGATGGAGTTGGTAGTTTGTGACCTACATGTGAAACTGGTTGCTGGCCAGAGACTAAAAGGAAACAACTCAGCTGCAGGGGGTCTGTCTGTTGACAAGAACCAGAGGCGTCCTCCACTTTGAAGCCGTGTACATTTAAATATTTCATGACCCCCTCATCTCCAGCCCCTTTTATTGGATTTGCGCTCTGGCTCACGGCTGCCTTTCATTAATAGCGCAGAGAGAGGGGCTTTCAATTTAATGCCCTCATAAGTGAGGCAGATCTGTGGAAGCCTCTCCCACAACTGGGTCCTTTGGCGCTTGCCATATCTGGAAGACGATCTCGTTAAATGCTAGTAACAATTACACCAATTACAGATAAGCCTAAGTGTGTCAAAGCCACAACACGATGTTTACAATGATTAGCATGCAGCGCTGTATCAGCAGGGATGGTAATCAAGGCGAAAGCACGTTTCACAAGATCACAGAGCTCTTTATCTGTCAGTATCGATAAAGGGCCACCAGCTGAAGACGGAGCCTGAGTTCAGCTGTCACGCTCAGCGAAACGTTTGCCTGAGGAACCCAGCATCAGTAAAAGCCCCCCCCAGGCCTGATCATCGATTCCATTAGTTCCAGTGCTTATATATTCTGGATATTGCAGCCAGCATGCAGAGTAGACGTGGAGCGCGGTGTGAGGTTCTTGGTGAGAGGCACCAGAGCACAAACGCACCTCCAGGACTGATGGCGGTCACATAGACCCCGCTTGTCTGCTACCATAGAGACGCCTTTGAGAACGGCCCGCGTCCGCCCGCCAGATAAATTCCACACTTTTTTCTCCAAACTCTGCACCGCCGCTGGGCTCTGGGTCCTAAATGTGAACATTGTGAAGCTGTCCCGCCGGCTGCCTGACTGCAGCCCATTCACCACGGGGTTACTTGAGTGGAGCTGAGCTCCCAGGGCTGCCGTAAGTGTGTGTGAAACTTACCAATAATTGACTTGTTTGTGTTTATGTAATTATGTTCAACAATCTACTTTTGAGTCTGAATTTACATTTATGTGCCAGAAGGGGAGGGCAAATGTATGTTTTCTGGAGTCAGTGGGGCATTAAGGACCACCAGTGCTCATGACCACCCGGGACACAGCCGGCTCTAAGCCCTGTCAACACTTCCTGTCTCAGATGAGCTTACCATGAACTGTGTTTACCAACACCAAGCTTCAAGAAGATGATCTGAGACCGCTCGCCATCTTCCTTGCTCCCCACACGTAAGAGGATTTGCTGGGGCGGCGGGGATGGGCCGTGTCACAGATCCCGAGAGTAAGCCGAGGCAGCACGCTGCTCTCCCTAACCTGGCACGCCTGGACGCTCAGGTATACATGCTTGAACGCACATGCTTCCCCGCAGGAAGCTGCCAGTACCTTCCTGGGTCTGCTGACACAGGTGGAACCGGTTTACTGTAAAAAAATAGAACTGATGAAGGAAGAATAAATCCTTGAGGGCCTCAGCTTAAATACCACCCGATGGTATTAAGTTTAAGCTTAAGATGGTATTCAAGCATTCTACCACTTTAGAATGGAAAAATAATGTAGATAGATATATAGATAGATAGATAGATAGGCTTTATTCCGGACTCGTAGTCCAATAGGTGAACAGGATCATAATCAATAAATTAGTACATGTACAGTGCCAAGACAACACACTAAATATAAGATGATAATAAATAAATAAATAAATAACTAGAAAATACAATAGTAAAATACCCCCACAGAATATAATATAATGTAGATTTCAGAGCACTGGTTTAATGCAGAGATTAAATTCCTTGAATTGTTTTTTACTGGTATCACGTGATCTGACCTGCAGCAAAACTGTAAAAATAGACTTGATAGTTTTATGTCACACCTCCCAGTCAATGTTTGATTTGAAGTCCCAAAAATCATTTTTGATCTGTTAACTATGATTTAGCTAAAAAAAAAAAAAAAAAAACTATTGTTATTTGTGGAACAGTTTCTGCATAGTAGCAGGAGTTCATAAAAAAATTCCTCTTTGACTTGTGGGCGGGACTGTAGGCGAGGAGTTTCTTTGCCCCAACAAACGCAAACCACTCCTACAAACGCTAGCTGCTCCAATGAACACTAGCCACTCCAATGAACGCTAGCTACTCCAATGAATGCTAGCCACTCTAATGAACGCTAGCTACTCCAATGAATGCTAGCCACTCTAATGAACACTAGCTACTCCAATGAATGCTAGCCACTCTAATGAACGCTAGCTACTCCAATGAATGCTAGCCACTCTAACGAACGCTAGCCACTCCAATGAACACTAACCACTCCTACAAACTCTAGCTACTCCAATGAATGCTAGCCACTCTGACGAACGCTAGCCACTCCAATGAACACTAACCACTCCTACAAACGCTAGCTACTCCAATGAATGCTAGCCACTCTAACGAACGCTAGCCACTCCAATGAACACTAACCACTCCTACAAACTCTAGCTACTCCAATGAATGCTAGCCACTCTAACGAACGCTAGCCACTCCAATGAACACTAACCACTCCTACAAACGCTAGCTACTCCAATGAATGCTAGCCACTCTAACGAACGCTAGCCACTCCAATGAACACTAACCACTCCTACAAACTCTAGCCACTCCAATGAACGCTAGCCACTCCAATGAACGCTAGCTACTCCAATGAATGCTAGCCACTCCAATGAACGCTAGCTACTCCAATGAACGCTAGCCACTCTAATGAACGCTAGCTACTCCAATGAATGCTAGCCACTCCAATGAACGCTAGCTACTCCAATGAATGCTAGCCACTCTAATGAACGCTAGCTACTCCAATGAATGCTAGCCACTCTAACGAACGCTAGCCACTCCAATGAACACTAACCACTCCTACAAACGCTAGCTGCTCCAATGAACGCTAGCCACTCCAATGAACGCTAGCTACTCCAATGAATGCTAGCCACTCCAATGAACGCTAGCTACTCCAATGAATGCTAGCCACTCCAATGAACGCTAGCTACTCCAATGAATGCTAGCCACTCCAATGAATGCTAGCCACTCTAACGAACGCTAGCCACTCCAATGAACACTAACCACTCCTATGAACGCTAGCTACTCCAATGAATGCTAGCCACTCCAATGAATGCTAGCCACTCTAACGAACGCTAGCCACTCCAATGAACACTAACCACTCCTATGAACGCTAGCTGCTCCAATGAATGCTAGCCACTCTAATGAAAGCTAGCTACTCCAATGAATGCTAGCCACTCTAATGAACGCTAGCTACTCCAATGAATGCTAGCCACTCTAACGAACGCTAGCCACTCCAATGAACACTAACCACTCCTACAAACTCTAGCTACTCCAATGAATGCTAGCCACTCTAACGAACGCTAGCCACTCCAATGAACACTAACCACTCCTACAAATGCTAGCTACTCCAATGAATGCTAGCCACTCTAACGAACGCTAGCCACTCCAATGAACACTAACCACTCCTACAAACTCTAGCTACTCCAATGAATGCTAGCCACTCTAACGAACGCTAGCCACTCCAATGAACACTAACCACTCCTACAAACGCTAGCTACTCCAATGAATGCTAGCCACTCTAACGAACGCTAGCTACTCCAATGAACACTAACCACTCCTACAAACTCTAGCCACTCCAATGAACGCTAGCCACTCCAATGAACGCTAGCTACTCCAATGAATGCTAGCCACTCCAATGAACGCTAGCTACTCCAATGAATGCTAGCCACTCTAATGAACGCTAGCTACTCCAATGAATGCTAGCCACTCCAATGAACGCTAGCTACTCCAATGAATGCTAGCCACTCTAATGAACGCTAGCTACTCCAATGAATGCTAGCCACTCTAACGAACGCTAGCCACTCCAATGAACACTAACCACTCCTACAAACGCTAGCCACTCCAATGAACGCTAGCTACTCCAATGAATGCTAGCCACTCCAGTGAACGCTAGCTACTCCAATGAATGCTAGCCACTCCAATGAACGCTAGCTACTCCAATGAATGCTAGCCACTCCAATGAATGCTAGCCACTCTAACGAACGCTAGCCACTCCAATGAACACTAACCACTCCTATGAACGCTAGCCACTCCAATGAATGCTAGCCACTCTAACGAACGCTAGCCACTCCAATGAACACTAGCCACTCCAATGAACGCTAGCTGCTCCAATGAACGCTAGCCACTCCAATGAACGCTAGCTACTCCAATGAATGCTAGCCACTCCAGTGAATGCTAGCTACTCCAATGAATGCTAGCTACTCCAATGAACGCTAGCTACTCCAATGAATGCTAGCCACTCCAATGAATGCTAGCCACTCCAATGAACGCTAGCTGCTCCAATGAACGCTAGCCACTCCAATGAACGCTAGCTGCTCCAATGAATGCTAGCCACTCCAATGAACGCTAGCCACTCTAACGAATGCTAGCCACTCTAAACAAACTAATGCCACAAAACCAGATCTCCTAGATAAAAAAGGGTGAACAAATGTTATTGTTCATGCTGAAAACAAACCACCAAATAGGGCTCAGATAATCATTTTATAGTGTAAAATTCAAAATACAAATCTTAAACAATTAATTAAAAATTAACATAAATGTAAATAAATCCAAATAAAAATTAAAAAAAGATCAATGTTTATGAACAGCAACGTCTTTACATTTTCAGGTTTGAGACTATTGCACTTTTGGCCAACAATCCCTCCTGCCTTAGAAAACAGCCTCTCCTCTCCGACGTAGCAACAGTTCTGACATATTTCCTCGCCACTTTCCTCAGTTGTGGAAATGCCCTCTCATATGTTTTCCAAAGGTTCTTTTTTTCCTCCATGTGTCTGCACATTTCAATGTATGCATATAAGTGTTTGCTGCACGAATGCCAAATTCTTGACTCAATTCACACCTGGCTTAAATTTGTTCAACTGGCATGAAATGTGTTCTTTTGATCGTCCATTTCTTCGGTCTTACAAAATCACCTGCTCTTGTCATGCTGTGTTGTTGAAAAAGGTGACAGGCACAGCTCTTCTGGTCATGTGACAGCTGTAACAGTTCAGTATGTTGTGGGCTGTTTCAATGCAAAATACTGGACTAACTAATCTAAAAAACCCAAAAGTGACATACACACTTTTATTTCTCATCTATTCGTTTGTAATCAATACTTTAATAGAGTAGTCAATACAAAAATGAGTGATCAGTAATTGATAATAATGGTGGAGGGAGCTTGTAGCCCCTCAATGTTTCATGTTTCTAATGAGCTCAGCAAACAGCTTTTCTCCCTCAGAATCTACGGGATTTATTGTGTTAATGGTTCAAATCTTACAGTAAATGAAAGAACATAAAGACTGGAGGTCTGATGTTAAAGGGTTAAGCTTAATTTTGATTCTCTAGGTCCTCCATCACCAGAAGATACCATGAGAATATGTTAAAGCACAAACAGGATTTTAATCAAGGATTTACTGCAGGAACGTCAAACTCAATCATGGAGTCAAAATCCAAAACACTCCGTAGGTCGCGGGAAGAACAGGATCAACGTTTATTGAACACTCTAAAACTGCATTTTTAAAACTTTAGAACCATAACTTTTTAACATAATTATGAACTAGATATATAGCATTACCTGAGATAATGCTAGTGTGGATGATGTATGCTGGATTTGACCGTTGAAGATGCTAGTGCTGAAGATGAAAACGCTGAAACTGATAGCCAGCTAACATATTGGCTACATGACAAATTAGCTTGAAATAAAAAAACAAAACTTTGGTTAGCCAAACAGCTAGCATGTAGCTGAAAAATAGTTAAACTAACAAAGTGGCCTAAAAAAAGCCTAAATTAGCCGAAACAGCTTGTGTGTAAATATTAGCCTATTGCAAAAATAGACTAGTTCTCAGCTATTAGTAAATGACAAAATATTCCAAAAAACTAGCAGAATGACAATTTTTAAACTTTAAAACTGTAACTTTTTAACGTTATTATGAATAATAAAAAGGCAGGAATATTATTCCAGATCAATTCCAAATCAACTCAAACCTTAAATAACTGTCAATATTTTATTCTCTATAAAAACATACTTTTTCAAAAGATTATACCAGTTAGCAAATAAGTGCAAGATAACATTAATAACAATAAAATAAAGGGACGGATAGAATAACACAGTGGGCCAGATCCGGCCCCCGGATGCGCTTTATTGGGTTTTCTGTTTTAAGACTGTCTGTAAACCTAAACAATAAGGCAGAGACTAGAACTTTTAGTTGATCCGATGATCCGGCTGCTCTGGTAGTCGCACTGTTGGATGCTAACAGAAGGCCGATGGTCGGCCGGGCCTGAGGAAGTCATTCAGAGGGAGTTCAGCGACTCGATGACCAGGGATGTTAAAGGAACGCTCCCACAGGACCGGAGAGGCCGTCCGGGCCCCTACCAGCACCTCAGTTACCTGAACATTACAATATCCAAACATTTACCCATCCAAAAGCAGACGCTGGAAATCTGCATGTACTGTATATCGCCTTCATCACCATCAGACAGATGTGCATAAACAGCTACAGTTAATCACACCGTTGCACACTGTTGCTGCGGGACAGCCTCTCCGGAGAGCCCTGAGGTGACAGATGTGTCAAAACAACATATTGGTTTCACTCCTTTTTTCTGTGGTGCTGTTTTGTTCCTTCACCCCTAAAAAAAAAAAAAAAAGAAAAAAGAAAAAAACAGAGTTTTCTGTCCCCTACGCATTGCTGATGCATTTTTTACAAGTTACTCGGAAAACACCATGTTCCTCAACATTAAAAAGTAATTTAGCGCTCTCAAGATTAAAAGTGCATGTTAAATTGAAGGCTACACTCAATGTGGGCATGAAAAATTGAGCGGCTCCTTATATTAACCAGGTTGAACGCTGCACGCAGCATTTAGACAGTCCAAATGGAATCTTTTAGCATTACTAATTCATTCACAAGAGGAAAACTGTGCTTGAGATGTTGTGAGCGTCTCCTCAGCAGAATGCAAACATGCACTCGGAGCTGTCTTTTGATCATTTCTGAAACCAACTGGATATCTATCAGCATGTTCATTCTATGTTCATTTTCAGAAGAAAGCTCCACTTTTTCTTCTCCTTTTCACAACCTCTGAGCTGTCACCATAAACTTGCAAGTGTTTATATCTATCACAGGAAAAGGAAGACCCGTTCCTGTCAGATCTATATGTTATTGAACTCTGTCCAAAGTGATGGGACTCAGGTCCGGTTGAAGCCTTCAGGCAGCGCTTGGTATTTGGAAAAAGGCTGACGAGGCATTTATGTTTAAACTAGCTTTGATTCCAAAGCATCAGATTGTTTCCCTGAAACAGTGGAAAAAGGAGCTGAGCTGTTGTCGATCCACTTAGACCCAAAGACGGATGCTAATGATGCCTCCAGTTATGGTTTGTGACTAACGGTGATCTTTCTCTGCAGACCGTCCTGATGATGACTGTCAGAGTGAGAAACAGGGATTTCTGCCATTTCACCTCTGAAAGGTCAACAAGTAAAACATTTAAGGACCAGACAGGTCTTCCTTTAGACAATAAAGAAGTAATCAGCTGATGATTCTGTTCACAAAGCAATAAAAACGGCAATGATGGAAACCAACTGTATCCTTCTGGAGCTGCAGATTGGGTTTGCAGGGTCAGTGCTGATTACACATTCTTGCGGTGGGATGGCTCACCTGTCATTCATTGCACACTAAAGGACAATTTAGTGTCTCAGATTAACCAGTGAAGCATGTTTTAGGACTGCGAGAGGAAGCCGGAGCTCCCAAGAAAACAAAAAAAATTTGAATGCGACCGGACGATGTTTCATTAAAAGCTGACCACGGTCAGTGCTGGGAGCACATTTGAAGTTTGTGCGATGGCGGTCCAGTAAAATGACACCACAGGGACAGCTGGGCTACCATAGGGCGGACGGTGTGTAAATGTCTCCACATCAAGTGTCATTCTGCACACCTGACTGCTGCCGTCTGCCTTCATCACCACGCCAAAGATTTTCAGAACAACTGGGCGGCGACTTGAAATCTTGAGGATTCCCAGCAATACTGGGAGTGAGCTTTTAGTTTTCCACGAGAGAATCCAAGAAATAAAACAAATACAGCAAATCGATCAATAAAATACAGCAAATGTCATCAAACTGAAACTTTTCAGTGCCTTTTTCTCAGAAATCTTCTTTTAAATCTGTAAACTGGCTCCAGATCTGTGTGACATCAATGTCATTCAGCTCTGCACTGAAGACATATGCTGTCCTGGCTGTCCACAGAGATTCTGAGTTACACCAAGGGTCTGATAATGCAATCAAGCTGCTTTGAAGCACGGCGATTCTCCATTGGCTGCTGTAATGAAAGGAAAATGAAACAAGCATTCCCTCTGTGTCTGAGGAGACCCTCACCATCAGAAACCCAGACAGACAGCAGGGCAAGACCTTCTTAAAAATGAATTCAACTAAAGGAGAGCTCATCTGAAGTGAAATATTTACAATTAATCTGTTTGACTGAATCACAATCAGTTTGTTTCATTTTGTTGATTACCCCTCCTCAAGAACATCTGAACCGTGCAGCAGTGGATGCAGTTTCATTTCTACTTTACAATAGTGAGATCATTAAAAGACGGAAACCACAAAACCTGAAGTCTGGCTGTGAAGTACGATTATAGATGTTTTAAGGCTGTAAAACTCCTCAGTACACACTTTTGTCAGGGAGACAGGGTTATTTGCACAGTTTTCTCTCTCGTTTAAACCCCCTAAAAAAATGAAGTCAGAATGAAAAGACAGATCTGCTCACGACTGAAGACTTGTCTATATTATGCTGTTTGTTTCCAGAATCAACCAGCCTGCGCTCTTTTCTAGGACATGCTTTCTACAGAGCGGCAGGATTCATTAGATATTCATCTCTGAGCTGTGGGTGGGACTGATGGGATTGAGGAAGCCTAACTCCATTTCCCATCATCCTTTTGTTTACATGCTCTCCGGCTAGCTTACAGCGCTAACACCAGCGACCTAATATTACTGGTAAAACCAAAATCTCGAGCAAATTAAAGCCACAAAAAAAACAAACAACCAGAAATGAAGTTTTTAGCTGAATTTTCTTCACATATGTCCTTCATCGGGAGAAAAATGCCAACATGTTAATGACACCATTTTCATTAATAGTGTGAGCCGAGGAGGGCGGGACAGCTCCTCAGGGATCACCTGTGCAGTACAGGTTTGTGCTCGACTCTTTGGAAGCTTATCAAATATTATAGAATAATTCATAAACTGCATATTACACGTGAAGTTTGTATAAGTATATGCCTCGTCTAGAAATGCCACCAATAATATTTTCCAGCAGCAAAGCTTGCTGTATTTAATCTGGTTTAGAGTCAGAATAAATTCCTGCATTACAGCAAAGCTTCCCAGGAAATTTTAGGCTTGATATCTGTCTTAGCAGTGATAACTATCTTCTGTTTCTACTATAGGTTGACACCAACGATACATTTACCCACACGCAGGCTTCCCAGATCTGATCTCCTGCTTTAATGAAAACAGGGGCAGGTACAGCACCCTCTCAACAGCAGCCTGAGTGCACCGTCCTCAGCTGGACCCTTCAGCCCCTCTGCCTGCCTGTCTGTCTCCTCCTGTTAGTTTGATGATTCCTGGCTGCTGATCGACTCTGGCTCCTTTGTTATTTCCAACAACTTTCACTGCTGGTAACTGAACTGCCACTTGACAGGAGGGGACTCTGGTGGGCAAGAACAAAGACCAATGAGGAAAGAAAACGGCCTCACGCAGGTTCAATATTGCAGAGTATTAATATTTCAGAGTAAGCTTTTATTTTTAATGATAAAATCCAATGAAGTTCCTCTTAAAGCTTTGTCTCAAATAAGGTCTGTGATAAAGTTGTACTTGATAGAACTGTACTCAGGTCTGCATGGAATCACTTTTACAAGTTTTAGTGTTTTACTTTGTAGCTTTTCCTGTTTCCTGTGGTTTCTTTGTACTATTTCAGACACAATAAACTGGTTTTACTGCAGCCAGTGCTGCTTGTTCTGCACAACGCAATCATTGTACAAGATTATATGTTCTTTGGATTGTTTTAATTGCAAACGTGTGTAAGCTGAGTCTCAATAGTATTGCTGTTGTGAGTTGAGTTTTAACGTCTGGAAGTTTTTGAATTCCAAGCTTAAAATTCTGAAAGCACTGTGAATACATTAAATTATGGGGATTCAGACAACAATTATCAGAAGAGAAAACAATAGTTGCTTGAAATAAAAAGTGAAATAAAATGATAAATGAGCGTCCATAGACCTTAACCTGGAATCACTTGAAGGTGAGTCTTTCAACAACACAAACACAAACCAAAAACAGAAAAACACAATAGAATTCTTACAAATTAGAGAGGATTTACCACTATTTGTCTTATGCAAGAGAGAAAGAAATGACAAAAGTTTAAATGAATCTTAAATAAATCATTACGTCAGCAAATGTTTAAATATAAGCATTTTGTCATACAGTAAATTAAAAACTAAAGAACTACAAGATTTAATTAGAAGTCTTGATTTTTTTTTTTCAAAATCTACAGGGCAGTCCGTTAAAAAAAAAATAATTCACATTTCATGTGCAGATGTCTCATATCAAAACACTTTCTGTAGACTTTTGTCTGTTCTTGATAGACGTCACATAAGGTGACTTGTTTTTTTTTTTTTTGTTTTTACAGTTTTAAGGTTTTACACAAATGTTGGGGGGGGGCATTCTCACTGATTCAAAATTGGATTTACAAAAAAAACATTTTCAAATCACTATTTATAAAGGAAAAGATAAAAGGTGATGCCATTCTCCTTTTATAATACATACAAAGCATCTAAAATATAAATTGTAGCAGCAGGTGAGTGAATCGGTCAGGCTTTGGTCAGCTCCTGTAACAGGTTGGCACAAAGCGGCTGTGCTAAAGTGACCAGACACAATCTTGTTAGAGGTAGAAGGGTTTTAATTTTCAACAATCACAGATCCTTCAACCTCAATCCTCCTTTCCTGAACAAACAGTTCTGCTTATATGGCCTCTCTCTAATTGGTACAAACCACTGCAGAAGGAATGGAGGGGTCAACATCAACACCCCTCTCATCCAAAATGGTTGGATCTGCACATTCAAAATGGCTGCCAAGCAGGTTAACAAACATTTGTCCAATTAAGTCAGGTAAGTGAGCCAACTAAACACAAAGAAAAGGTGAATACAAGGGAACACAAAAGTAACAAATAACACTTTGTTACAGCTCCAAGTGTCTTTAATGACAGAAAAAAACCCAAAAACTACGAAAGAGAACAATACTGAACAAACAGGATCACAATCACTGAGGGCAAAGTCCAAAAACCAACCAAGACCTAAAACATAAAACACTCAAGATCAAAAACCTGGCAAGGGAGAGATGATCTGGTGCAGGGGTCTCAAACTCGCGGCCCGCGGGCAATCTGCGGCCCGCGGGATGATAATTTGCGGCCCCCGTCTTCATATGAAAGATTACTGTTAGTGCGGCCCGCAAGACTGATATGAATGACAGTTGTTGTGTCCAGAGCTGAACGAACCAATCACGGTAAGGTATATGGCTCTGGAGGGCGGGACATCGGCGGGCTGTCCGAGCCTCCTCACTCTTTAATTCATTCCTCCAGTCAGCTGGGCGGAGGAGGAGCCATGAAGCTGTGAAGTGCTTTCTCACTGAACGTGATTCGTGGGCCCCGCTCCTCTTTCGCCACGTGATACACAGCCTGCCGCTTGTCAAAAAGCGTGTTCCTGACGCCGCGCGACAATCCGCGCACGCATCAGATATTCCGCGCGGACAAATCAGACCCTCGCGAGCGCTTTTTCCTCCTCCACGATCAGAGAAAGTCCTCGCGAGAGAGACTGACTACTTCCGCGTGCGTGAGTGATGCCCGCGAGCGAGTAGAATCACCGGAGCAGCGCGGTCACGCACGCAGCAATAGAGAGGAGATTCTTCTTCTATGGTGTTTATCATTAGCGCTGCTGCGACTGTGCGTGAATTATCGAACCGGGTTGAAGACACAGCGCGTGCCCGATTTGTGCGCAGAGCTTGAGATCAGATTTAAAAACTTGCGTATCAACGCGCGCTCCAGACGCGGAGGCCAGGAATTCTGGTGTGCGGCGTTTGCATTGATCTTTCAGTGAGCGCGCTGCTCTCAGCTCAGAAATGAAGAAGGTTCTGTAAATACAGACGTTTGAAACTGAATAAAAATAGTTTTCTCTTGTCTAGTGTTTGTCAGGTATTTTCTCTGAGACACCCCCCCCTTCAGCTGCAAACATTAGAATCAGTTAATTTGAGTTAAACATATATCTCCTCAAAATATCATACTTTTATTATCATTAAAGAATAATAATAATAATAATAAAAACTTCTAAATAATCAGTTTTATTAATTTTTCTCTTTCTTTTTTAAGAATACTTCCAAAACTTCCAGACAAAATAAAAACAAGTCTTTCCTTGTTTCCCTCCACAGTAGTGATGGTCTTTTCTCAGAGATTCAGTTCTTTCGCACTGATTCACTGTAAATTGAGTTTTAGGTTGTTTTTGCTGTATTTAATTTACTATGTAGGATTATGCACAGTATCCATCACTAATGTAAACATGTTTTTATTCGCATTCCCTCCAGGGGGGCGCGCCCCACCATTTGAGAAACACTGCTGCAGTCAGTCAGTCAGTCAGTCAATATGTGGTTTTTCAGTCGTCTGTCTGCTGTATGATCAGTTATTATTTTAATTATTAATGATTGATTTTCTGATTCATTTTTTAAAATTAATTAATTTAATTCATTCACTATTTTGTGTTAAAAATAAAGATATTTGAGAACATTGGAATGTTTTATCAACGATTTTCTTGTGGAAATCCTGATGCGGCCCGGCCTCACCCAGACTCTGCCTCCAGCGGCCCCCGGCTCAATTGAGTTTGAGACCCCTGATCTGGTGCATGTGACCAGACAAACCTGTAAGGAAGTGAGGGGAGGAGCCCATTCAATACAGGTGACGCCCATCAGGGAGGAGTGGCTATCAGCCCAGGAGAAACACATGAAACAAGTCCTCAAGACCAGCTTTAGGTTGTTCATTTTACTTTTCCTTCAGGGTTTTTAAAGTGTTAAATGAGGTAATATTTAGAGAAAATACACTATTCTGATAGATTATGATAAAATAACAAGATTAGAGCAGCAGCAGAGAACAAGTCAGTGGATTACAATGCAGAAATAGGTCATTATCAGGTTTACACTGCACATATGGACACCTATCTACTTCAGGTGTTACATAATAATAATAAAGATCACTATTATGAAGCAGAAACCACTGATCAAACTCTGGATGATCACATTGCAGCAGCTGCAATTCTGAAATGAAACATGCTTTGATTTTCAATTTAGTCGACTAATTCACTCTAAAGAATTGTTGTTTGCATTGTGATATAAGTTACCAAGCATCTAGTGCTCTTTCAGCAGAGCTCCCCTTTGCCCCCACTGAGTACCACTTCAGTACAATTCACTTCAAGGCCAAGAGCAATGAGAGGCAGGAGCTCACAAAGGAACAAGGAGATAAATAAAAGCTAAAAGGATCAGGTGTTAAAACAAAAAGAGGTACTGCACAAGGTCCCTTTACTTGAGACAGATGCAATTAAGCCTCACTTCAGAGGGATGACAAATTGATCAGAGCGCAGCGGTCACAGACTGCATTGAAGTCTGCAGCTAAACACTGCTAATCTGACGCTACATCGTTCCCTCTGTCTGCACACAGAGAAGGCATCCCAGCTGCATCTGGAATCATGCTAAAAGACCTATTAGGTACAAACAGGACCCTCTGGTTCCAGGAAGAGCAGCCGTGGCTCCCTGTCATCAGAGGAGGATGGAGGAAGCGGTAGCTTTGCTCTGTTTTGCAAACACAAGGCGAGGCTGGGAGAGGCGCTGAGCCCAGAATCTCACGTTGCCAGGTCTTGAAATAATAATGACAAAATCTCAGAGCAGAAATGATTTGATTAGTGCTTTCAGGTTAAAAAGAAACCTGGATATGAAGCAAAGGACTGTGAAGAGAGAAGAGCTCTTAATTGCTGGAGCTGCACCTAGAGACCTGATGATTTGTGACATCTTATCCGGTGCTCTGCGCTAACACTAATAACTGTTAATTAACTGTAGCAAGGATGCTGGTGAGAGGGAGGCAGGGGAGGGAAGATGAGCCTCTTTCACACACTAACATGCTCCTGTGTGTCTTCTGAGCTCCAAGATGCTTCAGAGATGTGGGAATGATGTTTGGGTCAGGGGACTCACTGGTTAGTAATGCTACTGCTTATTAACCAGGGACTAAAGTTCCAGTGTTGTTGCTGTTAGATTGATGCGGCCGTGTAAATCTGCTCGCTTTAATTAGTCCACAAAGACAGACAGCAAAGTCAACATTGGGTTCCAAGGTTGACTATCCAAAGCAGATGTTGTTTCTGTCATTGGAAGCATTAATGATCGACCCCACCCTCGTTGAAAGCCAAGTACCAGTGAGGATCTCCAGTCCCCTTCAAGACCCCTGGAGACATCCACAGCATCCTTGTTTCACCCGGTCTAACAGTGTAACAAATCCTGCAGCCTCAGGAGTCACAGCGCTTCATATCATTCTGATGTTTATGCATGAACACAAATCTATTAGCTGATATTCTCATGAAAAGCTGAAATGTCTGGAACAGGACATCATGGGCTGATCTACAGAGGTTTGTGTACAGAGACATGCGTTAATAGGACTTATAATCTCGTTGGTGGATTTTAACCAGGAAATATGAAGTGGAGCTGCCGTGTAGACTGGAGTAAACATGAATCTTTTGTCATGTTACTTTTTGGACATGGATGTTTCTCACGCTCATGGGACTCCTCTGGTGGAGCTACCACTTCCCTCTCCACACCGCAGCAGCGCGCTGAGGCTGCTGGCATAAAGAGGCCTTTGAAGACTAATCCTCGTTTTTGCTAATGAAGAATGTATTTCAGTTTTCATCAGATGAACTCCTGAGATCCTCCACAGCTCTGGTGATCTTCTCTGTCTAAACAGCTGTCATGTTTCTTGACTCCAGCAATGCCTCTGCAGCAGAGCTGTCCTAACAACAAACACATCTCACTGTTACCAGAGTTTGCTTACAACTGTAGTGACAGCAACACAAAGAGACAGGAGGAGCACGGCCCTGCGGTGCCATGGTACATCACTGCAGCTGAACGCTTGGCTGGGAGGCACACTCTCAACATGCTCACTGAGACACAGCCTTGTATTCATCCTGACCATCCTGGACTCAAGCTGTTCCTTTGAAATGTTCTGCTTAAATACATAAAGTAAAACGGTTTGCAAATTCTGACTGACACATTCAAAGTCTTCCCGTGACAGTCGTACTGTTCATTAAAGTCCCATGTGGGTTAACCTGTTAAAACCCCCCTCCCATCATGTCTGTTGTAAAACTTTCCCAGTGTTCTTTTAATGATGATTGCACCGTTTTTAGACAAATAAAAAAAAACAAAAACTGACTTTGTTTCTGCAGAGCAGCAGGAGTTTATTCTAAATTGATTTTTGAGTAGCGGTTGGGACTGTTGGTGTGAGCAACCCCGCCCCCACTTCCCATATCCAGAGTGGAGCAGAAGGAAAGCACCAATCCTGTTTTCTACATCACAAATCCTGATCCACTACGACTTGAATCAAGAAACGTTCAGAAATTCCACTTTCAGCTTAGCTTTCTTCATCTGCGTCATCAGAAAAATGACATAAAAACATGTTCAAACACCATTTTTGAGAGAGTAGGTCTTTCAGTTTCTGATAGGTTGCAAACAGATTGAAACAATTACTTTTTAAGTTTATGAATCATTAAAAAAGACTTTTGTTTTTCTGTGTTGGTCTGTGAACACCAAAATAAAAAGACATAAAAAAGACATAAAAGAGCATAAATATTAGTGTTAAAGGGTTAAGTGACTTACAGTGAGGCCTTCCAGTTTTAGAGCCATCTTGAACTGATTAGTCTGAGGTCGGACACTCTACCACTAGACCACTGAGTCAGTTTCCTAGAACACTACATATTGTTGTTAGTGCAGCAGAAAAAGCAGCAAACAGACTCTGTTGTTCCACAGGGTCACAGTGTGTTCTCCTCAGTAAATGAGCGTTGTTTGGTTTGGAAATGAGACGCTTCACTTCCGTCACACATCAAGTAAAACCCTGCAGCAGCTGCACAGGTGAGCAGCTGCACAGGTGAGCAGCTCTTCACCCAACGTCTCCCTCTGTCAGCATTAACACCGCAGAGGCAGTGACAGCGTTTTATCAACAACACAGATGACATCAGGATGAATGGAAGCATGTCTATAATCAGACCTCATCTTCTTTAAGATAAGATGATAAGTCATCATTAAAGCAACTTTTTAAAGAGGTCTGAACATGACAGTTGTGTTCAGTTTCTTCACACAGAACGATGACAGGTCTTCTTCTTTCGCTGCTGGGTTTTTGACCTGCTTTCATTTTGGAGATGCATCTGGCATTTTGACAGGAGTGCTGCCATCTCGCAGCTCTTCTACCAGCATGAAGAGGTGAAAGACTACATTTACAAAGTCAGTTCAAAAACGACGTGACGTGGTACTGGACCTGAAACAAAACTGGATTTTTCACATCAGATTACTGGACCTACTAGCAAAACAAATTAGTCAGATAATGAAAACGAATATACCACCCAGAATGCATAGCGGTGCCAAAAGGAAGACGATTGGTTTGATGGGTTGATGAGAAGTTCAGTAGTGATCTATGTTGTTATTCATCTTTTTCTCGTTTCTTTGCAATAATCATCCTCTGGAGAGAGTTCAACATGACAGAAAAGTCAAAAGAAATCTCAGCATTGTTCTAGTGTAACATATAAATATAAACATCAAATCAAAGAAGATGTATGTCTCACTCTGCCAGGATACTGACTACTGCTAATTACCTTTTTTGGTTACTAACCGGTTACATTTAAAGTCTACCAGACAAATCTGGACTTTTAGCCAAACGTTTATATGAAAAAATAATTTATGCATTTCCAATTAAAATATTTTATGTCTTTAGTTTCAGTTAATGATTATTGTCTTGCAAAATCAAAACGGAAATAATAATTGAAAATGTAGTTCTATGTAAGATTTTATAACATCACAGAAGACCTAATGTTATTTTAATTAAATAACTTCTAATGTCTGAACTTTTTTATGAAAGGCATTGATTTATTATATCTGCAAACATAACAACAAAGCTGTGGTAGTAAAAAATATTTATCTGTACGAGCTGTTTAGTTTTTGTTAGTGATTCATCCAGACGACGAGATTGAGCACAAAGCATCAGAGTTTATGACCTGCTGGAGGATCACACATGTGGTCCACTTTGTGCTTCAAGATGCTTTTTTAAATCGTTTTTTATATGATTTTCGTACTGCATTCAATTATAAAATAATAAGATCACCATTTTTAATCAAATATAAATTTTAGTAAAGATTAAAAACTTGGGGGTTTTATTCGACCAGGATTTATCATTTAAGGCTCACATATCACAAGCTTGTTGAACTGCATTTTTTCACCTTCACAATATAACTAGGATCAGAAATATGTTATCTAAAAGTGACGCTGAAAAACTCATCCATGCATTTGTTACGTCTAGACTGGATTACTGTAACTCTTTACTAATGGCCTGCCCAAAAAGTTCTTTAAAAAGTTTTCATCTTGTTCAGAATGCAGCAGCCAGATTGTTATCAGGAACTAGCAGAAGAGAACACATCACTCCTGTGTTAGCTTCACTCCACTGGCTCCCAGTTGAATCCAGGATTAAGTTCTAAATCCTCCTGTTAACCTATAAGGCTCTGAATGGTGTGGCCCCATCCTATATTAAAGATCAACCAATCAGAACACTTGGTTCACTAAATGCAGGACTGCTTGTAGTTCCTAGAATCTCTAAAAGTCCAGTTGGAGGTAGAACCTTCATCCATCAAGCCCCTGTTCTCTGGAATAAGCTCCCAGCTCATGTTAGAGAGGCCAGCACAGTTTCTACCTTCAAAGCTAGCCTTAAAACATTCCTCTTTGGATAGGTTAGCGTTCTGCCAGGTTAGCTAGTAATCAGAGAATATTCCCTCTGCTGTGGTTCTCGAGAGGCTAGATTAATACTGATATGTTTAAATGTCATTTTTAGATTTTCTATCATGTTAGTCTCCACATCAGTTCAGGGGTTCTGTTCTCTGTTCTTATTTCTTCTCCTCTCTTCTACTCTTTATTATTTATTATATTTAGTTCTCCATGTTTTTGTTGGTGCAGTTCGATTCACATGTTGTTTTTCTCTCTCTCTCCCCTCTGGGGAGCGGGAGAGATTTCAGATCCAGGTGGATCCCCCACGCTCCTGCTCCTGGCCGTGGACTGCACTTCTGCTTCATCTGACTGAGGACTTCATCTCCACTCGTCCCTCAGCTCTATCTGCAGCTCTATCTGAATGAACTCTATTCAAATACGTAGTTTTAGAAGCTCATTCTTCTTTACCAGTTCTGGCATCTCCTGTTCGTCCTGGGATGGGATCTCTCCCTCATGTGGGAATCCATAAGGTTTCTTCGTTTTTCCTGATTCAGGTTTTTTAGGAGTTTTTCCTTACCGAGAGGGAGAGTCTAAGAGCAGGATATCCAGTTTATTTAGTCTGTTTAGTCTTTAGATATTGTTCATATTTTATGACTAATTTTCTGCATTTGTAAAAATTACTGGTATGAAGCCTAATGAGGCACATTTCTTTGTGATTTTGGGCAATATAAATAAAACTGAATTGAATTGAACCTGAATCCAGCGTTTGTGCGCCTAAGTGTGGAAATACCATGCAGTCCCTGAAAGCACCGCCGGCTGCAGTTAATGTGAGGATTAAATCTGGACGATAAAGTCAGATCGAAGTGTTTTGAACTAACTCTGCGATGGATGTTTGTTATAGCCAAACGGGGAGGGAAGGTAGACACTTAAAAGTCCTGGTTGTAAGTTTGAGTTCTCTGTATTTGAGGATGAACAACACTTCACCTGCTAAAGTGGCTGGAGACTTTTTTTAAATGCCAAACTTAAGTTTTACCCGCATTTGGCAGGTTGGCGGGTGTTAATTCATAATGCTCCACAATCCATCAAGCAGTGCAGCTTCATTGTTTACCAAAGTCATGCTAAAACTTTTTGAAAGATTTATGAAGGCCGTGTATCTTAAAAAGAGATTTGACATTAGTTAGAGAAACTAGAATTCATATTCAAAGAGCAGCAGATTAAGAGGCACACCGTCTATCTTTAAGGGAAATGAAAGGATTTAAAGAGAACCATGAGGTCTAAAAAATACTGTACCTGTAAATACTGTTGAGCAACAACAGACATTTAGAAACCACATTTCACTGCATTACTGTCTGGCAAACTTTACAAGAAAGGCATCACTGAATTCCTGACAAATATAATAATTAACACAGCTAATTATTTTAATGTACTTTCATGTATTTTGTCTTTATCTTGTGATTGAATATCCGGTTTTTCACTCACTGAGCTGTAAAGCAGAGCAAAGGAAGGTCAAATCTTTCCTCTGTGCAGCACAGCTTTTATCATTTATGTTTATCAGGATTGTTTGCTGTTTGTGACGTGATAAAAACTGCAATCTAATCGATGCCATCAAGGACTCATAAAAAGGAAGCAACATTTTTTTAATCTGAAGAAATATTTTGGTGCAACACTGACAGATTTTATTCAAACCTACAACAACCAGCCTCCAGTGTGGTGTTTCTAGGTTTACACATCTTCATTGACTCATGAATATTAACACTGATCATTTCTGTCTGTTTGCATCATTCAGCTCTTTGAATTGAATTATAAATGGGTGCTATACAAAGAAACCGCCCTTGCTAATGTCTGAGTTTCAGAAACTGTTTGTGTAAAGACTCAGACGGTGTATTTGGACAAACACCCCAACATTTGGGGGATTTCTGGTTCCTGAAAAAGCAACAACACTCACTGAATTGCAGGTGTGAACAACTGCAAGTTAAGAAATTCAAGGAGGCATGCTCCCGTCCATCCAACTTTACCTAATCTGACCCTTCCTCTCACACCCTGTACGGCCTTTGACCTCTCCGTATGGAGCATGACCCAGCTCCTTCTTATAGGCCTGACATCAACTAAGCCTTAAAAGGTCAGACAAAACCAGGCTGGGAGCACCTGCTACTCAAAGGAAGCAACTCCTCTACGGTGTTTAAGAGAGCAGAGGAAGCATCGATGAAGTTATCTTGGGACGGGCAGAAACACAAGACCAAACAAAGCTGCTTTCTGGGACGATAGAGTAAAAGAACTATTCAGGAAGAAAAAGCAGAATACATTCTTTCACAGAGAGAGCAGGAGGTAAAACCAGGATGGAGAGGTCACTGAAAGGTCGAGTCTGGCTTTCTACGAGTACGTTTACTTCAGTTCAGGTCTAAAACTGCATTTCAAGAATCCATTTCTTTATGTAAAGCCCATGCTCTAAAAATCTAATTATTCTATTATCTACAACGTTTTTATGAATTGTTCATCTAGGTGATTTTTTTATTGTATCTCGTGTCCCAAAAACCCAAGAAATGCATTTAACTCTATTCAGTTAATCTAAATCAAAGGAGAGCAACTACGGCCCGGGGGCCGAAAATGGCCCGATAAAGAGTTTAATCTGCCCTGCCACAACAAAATAAGTTATAGTTATTAGTAATTCATGTTAATGTTTTATATTTCCCTGTAATGTTGGTGCACCACAAATAAACTGGCTTATGTGTTAACACATTCTCATCCCCGAATTGTTACATGTTGATGTTTGGTTAAGGCCCCCTCCGTGTCACTTTTAGATGTTGTGGTCGTTTTTTGACGTGCTGGCTGTTTCAATATATGAAGAGTCCGGTCGTTTAGTCAGGCGTGGATCAAACCTCGGGACGCAAACGGTACTGGTACCCGAACCCAGAGGTGTCAAACTCAATCCAAAATACAGCTTAGGTCGTGAGCCGAACAGGATCAATATTTATTGAACACTCTAAAACTACATTTGCAAAACTTTGAAACTGTTACTTTATAACATAATTATGAACTAGATATATAACATGACCTCTTATAATGCTAGTCTGAATGCTGTAAATTGAATTTGGCCGCTGAAGATGCTGAAATTAATAGCAAAAACGCTAAAGTTGATAGCTGAAAACACTGAAGCAAATAGCTGAAAACACCAACGATGACAGCTGAAAATGCTGAAGCTGATAGCCAGCTAAAATATTAACTGAATGCCAAATTTGCTTTAAAAACTAAAAAAAAAAATTAAGATTAGCAAAATTAGCTAGCATGTAGCTGAAATATTAGCTAAATACCAAAACAGCCCAAAGAATCTTAGTAAATACCAAAATACTCCAAAAAGCAAACAGAATACCTGTTTTTTGAAACTTTAAAACTGTAACTTTTTAACATAACTATGAATAATAAAAAGGCAGGAATATTATTCCTGAACAAATCAACTTAAACCTTAAATAACTTTCAAAATTAATCTTTTAAAAAAAGTTTTTTAGGCTAGCTGTTTTAGCTAATTTAGTCTTACTTTTTCAGTTTTTTTCAGGACATCTTGAAGTTTAGCTATTGTTTCAGCAACATGCTAGCTGTTTTGGCTAACCTAAGTTATAGCTTTTTTTTAAGGTTAATTTGGCATTTAGCTAATATTCTAGCTGGCTTGCCACTTTAGCCTTATTTGCATTTTTAGCCATCAATTTCAGCATCTTAAGCTATCATCACGAGCATCTTCAGCAACCAAATTCAGCTTCCAGCATTCACATTAGCATTATCACAGGTAATGCTGTATTTTTAGTTCATAATTATGTTTAAAAAGTCACAGTTTTAAAGTTTTAAAAATGTAGTTTTAAGATGTTCAATAAATGTTGATCCCGTTCTGCTCATGACCAAAGGTGTGTTTTGGATTTTGGCTCCTTGTGTGATTGAGTTGGACTCTCCTGGTTTAGTCTTTCCCAATGACGTAATCTGATATGAATATTGGATATTTTATTTTATTTTATTTTTATTTTACCTTTATTTTACCAGGAAATCCCGTTGAGACTTGCATCTCTTTTCCAAGGGAGACCTGGGCCAAAAGGCATCAACACAAGAGAATAAAATACAGGTAAAACAATTAATATAGAAATAAAGTACAATAACAACAAAATACAATTAAATACATTTGAAAATAACAACAGGACAATGAATAAAAGGTTAATTGAGAGTGGTATGGATAAGTCAAGAGTGACATGTGCATATTTCTTTTAAAAGCTCAGAAAGTTTTGCTTTGAAACAATTCAAGGGAATGAGGTCACTTAGATGCAGAGAGTTTTGAATATTATTCCAGGAAAGCGGAGCAGCAATAGAAAAGGCTGTAATTCAGTGTGGAATCTGCGAACAGAAAGAAGCAATTTGAGTGAAGAGCGAGAGTTATAAATGCTGTTAACAGGAGACAGAAGACGGCACAGGTACTGAGGCAGTTTACCAAGAAAGGCCTTATATGTGAATATTAGCCAGTCCAAGAGAGCAGAGAGTACAGTTCACAATGATGGGTTCTGTAAGCAGAGTTTGTGATAAAACGCAGGGCACTGTGATAAACTGTGTCCAGACTACAGAGAGTTGAAGAGGCAGCATTCATGTACAGAATGTCCCCATAGTCCAAAATATTTCTAAAAGCTGTTTAGATAGAGAACCCATTTAGTGTTCTGAGAACAGATGAGTTTATGTTTGTGTGCAGGATTTGGAATTGTTGTATGAAAGTTTAACACAACTTTGGTTTCATAGAAACAGATATGAACATCTTCAGGTGTAATTGTTAAGTTTTTCTTTGTATTTTTGTGCTGTTTCTAAACTGATCCCCTCCCAACCCCCTTTGTCTTTTCTGTTTTTATTTTTTGATTTGATTTGTTTTATTCAAGATGGGTTTAAAATACACAAAATGACGAGGAAGTGGGCTTCAAAGAATTCAAAGTTTATGTAATTAGTGTCCAATGGCTGAGTTTACACACAGTGGAGCTGACACAGCCAAAGCTGAAATGAGCAGATTATGTACCAAAGCTGGATCAAATCTGTTCTTATTAGTTTAAAACTGAACTCAGGGAAAATTAGCTCCAAAGGAAAAGCCACACATTCCACACTAACATGCCAGCTTACATCTGGCTCAACACAGGCACAAGTTTCTAATCTTCAAAAGCTGGTTTTATAAGTGCGTAATGAGAGAGACCGCAATAGAAAAACAAACCATTTATTTTCCTCCCCCAGAGAGTAAGTGGAAGCATATGGGCCAATGCAGAGCCAGATCCTAACATCTGCGCGACATGGTCAAATCAAAGCCAACTGTTGCCACAGACCCACTGAACCGCAGCCATCTTTGTCTGCCCTGACAGAGCGGAGCTGGGTGGAAGCAGGGCATGGTTGAAGGAGTGCTGCCTCACCTTTTTCCAGGATAATTGCTGATCAAAAGGGGGCTGTTGGCAGAGCTGCAGATATGGTTCAGAACTCTAATGGCTGGCAGATGGACCTCTGCCTTACACTGAAACAGCTGGAACCGACTGAGGAGAATTCCAGCATAACTGTAGGTCACAGACAGCCTCATTAACAGATATAGAAGTGCATCAGAAAGCGTCCGCTGGTTTGTCTGATTGCTGAACACAGATCCGGATCTGAAACCTTGATTCAGCTCGTTACACAACAGGCTAATGAAAGGTCTGGAAAAGCGCCTCCCCCGCCTGGAGCTAGTCTGCATGACTCCCCCAGCCTACAACAAAGCAACAGTCTTATCAGACAAAGCAGGCAGAGGTTAAGAAGCTGCACCTCCTCAGGGCCGGCTGTTCCCGCTCCATCATCTCACTCTAAGCCACTCTCCTCTTACTCTCATGCATCACGTTTCCCTTTTGATCCCGTCCAGTCACCGAGCAGGAGTAAATGCCCCTGGAGACAGTGAAACAACTTTTACAACACTAGCAAGCGTCTTTATGAACTCCCAAACAAGGCCTCATTCTGAACAGCAGTGACTCCTCTGCACTGTTTACGGTCTATAGTTACGTGTGAGATGCTGCGATGCATGCACACAAAGGACACATTCTGTGCTCGCCCTGGAGGTGCAATCATGTATTTTAATGCTTAACAAAGATAAGGTTGAGCACTGAGCGCACTCGTCCTCTGGGGAGGGATGAGGGGTGGGACTGCCTCCCTCATGTCCAATTGCATTATGCCAGAAGGGTTGTGGCCATGCTAATTTATTCCTGAGTGGTCCTTAGGGAGAGTGTCTAGTCATGAAGACCCTGTCAGTCCTTCCCCTCAATGGGCATCACAGCCTGCAGGCAGAGCTTCCCCGCGAGGGTGAACCCTGCAGGCGGTTTTTAGAGAGGAATAATGCCACTGTCAGCTGTCTGGGCACCTTAAGGCCTCCAACCAGGGCTAACTAGGCCCCGAACAGCAGAGTGGCATGATGTGACATATGACATAATCCATGCTAATGCGGTGCTGAGGCTGCAGATGGATTGGTAGCCTGGCTCTGTCCCTCCATTCCTTCCTTTACCACTGGTAACTGTAATAGCCTGAGCTCAGTCCCGGGCCTTCTGAGGCAGGAGAAAGCTCCTCATTATGGAGGCCCTGGGAGGAGGCTGCAGGGCTGTCAGCATGAGGCTGAGGAGGAGGAGGAGGAGGACTGCTGCCTCCATACAACTGCACAAGATAATGCCAAATGACTCCCAAGGAGCCAGAATATCTCAACTACTTAAACCAACGTATAGTGCAAAAGTATTAAACAAAATATCAATGTTTGCGCATTCCTTGAAAGTCTAAGTGGAACATTGTTGGTGACCCCATCAGAGCCCAAGAGCCAACAATTATTGCCACATTTCACTTTAAAAATATTTCATGTTGATATAAAAACATTAAAAAATGCACTTTTGTTTTTTGAAAATGTCAGTTTTTCTAAAAGATAATTTCTTGATAGTAAGTATCAACATTACATGCATGTGAACAAAGCAAGAAACATCTGAATGTTAGCAGTTCAGATTGTATAGATTACAAAAACAATAACTCTTTTTAAAAACACATTTTAAAAAACTTTATATGTTGTTTATTACTGATGTCACGTTCTAATAATAACCAACAATATGTGAAATCTGAGACGTCAAATGACAAATGTTCAAAGGCAGTAAACTCCTCAATACACAGACTTTTCTCAGACAGACAAGAACATCTTCACACTTTTGTAAAACTCTCAAAGTTCAAAGCTTTGTAGAAAAAAAGAATCCAGTTTTATAAAGTCAGATCAACTGAATGAAATGAGTGAAACAGTTAGAGCGCAACAAAGCAGGGGAACTTTGTGCTATGTGTTAACCTGCAAACCCAACTAAACGTCTTCTAACTCACACTTCCATCATTCAGAATGCAACTTTCTTGAAGAATGAGGTTGAGAAGTCGAGCACAGAACAACCTACTGGCTGTCCTCCAAAGCAGTAATAATTGTAGCTATTTGTCTGCATCAATAAATAAACTGCAAGGTACTAGATGGTAGAATGGGTTGATTTACTGTAGCTGGAGCTGACAGAGCATTGAGTGAAGTGTAACATTCCAAACACATGGCATTGCTTTCAGACTCACAAAAAATACAACACAAGCAAATTTAACCTTTTGATTATGCAAGTTTAACAGTTTAACACTAAAAGAAAATCTAACCGCATATAAACAGGAAATACAGCACAACTCATGGCACCCACCTGAGTTTTTGCTTTAGATTGTAGTTTTGGCCACAAATGAGTTGGAGGCCGTGTTTCTCCTAAATCATCAAGCTCACAGCTGATACTGATGTTCCTGCACACACATGTTTGATCTGACCCAGTCTGGCCGACATCTACGTCACGCTTTGACCCACAAGTACCAGAGACAGAGAGGAAGAAGAAACTCCATCAGGATACATTCAACGAGCTTTTGGGTGTAAACCAGGAGTGTCAAACTCAATCACACAAGGGGGCAGAATCCTAAACACTCCTTAGGTCACGGGACGAACAGGATAAATATTTATTGAACACTCCAAAACTAAATTCTTTAAACTTTAAAAATGTAACTTTTAGACATAATTATTAACTAGATATATAGCATTACCTGTGATAATGCTAGTGTTATTGATGTAAGCTGAATTTGGCCTCTGAAGATGCTAAAATTGATAGCCAGCCAAAATTTTTAGCTAAATGTCAAATTAGCCTAAAAACTAAAAAAACAAATATATATAAATATTAGCCGATCTCAAAAATAGACTAGTTCTTAATGTTACGGTGTCAGGCAAAAAGGAAGCCAGGAAGAACTCAAACCCAGAAGGTAGAAGCAGAATGGGATATAATAACCAAAATAACTCCAGAGCACTTGTAAAGCATACGTGACAAAACAAGACTCAGCAACACTGAAAAACCAACAGACTATAACTTAAATACCTGAAACACTAATGACAAACGTGATGCAGCTGTGGCAACCAGATGAGAGCAAAGGAGGAGGGGCAAACACTGCTGACCATGACACTTAGTTCTTAGTAAATGACAAAATATTCCAAAAAACTGGCAGAATGACAATTTTTTAAGCTTTAAAACGGTAATTTTTTAACATAATTATGAATAATAAAAAGGCAGGAATATTATTCCAGAATAAATCAATTTAAACCTTGAATAAATTTCAATTCTTTACTCTCCATGAAATCTATATTTTGTCAAAGTTAGAAATGAGGCCATTAATAACAATAAAATAAAATGATCTGGAGGGCCGGATTGAATTACCCGGAGGGCCGGATCCGGCCCCCGGGCCTTGACTTTGACACATGTGGTGTAAATAGAGAAACCTGTCATATACAGTATAGTAACTCTGGAAGTTTTCCATTCCCAACCTGGAAATGGAAAAATTGAAATTTGCTAATTCCTGAAGCTGAAACAAAAGGTTGTCCTGCTGTTGACCCTGTGATGAAGGCCGGCACGGAGGCTGCCGCTGTAGCGGAGCCAAGCATGGCTAAGCCAATAAACCAATCCCTCTCCCGAGCTTTTACTGCGTCCAGAGCTGCTTTAAGCTCAGTCAAACTGTCATGCACTTTGACTTTCGGGCACTCGGCAGACACGTTTCTCCGATCCGTTTCATTTCCCGCTCCCTGTAGCCTCCATTCCTATGAGTCATGCACAGCCCTGATCAGAATCCCAGCAGGAGAAGAAGGACCACTGTGAAATAAAGGGGTATGTGTGTTTGTGTGGTGGGGGGGCTGCTGGCTCTAACAGCAGTGAGGGCACCCTTGGCCATTAGCAGGGATCCCCAGGACGCGGTGCAGTTGTAGACCCCCGCAGAGCCGAGCCCGGCTGGAGCTTCACATCCCACTGCCTCACAACCAAGAACACCCCCATTAAAGTAGATAAAGTTCCCATCAGCCAGCAGCACACAAACACGCTCTGCTCCGTGTTCAAGTGCGAGTGTGACTCACGGAAAGTAATGTGTTTGACAGGAGTCGTGGGGAGGCTGCAGACACTTTTCAGCATCCACGATTGTTTGTCAAATGCTCGCTGTAGTGTGTGTGTGTGTGTGTGTGTGTGCTTGTGATCTCCAGCTGAACTAAAATAAAGAGCATCCATGGTTTTTCTTACACTTTCTTAATGATCATTTCTTAAATAGTGTGAATGCTTCATAAGGATTCACACTTTAGTGATTCTCCTGCTCATACACATAAAAACTCCAACACACATCACAACGATCAGAAGATTACTGCTTGTATTTTTGGTTTTTATAAACTTTATAGTTTTAAAAAAAAAAATAACAAAATAGACCCCACAGGAAATAAATAAGAAAGTCTTCAAATTCATTCTTTTTACTTAGATTACCAACAAGCCTTTAAATATATTCATGTGCTATATTTTCATCTTTTATAGTAATTTTCAGAAAAATTGAGCTATTGAGCTGTTATATTAGCATTATGCTATCACATGTGAGTAATTTGTTATCTGCTGAGGTTTTTTTTTAAAGGCTAATTTAGAGTTCTGTTTCTATTTTAGCAACATGCTAATGTTTTTGACTACTTTGGTTTACTGAGGAATTCCAGGCTATTTTAGAGTTTAGCTAATCTTTTATCAATGTGCTAGCTTTTTTGGCTAATTTGGAGTTCAGCTCATATTAAGGCAAAACTAAATGTTTAGCTAAAGTTGACTGGATTGAGGATTTTCTTTTAGCAATTTTACTTTGGTTTTTTAAAATTTAGGTCAACGTCAGCCCTTCTTCAAAGTTCTTTAATAAAATTTACAGTCTTTTAGCAAATTTGAGAAATCGCTTTTTGCATTTTCAGCAAATCCCTTCACCAATGAAAGTCACCATTTTCAGCGAAACGCTTCAGCATCTTCAGACTAAAAGCATTCCCGCTAGCATTAATGCTACTTTTCTAGTTGACTTTGATTTGAGCCTCACCGATGCCTAAAATGATCTTATGAAGAGCTCCAGTGGATTTTGTTGTTTTTAAAAACTGACTGTGTTTCCTTTGCGTCTGTGTTTTCTTAGAAGGCTAGTGTCATCAGGTTTCACATTTTTAAGGAATAAACGGTCCCCATTCTTTGCTGTCCTTCAGTGCGTCTCCCTCCCTCTCTTCCTCCCTCCTGTCATCCGTCTGAATCTCTCCCACGGACCGGTGCTCTCCTTTAATGAGTCGCTGGAAATGACAGCTTTAATCACTGCCTGTGGCCGCGGCAAAGGGCCAGTTAATGATAGAAAAAGAACAGAGGGCCATTTACATCAATCAGCCCTAAATCACTTTTTATGATAATGCTGTAGAGAGGCAGGAGAGGCTTCCAGGATGACTTGTGCATACTGATGACGAGGACCCCCTCTTCCCAACAGTCTTCAGTCCTCCTCAAAGGGGTTTACCTGCAGCAGTGATCATGCCAACGACACACATGACCCATTGTCTGCGTTTGTGCTGATATCGGTCTATCCAAGAGCTAAATTATTGATATCAATTAGTTTTTTAGGGCAAACTTTACTCTATTTTGTCCATTGCTGCAATAACTTAGATGGTTGATTCCTACAAATGTAAAATACGGTGATTACTGTAAACGCTCTGCAATGGCTTTGGTTAGGGTCTAAATCAGCGGTCTTCAACCTGAGGTTCCGGAGCCACGTGCAGTTCTTTTATTCCTCCATTGTGTCTCTATGGCTTTGAAGAAAACATCAAACTTAAATTAATTAAATTAATAAATTTATGTTCAGATTTTTGATAAGCCCTAACTGATTAAAATGATGGTAAACGGTTGAATCTACTGTCAGAGACATGATCTTATTGCATTTGCATGCATAGATTTTAAAATAATTTGGATTCTACACTAATGTTGTCATGCTTTTATTAACTGGTAAAAGAAGAAAAATAATGAAAAAACACAAAAGTTAATAATAAAAAATCTAAATTTTCCTGCATTTTAATAAATGTAAATTTGCTTCGGCTGAAGGATCTGATTAAACACAGGATGTGTTTTATTTTGAAAGAAACTTGAACATTCTTCTGTCAAAAATGAAAGAAGTTAAATTTGTAATATATAGAAAAAACTCATTAGTAGAGAACATTTCAAAGCTCTACTTTAAGAATGAATAGCTAAATGGCCACAAAAACACAAACCAAATGTATTTTTCTAACTTTGAAGTGAAACTTTGTGGCTCTCTGAAGAATCTGGACCAAATGTCTCTTTCAGCGTTAAAGGTTGGATCATCACCTGGTCTAAACCCTAAGGAGCCCAAGAGAATTATCCATCCAAAATATAACTGATGTTCTAAATAAGATGGTTCTGAGAGAAAGATAGAAAACCGTTTTGAGCAGACCAGGGTTTTAAAGTGCATCACAATAAAGATTCAATCAGCAGATTTCTATCTTTAAAACTGCATACTCACACCTTGTGTGTGGTGGACAGCTTCAAACTAATCACTGCTGCTTTTCTGAGGGTAAATACTGTAAAACGTCATCCACAGCCACCTTTAGGTTTTGTAAATGTTGAGAGAGGAAACACTTGATGGATAAAAGGGAAGCAATGTTTTCTTTTCTTTCATTTTTGATAATCGATCTCTTTATGCTTTCATCAACAGAAGGTGCTTGACATAAAACACATACAGTATAAACAATAAAAAGTCACAAACACCATAAATTAAAAGCAGCAACAAAAAAAGACTAACATAAGATAAAATGAATGAAATACAGTGAAGTCCTTTTGACTCTTCCTACTTGCTGCTTAAGCAATGAGTTTTCTGGAAGTACAAAGACACGTTTTCATCAACATCAAGGAGTATCAGAGTTATAAGTGCAAAACATTAACTCAAAAGTAAACTAATTGGTTGGAGCAAAAACATAAAAAAAAGTCCAAATGTCAATTATATCCACAATTTAACTTCACAGTATAAATATCTCAAAGTGTTATTATGTAATAATGCAGAATAACTGTAGCTATCTTTTTAATATAGTCAACAAGCTATCTACAATTTCATTAGTGAAGTGACATTCTGTCTTCATAATTAGTACAAAAGTGCACTGATTAAACGCAATCAATTCAATTGTTAACACTGCAGGGGGTTCTGAACAAAGATCATCTGAGGAAATATAATTAAAGCAATCAGATAGCATAACATCTCATTTGCATTTTGTAGTACTGAAAAAAAAAACATACAGCCTGATTACTGCTCTTGCTTCCTTCTGCACATTTAGTTTCCTTTCAAATCGAGCCACATTGTATTTTTAATAAAAATGCTGCTCAGAGCAGCGTTTGCTGATGGACAGCAGAGCCTTGAGGCACTGTGGAAGGAACGCCCGAACGTGTGTTGGTGTTAGAAAATGACTCAGAGAATGCTGACTTACCTCAAGCACGAAGAAGCACTTGTGTTAAACAACGATGGTCATCCCTGTTTTCAAAGGTGAAATAATTCCAAGCATATATTCCAGAGGAACAGGAAGACAATCCTAACTGAAAACAACAAAAATAACTTCAATTTCCGTAAACTACGCAGGCTGCGAGGGTCGTCTGTGCTCGGCAGGCTAAAAAAGCAGAACAAAACACACCAATTTGCCACAAAAGAAGACTTTGACAAGCGCAGAGTCTTCCCCACCATGCAGACAGGCATGACAATGCCCCTTTAGGCTATTCCTCGCTTCTTCTCACTCTCGCCTTCTCTTTCTCTCTCTCCTAATCTCTCTTTACCACAGATGGCTTCTTGTGAGTTCAGGGGAGGGCAGGCGGTTCCGCAGTAATCCCCAGCCACACAGACGGAAAAGCTTGTTAGAGCACTTGCTGATCACCACAAAAAGTCAAACCAGAGCCAGGGAAAGGTCACCAAGAATTAGGCTATGCTCAACTCCAAAGGCTCGCCTAATTCCCCCGATAAGCCCCTTTGAAACTCAATCCGTTCTGGCTGTGCCATGGGCTCAGCCCCGCACAAAACTAAAACCCTCCTCTAAATCGAGCTGGAACTCATTTGCACAGAGAAACAGACAAATACACTCAGACATAGTCACAGCTGCCTGCACTGCTTACTGGCAAGCCTTTCCGTCACGACTAGACAAGAACAATCATCTCAACAATCCATGATTGAGAATTTGTGTGAAAGGAGCTGGAGCTGCTAAGACTCAGTGTGAAGGCTTTAGCCTGAGCTTGTTTGAATTTGAAGAAGCCTTGAAGCTAGTGCAAGGCCTGAGCCTGAGCTTTAGGCTGCATTTGTTGTCTATCCATCTCAGGAAAAAAAGACTGGATAGAGAAGAACAACAGAAAGTTGGATTATTGTTAGAACTTGGTGGTGTTAAACCAAAAATGCAGGAGACTGGGCTTGGTGGCAAAAATGAAACATTTTATAAATAAACTTGAACATTGAAAAACCCATTGAGAAACAAAAAATGGTGAATAGGCAGTGGAGAGGATATGACAAGGAGAAGCAGAAAACTAGAAACTTCAACACACTGAGGATCATTACCAGGAGTGGATGAACCTGTCATTTCTTAACCTGTTATTTTCAGCTGAGGTCTTTTCTAATGCCGTGTGCTGATGTTAATGCTTTTCTAGGTCTTTTTAACACTTACTATCTGTCCACCTTAGATGAAGTCTGTCCCATTAAAACTAGACTTGCCCCTGTCCTAAAAGTATCTCCCTGGATAAACGACAGTATTCGGCGCCTAAAACAGTCCTGCAGAGAAGTTGAGCGTTTATGGAAAAGAACTGGCCTGCGCGTTCATCTCTTTCATCTAAAAGATCTTTAAGTTTCTTTTAATAATGCTGTTAGAGATGTGAGAGCTGCATATGTCACCAATCTCATTTCTAAATCCTAAGGTGCTGTTTAACATTGTTATGCCTCGTCCACCTGCTGTTCCCATCCACTCAAATGATGATTGAGAAAAGTTTTTATCATATTTTATTGAAAAAGTCAGGTCAGTGAGGAACTCTCTGGACTAAACCGCAGCTTTCGACACTGTCAATCATCACGTCCTCCTGGACAGGCTGAAAAACTGGGTTAGAGTATCTGGAACCACTTTAAACTGGTTCACCTCATACCTAGATCCTTTTCTATTGTATTCTCTAAGTTTAAGTCCTCCTCTGCATCCTGGTGTGCCACAAGACTCTGTTTTAGAACCTTTACTGTTCATTTTATATCTGCTACCTACATTTTAAGCTCTTTTAATGACATTTCTTATAATTTTAATGCTGATGATATTCAACTTTATGTGTCTTTTAAACTTCAGGATGTTTTTAAGATACAGATTTTACACAGATGTCTGCATTCTGTCAAGAGTTGGATGAAAGACAACTTTCTCCAACTAATTGACAATAAAACTGAGATCCTCGTTTGTGCTCCTGACAAATACCTCCCCCAAGTAGTCCAGTGGTTTGGTCCACTTGCCTCTTTTGTCAGGCCCTCTGTCAGAAACCTCTCTAGACCCAGTTTTATCTCTTGACTCTCATGTTAGTTCACTTGTTCGTTCTTGTTTTTACCCCGTTGTTAATCCAGCTGCACTGGCTCCCCATTTGTTTCAGAGTGCAGTTTAAAATCCTGGTTTTAACATATAGAGCTCTTAATAACTAACCACCGTTCTACATAAAGGACCTCGTGCAGCCGTCCATTCCCAGTCGGTCCCTGAGATCATGTAACCAGGGTCTGCTGGTGGTTAAAATAACTCTGACCTGTTGAGTGTTTTCTTTTAAAAAGCAGCTAAAAAAACATCTTTTTAAAATTGCTTTTTCTTAATTGTTTGAAATTCAGTTTTACTAGCTAGAGTCCAGAGTCTAAGCTTGGCATCCAGGAAAAACATCAAACTCTCTAAATGATAAACCCCCCAGGCTCCCATCCTGGGGAGGAACAGAAGATCCCAACTCCAGGACATTACAAGCACTCCCCCGGTCAGTCAAAACTAGGCTACTCAAAACCCAAAAATCTGTGTTCACGCTGAACACGATTAGACTGTAGGAGGTGTCCAGGTTCAACATTGAGACAGTGTACAGACATGATCAGAACTCCTGCAGCTGGAGAACTCCTCAAAAATAAATAATCCTGATCTCTCAACATCATCTGTGTCTTCCATGCATTGTTTTAATCTGAGATATACAGATATATGGTACAGTCAATGGTTCCATAAGGAAGAGAAGCTGAAAACATAACAGCAGCTCCTTGCAACATACATGCAACAGGAGCATCAAGTTTATGAACACAGTTTTGATAAAGTGTCCAGCAGTGAATTTGACCAGCATAGAAACTGAAGCAGCAAAGTAGTGTGGTTCTAAACCCCGAGTGAATTCTTGTTGAGCTGGACCTTCTCGAGCTCTATTAGGCCTTTAGTTGTACAGGCAGGTTGACCTAACATGTTTATTCATCCTGTGTTCTTTCTGGGATGGACAGTAATTTAACAGTAATGCGTGTGATCACTTAGAGGAGAAATCATGTCAACAATATTGTCTTATTTCACTGGTATAGATAATGCTTGCTGTATATTCCAGTTCATAAAAGCATGAATTTTCCAGTCAACGAAGAAGTCTGACATGAACAAATACATAGTCCTCTGTCAGTGTGTGTCTATTGTGGGCTTTCAGACAGATTTCATTGTAATCTATAGAGGTGTTCCCCAAGGTCCTTCTCTCGGTCCGCTTTTATTTTCAGTTTTCATCAATGACCTCCCAAACTCCTGTCCAAACTGTAATGTCCATCTTTATGCTGATGATACAATCATTTATTGCTCAAAACCAAACATTACCTGACATTAACAACTGCTTACAGCATAAGTTTGACTCAGTTCAACATTGGATGATTTCAAATAAGCTCATTTTGAAAAAAACTAAATCATATTGCATGTTCTTTCAGACAAATACCATGAACCCAGGTGGTTTAAATCTCAATCTGCATTTTTGGACTCCTCTCCTCTAGAGGAAACAAAATCTTTTAAATATCTTGAACCTAATTTATGTTTCCAAACTCAAATTCAACCAATTACAAGTAAATTAAACTACCATCTTAGAACATTTTATCAATTACTTCACTGCTTTAACTTCCATAGCAGAAAAAGGATAATATTGCAATTATTATTTCCTGTTTTGGATTATACTAATCTTATTTACTTCTATGCTTCTTCAGTCTGCTTACACTCCCTACATGTCATCTATAACTCTACGTGTCGCTTTGCTCTGTCCCTATACTGCTCATCACTGCACTGTTTGAATGACTTGGCTGGCTTTCATTACACTACACTTCATTACAAGGTAGAGGACAATCTCTCTGGTTTCAATTCATTTTCAAATGCATTGATCTCGACCCTTTTTGTTATTTGAAACAGTACCTTACTGCCATAATAACCAGGTATTCTTCTCTGTTACGAGAAATAAAAAACAATCTGGCAAATATGTCTTTTGTGCTAAAGCTCCCAACGACTGGAACAATCTTCCTTTATCTATACTTTCTGTCATTGTTGAAGAAAGTTATTTCAATTCATCTCTAACACAGTTGTGTTCGTTTTTAAATTCAGAATATTCATGGATAAATCCATGTGTTCATTTGACACCTCCTTGTCCTGTAACAGCTGTTCTTGCTTAAAGACATCACATTGTTTCATTCACATGTCACTAGTCAGATCATCAGACAATGATTGGATATTTGGTCTGTATGTAATCAGGTTAATTTGGGACATTGCTTCCTTTGACAGTTTGCCTCCAGTGGTCTTTCAAGGAACTGCAGCATTTGGTACTTCCTGCTTTGGACCAAATTTGAGAATGAAAGATGGGGGTTTGTTTCAGAGGGAGACTGGAAAAAAATCTGACAAATAGATCCGTTTCTCCAAGAATTGGCATTTTAATTTGGTAAATAATTGACCTAATTTCTAAAAATGTGCATTAGCTGAGGTCTTAAAAACACACAGTGTTGGACCTTAAACCTTGGTCAGTTTTAGTGTCTTAAAACAACTACACATTAAATTTTCAGTGTAGGAGGGCATGCAACAATAAGACGTACAGTAACAAGAATATAAAATCCATTTCAACTAAAGAAGAAGACTTCTCTCTTTATGTCAAAGGTGTTTTGACCAGTTAGGCTACAAACTTGTTTCCATTCAGAACACAGAGAACTCTCTCCATCCTGTGATGCCTGTTAACATGTGAAGTGAGCAGAAATAACAGACAATCACGTAAAAGCCATCAACGCAAAAGGTAGAACATTGTTGCTCTATTTTTATTTCACAAGCGCTGTAAGCATGTGCTTTGCAGAGGTGTTAAAAACAGGCAGATTTGATTTGTGTACACATGCATATCTAAGGCTGTGTGTGACTGTGCAGAGCCGATAAAGGCTGCAGCCGCTGATGGCAGGAGGCCTAAGCCACGGCCTTTTCTCAAACGCTCCTCATTAACAGCTCATAATGGCTGGCAACATTCTCATGCCTCTCTGGCTCTCTCTCATTAGCAGCTGGCAGCAAGGTAGGGAGATGAGTGGACGCTGGCGTCATTCCACCATCACTCAAGTACGGCATCGGAGCGAGGAAGGGGGGGGGGCGACAAAGGAATCAGCCATAGATAGGTGGCACGAGAGGGAAAAAATCCTCATCTCTGTAGATTTAATTAAAACAGGGTGAACAGATGGGGAAGATAGTGAGGTCCAACAGGAGACAGCTCATCTGGTTGGATTTCCACTTTTCTCCTTCCATGTCTCCATCTCTGTCTCCTCCTGTCATCCAGGTTTTTTATTTTTCAGAAAAATTCTTGGCACTCAGTATGTCCCAATTTAGAGTTTCCACACTGGCAGATTCATAAATGAAAACAAGGGAGAAGTCCCTCAACGTGTAGGTTCTTGAGGAGATGTGAGACGGATGGCTTTGGGTCACCATGCCCAACAGCAAGCAAGCGGTGTGGAAGAGCTGCTAAGCCCTTTCAAAGATAATCCCTGCTCCAAAAAACAAAAAGAAAAAGAACCTTACCCTTTTGTTAAAGCAGGGAGAGGCTTACCAAAGCTCTGGCCAGCCAGAGGGGAAGGTCACAGAGTGTAGGGTGTTAGATGAGAGAAAAGATCAAGCCCGCCGGTGGCTCTTTTTTCTCTCCTCTCCCAGAAGAAGTCACTTTTCATTCAAATGTAATCATCACCATGCAGTAATATGACCTTCATGGCTGCATGTTAAAAGGAGCAAAAGGAAAGCATTTAGTTTCTTTGCTCCCTGAAGCCATTTCAAAGAGTGCAAAGGGATCAGAGACATGAGTGAAAACCACCAAATGAATTCCAGGCATCGCACAATAACAGCCTTTTACCAATTTCTATGAAGCACGACAAATATTATTTTCTGCAGCAACATCTATTATCTTTACAATGTGTTTGACAAACTGTAGCTTTGATTGCCATTTAGCGCCAGAGCATCATCATCATCATTTATAGGCAATCCCCCAACATAAACAATAGTAAAACCCCCAAACATTCACATGTATAATGTGCAACAATGCCACTAGTTTTGCATCTTCTTCTAAAAATGTTCCGCCTTACCTCGATTCTCTGCTACAGTAATCTCATTATCCTTTGAACCTTTTCACTGGTAATGCCAAATGCAATTTGTATTCTGAGGCCGGGCAAAAAGCTCTAAACTGATTATCCCAATTTGAACCGTGGCAGTCTTAGATATTGTTGAGTCTGAAAGGGCCATCTAGCTTGTGAATGGGCTTCTCATATGCCTTCTGAGTTTCATGACACAATGTTGCGTCTGCTTTGCAAGGGATAAATTAAGCGTGTGAAAGTCTAAGCAAAGCCCTCATTTTCCAGTTAATCAAATCTTCCCCTAATCAAATTAGCGCACATAATTCCACTGGATGCGTGGTACAAAAACAGCATTATCCTCCTCTCCGGAGCTGAAAGGCAGGGAATCAGTGTGGTGCCGCTCTCCCCTCTGCATGAGCAGCCCTCAATGGAGAGAAGCACCAGGGTGGGGTGGGGATGAGGGAGTCCAAGGGTGATGAAGGGTGGGGGGGTCTGGCTCTTCCAGTGGCCTAACAGTGAAAGGCAAGGCCGGGGTAAACTTTGGCAGCATTTAAGTTCCCAGCTCATTAAAAAGCCTGGCTCAGCGGCCACCTCCAGGGAGCACTGAAGCGTTGGCTAATGAGGTACTTGTTTAATTTTCTTTCAAAGGGCTGGACATCTGCGACGCCCCCATTTCCACATCCCCATACACCAGTCTCCCCGCAGCCTTACACCCCCCATCCCTCATCTTTTTTCCACAAGCCCCACACACAAAGCCCATCTATCAATGGGCCGCAGGGTTCTCTGTCGTTTGATGAAGTGTCTCTCACTGAATGAGGCAGATAATACATTTGGAGGAGTGCAGAACAATCGCCATTAACTCTGATCTCTCCCTCAGAACAGTCAAAGCCCATCATGGAAATTCAATAGTGGTCAAGCTAAATGGATAAATGTTCACAGTCCAGCGTAACGTTCTAATTGATTTTGCTTCATGAGATAATCCACTCTTCTCAATAGAGGTCCTCGTCACTCCTTTCACCATCGCCACCTTCAGAGGAGATGCTGCACAAAACTTGGAGAGAAGAAGAATAAAAAAGGGCTGAATAGTGAGCGAGCATTCACAGAGTTGAAGAGTGTCAGCTTCATCTGCATGAGTCCATTTTCTTTGACCATCCAACCTTTGCACTATTGGGACGGTTTTTTAAAAAGTATTTCTCAGCCCTATACCAGCTCGTAGGACATTAAAAAGCCCCTCCCTCTGCTTAGTGTGTTAGAAGTCAAGCAGCTTTCTTCATTGGTCAGTCTCACTTATAGTGTGAACGCAACATTCACACTATAAGTTTCTACTGTTTCTACTTCTAAGGATTTATTTTTCTTCCTTATGTTTTCTGGCTCGTAAAAACTCAATTACAGCTTCAGTCATGTCTGCAATCTTGGTATCAAAACATTCAGTTCGTTAAGGACATTATGGTTTCTATTTTTGGTATTCGTAAACTTTACAGGTTTTACGATTTTACGCAATTGATGTGATTTTTCAGCTCCATTGCAATGAATGGGAATTTTTTTAATTTCTGCAATGAAAAACATTCAGCATTGTCATGAAATTCATACTTTTACTTTTGGTGTTGTTAAATTTCACAAAAAAGTTTACAATTTTACACATTTTTCACAATTTTATGTAATTTTTGATAATTTTTTTATGTGATTCATACAATTTTTTTGCATTTTTTAACATGCATGTCTGGCATTTTTCTTCTGAAAGAGAAAAAAAAAACATCATAAGAAATCGTTTTCATCACCACCCACCTCAGTGAAACATAAACACTCACCTGAGCACTAACCGTTTGTGTGACAGAATGAAAGTCTTTATCTGAATGGGTTTGTATGATGGAGTGTGTGAGCTGCTGTTATAGCTGAATTGCGTACATGTGTAGTATATGTATAGTATATGTGAGTATGTTTAGTTTAAATGTAGAGACTATTTTGGCCAACAAGTGTGTGTGTAACTATAGAGCGTGTGTGTAGACAGGCCCCGCCCATTCTAGTTTATCACTTAGTCCTGGTTGTTTTATGATGTTGCTTCCCTCTGTTGCCATCTTATCTCCCCCCCCACCCTCCCCCACCCTCTTCCCTTTTTCCGTCCGGTCCAACGACAAAGAAAAATAAATAAATAAAATAAAACATAATCAATATAAATAAAGTTTAGCATTAAATACAACAGGAGTTTATACTCAATAAATCCCTGTTGTGACAGTAACATCTGCCCAACACAAGAAGCTCTCAGCCCACATCTGTTGGCTCAGCTGTTGGACAGGACAAGTTAAAAAAAAAAAAAAAAAAAAAAAAAAAAAAAGAAATCGTTTTGTGATTGCATTTCTGAGAATTTCTCCTTTTAAATCTTTGTTAATCAAACGCCGGCTGAAAAACTCAGTCTGAATTCCTGAGTTTTGCTTACGTCACGATAGCAGGCGCAGCTGCAGCATAGAGGCCGGAGAAGAAAAGATAACGTCCCACCTCATCAGTAAAAATGACTTTTTAAGACATTTAGGATGTGGAATTTTTGTTAAAAACTTCACAGTCCTAATTAAAATCCCACTGGGAACATTTCAAGAAATTTTTAAGATTGTTGTAGGAGGACTTTAAACGTACAAAACATCATCCTAAAATAAAACCTACAGGTGAACATGCAGCTGTCCACTGTGTACCGCATCCTTCTTCAAAAATAACTTCTTATAAAACTGATTCTTTCTCCGTCCAGTTGAAAAATGTCTCTTTTTCCACAAATAATTGAATAATTATTGACGTTTCTGTGACCAATAAATCCAATCCATGTTTTCCTCAGATTCCTTGTTAAAATAATAAAAGCTAACTTCTGTATGGCCTTTCACTGAATTACATCCTTTACAGCATAGAGGTGGACGTTAGATTATCTCCTCACAGCTGCATCCAGTTTGGCTAGCTTTTGTGACGCAAGCAGGTTTCAGGAAATCCAGAGTTTTCCAGCCAGCGTTTGAGTAACAGCAACTTAAAAGGAGAAATACTCGGAAATGCAAACACAAAATGATTTCTAATTATAATTTTTCTCTTTCAGAAGAAAAATGCTACACATACATGTTTAAAAATCTAAAAACAGGATTTTCATTGGAGGAGGACTTTAAAGAATAAAAATGTCATAGGGGGACTTAAAGTGTGATTTTGAGTTAAGCTACTATTTGAACAACATTCCAATTTTTTTTCCACAAAATTCATCAGATTCTTTGTGTAGTTTTTGCAAATTATGCCAGTTTAGTTTCAAAATGTTCAACACGTTCATTAAATTCAGCAAAAAGCATTCACACTAGCATTATTGTAAGTAATGCAACTTAACTAGTTCCATAATCTATCTCAATTCTTCACTATGAGAGCTCATACTTGCAGCTTGAAGTCCTTCGAGTGTCTCAGACTGTAGAATGGATGAAGATGCTCTTTCTGCCAGGTTGGTTTCTTCCTTGATTTTAATCAACCACTCTGCCAAACTATCAATCAACTAGTTAGATGGCAAATGAGACCCAAAAAGAGCAACAAAAACCCCCAATCTGCAGCACGACGGGATCTAACATGTGAAAACATGAGTTTAGTTTTCAGTTGAGATGGGGTCAGCAGGTTCTGATTATTGGACTTTGGGTCAAGAGGGCAAATCCATGAATCAAACATCTTCTGGTGTTTTTCTTGTTGTTGCAGGAGTTAAAATGTGGATTAGAGGCACAAACGTCACCATGGTGACCAAAGCTAAACCATCAATGAATATGAAATGAACAAATAAACAACATGTGGGTTGTATAAACAGCCTAAGCTTAAAATAAATCCCAAGATGATTCCTTAAAGCAACACGTGAAAGCACAGAATATTCTTATTTTTAGAGGCTGCATGATCTTAGTGTAGATTCTGGAAATTTGATGTGAACTCCCTCATGATGACCCTCAGGTTGACCTTGGATTTCACCGCGCTGACTGATTCACTGGATGGCCTTGCCGGTGGCTGTGCAGGGCAGCAGCAGGGCTGGGATGGGGGTGGAGGTCAGCGCCAAAGTGATGGCGCCGCAGCAAAGGTGTGGAGTCTATGCTAAGAACTTCCATCTGCTGGTCGCTGAGCTTCCAATAAACAGATGGACTCGTGTAGGTCAGACACACGGACAGATACAAGGCAGGCAATGGAATGAAGTTACGCTGACACAGAAAGACAACAACAGATTTGTGTGTTCAGGATGTAGACATGGTGAAGACGCGTTCAAAGAAGCTTTGAAATGGTGCAGAGAGTAGATTTCATTTACTCTAATTCTTCAACCGTTAACATAGCAATTCCAGTAGATTGTGAGGGAGAAAAGCGGATTTTCTCCTTCACAATCTACTAGAATTACATTGATTATGGTAACAGTTGAAAAGTTGCAGTATGTTAAAGGTTTTGTGCCAACACAAAGTTTCAAATGCAGGACTTTTTCCTGTGTTGGACTCTTTGGATGAGTCAATGCAAACAGTAAATGTGTTTTATGCTCTAAACTAGCAAGGCAAGGCAAGGCAAGTTTATTTGTATAGCACATTTCATGTACAGAGACAATTCAAAGTGCTTTACATAAAACATTATGTACACATCAAAAGAAATAGTAAAAATGTCATTCATTATTCAAATCATTAAAATAAAATTAAAAGAAAGTAAAAAGATTTTAATTTAAAACAAGCATAGATAAAAAGTGCGGACGTAAACTTTTGAATACATATTAATCAAATGCAACTGAGAACAGGTGAGTCTTTAACCTGTATTTAAATACACTGAGTGTTTCAGCAGATCTAAGGTTTTCTGGAAGTCTGTTCCAGATCTGTGGTGCATAGAAGCTGAATGCAGCTTCTCCATGTTTAGTTCTGACTCTAGGAACTGATAAAAGACCAGATCCAGATGACCGGAGAGGTCTGGATGGTACATACGGGGTCAAGAGGTCAGGCATGTATTTTGGTTCTAAACCATTCAAAGCTTTATAAACCAGTAACAGAACTTTAAAGTCTATCCTCTGAGAGACAGGTAACCAGTGTAAAGACCTCAGAACTGGACTGATGTGGTCTACTTTCTTGGTCCTTGTGAGAACCCGAGCAGCAGAATTCTGAATCAGCTGCAGTTTCCTGATGGATTTTTTTTTAGTCCTGTAAAACACTGTTACAGTAATCAAGTCGACTAAAGATGAAAGCATGCACTAGTTTCTCCAGGTCCTGCTTAGACATCAAATCTTTAATCCTTGAGATATTTTTGAGATGATAATAGGCTGATTTAGTTACTGCCTTAATGTGTTTATCAAAATTTAAGTCTGTGTCTATCACTACACCCAAGTTTCTGGCCTGGTTGGTAGTTTTTAGTTGAATAGATTGAAGCTCTGTAGTGACGTCTAACCTTTTTTCTTTAGCCCCAAAGACAATAACCTCAATTTTGATTTTGTTTAATTGAAGTAAGTTGTGACACATCCAGCAGTTGCTTCATGGTTCTTGTGGTTCTACAGTTCAGAGTTTACATTCAGAGGAGATTTTCAACATACTTCAGGTCTCCCCTAAAACATCTACAATACGCTTATCTTCTAAATCCCTATTTGATTAGATATTCATCTTTCACAGTCTCAAGTGTCTCACCTCGTCTTTTCCAGTGAAATTAAGGTAAGAGTGAATCTTGACAAATCCATCTTCAAACAGAAGTTTAGATTTAGAGATAGGCAGTGTTTGAATATGTATTTTGTATTTAAATAAATGTGTGTTCTTTCCAGGGCTGTGAGTTTTGACGTGCGATTAATATAACATAATTCATTAATTTGTTAATATGTATTGATGCCCTCAGGCGTCCTGCTGTGCAGCTGTGAGATCAGTGTAATAAAACTGTGTAAAATAAACTTAAACTTTACATTCTGTGATTGAAATTGTATTAAATTAAAGAGATTAAAGAGATAATATTGCAATTGTTTGCAATAGTTTTTGGACAAAAGTGATTTTTTAATTTAAATCAATAAAGCGGAGAACTAAAGTCAGTCTGACAGCTTTAATGAAGCAGCAGCTGTGCACCTGCTATGGGGGCGGAGCCAAATGGAGCTGAAGAAACCAATCATTATTTTATTTTGGAATGAGGACCTACATGAATTTTCAACAATAACAAGCATTGGTGAAGTCTAAAAATAGCAGAAAGACACACCTCCACCTCTGCAGATAAGAGCCGACCTGAACTGCAGCTGGATCAAACTTCTCCTAAAAACACGTTTTATTATTTTTCCCAAACACAATAAAGAACGTATAAAAAAGAAGAAAAAGCTGAGAAAAAATGTGTATTTTTTGGGCTGCCTGGTGTGACTTTTGCCTGGATTTTTTTTTTAGAGTCTCATTCGAAAACATGTTGATTAATTTTTTGACAAACTTTAATTTTTGTTTTATAAAATTACATCTAAAACTTTCATTCTGTTGTAAAATCAATATATTTGAGGTATCCACAGCAAAATGAATCCCATTTTTCCAGATGGATGTTTTATGTTTTACATGATTTTATTTCTAGTGTGTGAATACAACATGGAAAAATGACTTAATAAAGATGGCTTCACATAGGAGAGGTTGTGCTGATTAAAAGGAAATAATATAATCAGCAGGTAGTCTTGCAAATTGAAAATACAGACAATTCAAAAGTAGACAAAACTGAGTTTAAACACTATAAATGTTTCAGGTTGATTAAACCTAACACTCACATACACACCTACAGGAATAATGGGCGGGGCCTCCTCACTCTAAAGTGCTAAAGTTCTAACCTCTGCGCTGCACTACTGTATATCTTAGGACTTTTCCCTGTAAACTCTATAGATGTGCATCATATGGATGAGAATTCCAAGAGACCAGCAGTTCCTAAAGCAGAAAATCAAAAGGCACACACTTTGACTGCACTTCCAGAGCGTCCTTTAGCTGTTAAAACCCAAGCCCAACCTCTCTGTTTTTAATGGAGCTGTAAACAAAAACAATACCAGAGAGATCTTACGCTAAATCATGAACTGTGACCCAGTCAAACAGAAATATTTTCAACAGACAAATACGTAAAAACACTCAGAATTAACTGCTGAACTTGAGGAGGTTCATGTAAAAGGTCTCTCTGAGACACTTGCCTGTTTTGGTTCCCAGCGGGTCAATGAAAAAAATCTCAAGTGAAGAAAGTCTGAAAGCATCAGTTAGACTGACAAAAAGTCAGTAGCCTCCAGAATACATTCCACAACAATCCCAGAGAGAGCTGAGGAAGTCAGCCCACTGCAAGGCTTGGTCAGGGCATCGCCTTCAGCCAAAACGCTGCCCAAATACCAGTGTGGTAATGGGAGGGGATCAGCGCCTTTCTCTTCAGGGCCTTGAGGGACTGTAAAACTGGCTCCTGGAAACAGGCCAAGCTTTCAACCGACTCATCAACAATCACCCAGGAGGACACCTTAAGATAGACTGAAACCCCATCCTTTCATGCCTAACATCGACCCAGCTATGGGGCTTAGCCTTGACAGGCTTGTATCGTGTTTTGATGCCTCCTTTCTCTATGACTCATGAAGGCATCATGGATGCTGGCCTGAGGCACAGAATCCTGGGTCCAGCTCTGGACCACAGACCCTTGGAGTCTTTTTTTTTGACTCTATTAGACATAAAAAGAAGCCACAAGTGATCTGAGGGTCAAATCCAAATCCCGTCTACCCTCGCATATATTGAGATGCATGCAGTGGTGGTGGTCTGAGCGGTGGTAAAGTCAGGGATGTTTCATGAAACACATCCTCAATTATTTCACCGCAAAGCCAATAATTAGGCGACTTCAAACACGCCATTTCATATTTGTCTTCTTTCATTCTGAGTGACAGGCAGAACAATCCAATTAAGCTCCTCTTAGCCAACCCACATGTGTAATTAAGCACTATGTTGAAACAAATCAACACGCAGAGCAGTTGTCAAGTAATGTTGACACATTACTTTGGAAAGCGAGAGTGAATAGAAGTAGTGAAAAGAGGAGCAGTCCTTTCACTGTCAGCTTCAATAATTCTTTGAATGTGGGACTCTTTTATGAAAAAGAATTTTAATTAAATACTTCTGTTTTTGTAGAAGAAGTCAATTTTCCTTTCAACTGTAATACAAGAGTGGCATTTTCAAAGATCTCTGTTTTTAAGTCTGTCACATAATTGGGGAGATTTTGTGACAGTTGAATTATGTCGAACAGAGCATGAACAGAAACCAAAAGCATTAGAAAATGTAAAAAATACATTAGTAAAAGCAACGTTATATTTGATTGTTTTTTAATGACCTCAACACTATGAACTTGACTCAGACAGATTCAGCAGCATTTATGAGGACCTCACCACTTCCCACTCAGATGTTTCCTCATGTTTGATGTGATGCCTGTCTGAAACTAGAAAAGTTGTATTAATGCTAGTGGGAATACTTTAGCTGAAAATTCTGACACAATTTACTTTAATTGCTGCAGGGATTTACTGAGAATGCAAAAGCTTTTTGCAAAATGTTAAATTTCCTAAAATACTGAAAATTTTGTTAAAGAACTATGAGAGAGTACTGTAGTTGACCTAAATTTCTTAAAACTTTGTATTAAAATTGCTTAAAAATCTCTAATACATCCCAATTACGCAAAAATACATAGTGTGTTGCATAAATGTTAGCTAAACTCCAAATTAGCAAAAAAAGCTAGCTTGTTGCTTAAATACTAGCAAAACTCCAAAATAGCCAAAAATTCCTCAGTAAACTAAATTATTCAAAAAAGTTAGCCTGTTGCTAAAGTAGAAGCTAAACAATAAAATCAGCCAATAAAACATCAATAGATAACAAATTAGCTAAAAATGTTAGCTTGTTGCTTAAATATTAGCTAAACTCCATATTAGCATTAAAACCTCAGTAGATGCCAAATTAGCCAAAAAAGCTAGCACATTTATTAAATAATGGCAAAACTCCAAAATAGCCTAAAATGTTCTCAGTAAACTAAACATTAGCATGTTGCTAAAAAAGAAGCTAAACTCTAAATTATCCTAAAAACCCAGTAGATAACAAATTAACCAAACACGTTAGCATGTCGCTACAATATTATCTAAACTCCAAATTTTGTGAAAATTGCTATAAAGATGAAAACACATCCCATGAATATATCTAAAGCTAATCTACTTAAAATGTTGAAATTTAAATAGTCTCTCATTCATTTCTTAAGGGGAATATTTTGCTCAATATTTAAAAAACTGTAAAGTTTATGAATACAAAAAATACAAGCAGTAATTTCTTAAACAAGCTGAACATTTTGATACCAAAATTACTGAAAGTGTGATTGAGTTTTTACAAGCTGAAAAACATACAGAAAGCTACAGAATATACAGCTATTTCTGTCTAGCTATACAGAAATGCTAACAAACATTGGAAATATGAGCGCTATTATAGTCATTATTACTTTCTACCAATCAACAGGAGGCTACAGAGGCTCCGCCCCATTCTGTTCCCCTTTTCAACGGACCTACAATCAATGGGGAACCGGTATGGTTCTTTAATGGGTCCATTTTACAATGGATAGTACTGGACCGCACTGCTCACTGGAAATGAGGCTTAAAAGAACCTTTCAGACACATTTCTTAATGACCTTAATATAGTAGAAGCTGCAAAGTCTCAGTTCATCCTCAGAAAAAGTCAACTCTCCCTTGTATTTATGTTACTTTTCTTTACTTACAGACGAACTCCAATCATCTTCTGACCTATTTTCCAAAGCTTCGTTTCTACTGCGCGTTTCTGTTGTAAAATGGACCCATTTAAGAGAACCCAACCCAACACCCATTGGTTGCAGGTCCACTGAAAAGGGGCACAAAACATTCAGGGCGGAGCCACTGTAACCACCCCTTGATCGGTAGAAAGTGATGACAACATTAGAAAACGCCAAATTAGCTCAGCTTTGCACTAATAATATGCGTGACCAGAGAAAGGCGTTATTTGTATCAGTTTGTATGATTCCACAAGCACAAACAATAAACCATTCATCTTGAAATGTAGCATGTTTCATTAAAACATGTTAACGTGAATAAACAGTTTAGTGTACAAGATGATCTTAAAATGGGCAAAAACATCAGTGGTTTGTCTCCTTTAAAACTGCAATAATCAAAAGTGTTCAGATTGATGAAACTGTTGACTCTTCCACATCAGATCTGTAGCTCCAGTGTTTACGATCCTTCTCTACTGTCATTTTTCATCCCTTAATGCCATCAATGTGAATCTGTCGTAGAGAAAAGCGGCTTAGCGCCATTATACAGCACTTTACATTAGTAATGTGTTTCATATTGGTGACGAGCTGCTTTACATACGTGTGCAAACGCACTTTTCTCTGAGCAAACATTGATTCCCCCTGATGGCTTTGACAGTATGTCAAAGAGCATAGCAGGTTTAGACAGAGACTCAGAGGACATTTGTTGATGGAAAGGAGGAGGGTGGAAAGTCAACTTCCGGTTGAGGACTTCCTTTTCCTGTTAATGATCTCTGGGCGCCATCTTGTTGTCTGCAGTCAGGTCGTCTTGACAACAACGGTGAGTAACATCAGAACTATCCAGCTGTAAAGTTTAGATCCAGATTCCAGCTGAGACGATAAAAACTGTGTTTGGGCCTTGAAGGAAGGTAGAATAGCACTATATAGGTATAGACCGTTTACCATTCATTTGTCTGCAAGTGAATGCGCCAGAATGGAGCGCAGCATGGAGCTTGTGACCTACTGCTGCAGCTTCCACATCCCACCTACAGCATCCTTTCATCTGCTCATCATTCATAACAATTTAATACTCAGAAGAAGAGTTTTTCCTTTATAGATGCCCTCCATCATCATACAAATGCTACATGAACATGTTAAGAATACTACATACATAAGCAGGTTTTACCATTCCAATAGAGCAGGGGTGTCAAACTCAATCGCACAAGGGGCCAAAATCCAAAACACACCTTAAGTCGCGGGCCGAACAGGATCAAATTTTAAAACCTTAAGTTCTGAGAGTTGAAGATGCTGAAATTGATAGCTGAAAATACGGAAGCTGACAGCCAGGTAACATTATAGCTAAATACCAAATTAACTCAAAAAACTAAAGAAAAAAAATAGCTAATCTTCAAAATAGCCTAAAAAACTGAAAAAAGCCTAAATTAGCCAAAATATCTAGTATGTAATATTAGTCTCACTCCAAAACAGCCTAAAAAACTTTTATTTAAAAAACAAAAAAAAACCACAATTCACCAAAACAGCTAGCATGTAGCTGAAATATTAGCTAAATTCCAAAATAGCCTAAAAAATCGTAGAAAATAGTCCAAAAAGCTAGCAGAATGCCATATTTTAAAACTTTAAAACCGTGACTTTTTAACATAATTCTGAATGATAAAAAGGCAGGAATATTATTCCAGAATAAATCAACTTAAAACCTAAATAACTTTCAATATTTTACTCTCCATAAATATATTCTGTCAAATTTATACAAGTTAAAGATAACCGCAACATGGTGGGGCATCGGGTCATTAATAACAATGAAATAAAATGATCTGGAGGGCCGGATAGAATTACCCGGAGGGCCGGATCTGGCCCCCGGGCCTTGACTTTGACACATGTGCAATAGAGATAGTTGTGATGTAAATGAAACAGTTAAACCAATGTATATTAAACTCAGTAAAGTTGAATGTGATTCACCTTTACAGGAAGAAAAAAATTAGAAATAAAACAAACAAAAGTCCACTTTGGTGTGCCGTCATCCTTCTCCCTCCTCAGTAATGTTAATCTTAATATAAATGGGACTTCAGGGGTTTAAGAGCCAATATCAAAATTGAATGAAGTACATAGAAGAATATATTTTCTCCAGCAGCAACTAAACATTGTTTCGTACATATCCAAAGAAGATCAAACCTTTAAATGATATATTGTATCAGCTGCCGCGCGTCTCATCCACTGAGCTCTCACCTACACTGAAAGCTGGACACAGCACCACGCCGAGGTGGCGGCGTGATGAATAAACCAGCGGGTGCAATCATCTAAAAATTCCCCAGGCAGATGTGGTTGCGTGCACGTCTTTGATTAACTTCATTAATATACATGCCTCGCTCTGATAAACAGGCAGTGGCATATGGTAAAAAGCGTGAACAGGAAAGAAGTGATTTGCTGTTTGCTCTGGAAAACAAACAAGCCAACAGGTCCTAGCAGATGGTGCTGTGTGCAGTGCTGGTGGGAGGCAGCGCGCTGCATAGGCGCCGCCGCCAAACAGGAGCTCTCCTGTGGATGAAGAGAAGCCCGACTATCGCCCTCGGCCTGCCGCATGGTAAACAAATAAAGTGTCCTTCTGCTTTCCTGTGCGCTGAGCTTTTTATCCTGCGCTGATCTGACTTCCTGATTTCAAAGAACAAAAAAAGCGTCTGTTTTTGTCAAGTTAAAGTGCTCCAGGCCCGACGCTCTTCAGAAAGCAGCTTAAAGAAAGAATGTGTTTAATAATGGTTTGTTTGTGTGGCGCTCTCATTCCCCCTGTGCTCCCTCCGTCTTCCCTCGGCGTGCCTGGGAGCGCTCACGCCGCTTTGCTCCCATTTAAACTGCAAAGTTGGAGACTCATTTACATAGACAATAGATGTTGGTTCAGCATCAGCCAGAAATCCCAGATTACTCTCACATGCTCTCCATATCAGAACAAAGATAAAAACGACTAGTCACTTATGAAAAACGGTTACCAACATTGAACACACTGAGAACAAAACAGATTCTGCTCCACTTTTAAATGAGGATGAATCCTCACCACCGTCACAGCAGAAGCTCACAGTTCTTTACAGTTGCTCAGATGTTACTTTACAGCTTTGAGAGGACTAAAATCCCACTCCAACTATTGTTTGATCTATTTAAAGTGGTTTTTAAATTAAATGTATATTGTTCTTAGCCAAAATCTAAGCAACTGTTTTGTTTTCTGGGTCATAGTTTCTGCAGAGCAGCAGAAGTTCAGTAAAAACTGTCCTTTGAGTTGTGGGCGGGACTGTTGGTGTAGAGTAAGCCTGCCCCTAATTCCCATCATCTGCTTACACTCTCCCTCTTACAGCCCCTCACGCCCACAACCTAACATTACCATTGTAACATAATTTCCATCCAGTTCTGATCCAGATTCCAATTCCAGCTCAGACCAGGAAAACAAAGACGTTCATGGATCTATCTGAGAGACAGTGGATGAATCAGAATGGAGCAGAGCTTTTGAATCTGCTCCTGAATCCTGAAACTTTTATGTTCATTTTCTTGACACGTGTTCTCCAGCATCAGAAAAATGTCACAAGAACACGATAAAACGCTGAAAACATCATTGTTGAGTAGCTCCAGCTCCTGGTTTAGCAGTCACTTTGAATTCAAAGAATTATCACTATGACTTCCATTTGTCTTTTGTCCTACTGTTGCATCATGTTCCTTCAGTTTCTGTCATTTGATATCAATAATTAGCCATTTCCCATATTTTCTGTAGTTCTGTATAAATACTGAATGAAAATGAAAAGTAATTTAAAAAAATCATCTTTTAATAAGATATACCACTGCCCCAGACTTATTGAAGAACCCAATAAAATAATCGTGTAATTTTCTTCTGGCATGTTCAACAATTTCAGCTCAAAACTATTTTAAAAGTTTCACATTTAGGGCAAAAACAAGAAAAGGCGGCTGCATCAGGCATGCACAGCAGCCTCCTGTTCATTTGATACAAATGAAAGAAAACATTAACTAAACATCTTTATATCTCACTGAACCTTCTAGAACAATTACAGCTCACTGTAGTGAACCTTTTCATAATGTTGATTAGAACTACTGCTTCAGTCAGAAAAACCCATAATGTTTCTGCTTTAGTGTTGGAAAAATCTGTTTCTGAAGTTAAATAATCACTTGAGGTTCCATCTGTGTACAAACAGTGAAACTTGAGCTCTTTTTTAGTTGTTTCTGATAATTTTTCAAACTGCACGCTAACTTCTCCAGTCAGACAAACTACAAATGATGATCGTGGTGCAGATCATTCTGGAAATGGGATTTTGGATTTTTCTCTGTGAGCTTTCCACTTAAAGAAAGAAGAATGTCATTTTGAGCTGTAAGCTGCAGGATAAACTAGATTTCTCCTTTTTTGCTTTAAACAGAGAAAGCACATGCAAAAAGAAAGAGAGAAATTCAAAGGCTGTTTAATGTTTCCTCATTGTTCGGTTTCCAAGGCTCCAATTAAGATGCCAGGATGCTTATTAATAATCTTTGTAATAGCAAATTCCCCATTTGTTGTACAGGCTGAATATCATTACCTTGCACTACACATGCAATTACACACACTGTATGGTAATGTTGTCAAGAATTTTAAATGTACTGATTACAAAAGTTAACCCTAATTAGTAAATGATGGACTGCTCCTGAACGTGTGTCTGAAATCTGCGTCTGACAGATGAAGAGTGACAGAACGGGAGAAAAAGCAGAAGCAGGAGAAAAAGAGAGCAGGAGCTACGAATCTGGAAGCTTGGAGTCCATAATTAGGCAGCAGTTTCTCCTCTCTAACCATTTTCCCAAAAGAAAAGAAGCCTGACTACTTAATTGGAGGAATCAAATTTAGTCAAACGCCCCGTCGGCTCAAACCTACATCATTAAAGTTGCCAGCTAAAAACATCAAACAACGCAGCATTAATGAAGCAGATGTATTAATTTCCCATTTATGAGCAGCTAAGCAACTTGCTGCCGCTCCCCCCGCCCCCCCAGGCTCTCTCTGACAGCACTATTAATGATCTTTAATGCCCCACAGGCAGTAATAGGCCCCGCTGGGAGAGCCGAAGCATTGCGATTTGTATTGAGGATTTAGACATAACGTGGAGGAGGGGGGGGAGGGGGTACCAGGGTCGTCTCAGAGGTGCTTGATCAGGTCTGGGCCTAACCGGGCAGCGGCACCTCCAGAGAAACGAACGACGGCCCGATGAGGAAATCAAACCTTCTGTTCAAACGGGTCAGAGCTGCTGGCTGTCACGGACAATCAGGACGCTTAAAAAGACACACAAGCAGGAACACGACCTGTCATGGGGGAGCCATCAAGCAGCTTCACAACAAGGAGAACAAACAATCTACACCACACGTGTCAAAGTCAAGGCCCGGGGGCCGGATCCGGCCCTCCAGGTAATTCTATCCGGCCCTCCAGATCATTTTCTTTTATTGTTATTAATGACCCGATGTTATCTTGAGCTCATTTCTAACTTTTGACAAAATAGATTTTTATGGAGAGTAAAATATTGAAAGTTATTTAAGGTTTAAAACCCTTCTTCCGCTCTCTTTGGGGTCCGGATGACTCCAACCATAGACTGATCTATGATTACTTCCATGACAAATGTGGACAAAGGTGGACAGGATTTTATGTCTGTCATGGACATTAGTGAAACTCAAAAATCAATGATAAAAAAGTCTTGTGGGATCCAGATGACCCCACTTTTAATGTAAACAAGCCAAGGTGAGAGGAAGGGTTACATTGATTTATTCTGGAATAATGTTCCTGCCTTTTGATTATTCATAATTATGTTATGAATAATATTTTTCTAGCTATTTTTGGAGTTCAGCTCACATTTCAGCTACATGCTATCTGTTTTGGCTAACCTAGTATTTTTGTCTTTTTTAGACAAATTTTTATTTTAGCTGGCTATCATCCTCTGCAACCAAATTCAGCTTACAGCATTCACACTAGCATTATCACAGGTAATGCTATATATCTAGTTTATAATTATGTTTAAAAGTCTTCAAAATCTTTAAAGTTCAGTTTTAGAGTGTTTAGTCTACAGTCTGAGTGGCTTTTAATAAGGATATAAAGAGCAGTACACAGGACAAGCCTTACTGGATTTAAGTACAAATGAAACCTCTGCATTACATTTAAAATTGAAGCCAAAAGATGTCATTTTAAGGGTGTTCTAGCCCAAATGTTGAAAGAAAAAAAGACCTGCTGCAGATGATAATATAGAAAACAGAAAAACAAATTTCTGATGTCATTTAGGAGTATCTTTTATTTTGCAATATTAAGCTTTCTGAGGCTCAACTGAAACATTAATTAGGATTTATTGTTTTTTGTTTAGATTTAAGATTTTTTAAAATAACAAAAATAAAACTAAAATAGCTGGACGATAAAAAGATAATTATATTGAATTTTTTTTTTTCCATAGGGAAGAGGTCTATTCCAATAGACTTTTATTTTGAAGGGTCCAAAAAACCTCACCAGTTGCGAGTGTTTTCTCCTCTTTGGTGGGTAAAAGTCAGCATTAGTCACCAAATGGTGAGTAAATGTTTGTATCTAATTAGTTATTTGTTAATTATTGTTAATCCTATTATTGTATTATAATATAATTATTTTATTATTAATTATTTGTTTATGAGCTCTTCTTTTGTTTTCTCCTCTGCCGTCTGACTGCACGCGGCGCGTCACACTCCACCCCCGCGTCACTTCACCTGTAGCTTCTAGTTTGGTTGATTAAACCGCAGAACACGCAGAGATTCTGAACTGAATCCGGTCAGAACTGGAGGATAAAACTGCTTCACTTACAGCAGCAACAGACAGATCCATAAAAGATGTAGATTTGGAGACGGCGCTGTTGTTAGATGCTAATGCTATCATGCTAATGCTAGCTAGCTCCTCCGTCAGACTCCTGTATGTAATCACGGACCGGTTGAATGTCAGACAGTATTTTCACTGACTGTCTTTAAGATGTGGTGGATAAATACAAGATTAATTGATAGGAAACTAATAAAAATGTTTTTTTTTTTTCCAAATAATAACAGAATTGAATCCACTGAGTTTTAGCAGCGTTACACTTAAAACAGTGACCTGTCAGATGTTGTGCTTGATGCTCCTGAAATGCAAAAGTTTGACCCTATAGACTCGTACACAGTCGTGCTGAATCTGTTTCTCTAGCAGAAACTGCGTGGAGACGTTTCATTGGCAGCATCCGAACATCTGCTCTGGGGGTCTGTCCGTCCGTTTTCCCCCCTGCGTCTCCTCAGACGTTTCTTTGGTGCTTCCCTGCAGCAGGCAGCAGAGGGGTTAAGCTGCCAGCGATGCAGTGATAGGACAGAAAGTGCAGCTGGAGGCTGCAGATAGCATGTTCTGTCATACAGACTCACACTGCCTGCATAATGAAGTGAGGAGAACGACAGGGGAATATCATTTGTTTTTGCTGAAAGTGAAGCGGCTTCACCGCCGACGGAGAGCAGTGGGAGCCTCAGCTTATAGGCACAGAGAGGGGAAACATTAGGCTCTGCAGTGAATAATCACTATTGTAACTTGTAATATTCTTCTTGCTGTTTCAGTGAGACAAAAGCTGCTGGTCCCTGCAAACACTGTCAGGACTTTTGCTGTAACAGTTACAGGACAGTCCATTCTCAGAATGTGAGGATGGAGCCAGCTATGTGTAGAAAAACTTTCCATGTTTTGAAAAGTGTTCATATTTTCCTGAACTTTCTATCATGTCCACCAGTGTGAGAAAGAGTGTGTGGGATTGAGTGGACAGACAGGTCTTAAAGTCCAGCTCTGATCATCTTCTGATCTGTTTTCAAAGCATTCTCATCAACATTTTCATCATGATTCTGACATTTTTGGCATGAAACGAAAAACTTTTTCTGTCACACATTGATGATGTGCTGCAAAACTCTAGATAATCTTGATAAAGATAGTTCACATTTGTTAAGCTTGTAGAAGTTTATTAATATGACGTTTGTAGACAATAGATGTTAATGAATCTTACTAAGTATATTAATTAACTTTTTTCTGCTTATTGTGCTAATAAATGTCTTACTAACACTCTATAAACACATTAAAAATGTGTTAGTAAAGCTTGTTAAGGAATCTGTTATACTGTGTTCCCTCAGTTTCAAGGACATAGTTTCTGCAGAGCGGCAGGAGTTCATTAGAAATGTGGGCGGGACTGTTAGTGCGCAGTCCTGACTCCCTGTGATCCTTTGGTTTACACTCTACTGCTGGCTTCCAGCTCCTCACAACTCCAACCTGACATTAACGGTGAAACTAAAATGTTGAGCGATCCGGCCGAACGGTTTTGATCTACGTCTTTAGAGGAGCCACTGTCAGCAATCCACTGAGGGCGAGCGCAGGAGAATCTGGAGGCGGGGCCAGCAGACACCACATGCTTTTACTGAGGCCTCTGATAGGTCTGTTTATAACCTAAATTACTTGTGATAAAGAAAAGAAAATCTTTTTAAAAAGTTAGAATGAGTAGGAACAAGTTAAGAAGAATTCCTCAGAGCAAGAATGTTATTCTGGGAAATAAAATGACTGTATAGCTGTCTATTTCTCACGGGAAGTCTGTGGGGCCTTCTTGGATCCAGCTGGTGCTTCTTATGTGGAACATGCGAGGGGAGGGGTTGAGCTGTCCAGTCATTATACCGTCATTGACTTCACTGATGTCACATTAGGATGGACGAGCTCCTCTGTGGCGGTGAACAGAGCCTGCAATAGAGCCATCAAGCAGAATGGGTGGCCAACCAGCAGAAGACTGAAGCTGCCTCCTCATTGGTGTGTTTTTGCTGAGGTGGGAGGGCGGTGCGCCTGGTTGGTAATTCCATCTTCAGTTTATGATTGAGAGGGTTCTTTCTCCATGCTCCATTCACCTTGGAAAGCTTCCCCATCCACCATTCTCCTCTCCAGAAACCACCTTCATCCCCAGTGTCTCACATCCATCCATCCCTCATACCGCCATGATTTATAAGAAGTGCTCATGTGCTTGGGAATTGATTTCCAGGGAAGCAGGCCTTGTGCCCATCCTCTCTGTGGAGGCCATAACGATCAGGTCGTGGATCATTAGTCCGGACCTCTGTTTTCCCCTGCTCTGCTGGTTGGGTGCCATACATCTCCCTCCCTGGTTTAAAGTTGCAGGCGTTGGTGATCTGCCTCCTCTTCCTTCGCCTCTACCCCACCCCCCCAGCCACAGTCACAGCCCTCATCTGTCCTCCTTCACACTAAGGCACTGACCAACAGAAGCATGCTGTGCTGGAGCTGAAGCTAACGTCACCCTGAACGTGCAACACTTTCAGGACGAAGGAAATCCCCTGACCTCCAACCCACTGAGCTCAACCACAACATTAAGGAAGATGGCACATCACTTTTAATTTGGAGGTAAACAAAACGGCTGCATCATCATGAACACTTTGTCATGACAGATGCCAATTTAAGCAAGTAAATGCAAAAGGATGGAGTCTGTTCTCACAGAGGGCTGAGCTGCACAGCAGTCGAAGACTTGAGTTTCCTTCCCTGAAGAAACATTTATTTTCATTTGCAGCATTTGTTTCTTCTAAGAATGGAAAGACTTCTGCAGGTTTCACAGCCTTTTTAGGAAGTGCTCATCAAGGTGGCTTTTGTCTTCTCATTTTACCCTGTAATCTTAAAACTGACACCACAACAATGAAGGGCTTCAGTCAAACTTAAGGGCTAATCACAACTGTCTCATGCTGGAACCAACCTGCAATCGTCCCATAGCAGAAAAATGTACCTCCAAAAGAAAAGACAGGGAGGAAACAGTTCTGGTACTCTTAAAAGTTTTCATTTTTTTCAATTAAACTTAGCACAAAATTACAATAGAGAAATTACTATATCACCAGCAGGACTGTGAATCTTTCCCTCTCGCGGGATTCAATACGCATCTGCACACATGTTCCATAAATCAATACATTAAGGATTCAACTAACTTTCTGGTGATACGATACAGTCTATCCTTTTACCAAAAACGCTTAAATCTAGTCTCTTAAACAAATGACATTTAAAGCTATAAATAATAATGGATGATATTTGACTGAGAAATGTGTTCTTGGAAGAAGCTCGCTTATGATTGGACGTCTTTTTGTTTGCATCACATGAACATAAGAAGACAAAGACGGTAGAAAATAAACAGAAAGAGAAACTGCAGTTTGACACAAATCGATTATTTTAGTCTTTATTGACATTATAGCTTTTAACCAACACAATCTTGTTCATATCTGTGGTTTCAACCCATACTGCAACTGCTCGATCATTCTTTACATCCATAGCCGACACTGCGTGATCACATTTTCGATACAGATCTAAAATCTTTTACTTGTAACTGGATGAAGTTTCCTAAATCCAGCAGTTTCCAACAAATGCTTGACTAAATGTTATCTGTCAGGCGATCCAAAACTGGTCAAACAAACCCTCTGCAGAGCCGACAGGCCGAGCTGCAGTAAAACAAACATCAGTGCACACCAACAGCCGAGCTGTTTTTGGTGTCTCTCCTCTGCGTTCTGGCACAGACTCTGGAAGATTCTGGAAGTGGAGCCTGGGTCTGGCACCGTGCACTGGCAGCCGTGATTTACAACAGCATGTAAGTGAATCTAATAAGCAGAGTGAATGCTTCCCGTCGCTTTGGCATGGCCCGTGCTTGGGCCCTAATCATTCAAATATTTTGGCAAAAGGCAATAGCCTGCTCCTCTCCAAGAGAGAATAATGAGACACGGAGCTCTTAATCACAGCAGATCAGTTCAAATAAATGAAAAGAGAATCAAAAGCATTTTTGCTGAAGCAACCGCTCCCTCTGTCCAAATGAGTTGACAGAGGGCCAGATCTTTGAGATGGAGATTTACCCAAGAGATGGAGCAGATTTTTTTTTTTTTTTTTTTTTGCATGACTCCTCCAGCTCCGCCTCACCCTGCTACATTCAAAAGTTAGACAGAACAAACATACTTTGGTGCTGTCTGCTTTTGGATGTTTAAGGAATTTGAGAAAAATCTTGTTTTTGGGGTCAATAACATGTTCTTGTGACATTTGTCTCACGATATAAATTAAATTAGGCGCAAAATTGTGTTTGGGTATTTCTTTGAGAATCAGGGTCAGAAGACAAAATGCAGTTTAAAAAAAATGTTTGTGACATAGAAAACAAACTGACCAAGCCAAAGTCTCCCGGCTCCGCTCCATTCGGATGCATCCCCTTCCAGACAAATAGATCCATGAACGTCTTTGTTCTGAGCTGGGATCTGGATCTGAACCGTACGTCTGGGTAGAAATGATATTGCTTGTTGTTTTAATGTTAGGTTGGGGGTGTGAGGGGCTGTAAGCTGGTGGGACAGAGTATAAACAGATGGATGACGAGAGGTGGGGGTGACCTTACTCATCTCTCAACTCAGAGGATTGTTTCTTCCTTCACACCAAATGCGACTGTCAGAGAGGTCCAGTTTTATCATTAAATCAATGTACAAAGGCAACCAGAGGTCCTGCAGTACAGCGTTTGGGCAGCACAGCGTAGCGAGGCACGTTTCGTCCATCAGTCAGGGACTCAGCTCTGAGCACGTGATGTGTTCAGGGACTGGATCATCAGGTGGAGTCCAAAGCCAACGCAGATGATGATCTGATTGTTCTTCTCCTAAACTCTATGATATTTTTATCAAGACAATAATAGAAAGATCCTCTCATTTTATTCTTAATTGTCCCTCCTCAGACTAATGCGGGACAGCAACTCTTCAAACTGGGTCACGCAGACACGCCGCAGAGGAAGGTACCGGGAGAGTCTGGGAATGATCTCATGAACACAGACATGGAGAACCCTTTAAAATCAATAAATAGCAATAAAATGATTTTTAAATATGTCTTCCATGCATTGTGAATGAGATATGTCTCAGAAAATTGGTAACATTTATCATTAAAAGAGCACTGAGAACACTTTGGATTTCGATAAAAAGATGATCAGATGATGGCGTACAGCACACAGACTTCAGGCTAACCAGAAACTCAGGCCTTGAGTTCCTTTTAATCCAAAACTCCTCCACGACTTCTGCTATCACACCTCAGATGCTTTCTGGAAACCCAAGCGCAGCCGCGTGGAAGCTCCGACACCTCATCCAAGCTCAATAATTCACCATGCTTTCACTTGCCAATTCTTTCCTCTGCCAATCTGAGACCTTTCCGCTTGCTGAGACAGCGCTCTAACAAACGATGCTGTCAGTTAACAAGATGGAAAAACATTCTGTTAATTTTTTTTCTCTCCTTCCTTCCCTCCCCTCCTTGGCGAGGAGCCTTGATGTGCTGAGACAAGGGCTGGATCACAGCTTGCCTGGGGGGAAGCCTGACACAAGACAGGCTGCCGCTGACATGATGAGCCTCGAGACTGCTGGCAAATTCTTGTGATGTCACTTCCCCCTCTCGACAGTTCTGACACCCGACGAGGGGTTCTGGGGAGACGAGGACTGGAGGGAGCTGCTGGTGGAGATGGGGGTCTGGAAGAAGGGGGGGATGATGAGAAGAAACGCTGGTACGTCAACTGTGCGCCTCTTCTGTTGTCTTTAATGTTGGCGCTTTTATCGGCAGTAGGAGCTGTCAGCGGTAATCACGTTTGTAGTGAGACGCTGCAGAGACGATAAGCCCTGCCTGTAAGTGCAGCATCCTCTGCTATACATATGCTGCTGCTGCTCTCTGTCTGTCTTCATGAATGATGGCATACTCCTCAGAGAGACGAGAAGGACTGAGAAATAGATCATCCTCACTTGCAAAATAGAGAAGAGGCATATATTGCAAAAAACATTCCAAGATTGGTGTAGACTGCTGCATTATTGGCTGCAAGCCATTAAGGTTCTGTTACTAAAAAACACAACTCCACGTATGTCCAGGTGTGTTTTTAAATGATTCAAAGGGTAGTTGAAGAAACGGCCAAAAGCACGTTTTGGTAAATGTATTTCCTCTTTAACGGGGTTCAACTTCTACAGACTTTTTAGCAAGTTTGCATGTTTTTATTTCATGCATTGTGTTCCATGTCCTGATTGGCTGTAGACCATTGTCACTCAAGCTCCTCGGTGCCGTGTCTCCTGCACAAAATGTCTTCAGCTATCCAGATTTACACTGATGTTCCATCTCTAGCAGAGTGACACTGAAGCTGTGATGTTTTCTGATTGTCTTTTTCCGCTGGTTATTTGTAGAACGCAACCATAACCCACACACGGGTCATGCAGATATGGTTCTTCTTGTTACATGACCTTTAGTCCACACACCTCCCAAGCTTTGCTCAGTCTATGACCATGAAGCAACCAGCAGATGTCTTCAGGTTTTTGAAGGTGCTTTCAGCAGTTGGTGTCCACTTTGGACTGTCACTACCAAATACTAGCACATGTACACACATGGGGAAGAATCTTAGTGCAAAATATCAAAGTGGTGGCCTTTGTGGAACTCTATCTCTGACACGATTGTGTGTTTTTTTTTCTGACATTTTGTGTTTTGCAGGTCAGCTGTCACTTCTCCTGGATGGCCCCTCCTTCCCTGGTGCTCTCTGTGGAGGAGTGCACAACTGTCTGCACTTTGGAATTAAGACTATTGAAGTTGCAGCATTTCAGTTCTCAGTGTCGGTGCGTCTCTGTTAAGACCATGAGTTTCCTTTTCTATGTTTCCAATTCTTCAAGTGTTTTTCTTAGTCTTTAGTTTTGTGTCGTTTTGCAGTTCTCCCTCTTGTGAGGCGTCTTTTGTTTATTAAAACTCAAACTGCATTTCCGAGTCCAAGCCTGGTTCTCTGCTCCTGGGTTCTTGTCACCCCAGCCGTCAGATGCTCCAGATATTTTCTTACACAGCTCTGCTGCGATATTGTCCGTTTAACAATTCCAGTGGGGAACAAATAGCTTTTAATATTTTGTCTTCCATGATCGATTTTCAAATAGTTGACACTCCTATGTTTTGAAAAGGATTCTACCCATACATCATTATCAGATCTGACTTTCTGATTGGTCAGGGTTTAAATGCTTGAACCTTCGATGTGTGTTCAGCTGCCATACATTTTGTATGTAGAGTTGAAAACAGATTTAAAAACGTGCGTAGTGACATGTGAACGCAGGAGGTTGCTTGAGCGCATGTTACCCAGTGAACGTAGCGCAAGTGTTTCACAATAAAACAAGGTGAACAAAAACCTGTTGTTGAGATTTGAATTAAAGTAATAAAGCTGAGAACAGACGTGTCATGAAACTCTTTCTTACTTGAGTCAAGTGTTTCTACATTCAAAGATAGGCTGAAACATTCCTGTTTGGACAGGCCTGCTGCCAGGATAGCTAGTAACCACAGAATATTTCATTTACTGCTCCTCTACTGTAATGAAGTTTGGAGAATAATTATAATTTTCACTCCATCCATTACACAGGAACTCGGCAGAGGGAAGCTGGTCTGATAACCCGAGCCCTGGTGGTCGATTCCCTCTGCTGCAGCTCTCGTAGGTCTACATTAACATTGATACGATACAGATTAGATTTTCTATCCTCGTTATTATCCGTATCAGCTCTGGAGTTCTGTTCTCATTTACTTCCTCTCTCCTCTTTATTATTCACCATATGTAGTTCTCTGTACTTCTGTTTGGTTCAGTGTGATTCACGTGTTGTTCCTCTTCCCCACCCCCCTCTGGAGGGTGGGGGGACTTTAGATTCCGGGTGGATCACTAAAACTCCTGTTCTTACCTGTGGACCACACCTCCCATCTCAGAGGGGGAGTGATTCCAGGTGGATCTTCTGTGTTCTGTTCTTGGCTGTGGACCCCGCCTCTGGCTCGTCGTGGCTGTGGATTCCCCCCCAGTCCTATCTGGCTGAACTCTAGTCAAATATGTAGTTATAGAGTTCTTTAAGCTAATTCTTCTTTAATCTCCTGTCCGTCCTGGGATAAGATCCTTCCCTCATGAGGGCATCCCTGAGGTTCTTTCTTTGTTCCTGAATCAGGTTATTTTAGGAGTTTTTCCTTACCAGAAGGGAGGGTCTAAGGGCAGGATAGCCAGTTTTATTTAGTCTGTTTAGTTTAGCAATTACCTACTGTTTATATTTTATGACCAATATTCTTTTTCTGCCCAGTGAGGCATTTGTTTTAGTGATATTGGGCTGTATAAATACAATTGAATTGAAGTTGAATTCACACCAGACTTCTGGCTCAGATATTTTGCAAAGCTTACAAACAGGGAGTGACAAAGAGTGAATCAATCAAGGAGCAAATAGCCAGTAAGTAAAAAATGATGGAACCCTTATTAGTCTTTAATGTTGCATAGATGAAGCAATTACATGTGCAGGACAGACTGAATGGCATCACGTGCATGACTGGTACCGTCTGAATAAAGAAACGTCCAACAATTAAAAATCATCGCTGCTGATCCATCTCTAGTGAGCATTAAAGCAATATTTGTCGTTAATTGAATAATAATGCTTCATCCCACCTGTTCCCTGTGGAAGGGGAGGCAGCACTTTGTGGTGACGACCTCTGCTCCTCCTCCTCCTCGCCGTTCTGCCGCCGCCTCCCCCTCTCCTGCTGTCAAACTGAGGCGGAGAGGCCTGCCCTCATAGTGGCCATTAAAATAATGTGGCCTAACCTGAGCAGGGGTTAACCAGCTAATCTCCCCAGGACTGCTCCTCCATGGACATGAATAATGCAGATCAGGTTTCTAAACAAGCACACAAATGAATCTATAAATCACGCGGGTCAGGGCGATCTGATTAGCCCCCCTCTCCCCATCTCTCCGTCTGGTTTGTCCCTGTCAGGCTGCTGCTGCAGAGGGAGCCTCCTTGTATAAACAAGTAGTTAAATGTCCTGTTGGTCTTTATAGGTAGGATGTGAGCCAACAGGCGGGAGAGCGAGCTCTGTCCCTGTTTACCTTCTATTCTGAAGGGTTTGTTAAAACGGGTGTAATGTTGAGGAACCAGGCTGTCAGATTACACCGTATAGAACATTTGGTGCTTGTATTTTTGCTGTTGTCTTACATCAAACTATTTCTGTATTATGAGCAACCATTCTCATCTTTGACAAACCTTTTTCTCATTCTGACAGCAGCTTTACAACAGATATTTCAAATGAGTGCAGAATGATCTGTGCTTCAGTCTCTGTTATCCTTATGGATCAGAGAGAGTCGGTGGGATTTATATCATATTGGGAATAATGACACATATGGATGAAATTCAAACCTTTTACTTTCAGTGACCTGTCTCCAGCTTGAGTAGACATGGACAGACCATACACCTGTCAAGACTTCTCCCTATCAACCTGTTTCAACAATCATTAAGTTGAATGTTTCAACGACTGAAACATGAGGAAGAAATGAAAAATAAATCATCTTATATACCAGGCAGTTTTACGTTGAAATTATTTTCATCAACTCCAATAACTCAATGTCGAGTCACCGTGAAGTTTTCAGAAACTTTAATGTTTGTGTTTAAAGTTTGTCTGATCATGTTAACCTGTTGATCGAGTGTTAGCATTAACACAGATAATGTTAAGACTAGTTTAGAATAAACTAGTTGTGTGTATTCTGGTTTTAATCTTTGAATTGAATCTAAAGACTTTTCTTCACTGAAAACTCAAGCGGAGTGTTGATCAGTCAAAAGAGGATCAGATCTTTACTCTGCAGCTGAACTTTCATCGTTTCATCATCAAATCTGTGATCTACAGTCAGCACCGTCTTATGATTGTAAAATGGAAATCACATTTTTTTATCTCAGGAAACCAAATATTTTTGTGAAATATTTTCAGATTTTATTCACAAATTAATAAAGTCATTTAGTGTTGCTTCTATTATTTTAGTTATTACTATTGTTCTTAATTACTTTTACTATCATTATTAATGCTATTACCCTTTTGCAAAACTGGATATTAACACAAGCAGGTGCTTTATTCAAACAGTCAGTTTTTGTTTTAGATAAAGAAGAAAAGTTAGTTTTACCTGTCGTTCACCTCTCTCTCTCTCTCTCTGTTGAACCCTTGTTGCAGTTAAACGAGGCAGGAGGTCACGCCACACTTAATAACACGTAATAACACAAACAGATTGGAACATGTTGATACATGGAACTCCCCATCAACATCCCTGACCAACTATCAGCCTCTTGGCCCCTCTAAGCATTCTGGGTAGTATTGTCAATTGAAGACAGATTTGTCAGACTAATTTCAAATCAGAAATACGATTTACTGAAACTTATAGGAAGGAGCAAACAATGAAACAAGACATCATTTCTATTTATAAATGATCATGTGAGCAGCTAACTTAGACCATCAGAACACAGATGGACGGTCATGGTTTCATGAAACAGAAGCTTTTCTTCTCAATGCTGTTGTCTACAATGATTAAACATGTAGATCCCAGTTTGGTAGGAAATCCTCCCTTCAGACAAATATTCATAAAAATACCAAACATGTATTTTATTATTTAAATGTTTAATTTAGTAAAACATGGATGGACTAAAGGGTTCAGTGTAAAGCAGGGTTGTCAATCTTACAGCCAGATGGTTCAATCCGTCCCGGTCATGAGGGAAAAAAAATATAAGATGTAAAAAAAAGGAAAAGGCAAGTTTCTAACATGGGAGGTCCCGATGTGATCATGTGATGGGAAATCAGACTCGATCATGTGGTGGATGACTCGATCATGTGGTGGATGACTCGATCATGTGGTGGATGACTCGATCGATATCGGCTGTTGTCCACAGATCAGTATTGGATATTTCATTTATTCTTATTATAATTGGCGCTTATATTTTAATCGTAATATTCTGGATAAATCCTCCACTAGAAGTCTGCAGATCATGAACACAAAATGTCATCGCGATAAAACACAGCAGAATATGTTTAAACAAGAGGCTAGCAAAAACTATTTAATCAAGCTTGCTGGATATTCACAGATCTAGACTTCCGGGATCAATAATTCTTTTTTAAAACACTTTAAACTGACAGCAAGTGTCTCTATTGGTTTGTCCTAACACAAACAACAATTTATAGAGGCGTTTCAATAGAAAAAGACAGTTTCTTTTTAATGTTAAGCTCTTCGTGCTGCAGACAGACAGCTACACAGCAGCTGCTAACTGCTACATGCTAGCTCTGTGATTTAACTCCTTAGGACCCGAGCTGTCCTTTGAAATGCCCGTTTTATTTATCTGACAGAGAAATACTGAAATACCTGAAAATATGTTGTCTTAAGAACTTAAAAAAAAGTTAAATTTCAGTTAATCTATGAAATTAAAAAAAAAAAAAACTTTTTAACACAAATCTGTTTTTTTGAATTTGTTCGTGTCTCAAATGTGTTTCTAAAGTATCCGTATCTGCAAATACACAAAATCCAATGACTCAGAATCGGATCGGGCTCAAAAAAACCTGATAAAGACATTCCATTTTTCTAGTCTATTCCTGTGGAAAGTTATGGTTATTTAGAGAAATTACCTCATTGCACAATTCCACCACTAGGGGAAGCAAAGGGAACACAAGACCGGCATGACAAGAGATCAAGAAATAATGATAATAAACAAAGGAATAATCAGGCATTAGGCCACAAGGTGGATTGAGGCATTTTACCGACTGAAAAACAAAACAAAAACAAAGCTGCAGAAAACAAGTTAGCTTATTTTGCTGTCGTGTTTCTGGTCCGGCCCACTTGAGATCAGACGGGTTGAATGTGGCTCCTGAACCAAAAACTGTAAAGATAATCCAGCTGTGATTCTATTTCCTTTATTTATTCTCTCTAACAGGAACTCTCACTGAACACGGGCGGATTCATTTCCTCCCTGATACATGAATACACATGTAGGTTCTAGATAGTGAATGAATAAGAATGATTTCAAGTTCTGATTGAGGTTCTGATACTATAGTAAAAAATGGTATTCTCTCTTTTTAAGCAAGCCAATTTTTTAAATAAAAATTTGTTGAAAGATATTCTTAAATGTTGCAGACAGCAATGTGATTAATTTCAATGAATTACAAAAATCATGTATTTAATGGCAATTAAAGATTGTATTTGTTGTCCTGCACGACTATAAATCAGTCAAGCTTAGATTGCTTTTAAATGCTCTGCAGCAAGGTCATCTGCTTATCATATATCATGTTGAGCAGAGCTTCCATCATCACTGTTTTGACACGGCACATGCGCTTCCCACAACAGTTCATTTGATCCATTTACTAGCCTCAATCGCCTCAGTGTCTGTGCTGTCTTGAAGACGTGTTGAATCCCTGCAGAGCACAAAGGAAGGTGAGTTTTTGCATGCATGCAGGGATCAGGGAAGCACAGAAGTTTGGTTCCCACAGCCAACTAACCCATTTCATTTGTCAAACCCAGCACAGGCTCCCACATACTCAATCAAACAAAGCCACTGCTAGCTCACAGAGTCATTTCCCTCTCTTCCAATTACAAATGAGTCCATTAGTGTGTCTGCAGTGAGCCCTGCACTGTCTCCCAGTAATGGCTTGTGAGATTTCCATCATAATCATAATGGCTCCCAGAGCAGCCATAAGTGCAGATGGAAGGTCGCTCATAGGTAATGAGCTATCTCACCACCCAAAGGGCACATCTTCAGCTTTGTTATTTAGAACCGCATGCCTACGACTTGACGGCAGCACGAGCTTTGTGGATCCTGTTTGTGAGGATGGATTTAGAAAAGTGAAGGATGACAGAGGAGAAGATGCCTGGCACTGATTAGCATCACGGAGGATTGGGCCGCAGATGTTAAACTGCATTACTCACACCGACCCGTTCCAGCTCATACCAAATGTCATCCTCGCGTTACTTTGCATGCTGACATTCCAGCGTCCTCACCTGGATGTTCAGGTTTCCACAGCAGATATATCATTAGGGCCAGCAGTGTGTATGACTCACCTCTGCTTGCCATTCACAGCATCACATTCTGTTCCCCAGCATTGCACTGCTGCAGCCAGCCCTTCTATACCTAGACCAATTACTGAGTGAACGCAGCTCTTGGTAACATTTTCAGAAAGAATGCGCTCTGCAGCAGCGAGCTGTCAGCCTGCATAGCTACAGAGCATCTGAGACTTGGTAGCTTAAGCTAACACAGCACTCGTTTTTAATTGACCTGAGAACTGTGCACAGCTAGAATCATGGTCGTATCCATGAAACCTCTTCCTCAAGACGGATGTCTGGCTGAGGCTTTGGTGTCTGCATGTGCAAACATTCATATGAGCAGGTCAAGAAAGATCATCATGGTGGGTAAGGCTGGTCTCCAGAGGTTTACAAGTGCTTTAAGCTGGAGCCACGTCCTCTACTTATAGTACGTGGTTGTAACGACAGTGTTTAAAATGAAGGTGTTTAGTAAAATACTTACAGCTTTCAACAATCTAATGTAGTTACAGTCCAATTACTGAACACTAAACGTGGAGAATTACTTTGAATGGATTTCAAAAATTGTTCAGCCTAAATGCTGCGGTGTTGAGTCATCAAGTGTCCCCATGTCAGAGGAGGAAACTGGGGGGGGGCAACAAGAAAAGCAATTACTATTGGGTAAATCAGATTCACGTTTCATGCTAGCCAATCAAACACCTCAAACACAAACAGATTGAAGAAGCTGCAGGAACAGCGAGTCCAAAGTAGACCAACGAAAACATCATTTCCTAAATGGAGAAACATGAACTATAATATGAACTATTTCCAGACTACAGTCTCAGTTTATGTGATATTGGTGTATTTAGTTAGCTAGTTACTAGAATAATTTAATCTGCTTTATAGACTCTTTTCACATGGACATCAGACAAAATGGCGACATCAGCATCAGAGTGTAAAGTTACTTCCTGTTTATGGGTTTAGACCGCAGACAAAGCGGAGAACTGAACGCTGTCGAACACATGATAAAAGGTAACTATGCCAATTGTAACAAAAATTGAACAATATTTATTTGAGGAATTTCCTACCTAGCTGTGTTTTTATACCTTTCCAGACCGTTCATAAATCAAACTGCAAATGTCAGGAACCCCGTCTGCAGAACGGAGCTCAGCTGCTTCCCCGAAACCCGGTTAAAGTTATGTAACAAGAGCTTCACTGAATGCTGCTTCTTTAGTTATGAAGGTAATTGTGATTTTATTCTTTTAATCTGTGCTAATGCTAACACTAGCATTAGCTTTAGCTACGAGACATGGAGCTATAGAAGATCTTTTCTCACCAGTTAAAAGTTTCCTAAATCTCACATCAATCGATGCTAAACAGACAAAAGTGGTACAATGTTCCGCGTGTCTGATCAGGGTAAAGTCAAATGTGCGGTCAGTGAGCTGCTGTTAGCTCAGCCGTGGTTCTAACATCACTGCTCTTTGGTTTTGATCAGAACTGTGTCTGGTCTGCAGGACAATGAAGGTAAAAAATGATCTAATTAATTGAAAACCGTTGCTAAAAACATGAAAGTAAATTTTCTAAATAACTGCAGCCAGTACTTCTCTTGCCTGCTCTTATTTTGAAACCTGAAAATGTGTGGCTAAATAACTGTCAATAAGATATTATTACACACGATTTGCCATTTTGTCTGACGTCACAGTGAAAAGGTCTTTCATCCCAGTATTAGAACGAGAACAATTAGAGCAAAGGGTCTGTCTGCTGCAGGTAAAAACTACACACTATGGATAAAGAAACATGCCAGCTCCTTCATTGAACACAATCATTATAGCATTTGTGAGCATAGTTAAATACATTTTAGATTTTATTGCTAACACTTGATTTGTTGTAGATCATAATCAACAGCTAATTTCCCTCCAGGAGTCATGGTGTTTTGTCCCTGTGAAAGGAACACTTCAGAGCATTGAGAGGTGCGCGGCTCCAGCAACAGCCTCATAAAGGCAGACAATGGCTGAGCTTAATAACAATCAGAATGGATCCCATGTGTGGAGGTCCCATCAAGCTTGGGAATTTCATTTAATTTCCCCTGAGCCAACTATGTCTTGTACACATAATTAGAGCCCAACATGCAGTGCTCCCTGCGTTTTGTCAATAATCCCCTAAGGAGCAATCAGGACAAGGGCTGGACATGCATCTGTGACCTGGGATCCTTGCAACAAGCTCAGCCACCTAATTACAGAGCTCCTAACAAGCAGTCTGCTGGTGGTTGCAAGGAGAAGATGCAGGAGAGGTCGAGGGATGCCGCCTGAGCTGAGGAACTCGCGGCGCTCTGCTCCTCTTCCAAACTCCTGATGTCGTTAACGTTGTTTGTGGCTGCCGCCGTGAATGCTGGGAGATGGTTTCCCCTCATTTTCGATCATGTTCTCTGTGACTCACTGTCTGTGGTGACTAACACTGCAGGACTTTGGTTCTTTACAGCTGGCTCATTATTTTTATTGAAATATTTATGATTATCTCATCCATTGGATGCACACACCTCTTCATTATTCCTGGATCGCTCTGCAAAAGTCGGCCAAACTATTCCCTCTACCTATTAGAAGAAAAACTTTGTCCCTATCTTTTTCAAAATATGACACTTGTAATATTAGATCCAAGTTCTTTTCATTTCCCCTTATACCAAAAACGGCCGAGGTCCATTTCAAAACAATTAACAATATTTATTCTTGTAAAGAGTGTTTACATTTAAGATTTACCATTCTAGATAATATATGTCAAATATTTAAAAATGATATTGAAACCGAAAAACATCTTTTTTACGACTGTAATGTTGTTAATCATTTTTTGGGTGATTTATACACATGGCTTTAGACAAAAAATACAATTCCATTATTTACATATCCTAATATACAATTTGGCTGTATTGACAAAGAAAAGAAAATTCAATTTTTGTTCAATAATTTAGTAATTTTTGGTCACTTTTTTATTCATAGGTGTCGATTTTTGAAAGAGAGTCCACACTTGTTGTTTTTTTAAAACTGACTTGCATCTTTTTTGTAAATCTCTTGAAAAGATAAAAAATAAGAATGCCACAAAACTTTCAGATTGTTTGTCTGTTTACCTGGACTGATGGGATTTTTCCTTACCCTTTATTTTATGGATAATCTGTTTTAGATGTTGATGCCTCCCAATTTACTTAAGATTTCTGAGTATAGTTTGAACATTCTGTTTCAATGATATCTACATTTATATTTTCTTTTTTTTCCTCTCTGCCTTTCTCTTTTATTAATGCTTAAATTGAATTCATTTTGTTTTTACATGTATAAATATCTGGTAACACGTTTTGTAATATCCGATGCCATGCTTTTGTAATGTCTAACTTGTCAAAAAAAAAAAAAAAAAAAGTAGGCCATTTAGAAATAAGTCAAAAATTCTAATCTCACTGGTAAATGTTCTCATCTGCCAATAAGGTTATAAAACGCGTCTAACCAAGAATTCTTATTCTGAGAAAAACATTCTAGTCACTAAGACATGTTTTCACAAAATAACATCATTTGGTCATTAAAAAAGATTCTGGATAAGATTACTTCTGCAGGGTAACCGTGGTGCACCTGGCTGCCTGAGGTTGAATGATCGACCTCTGATCAGAAGATTGCGGGTTCGATTCCCGCCCTGCGCCCATGTGTCGAAGTGTCCTGGGGCCAGACACTGAACCCCACATTGCACCTGGGGTTGGTGTCAGTGTTCAGCAGCGGAGCTGCCATCAGTGTGTGAACGTGTGCTTGAATGGGTGAATGGGGCTGAGTCTGTAAAATGCTTCTAGGTTCTAAGAAGCTAGAAAAAGGCTGTTTAAATACACAACTTTAACATTTGATCCATTTTCTTGCAAGACAAAAATAAGACAGTTTCTCTTGAAACAAGGATCATTTTCCTTAATAAGATTCCGTTTGCGTAGTCTGAATACTGTTATAAAAGCTGCTCATCTGGTTATTTCTGAGGTCAAAAACACAACTTTACGTAAAACTGATAAAATATTGCGTCAGAAGAGTTGCATTACCTGTGATAATGCTAGAGTGAATGCTTTTTGCTGAATGAGGTTACTGAAGATGCTGAAGAAATTAGCTTTAATTGATGAATAACGTCACAAAAGTGATGAAAGTTTTGATATTAAACTCGCATTATTTTGGACAGTGCACAAAGAATTTGAAGAATTTCTAGAAAAATTGCAAATTTTGTTAAAAAATGCTAAAATGAGTAAAAGTTATGAATACCAAAAAGCACAAGCATGAATATCATGCATGTGCTGAACGTTTTGATACCAATATTACATAGGTTTCAAGTCCACACAGTATTTGAAGAATCCCTCTTTTCTTAGGAGCAAAAAAAAAAATGTGTAAAATTTAAAAATTTGCTAAATTTATGAACACAGAAGTTTTTGAAGGATAAAAAAAAAAACACCCATTCGTTCTCAATGAGACTGAAAATTTGCATAAATTGTGTAAAATCTTTAAAAAACTTAAATACACCAATACCAAAAGTAAAGTGCGAGCAAGTTTTTATTTGCCAAAAAACATGGAGAAAAAAGAAATGTCAACGACAAATGATTTGTTGATGAGGTCATTGCAAACAAAAACAGAGATTTAACGTTTGTTCCTTTATATTATTCCTGGTATTTGTGTCATTTCAGAAACCTTATGCGAACCACAACTGGGTTTCCTGGCTCTAACCGACCTGTTAAACACACAAATCCAGACTGGACCGGGGAAGAGAGCGGTTCTCTGTGGGCCGAGGGTTCTGTGAAGAAAGGCAGTCAGCTCTGAGACAGACTCTCTGCCAAAACCATCGGCTTGACAAAAGGGCAACGGAGGGGCAGAGGGTTTGTGTGAGAGTCACTGGCCCAGCCGCTGGGGGGGCTTATGTACAGGTGAGGCGGCCAGGACTGACATGGTGAGGAAATTTAACCGGGTCTTGCAGGAGAACTCTGTCTCAGCAGGGAGAGAGGGCAGACAGAGAGACGGTGAGGAATGAAGAGAGAGGCTGGCAGAGAAGAGATAGCTGCTGTGAAAGGCTTCCTGCATAACAAGGATGCTTTTCTTCACCAGCGGCCTGTTTTCGCAGACACTAGTTTGAACCCAAGGTCTTACTTTATGCATTATTAAAGACGGGTAACTGGCAACACAGCCTCATAAATAGAGATGAGGACAGACACCGGAGGAGCCCCGCTGCTGCTTACGTTTGATCGGTCACAAATCCACCGGCCTAACATGACCCAATGGCTTTGGGATGCACAGAAGGCCAGAACTCTCCTCCACCCGGCAGCCCTCTGTTTGTTTTTGCTGCTGCACCTGATACAATCAACCACGTGAAGAGGCTTTGTCACTGGCGATAGAGAATTCCATCTAAAGTCCTTGTTGAGATGTTTGATCACTGTCTTAGTCAATATCCGAAAACATAACCTAATGCTACGTTTACACCGGCGTCAGCGACACGCGTTCCAGCGACCACTTCTAATGAAAAGTCTTCATCAACAATGATTGGATTTAGAAAACTCCTGTTTTTGCGTTGCTATGCAACGTCGTTATGTGGGGGTTCATGGTGCAGAGGTAGAGCGGTTGACCTCTGATTGGAAGATTGCAGGTTCGGCTCTAGTTCTGCATGCACACGTGTCAAAGTGTCCTACATTAGGTTATAGGTTGGCGCCATTGTTCGGCAGGGGAGTTGCCATCAGTGTGTGAATGGGACTGTGTCTGTGCAGCACTTTCTAAGAAAATGGTCAAATGCTAAATAGGTAAAAGCTATTTACTAGTCATACAAGTTTTAAGTCTGTTTTTGGCTGTATGTCCAAATTAGTGTGTTGAAAGTTGAACGGTTCCCGCCTTGTCCACGCACATGTCGAAGACTCTGAACCTCACGTTGATTCTGGTGGTTAATGGTTGGCGTTCGTCTTCGGCAGTGGAGCCTGTAAAGACTGTAAAGCACTTTGGGCCAGCTAAGACGGCAGAGAAGTACTATATAAATTGTGACGGAGCAGCTCCGTCTCCCTGTCTGAGTGAGCGCAGTGAGCACACCCACATACACACACCTACACGCTGGCGCGCGCATCCATGTCAGAAACCAACTTTGCTGTTCTCCAACCACGTTATTTCGCAGATTATCCTCCATTTCTTACAGTTTAGACCTTGGGTGCACACTTGGTCATCACTAGTTTTCCACATACACACACATACAAACATTTGCTCACCACGGCTCCGCAGCACGGCGTCTTAGCCACACCCCCTTTCCTCTCTCCTTCACTGACAGGCAAACCGAGTGATTTGTTTTTCCTGTTTATATGATTTTGATGCCAATTTTGACACAGCTGTTTCTGATTTAAATTGTTTGGTTTTTGTTTCTTTATTATCTCTGTTATAGTTTAAAGGAATTAATTGTTTGAATTTATGTTAACTAAAATGTGGAGATAAACAAAGAATCTGATTGTAATGGATTACTGAAATTAATTATTTTTTGGGATTTAATATGTTGAGTAAAATGCCTGATTGGGTGGGAGTGGTCATAAGAGGTATATATGGAGGTACTTCTCTCCCACTATGCTGAGTGTGTGTTACAGCAGTAACAGGCAGAAGGAGTGCCAAATCAGAAAATTTAAACACAAAGGTGGTGTTCAGACAAAACATTGTTGGTTTTTGTGTCTGCCATCTCGCCCTCATCCTTGCTTTATTTTTGTAAATTCTAAAGACTTTATTAAAAGAAAAGAACAAATGGAATCTCTCTTGGCTTGCCTCCTGTTTTGAGTATTTTCTGGACTTCTTAAGAGAACCCCGCGACATAAATATACACCATTTACCATTTAAACTTGTTGTACTTTGACCAATCAGGGACTCAGATTTGACATATGGGTGGCATCTCTTTTAACTGTTTGAATATTGATCATGGAAGGCAAAATAATAAATGCGGTTTGTGCCTGACTTGTTTGATGGCGAGTATTTTATTTATCAGAATCGAGCTGTGAAAGAAAAAGCCTGGAGCAAAATTCACCAGATTTATGCCACTTCAGCATCTAAAACCAAGTTTCATCTAAACTGAGAACATGCGCCAGCAACAGTCCAGAGTGAAGACCAGCTCGTGTTCATCGTGTTCTTGAATGCACCACTCATGTCCTGTGTGCATGGCCCTTTAACTGGAGAGTGTCTTAATCTACATCCTCATGCAAACACTTTTTTTGTTGTTTTTCCAGGTCAAGGAAGATAAAAATGTCTTTTCTTTCCAGGGCAGCCGCCTGTCTCTCAGTCAAAGAGCATATTTATGGTTTTTGTTGCTGATGGAATTATTCTCCATTCTCTGTGTTCTCTGCTGGCTCTGCCGATTGAATCATATTCTTAGATGCATCATTCAATGCTGTGACTATTTTTTTCCATAAATTTCAAGGACTCTGCAACCTTGTCCTATTCAAACGTGTGCATTATTGCACTTTAATGCTGGCTGCAAATGAATAGGGGGGTGGGGGGGTGGGAGCCCCCCAGAGACAAGTGGAACACATTAAGGCGTGTATAATATCACGTCTGAAGGTAAGGGTCATAGCCCTGACAATATTGTATTTCAGTACTGAGAGCGATCGCCAAGCATGGAGAGGTTAAGGGAAAGGCCTCACGATGCTTTGCAGACAGAGAAAAGTTCTACTCTTCTACCATGTTTGAATGAAAGGGTCATTTTTTATTGCCTGCACCTTGGGGTGACTGGAGTATCTGAATAGGGTTGAATCCAAATTCTATTGCTGAAGCAACGTAAAAAGAAGAATACTCCCTTTTTCAGGGAACAGGGTGACTTTGGTGACGTTGCATGTTTGAATGTTTCTAAGCTCTCTACACAAGATGGACGTTGACTCTCCTTGAGCTTCTCAGACAGAATCTTTTTACCACAGTATTCTGCACTCGAATCCACTGCTAAACCCTTCCAAACAGCTGCAATGTAGCTGCATTCATGCAGGCTCCGTGACTGCTTGGTTTTTTTGTTTAAATCGGTTCATGTTGGATTTAGTAATAGTGGAGATGCAACAACCTACTTTCCCAACGATCTGGTTCAAATTTAAACATCCGGGTCATGGTTCTTTTTAGTTCAAAACACAATTTGTGTATTAAATAAAAAAAACATTGAAAAATGGTGGTATGCAGTAGAGATGCAATGACTTACTTCCCCACAATTCAGATCAACGTTGAAACATTTGGTTGGATTTTAATTCCAACAGCATTTTGAATTAAACGTACCATTGAATTTTATATATATAAAAATTTGGCAACGAATAGTGAGTAAGACTGTTAATACTGAAGTTAGCCTCCGCTAATTTGACATCATGCTTACTCTCTCTCCTGCTAGCTTATAGCATCACACCCAAGCTAACATAGAAAAAGAAACCGAGAGCAAAATTGAAGCATCTGAATTGGAGTGGAGCAGAGAGACTTTAGCCCATCTATTGTGGGTTCGGAGTCACATCTTGAGGTCTTATCTGCTCTGATCCATCACAGTTTGAATACAGAGATACTGAGAAACACATTTTTAATCTTAAATCCTTTTTCCACCTGTCCTCTATCATAAGGAATATGCCAGAGCATGTTAAAAACACCAAAGCATTTTGCATTTTATGCATGAACAGGCCATATTTTTGAGACTGAGGCAAACAGACATGGAATACAGTATTTTCCAACAGGTTTGGACTTTTCTTGTGCTAACGTACTTTTCTGAAAGCACCAGTTCATTCATGTCACAATTTGTCTGAAACATCAACTTAGTATCTGAGACTTTCCAGTTTGGTGACACATTCACCTAAAAGCATCTGTTCCTGTTTCAAAAGATCAGAAACAGAAATTCTTACTTTAATTTGCATAACTGGAGATTTTTATGACTATTGAAAAATCTAATGTAGATTTGAATCATGTATGTGAAGGACCAACCTACCATGTGGTCCTCCAACCACCAGAGAGGACCCTCTCCAGGATACTGACTGCTTCTGCTCACTTCCACTCCTGTCTTCACAGCACACAGTTTTTATTCCAGCTGGTCACTCAGTTCGGTGCGAGGTCTTGTTTTCCCCAGCATTCAGTCTGAGCATTCTCTCTGTTTGTGGCCTCTCTGTGTCTGAGCTTTACCTGTACCTCTCGCTCCACTGTTTGATCCACTCCCGCTCACTAACTCCATTAAAGGAAGTTTCACATGGATCCACACGTCTCAGCCTCTTCCATACAATGTAACGATACTATTTTAACTTCAAAGAATTTTTTAAAAATCATCTAGACTTTTTGCTATAAATGAAAAACATCTTAAGAAGATCTAGTAATAAAAAAAATGGATCAATTGCACTAAAAAAGGCAAATGTGGCCAAAATACCCAATTATATCATGCTGCGTTTAGAAATGGTAAAACCTGCAGTAAATTTGTTTTTTTTATCCCTAATAATCATTTTTATTAACTATAAAAATGAATAAAGTTGTGAAAAATTAAAAGTGTTATGATGTGGTGCACAGCATCTTCCTGATGTTTTATCCCACAGTGGAATTAGAGCTCTCTCATCTTACTTCATCTGATGATTCATAATGGAGGATGAAGATGTGTCATCAGCAGAGATATCTGAATCTGTCTTTAAACGTCTTCTGTTTGGAAATGCGGTTCATGGAGAAACAGGAGGAGGCTACAGAATTCTAGAGAAGTCTAAGTGTCCGTGTGTGTTTCCTGTTTACATGAATGTTTCTATTACACAACGCATCGTGGGCTGTAGGAGCAGCAGGTCACAGACTGCAGCTTTTTACATTGTTTCATGTTCTATATGAAATTAATTAGCATGTTTCACAGGCAGAATAAACGGTCATTTGATTTGCTACACGCTGGTTAATGAACGACACCTCGTCTACTTTACAATACTCTACTTTTTTATCCAGCCATTGCTCAATAACAAGGCAGAGAGTGCATGGAGAATAGAGATATAATAGAGACTACACTGACAGTGCCCAGACAAGAGCCTGGAGAATGTTTTGTCTCCACTTGGTTAAGGTCATGTACAGAGTGTGGTCGCTGTATTTTCTGGTACTAAACAGAGAAGAGGCCTTGGTGCAGAGGACAGGGATGCAGGAGTGTATATTTTTGTACTTGTGGGGGTGTCTGGGGAGTGCTGCAGCCTGCTGACCTGGTCATCCATCAGACAGGATCTATCCATCCAGCCCCCCCACTTCTGCTGCTCCCCATACCCAGAGAACCATCAAGCGCGGCTCTCTGCCAGGCTGGGAAGCTGTGCATTAATTTCTCATCTGCGGCGCCCTAATGAGCTCCGCCTGCTCGTCCACCTCTGAGACCTTCCTGATTATCAGACAGGGGAGCAACTATTTGTCAATGGCAAGAGGTGGCATTTAAGCGGCTGACCTTGCTGCCAAGAAGAGAGGCATCAAAAAATGTGGAAGAGTTGGATGAATAAGCAAATAAAAGGAGAATAAACTCTGCAGCAGAACGCGTGATCTGTGTTTGTGGCCATAAAGTTGTAGAGACTTTGGACGGATAAGAAAAGCTGTCTGGCCTTCTCTAAAATAAATCTGAGTTCATTCTGTCTTCTCCACATGAAGCCCATTTGTTTTCCCTCCATGTTTTGGTATTTCTGTTTGCTTGTGTGTGGGTGGATGTGAGTGGGGACGCCCCGGAGGGAGCGGGGATTTGCTGGTTATTGGATGGAGGGGAGCAGTGTAGGTCTCTGACACCAGCTAACCTTGGCTAGGACTGCTGGGATTCTGAGGGTATCCATCAACGTGGCAGCCCCGAGACTGGGATGGAGGGGGGGGGCCACAGAACTTACCAGGGGAGGGAAAAAAGCCTAGTAAAAATTTAATGCACTCCGCAGAGCGGTCATGTCATACTTGGTTATGGAAAATAATCCCAGATGCCTGCAGTGCTAAAATGGAGCTGTAATGTGTTCGCCTCCTAACCCGGCTTGACAGCCATGATGTACGACTACCATTACCGGAAAATATCACTTCAACTAACCCGTGATCCGGCTCTGCTAAGGGTCATATTATCCATGAGGAACAAATTACACTCCCCCAAAGTAAATACAAATTTTCTACACTGACTGGGTACAAAGCACAAAGAGGGGAGGAGGCCGACGAGAATGTTACCTATGACAACACTCTGCGGAGTGACAAGGATGATAAAGTACATGACAAATCACTGGCTGACAGGGTACTCTAGTGCAATCAGCCTCAGCCTCGGCCTAGCGAGCACCCACTCAAGCCTGTAAACACTACTCTCTTCCTTTGGAGGGGGCAAAACACATAATCTTTTAACGCTGACAAGTTGCACTCTCCTTTTTATTACTCATCCTTCCCACTGCGGTGAAAAGAGGGAGGGCTCGGGAGGGAGGGAGGAGGAGATAAAATGGTTTTATGTACAGTGCTACTGAGTGATTGAGAAACACGGCTCTTCTGCTGTAATTGCCTGAGGGCAAACGCAGCAAAGCAATAAAGGAACAGAAACAGCAAATATATTTCCAGTTCAGATCTTTGTTTTATGTCAAGGACAAGCAGGTTTCCTCCACTCTGCTTCTTCCAAAGCACCTGGTTACATCCCTCACCTCCAATGAGAGCAAATCACAAACCATAACATTCTGCAGAATGGCCTTTACCAGGGAGCAGAGAATATGGAAAAAGACATTTAAAGCTTGTTAGTGCAGAGCGAGTGGATAATTAATGCATCAGAGGGATTCTTGGTAAAAAAGGACAATTTAATCCTTTCTATACTTTCAAAAGTAACAGTCAGTACTGAGGTGTAGTACAATAAATCAATGAAAAGAACTTCTTAATATTAAACTTAAACTACAAAGGTCTGGAACTATATCAGTGATTTGTAGAGGAAAAAATATAAATCATTTATCAGTAGAAGAACTTTTTAGATATGTCTTTTCTGTAATGCTATTTTACAGATTTCTTCCCAGTTTTTTCTAATATTAGGAGCCTCCCTGAGCCTTTACATTCCCTCTCTCTGGTTACACGGTTGGCGATGACTACACCATGAACTTGTTCTGTATTGGATACAGTTTATCAGGTGGGAATTGGTTTATTTCAAGCAAATTGCTTGAAAGTGAGAGGGAGGAAACACACAAAGATGCAGGTTCTGCTCAGAATTGGGATGGACCGTTCAAGAGAGAACACTGCTAAACACAAACACAAGATGCACTCTGTGTGTGTTTTTAATGAAGATGTCCATACAGGCAATGGCTTCATAATGGAATTAGTGCGGGGCCAGATGGACATTTTTTTTAATCACAATATCAATTATTTTGTATTACAATAACAACATATATCGCGATATAAAACAATAAAATATATTTTCAGTTATTTAAAAAAGCTATCGCTAGTTTTAATTGAGAAAACAGGAAGTTGCACTGACACTTTATTTTGAAGATTAGTTTACTTCCGGTGACAGTAGATCCGCTCAGGCTTTTAGTTCATAAATTAAAATCCAACATTACTCTGGATTTTAGAAAAATTTATATTTTACCACATGATAATTTACAACACTCCACTCTAGTTATAAATATTTTGTATCTATGATTTGGACGTCGCAAATATTCATACACGTGTTACAGTCCTGTTCCACAGCTGTTTATCTCTTATTTTTTGTAATCTCATATGTTCATTTTTGTGGACTTTCTTGCGTGATAGAAGGTTTGTTGTGTTAGCATCTGCGCAGGAATAGCCCCCTAGCATAATTCACACATTACTGTCTTCAGCTCATGGTCAGACGTGTTGAATCCAAAATGCATCATAATCCCAGACGTATCCCTCTGTAGCTGGAAGTCTTTCTTCTTGGACTCCCTGCATCAGAGTATCTGTCTGTTTCAACTCCAGGGAAACAACTTTAAGCTGTTCTGCATCCATCGTTCTGCACTCGTGTTAAGTAACGTAAAGCATGTTGTAAAACTCGCATAAGTGAGAATGTGAAGCCGCTTTAAGTCGCAAAACCACAAGACGGAGTTTCTTTGAGAAGAATCTGTTTTTAATTTGTCTTTATTTTACATTTTTTGTGTTCACACTGACAAGGTTCTGACTATTTAATGATATATTTGGTATAGTAATCGGATCAAACTCAGTTATAAACCAAATAAACGATTGAATAGAAATGGCATGATAGACACTTTTCTATCACCCAGCACTAACTAGAATTCATCAGGACTTTTTCACTAATTGCAGAATTTCTTTTGGATAATCACGGTGACAGAGAGTAGATTAGCGTTTTTATTCTGCTTGGAAGATTGGAGGTTCGATTCCCGCCTCGCCCGCCCATGTGTCAAAGTGTCTTTGGGCAGGACACTGAACCCCACATTGCTCCTGGTGGTCATAGGCTGGCTCCAGTGTTCCACAGCACACATCAGTGCATGCATGTGTGTACATGGGTGAAAGGCACTCTGACTGGATATGGCATTTATGCCATGCAAAAAGTAGGTGGGCGGGGCATCTTTCCAGAATGGATACCAAAAAGTGGTCCAGGAAAGTAGTGGAATGAATCCATGGATGGAGAAGACCAAAGCAGGGATGGAGATGGAGAGAAAGCCAGAAGAGCATGGATGGAGAGGTTTGTGGAGACTAGCCACCAGCAGTGGCGTGACAGGGTGACATACTCGTGTAGTGCGAGTTAACTTTTAACACACCCACATCTGTATTGTGCTCTGCTTTTGCACTGAAGATGGTGTTGGTAGGAGCAGAATGTTCCCCTTCAGCTATCACATGTTGGTTGATCATTTGAGGTGTCTTCTGAAAGGAGTACTTGTTTTGGAGAAGGGCTGTGAACTCCAGGCCTGTTTTCTCAAGCGCACCTGATTGAGCTGATCATTGAGCTCTGCAGAGGCTGGATAATGACAGTCATTAGAGGCAGGTGTGTTTAAGCAGAAACACATCAAAGGCATCCCGGCCGGCGCCTGGCCCTGAGGACGGAGATCCAGAAACCATGCTTCAGACCGCCAAGTGCTCCAAGTGACTGACCCGTACAGCTCATAGACCAGAGCTGCGATTTGGCTGCTAGACTATTGATTTTTCCTGGATGGTTTGTCTGGCACCTGGAGGCAATCTTGTGAATTGTCGCTTTACAAAGAATGTTTTTTTGGGAGTGAACGTCTCTTTTATAGTCATTGCAGCAAAATGTTCGATAAGGAATGAAGAATAAAATTACCGACAAACCCTTTAACACTGGAGCCTCAGTGTTTATGTTCTTTGATTTACTGTAACTTTTTAAATTATTAGCATGAACAATATAATTCCAGTAGATTGTGAAGGAGAAAAGCGGCTTTTCTCCTTCACAATCTACTGGAATTACACTGATCGTGTTTACGGTTGAAACGTTACAGTTTGCTAAAGAGTTGGTGTTAAAAGGTTAAAGAAATGCTAATAATAACACATATTGAGCTAATAATGACGGTGTCATGTGATGATTAACAGCCTTCCTGTCTACCAGAATGCTACTGAAATGTCACGCTGGAGATGGCCAGTCCTCCAGGTCACGTTGTGCAGGCAAAGACTGACAGTTTTGAACACAAATGCACACGCAGTGTGCTGAGATGCAAATAGCTTTCACTTATCAGAGGCTGGCAGCAGCAGGCGCAGGAGGCCTTCCAGACCAAGCAGAACGTGATTTCTCCTGGGAACACTTTTTCCATTTTCTGCTTTTGAAGGAAAACTAACTAAGCCCCGTTTGTTCTCATCTGAATACATTTGACCCATTAAAATGACTCTGCTCTCCTGCGTCCTTCTCCACCGCAGTGTTGTAAAGTAGGCGACGCTGCCCGCAAAATGCCAATGAGACCAGCGGCGTGTGCGAGGCGGCTGGCTGGAGCAGATAGTGGCAGAGGTGAGGTGGACCAAGGAGGGGGCGCAAGCTCCAATTACTGCCTCAGCCCCGTGTCATAAGGGCCCCCTATTTACTAATTCACTGCTCTGTTACTTTAACACACAATTAATCAATGACAGGAAGGTGTAGTCTACACTGTTCATCAGGAGCGTAACGTGAGCCAGGGTGAATTAATACAGTCACTTTGGGGACTGCAGCTTAGCATGCTGCCTCTCCCTTCCTGAAACAAAGAGGAATTGCCACTGAGACGGGAGCAATTTAAATCGACAACACTGAGTAATGACTCAATTTGCTGCACAGTCTAAACACAACAAGCAAATGGCATTACTAAATCATTAGAGTACATCTAGATCTCTACTCAGAACTTATTCTATTAGGAAGTTCTGAAGAGCTGCTAATTCTGGCTAAAATACATCAGTAACTTTTCTGTCTGGAGGAACTGCCATCCTTAAAGTCTCCCTATGACAGGGGAGTCAAACTCAATCACACAGGGGGCCAACATCCAAAACACACCTTAGGTCACGAGACAAACAGTATACACATTCATTGAACACTCTAAAACTAAACTTTTAACACTTTAAAACTGTAACTTTTTATCATAATTATAAATTAGCATTACCTGCAATACTATTAGTGTGAATGCTGTAAACTGAATTTGGTTGCTGGAGATGCTAGCGGAAATCACTAAAGCTAATAGCTGAAGCTGATAACAAACTACATTATTAGCCTAATGTTAAATTAGCCTAAAAAAACAGAACAGCTAGCATGTAGATGATAAAATAGCTACACTTTAAAACAGCCTAAAAAACTGAGAAAAGTCTAAATTAGTCAGACAGTTAGCATGTGGCGGAAATATTAGCTAAACTCCAAAACAGCCTAAAAATTCTTAGTAAAAGCTAAAATAGTCCAAAAAGCTGCAGAATGCTTAAGTTTATTATTTGAAATGTTTTAACATGATTATGAATAATAAAAAGGAAGGAATACTAGAACAAATCAAGGTAAACCTAAATTAGCCTTGGAGCTCAGCTGAGCAGCCCTCCTTAGCTGTTGTGACGTAAAGAAGGATCATCAGTTTGAAACAGTCTGTCCGGGACAGTTTGATTGACAGATTTAAAGGAGAAATACTCGGAAATGCGAAAACAAAATGATTTCTTATTACATGTGTTCTCTTTCAGAAGAAGAATGACACACAGACATGTTAAAAACTCAAAGAAACAGGATTTTCATCAGAGGGGACAGAATGTGGGCACCAAAGGGCTTTGACCCAATTATGTCTGATTCCACAGGAGCTGGTGCTCTGTCTAACTTGCCACACAATTCACACGGAGTGCATTGTTTAATTCTCTAACAATACCATAACAAAACCATCATTGTTCTGCTTTGTAGTTTTAAAGCTAGAGTCAAGACTCCAACAGGAGGTGTGTTTGTGTCATGTGTTTCCCCTGGGCTGATTGCCACTCCTCCCTGACGGGCTACACCTGTGTCCTTTGTTTTTTTTCACTCCCCTTTCTGTATTTAATGGGTTCCTCCCCCTCACTTCCTTGCAGGTTTGTCTTGTCACCCTTACCCACTAATCTTGTCTCCCATTCCAGGTTCTTGTGTGGGTTTTTTTTGGACTTTAACCTTAGTGACTGTTCCTGTTTTTTCAGCCTTGTGCTCTTTCTTAGTTTTGGATTTTTGTTATTAAAAGACACTTTGATTTGGAGCTCGCAGCTGTCCTGCACTTGTGTCCGCACACCAAAGCCCGACATCTTGTGACAAGAGGTTGTGGGTAATATTAGTGTACAGTAATCTGGTCATAACTCAAACTACCAGCTGTTGTTTACCTTTCGTTACGTCCCTTCAGGGGTGGCCGCAGCCAATCAGCTTTCCCTGATACACACAGGTGGTTCGGCTGAGATTTCTATGCCGGATACCTATCATACACGACCCTGGGGAGTCACATACCTGGACCCCAGGTTCACGCTGGACGCGGAGGCCGGTGTAAAAAAAAAGAGAGAGCCAGAGATCAGTTCCTCTTAGCAGAAACAGGGGTGATAATTTTAGTTTATTAATTTATCCACACACACACCTGCAAGCGCGTGCGCAAAGACACACACAAAACAGACAGACATGCACACGCGTGTGCACAGATCGATGTAGTAGACCGACTCCAGAGCAGGGGGGGGTAGCAACAACAGAGAGGCAGAGAGCACTTCCTCTTAGCAGAAAAACGGATTACATTTTTAGGTTATTAACTTATCACCCATGATGGCAAAAACCAAAAAAAAGCTCCAGCTGAAGCGCCTGTCGACCATCACAGAAAAATGCGCGTCTGGTGTGAACCACAGAGCGGAGCGGAAGCCACGCGCTCCGCTTCCAGTGTGAACCCGGCGTTAGGCAGCAGCGTGAAGGGTTTTGCCAGAGGACCCACGCTGGGTGAAGCTCATTGCGCCCCCCAGGAGACAAACCTTGGTTTCCCGTGTCCCAGTCCAGCATGCAGTCAACTGAGCCAAAACTCACAGTATCACTAGTGAGCTTTAATCTGGATGTGTTCACTGCAGCAGCACAAAGAGGATTTACACGCTTAGCTAATACTCTCAATGATGTAACACATTCTTCTGTTGAGGAGCAGAAGACCAGGTTCCTCCTGCTGTAGACAATCTGCTAACACTGTCATGATAATAGCAAGCTATCAACCCCTGAACATCCTTCAGCTCTCATTAAAGAATCTTGAGCTAGACATTGACTGGATAGTTTCTTGGCTTCAGCAAAAATGTCCAGATCAGATGTTTTTGCTGCTTGCTCGAATGAATGAATGCCTTTCCCTCAACTACACAGCATGTGTCATGCTGTATATTTGCCTCCTTCTACTACTTGATGCTTGTTGACAGTGGTGATACCTGCGGGGCAAGAGTTAGATGTGCAGACCTGCTCTGGATCTCTAAATGAATGGATGTGACCCGTTGTAAAGGTGAAAACTTTTGGGTTTTGATTGAATACATGAATGCACTTTATTCATACAGCACTATGTGATGCCATCGTGTACCAAAGTACTCTACAGTAATACAAAGAGAATAACACACTGGACGCAAAAAACTACGTGTCTGGTGTGAAGCGGAGGTGAAGTGGACTCTGTTTGGGGTGCATCCGTCTGACTGCAGCTGATGGTTCTAGTGTGATGTAAACTCAGTGAGATGAAATCCTAAAGGAAGCAGGACCGGTCCATCCTGCTCACATGTCCTCCTTCCACAGCTTCCCATTGCATTACTGCTAAATCAAATCATTTAACTGTGTAATGTCTCTGTTGGTAATTATTGTGTGCTCCTGCAGTTTAACTTTGCCAGGAGGAATACATTTAAAATAGTTAAAATGAGGATTTAATTCAGCGTGAAAGTGTATTAAACTTTGGTTTGACACTGCAGCTCCTGACAGGCGTTGATTAGGACGATAGGGACAGAAACACTATAACTAATGTGGGTTCTTCTCATTAAAAAAGAGCCTGAGCTAGAAAAGACTGCAAGATTCACAAATAGACTGTTAGGTGGAGGGATGGATTTAAATAAATCACCAGCACTGGAATTCACAATAAACATGCCAGTCAGGGCTTTTCTTAAAACTCCACCCACCTCCTGGCTGTCACCACACTCAATTAAAGCACATCCAAATCCTAAAAAGCCAGAACATTTTGATTTAGATTCTGCCCCTCATTAAGTCATTTCTAATTAACGTGAGGGTAATTAAGACTTTCTCCTACTTATTAAGATGATGTTTCATTCTAATTACATTCATTCTTCAGTCTTAAGGAAAGCGTAATATTTGAATATGCTAAAGACTGATATACCAGAAAAAAAATACATTAACGGATGAATGAAGGGAAAGACAGGCTTACCTTATCGTCCTGATCTGTCTCTGTGTCACACTGTGGAGGAAGCAGAAAGACAGTCAATGTGAGACAGACAGACGCTTTTCTTCTCAGCCAAACACAATCATAGTTTTGCTTTAAACTCATGGACGATTCTCTCTCTCGTGCTACTGAGACCAGGGGAGTCAAACATACAGCCCGTGGGTCTTATCCAGCCCAGATTCTGGCCCAGTCATGAAGGAAAAAAAATAGAAGGATTTTGCTGAAAAAATCACATTCCTAGCCCAATTCTGTGGCAAGTTATGGTTCTTTAAAGAAATGACCGTAATACACAATTCCACCTCTAGGAGAAGCAAAGGAAAAACAGCCAACGCAGGAGAAGATTTCTGGACATTTCTTTGTATTTTGCACTCTTGAATGACACCAGATGTGTTGCTACACAGGATTTGAATCCTGTCATTAACGGGATAGTGAAGGTTGAACCACGGCGAGTTTCAGGAAAGATAGGGAGGTTAACTCCACATTCTTATGTTCAGCAATGTTTGCAAGTTTAGCTTCATTTTTCATTGATTTGCCCTTTTATATTTTGGGCAGGTTGTTTCTTAAGTTTACTATCAAGATTACCTCAATGTCAGATGTAAAATATTCAGTCTGTGTAAAATTGAATAAATCATTTTTTAAAGTAAGATCCATTTGATTCTAAATCCATTGGTCTCTGTAAATTAATGTGTAATAGTAAGTGATTAGTATGGAAGTTTTTGTAGTCATAATTCAAAATATTATGCATTATTCAATTGACAATTCAATTTGCTAATTAATCATGCAATTTGAAAATTCATTTTTCAATTTGTAATTCATTATTCATTTCAGGCTTACAAAATGACAATTCATTTTGCAATTTACAATTCAATAATAAAATTTACAATTTTCAAAATAAAATATTGAATAAAAACAAAATCAATGGTTTTTTATTCATAATTTAAAGTATAATGCTTTATTCAAGTGACAAATCAATTTGCAAATTAAGCTTGCAGAATGATAGTTCATTTTGGAATTTATAATTCAACATTAAAATTTACTATTTAATATCACAATTTTAAAAATAAAATACTGCACAAAAACAAAATCAATTGCATTGTCAATTGTCATGGGTTTTTTGATGAAATGAAAATGCATTTTGCAATTTACAATTCAATATTAAAAATGACATTTCAATACATGCTTTACTTTAAATTCCTTTTAAATGACCTTAAAATCTCTTGCATAATAAATTCCCACGCTCTGTGTGTGTCAAAAGTGTCACGGTGATGTAGAAAGATGTAGGAGCTCCACCAAGCCAGCAGGTGGTGAAGCGCGGGATAGTCCAAGGAGACAGGAAGTGGCAGAGAGATGAGAGGAGCCGAAGGGATGTGATGGGCAGGGAAGATCAGAGGCCTCAGAAGAAATACTCAAGATTGCTGGAGAGAGGTCTGGGCTTGAGGACGACGAGGGTGGAGAAGAGGCTGAGAGAGGACGAGGCTGAGACAGGACGAGGCTGAGACAGGATGAAGAAGTACGTCGAGGAACGGCGCCGAGCAGACAAGGCGGCTTGATGTAATCTCTGAGTGGAGAAGCTGAGATGTTCTGGCAACGAGGAGCCAACAGGAGAGATTTTAAGAAGGGACAAGACCAGGTGTCTCTCATCAAACTTGATCGCTCCACCCAGCAGGCGGGGCATGACATGACATGACACAAAACTCAATTCAACTTGCAAAACAGCGCCCCCTGGTGTAATGCATTCTCAGTTTTATCCAGGCGCTTCAAGTCGGTCAAAATTAAAATTGCTTTGCATTCTGTTAGACCAGGGGTCGGCAACCTGCGGCTCCGGAGCCGCATGCGGCTCTTTAAGCGCTGCCTTGTGGCTCCCTGGCGCTATTTCCAAAATGTTGGAAAATGGAAAAAGATGGAGGAGGGAAATATGTTTTTTGGTTTTAATCATTGTTTTAACCCCGAACAAACATTGACGGATTGACAGATTTCAGGTCTGCCGAGCGTTTCTGCATGGTGCGTTCACTGACCTCTGGACAACGGCAGCAAAACAAAGCAGTTTATCATAGAAAACATTGAACCCCAGAACTGATCCTTATAAAATCGAGGGATTAAAAAGTCTCGCCATTTTTTTTTCTGAAAAACTGCTTTTTCTGAGGATTGTATAGAAATGTCAAAAGCATAGTAGCGGACTGAGTTAATGTCTGGAGCTCATTGAACACAACATGCGCAGTGATCTGTCAATCAGCTGTTCGGAGGTTTGGGGTAAGTAAAGGGGGGAGGGCTGGTGCATGAGACGGAATGAAGGCGTTCGAGGTATCCCCACTAATAAAATGATTAGTGAATACAACTTTTGTGAAGTGTTCTGCTGCTGTTTTTCTGGTTAACCACCAAATAAAGAGACTTAAAACAGATGAAGTTTCGGCGTCTCCGTGCGGGAAAGAGAGAGCGGAACGCTTCATTTTTCATTATCGATTATCTCGTTATCACGAGAAAACGATAAAAAAAAGTAGGGCAGGGCGCTTTCAGCGTCCGTAATTTCTGATTTTTGTCAGTATATATTTGGAATGACACTTAAGCCATTGGCTGTAGCTAGTCCGCTCCCGCAACACAACAGAGCCGTGACTCTAGCGGTGTAAGCCCGGGGTTAGGGGTATTATTGTGTTTTGTTGCTCAGAAATGAGGATAGCTGCGCTGATTTGGTGTCAAAAGAGAGAGAGAGAGAAGAGGATGCTGCTGCGTTTTACCCATGCTCTGACTTGTTTGGCATTTGCACAGAAATCAAACTTAAACTGTATTAATTTGATTTTATACACTTTACCTCTTCAAAAGGCTGTTGTTTTATTTTTATTAATGCATGTTGCATTTTATTGTACTCTGTTGCCCAGATAAGGGGCACGTTATGCATGTTCCATTGTTGTTTTTACAAATCCTCAAAATAAAAATGACATCAGAAATCGGATTTCTTTATTGCATTTATTTAATTTCATCAAAGCAATGAAACAAACTGTAATTCATTAATATTGTAATGAAGTTAAACTTCATCCTACAACAGTGCAGTCACGTGGTGCGTCATCAGGATTAAATAAACATTCAATCATGAAGGTTCATCATGTATTTGTAACCAACTTAGTTATTTTGATAGTAGGCTAATATAGATGCATACAGCATGTGTTGCCTTCATTATAAGACTTTTAATTTTTTGCGGCTCCAGACAGATTTGATTTTGTTTTTTTTGGTCCAATATGGCTCTTTCAACATTTTGGGTTGCCGACCCCTGAGCTAGACGCTCATCAGGGCGGACCTTGCTCCTCCCTACATCCTACATATGTTAAGACTCAACTAACCAATGGAGTTGTTTGGTGTCGGAGGTTACAGAAGAGAATGCGCTATCTGCTAATGAATTAGCTTCAATGTGGATGACTAGCCATTGTACACCCCCCCCCCCCCCACACACACACACACACACCTGGAACTTTGTTTGGAATGCTTTGTCCCTCCGTCAGACTAAACCATGATAAATCAGGATAAGCACCATCTTTGGTCAGAGCTTTTTCTCACCAGCATGCCGGTCATCATCAACCTAGAGCCTAACCACCAAAGACTTAACTTATTCCTTAGATCTCTCCTTCCTGAAATATTGTCATAGTGTGTTTTTGTCTTTGTCTTGAGTAGGGATACAAAATCACAATAGTTTAGTTTTTTTGTAAACTCAAGTCTTAACCAAGTTCCAACGTGCAGCAGTATCACAAAAATCACCAGTGAGTTCAGTGGGAGCAGGATTTTGGAATCATCCCCGGCATTTAAGGATGAATGTGTGTGCTGGAGGCGGTGGATGGTGAAATGACAACAGGAGGAAGGAACTTTGTGAAGCAGGGAGGAAGAAAGTGGCTAGATTTCATTTTTCCATTCCAATTTCAATTTCAAGGTCCACTTAATTCTTTATCAACTAATTAGTGTGATGCTGGGTGACTGGCGGGCCTCAACGCTGTGCATATGGCTGAGGTGCACGGAGGCGCTGGAGTCAGTAATGAAGGCGGCACTGGGGGGGATAGGAGAGGAGGCTGGCACGCTGTGTATGTGCAGGAGTGGGGAGCGGGGAGGGGTTGCTGGGTGGCGATTAAAGTATGGCAGGAGTGAAGAAAGGGGGTGAAATGAGTGACAGCTCAGGGAGTGGGAGACAGAAGGCCCTGTCTGCTTTGTCCCTGTAGCTCAGAGGTAACTGGCTCGCTCTTTGGCTGATATGTTTCTCAGGCTCAGTGGCATAAAAAAAGGTGGCCTGCGAGCTCAGCAGGAGCATAGCATCCAATTTACAGGCCTGTCCCACACGGCCCAGGGGGCCGCCCGCGGCATGCTGCCATGATGGTCAGCTCCAGCAGCTCATAAATTATGCAGAGGCAATAAACGCACTGGGCAAACACCCCTCAGACGTTCCCCTGCTCCATCTCTCACTCTGCTCCTCAATCCCCATTTTGAACCAAAGTGCAGAGAGCCAGCAGAGAGCCAGCAACCCTCCAGCCTGTCAGAGCCAGACGCAAATTCCATCTTTGCATATCTGTGCTGTATTAAAACCCCATCCTTTATGCATTTGTGCATCTACTCTGGCCATACGTCGCACCGTCCTCCACGCTTACAAATGCAGCACCCACCAAGACGTCTCAGGATGTGACATCAGCAGAGTGACGAAGCACTCATTACGTGCAGACAGAGCAGCAGAAAACAAAAGGTTTGAATGCTAGACACGATTTCAGTTTTCCACTGTGATGTGATAAATAAAAAGACATCTAGTCCTCCTTTTTTCCCCTTGGCCCTCCCTCCTTCTCCCCGTCTCCTTGCTGTGCAGCCAATTGCTTTGATTGCGAGATAGAAGCCGGCTGGAATGACTTGCCCTTGCTTGTGAAGCAAATGGAACATGCTAATGGAACTCATCGTATTACCCGATGCAAAAGTGCCATAGCTCATTACTTTAAGATAAAAGGATATCATTGTAGACGGCAAGCAGAATTGACTTTCTGTGCTGCGGCTTGATGATGATTTAATCAACTGCTCTCTTTCACTTCTCATCTTTGCGGCTGTCGCTTTCGCAGGTGCCACTAAACGAAGCACTCACACGGCTAGTGAAGGAGAGAAAAGAAAAGAAATTGCTGTCATTACTTTCTTCCCCAGGAATAGAGGCATGCAAATTTCCCAGAGTGACAAAAGGTGGGAAAAAAAGGGAAACGTAATAAAATGGAAATACCTTTATAATGAGCAATGTTAAAAAAATAAAAAAAAGTGAGATCAGACCTGACAGGCAAGGGCAGGCCGTCTGATCGTCCTTTCAGAGCAGCAAAGCTCTGCTGAACTCACTGCTTGAGCTCAGGGCAAACAGTAGCAAATAATCACATCTCTGAAAAGATAAAAAGGCATTTCAGGCACATAAACAAGTCAGAGTTGTCACTGTCTGATAAGTGATCATAGCAAACTAATGTGCTCCCTTATGCAGAGCGGAACCTGAGGCGGAGAAGAATCCTGCAATCGCAAGTTTTCTTTTAACTTCCAAACTCTTTCATCAGAGGCAGACAGGAAGCTGAAAGAAGTCCCAGCTTTGCTGATGGCTTTGACAGGAGTGACTGGAACGGCTCATCACTCATCCTCGCATCGCAGCGTGGCGCTGAGTTTGGTGCTAAGCATGCGCTCTCTGATGGACTTACTCCTGGAAGTCTGGCTCACATAGACGCATGCTGACTTAAATGAACCTACACAGTCTGTGGTCAAGTCCAAAACATGAGAGTAGTCAGGAAGAAGTACCCCTTCCCCCCACGTGATACAGTCCACTTCCTGTCACTAGGATCATCACGTAGGCCCAAATCCACATGAAAGAAACTCAGTAGAACAACTGAACTAAACTACATGAGGTGTCTAAACTTTTAGCAGAAGGGTCAGATTTGGTGGTGAAAATGTGAGAGGATCAATCAATTGGCCTGCATTTTTTTTAAAACTATTTTAATCATATTTTTTCCAATGGTATGCTTTTCATTCCTTTACATAGAAAAAACAAATACATCAACTGTAAATAAGTTTTTACCAAAAGTACTGTCAACTTTCTGCATTGCCGTTAGCTTGTCATAGATAGCATGTGTTGTCTGGTAGCTTCTCTTCAAACTGATCTCCTTTAAAAGCGCCAGTCTCTTTGGATATTAGGCAAACTGTTGTTTCATGTTGCACTGAAAAAAATAAACCCATTTCTTCCTGTCCTGGAAGCAGTTTGTGAACTGTTTTTTTTTTAGAGTAACCATTTTAGGAAACAGTCGCATGGCAGTGTTTCCACAGGTTTGCAACCACTTTACATGTAATTTAGACAACTGCACGTTTAAGAAAATGCCACCATATTAGAACAATATTCATTTTATGAAAGTAGTATGCAGGCTGGTAGAAATCTGAATGCGGGCCACATCTGGCCCTCGGGCCGGACTTTGTAAGCTAACTTTGTTCATCATTTAAAATGTCAATAAAATAATTACATTCACAATGACGGTATCATTGTAATGCTTAACGTGAACCTGACCTGACGTGTCTCGCTGCTCTGGTTTGGCTCTGGAGAGATGGCTGACAAAAAAGAACCTCATGCATGCCAAGTGCTGTTTCTACAGGACCAGCTTAAGGACAGGACAACTAAACCTCTGTGTTTAGTTCAAGTAACACAGGAATGTCAAGCATTAGCTTGAGCTCTGAGAGTTGTTGATGTTGGCCTGTACTTGGAGCACTTGTGATTGCCCCTCTGCTCTCACTTGGGCCTCTCTTTTGGCTGAGAGCTCTTACAAATTACCCGACTTTTGTTTAGAATGGTCTGAAAGTAGGAGTAAATGATTCTTGTCCTCAATCCCTACCAGCTGAGTGTAATAGTGGTCCTGCAGGAGCATGGGCAGAATGCTAAACAGCCCGCTGATGTCAGCAGCAGCTAACTTCATCCTGCCATCATTCCCTGCAGAAAGACTAGAGAGGAACTGTAGAAGTAACCACATCACACAAGGATGGTATGATGCAACATCTCTACTAAATCTAAACAGATGTTTGGAACACCAAACTTCCATCCACAGAATCATCCATCAGTCAGACTCAAAGCTCTCCAACATGGAAAGACTAAAAAGTCTTCAGTGGATTAAAGGGAGGAGATTGTAGACCTGAATGGACTACAGAACCATCAGCAACAAGCTGGAGGTTAAAGGTCAGAACTGTTGGTACCAAGAACATGAGCATCAATCCACCTGTAGATCTGGAGCTCCAAACAGATCTGATCTGGTGGGGTTTCTATGGTCATGAGAACAGAGAGAAATCTGCCTAAAACAACAGCAGGAGTTCCAGTCATCCAGAAGAGCATTAGTAAGACTTTCCACTGCAGTCATTACATTGCTGCTGAACAAGACACACGTGCAGAGCTGTATGAAGTTTGTCAAAGAACACCTTCATGGTTCACAGAGTGATTGGAGAAGGTTCTGAGTTCAGATCAGACCAACATGGAACTCTTTGGCATCAACTCAACCAATCAGAGGAAGAGAAATGCTGCCTATGACTCCAAGAACACCATCCCCACTGTCAAGCACGGAGGTGGAAGCATCATGGGCTGTTTTTCTCCACTGTGTGAATGGGAGGGGGGGGCGGAGTGAGAACCTCCTTCCCTCCACCAGGAGACTTACATGGATGGTGAATGGATCTAACAGGATCAAGACCCAAAACATAGTCAAGATAATCCGAGAGAGTCTGCAGAACAATCAGATCAGATCTCCTTTAATGTCATGAAATAGATTTCTATAACTTCTTTAAAGAGGATTTCTTGATTTTCTGTCAGTCAGTGTTTAAAGGAACCATCAGGATGACAGACCGTCTGTTTCTTTCTAACTGGGCCAACCTACAAACTCAGCAAATGATCAAATACTTATTTCCTCCAATGGAAGTTTACTTTTACTTAAGCTTTTGCAGGTTACTATTTCCAAACTTGGCAATGATTATCCCTGATGCGGGCTTTGTTATGGCACCATAGTGCACATGGTGTGCGTTTATCATCCTGAGCCAGGTTCTCCTGGAGGATTGCTGGGAGGGTTCAAGCCCAGGAAAGACACCAATCTGGCTGCACGCCTGCAGAACGGGGCAGACAGCATGAGGGATGGCAGCCATTGACAGGGTCAGCTCTGACAGCGCCAATTTGATGTGCTGTTGTCAAGGGCCCCTCATTCCTTCCTCCCAACAGTTCTTCCTGATATAGCTGGGTGTCCCATTGGTTTTCTGATGCAAACAGTCACATGGCGAAAAGGTTTCCTCTCTTGCTGGTGCATGCTCCTCCATCTGCTGCTGGGGCCTGGGAGCCGCCGACCGCCTGCCTGTCACAGCATGCGTGGAAATTAGCTGGGGAGGAGGTGCATGCTTGTGCTAATTACATTTTAATCATTGGAAATGTGTTGGCAAATCAAGGCTACATTGCCATCTTGGAGCCCAGCGCTCCTCTCTGCATGTTGGGGATGAGGGTGGGATTGCTTGGAGGGCGAGAATGAGCTCATTCCTGCCAAGCTGGACACCTCATCCTGCACCACAGCTTGACATGGCGGCATGCCTGGCCCGCTACTGGGTGGAGACTCAGCCATATTATTTGTGGGAAATAGAGAAATACCTGGGGGAAGAAAATGGAGATCTGTGCCATGCATATTGTCAAATCCCCCACACCTCATGCATCCACCTCTCTGACTTGCTCCCGGTTTCACACCCACACATCACAGTCTGCCAGTCGAGCTGCTATGAACTGAGCTAAAACAAATAGAGCTGGGACAGGAGAGGCTGGGCTTCTCATGGTTTGTTTCACTGCCTCTGCCTTTGGCATATGCAACCAAATCCCAGCACTCCAAGAAATCACCCTGACAACAAAACATAGGAAAAAGAGGATGCTGCAATGAACTCAGGCATTTTAACCGAGTGTGTGGACCAGCTAATGGATGAGAACACACAAGTCTCCAGCAGACATGATTAAAAATAGTGTTTCATAAATAGGCTCCTGGGTTTCCCTTTAACACTGGAGCTCCAGTGTTTATGTTCTTTGATTTACTGCAGTTAAACATGATCAGTTCCAGTAGATTCTGGATTCTACTGGAACTATGCTGATCGTGTTGAAAAGTCACAGGATGTTTATGATTTTGTGCTGAAGCATCACATATTAAAGGTTTAATCAAGAGAAAGGAAATTCAACATTACAACTACTACAAGTCATTAAAGCATCAAGGATTTGGCAGCAGCGACTCTGACACTCTAACAACCACCACACCGCTGGATGTCAAACACGGAAGAGACTCATAAGGCAAGATGTCCCCGAGAAGAAGCACTTTCAGATTGTTTTAGAGCAGGGGTGTCAACCTCAATCACACAAGGAGCCAAAATCCAAAACACGCTTTAGATTGCGGGCCGAACAGGATGAACATTTATTGAACACTCTAAAATTACATTTTTAAAACTTTAAAACAATAACTTTTTAACATAATTATGAACAAGATATGTAGCATTACCTGTGATAATACTAGTGTGAATGCTGTAAGATGAGTTTGGATGCTGAAGATGCTAGTGTTGAAGATGCTAATGCTGAAGATGCTAGTGCTGATAGCTGAAGATAATGAAGATTGATAGTTAAAAACACCTGAGCTGACGCTGAAAAAAGCTGATAGCTAGATAATATATTAACTAAATGCCAAATTAGCCTAAAAAACTAAAACAAACAAACTGATGTTAGCCAAAACAGCTAGTGTTTAGCTGAAATATTAGCTAAACACCAAAATAGTCTTAAAAAATCGCAGTAAATGCCAAAATAGTCAAACAAGCTAGCAGAATGATTTAAAATTTTACAAATATAAAAAGTTCAGAATATTCCAGAAAAAATCAACTTAGAACTTAAATAATGTTCAATATTTTACTCTCCATAAAAATAAATGTTGTCACCAATAACAATACAGTTTGTTAATAACAATAAAATAAAATGATCTGGAGGGCCGGATAGAATTACCCAGAGGGCCTGATCCGGCCCCCGGGCCTTGACTCATGTGTTTTAAACCATCTGAGCAATCACACAAGGCAAAAGTTTCACACAGCAGCCGGGGTTGTGTCGTCATGGAGGAGCAGACTTCTGTCTTGACTAATATAACCCAGTTTGATCCGCTTGTGCTGCACAGGCCAAAGTCAGCAGGCCAACATCTGCATGCAATTTCCCTTCAAATGTCAACCTTTTTCCAAAAGGTATTCAGCTTGACTGCAGTCAGTGAGGCAGAGGAGCAAAAGCAGGGATAACTGGAGGGAAGAGGGGGAGAAAAACAAAGCCTTATATCAAAAAATGACTTTATAGCCTGTGACTTCTGCTTTCAATACTGTGTGGTGCATTCCTTTATTTCTACCTCGGTGGACAGAGTCCACACCTGCTCAAAGCTCATCTGTGTTTGTTCCCATGACATTATAAAAGCTAATTCAGGAGAATCTGTGATTTTTAATCCATGTTTATGTCCCAACTGCAGACCTGCTGACACATGAAAACTGCTGGATATTTACAATTGAAGGAGAAGGTTTCAGAGGTTTTAATGATCTTCATTAGCTTTGGTTTTTGAGTCTGGATGATGAACATTTCATTTAACTGCTAATGATCAAGGTTTAACTGTCAGATGAAAGAACTTTGGTAAAAAGAAAAGTTGAGGCTCCGCTCAGAAGCTGCAGGCTGTCCAGGTGCTCCACCACCGACTGGTTTTTGACTTGGTACAGTCTGTGCCTTTCTCTTCTTTTAAACACACAATGTTTTTCTGCTGGCAGCTCTTCAAAACAAACAGTGCTTGTTTTGTTCTCTTCTACTTCACCAACATGGACTTAAAACATTTAGGAGGTTCAGTGAGGTTCCTTCAGGCGCTGAGATCCAGCTCCTGAATTCTTCTTCTTTGAGCAGTACATGATCTGACCTTAAGGCAAATTTCATGTGAAGACTTTTCCACTGTGTGACATGTTTGTATGTGGTTACATAAAACCTTTCAGAATAAAATGAAACTAAAGTGTTTCAGTTCTTCCAACCAAAATGTTCTATTCTGCAGCCTTTTTCACTATTGGTTCAATTTTATTGAGCTAAAAAAAATCCCTCAGTAAAATATATTAGAAATATATTCATATTTTTTATTCATCAGATTTATAATTCCATAGTTTTTCAAGAGTTCAATTTAACCTCAAACAATCAGAAGAATTTAATGTATTCACATAGTGCCTGGCAAAAATAGTTACAAAATAACTTTTTTTTATTAATTATAGAATAATAATCCTCTGTTATCTGATTTTCTCTTTGTAAAACGTTGAACATTGAGTCAGGAAAAAAGTGTTTTTTCACTGAAAAACTAAAAAATTCTCTGAAAAAAAGAGGCAGGATTTTCATTTCTGTTGAGTTCTGTGTAAGCCAATTTTTTTTTTCCTTTTCAAAACAGTATACAATGTTTTTGCTCATTGACTCATTTTGAGCTTCTGGTACCTGCAGGCACTGATCAAGGACCTGATTAAGAGCACCTGCTAGCATGGAAGCGGCTACAGTGGTCGGTATGCGTCTGCTCCTCCAAACTGACTGGCAAGTCCAGGAGGTTCTGTTTGTGCCAGAGTGACCAACACAACCACGTTGGCTGACTTGCAGCCGTTGGCCGTTAAAGAATTGGATACCATATCACAACAATGAGTTACCAGAGAGGGAAGAGGAGGCGGAGCTGCAGGCTGTTGAGGCTCCGTTTGGTTCTTCAACAAACTAACACTATGTTCACAGTGGACGCGGCGCGGGGCGGAACATGTGCGGCGTCCGCTCTTTCATGCGATTCAGATTCACAGATCTGCATTTTTCTGTGACGGTCGACAGTCACTTCTGATAGAGCTTTTTTTTGTTTTTTCCATTATAGGTAAGTTAATAACCTAAAAATATTGCCACATGTTAAAAATTGGTTATATTTTTAAAAATAAACCAGATTTACTCATATATCTTGATGTAACTTCTTGCCAAAATTGACGTGGATCGCTCGCGCAGAGAATAGACCAGACACCAAAACAATCCGCTGCATAGCGTGAGCCTTCTGGGGAGGACCGCGGAGGGCCGCGGAGGACCGCGGAGGACCGCGGAGGACCGCGGAGGGCTGCGGAGGACTGCGGAGGACCACGGAGGACCGCAGAGGACTGCGGAGGACCGCGGAGCTCCACGTCTGGCGTGAAACACACCATAGGTTAACATATCCGCTGAATGGAAACGGCCTCCGTTCCATAGGGTGGCTCCCCTTTTAACTCAATTTCCAATATATCTTCTTACAGTTCTATCACACACTCCACAGAACAAGTTAATGGCTAGATCAGCTGGTCCATAAAAATCTGTTAAATGTCAACCTAACCTCCACCTCACAGTCCTGAATTTGACACAAACCAAGAAGTACCTCACATGACCTGCTGGTTCCATCAGAGCTGGAGTTGTTGTATATAGGAGCCTGGTGCTGGATCCAACCAATGACTGTATATAAGAACTGGACTGAGTTACTCCTCCCCCACAGAGATTCAAACAGGAAGTAGCTGCTGGCTCCAAGAATAATAATTTTTGAAATATTTTTTTATGTATGGCAAGTTGTTATAGGTCATAAACTGACCAATCAGATGCCTGAATAAAAGCAGGTGGTCTCATGTTGAACATTCCAAACATTTGATTGATAGATTTTGTGTAGCCCGTTTTCAGGTCGTAGGGGTGTGGTCTTCCAACACGCTCGCTCCTGATTGGAGAGAGAGGCTGCCATGCTCATATTGGTTCAGACCGACGCCAACCAATCACTGCTTACTGATGACGTTTGGCTCCAACATGGCGGCATCCATGTGGTAAAAAAAGGGTGACTAAATTTGTTTGAATGAACTGGAAGCAAATCATTTCCTCAAATCATTCAGTCCAGCTCTCAGATACCGGTCCAATAGAGCTTAACCCTTTAACACCTGAGGCATTGCCAGTGACGCTTAAACACATACTGTAACTTTTTAATCGTTAAAACGATCAACATAATTCCAGCGGCTCACCGAGCTGCTTTTATCCTTCAGAATCTACTGGAAGTTACATTGATCGTGTTAACAATGAAAACATTAAAGTAAATCAAAGAACATAAACGCTGGAGCTCCGGATGTTAAACTCCCCACGCCACCCAATAGCTGCTCTTGAAATGTAAACTCCCGCCAGCAGCTTCATTTTGACCGTGCAGACGGAGATGATAATTCTCCAGAGTATATAAAGTATCCATATGGGGGCAACCCACATCTTCAGCTCCGCTGCTCATCCCATAAACTCATGTTCATTACAAATATGGCCCCATTTAAAAGGGTAATAAACTTCTAACTGTGCAAGATTTACAGCCAGGATGCATTGTTACAATAAACGGATCATCTACCAACCAAAGACGTAAACATTTTCTGACAAATCCTGTTTAGGAAAATGTCAAACCTTCAGACTGAACATGAAGTCATAATGTAACATCAGTGTTGTTGGGAGTTTTGTTCTGTAAGTCCCACTAACACACACGTCAGGAGACGCTTCTGCTCCCACATCCACCGACGCTCCCCTCCTCCCTTTCCTCCATACTGAATCATTTCTGAGAGGAGGAGAAAAACATCAGGATTAGGTTCCCTGCCTCTAATCACTTAACTCCTCACACCTGATGGCACACTATTAACTTTGACTGTCTCCAGTGACCCAGCGGGTCGTTGCCCATCACATCAAGTTTTTATTAGGAAATTTTCCTCATCATTAGCCATGGCCTGGAAACGAGCCATTAATATTCATACTGGCACACCAAAATGAGGTCCCACTGATTTTCCATCATCCAGGCTATCTGCACAGCTGCTGCTGTTAACAATCACTGCAGTGCTGCACATTTGCTATGTATCATTATAGGGCTCCACGGAGCTCCTTTTCTGGTCCTGCCAGGATGAGAAGGAGGGTAAGGTGGAGGAGGCGAAGGCTGTGCGGCTTGCAGCCAGCTGACAGCCATCTGAAAGAAAGCAGCTCTCTCTGCCAACATTCTGCCGGGAAGTCTAATGCCTGCACCGGCACTGTCACAGCTAACCACCCCTGCAGGCTCTGCCAGGTACACAGCTGAAACATGCCCAGCTCCCCATGCTCTTACATTAGAGAACAGGCTGTTCATGAGGCTGGCAGCCCAGAATGCATTGCTTTAGAAGCCTCTCAAAAGTCTGCAGCACACTGCTCTATGTGGGGAGGATGCACAGTTTATGCAGAGATTTCTTTCACTTTCCTAGAACTCAGGCGATCTGCTGACAATACCATGATTTTTCAAAATAAAGCCAGAGGAGGGAAAGTGCAGATTTAATGAGTGCCGGTGAGGGGGGGGCTTCAAGTCAGTTACTATGCCATGAAAAGCAATGACAGGTTGGGTTGTTGCACCTCAGCCTTCAGTAATGTCATTTGTTCTATTTATATTCATTTACAACTTAGCAACATTACACTAAGGTTCAAGAACCCATAAAGAATCTGTGAGCACAGTCACAACGCATCACAGTAACAAAGGCCGTTGTTAACACTGTCCACAGCCTTTGACATGTGAACTAATCAGGCGTGTGACACCGCCACGTCCTCTCACTACAGCCAAGCAGTAAGTACGAGAGACAACGTTAAGAGCTCAATAAACAACTAATGCAGCTAACAAAAAGTATGGCATTTAAATCTTTGACAAACATTCAAAAATGTGTAAATGAAAAAAAAACTAAAAACCCAGTGGTTTCAGAGCATTACATTAAGGACCTCCCTCACAGCACTCATATATGCAATGGAACATGTACAACTCATGTGACTTCAGGAGCCTATGCTGATGCTTGTGTCTGTCCTTCTATTGTTGCATGTTTTTATTGCATTACTTTAGGAGGCATACGCGCTGAACAGAAGCATTGGTCACAGCAATAGCCTAAACAGGTTGGTGGAGGGAACAACATGACAGATAAGACGAGCTTTATTGACAATAACTCAGCATTGTTCAGTTGAAACACATACAGTAGAAAACAGCACTCTCACTTTTTCATTTTGTTATGATGAAACACAGTATGTATCACTCCGTCAGACTACTGACTACATTACCCATAATGCTTCAACTTTGTTTTTAACTACAGTCCCATTAAAACCTTCTGACAGATTTTTGAATGTCCTGTTCTACAGAAAATTGATTCCAAGTCAGTAAAAACACCCAGAGTTCATGCAGAAACACACCGGATTAACAGATCTACTGTCAGGTTTTAAGAAAACAAAAAGATTTCTAGTCTGGAAATGTATTCAGGAATTATGGGGTTGATTTATTTCATCTATGTCCTTCAAGTCAAAAGTCATTTTGCATTGAGACCTTTAAGTTTTGTTTTCAATTGGACAGATTTTCTTACATGATAGTCCTAAAGAAACAGCCTGAATAAAGCACTCGTGTGAATATAATTTGACCCTCTTTATCAGAGACCTTAGAGTATTCTATCAACACCTGGAGCAGTCCAGCTTCAAATGACAGATTTCAAGCTGTCATTTCAGCAAATATGTGAAAATCCACACTGTTCCAGAACGTTTATGCAGACAGGTTTCTTGGCCTGATGACGGCTAGCACAGCTCACACGGTGAAGCAGAGGAAGAAGTTGATGTGAGGTTCTGAAACAGATGCAGCCTCTTCAGCGCCGTCCTCCAAATAATTAGAACTACACTGACAAAAGCACTTTGTTATTCTGCTGCTTTGATTTGCTAGCTGTCACAGTGTACATCTGAGTTGCCTCATTATACAGAAAGTAGTCAAATAAAAAGCAGACACTGCGTGCTGCTGTCAGGATTCTGTCTGCAGCACATGCAAACAAGCAGAGATGAATAAACATTAGCTGTTGTTGAGGGCTGGTCTTTGAGCCGCAAGGCTCACAGAAATCCACTTTGTACTAAATAAAAATATTTAATTTAAAAGAGTGATGCAAGGCAAAATGAAATTAAAAGCAACCGATGCTAACTGCTCAAACAAATTACTCTCAGTGCTCTAAATGATGTTTGCTCCTCCATCAGCGAGATCAAACCAGCTAGTTTGACTCTCCTGCGCTAATGATTTCCTGCTCTCACCTACTTTTCTTCCCACGGGTGTTAATAAACACTCTGTCTGTTTTTTGGTTTGTTTGGATGGTTTATTTATACATCTCCAGTTCTACATCCCCTCTGCCTCCCTCATACGCTCTCCTCATGCCGGTGGCAAACGTGCAGCATTAGCGGGATTTAATGTAATCCGAGGGACAGCAGGCTCCTGCAAAAATCTGCTCAATTAAAGCAGGATGAGCCCAGAGGGAGCGTCGCTGGCGGGGCACGGGGTGACTGACATGGCCTTTTGCTTGGTATTAATTAGCATGTTAAATGGTTCAGCATGGTAGCGAGCTGAACATTATAGATCAAACGCTTAACATCTCGCTCTGCAGTACCAGTGCTACAGTTCTACAGGCCTCACCCGGCCTTCAGAAGCTGCTTTTAACCTGCAGCCGTGGGCAGAGAGGGATGAGCATGCACTTTCCAACACGTGTCACAGCAACATACGTCTGCTGATGAAAGCATGCCAAAATCACAAGATTCTGACACAAAAAGCTTACATGAAAGGATATGTGTGTGTCAAACCATTTTTGTTGTTTGATTCAAATAATGTAAGTGTAATTGTCATTTTTGGGGCTTGTATTTTTCTTCTTTTTTATGCTCCCTATTCTGCTTAAAATTCATCAACATGCTGCTCACAGTTTGTCACAGCTAGAAACAATCTCAGCCCAGAAACATCCTAAAATAATCCCTCGAGACTCAAAAGTCTTTTATAAGAGATTTTTTCCTTTTTTAAGATCTGGTTTCCTTGAGTAGGAAAGGAAGAAATGTCAGATAATGTTCTGAAGGAAACAGAGACCAAAATTTGTCATAAAAATGTCATCCGTGTTTCATGCATGTTGTTCGATCTCTGCACCGCTGACTGCCGGAGGAGATGCCTGGTCCTAGAAAAGAACAACTGTTTTTTTTTGGTTTTTTTTTTAACAATTTGCAAACATAGTCAGATGGTACCTGAAATATTTTCTGAACAAATACCTCACTAAACATCTTTAAAAAGAAATATTTGTCTTAATGAATAACTTAAATTTTTGGTGTTTTACATGTTCTTTGGACATTTATTTTTTTTTGATGATGGAATACTTTAAATTTTAAAACCTTGTGAATCAGGAGTAGACAAAACAAGAGCTTATTTGTGACGTAGAAAACACACAAGGTGAGCCACAAGCTCCCAGCAACGGGAAGGGGAAAAGGGGGCGGGGTCGCTCCACACCAACAGTTTCGCCAATAATTCCAAGACAAATCTGTAATAAGCTCCTGCCACTCTGCAGAAACTAAGTCCTAGAAAATCATAGTTTTTAATGAATATGATTTCATTAAAAACTGCAGAACCATCATTAAAGAACACTGAGGACGCTTCTGCATTAGATGACTTTAATGCAGCCATAAGAGCTGAGAGCTCATAGAGGATGGAGACCACCACTGCTGCGCTCAGAGCTTTTGAAGGAGCTGACGTCACGCCGGCAGTATGGTTAGCTGTGGCGAGGAAGAGTTCAGTGGTCGTAGCTCCAGTCTCGTCCTCTCGGTAGGAATCGTGATCCAAAAAAAACCCGACCTCTTCCCATATTCTCTCAAGAACCTTTAAGTCGATTCAGGACACAATTTCCAGAATGGTTTATGACTGGTTTTCTTTGGACTTCACACCAGGAAGGAGAGAAAAAAACTGAGTGCAGGATTCTGTCAGCTGTAATTACTGCATAATCATGCGGTCAAAATATGACACAACAGCCCGCTCTGTTGTTAAAGGAGTCTGGATTTGATGGAGATGTGGCAGAATGTACTTAGCATGAGAGGCTCCAGAAGATGAATGCTTTCAGCCATGACAAGGAAAACAGAGAGGTCCTCCCATCCCAACCACAGATCACCCCCACCAGGACTAACGACTAAGGTTGGGCACCGAAATTCAGTTCCAAGTAGGAACTGTTATGATTTATGCGGTTCCACCGAGACTGAAAGAAACTGCTGCAAACAGTGCTGCATTTCAGTGCTGCATTTCATTGAAGATCTATTTGTCTGTGGACATGTCAATCACTTCTACTCCATTCAGTACTTTGTAGTTCTGGCCAATCATTCTGCCTTTCTTGCAGTAGTGGGCGGGGTCATGTCAGACCTCTGACGGGGCGAGCCTGAGCAGAGCGCTGGGATGTTTGGCTGAATTTCACAGCAGATCATAGAAGTCTAACAGGAGACTGCGTCGCATCAGCCAATCAGGAACTCAGCTTTGGGTGACCTGATCAGCGGCTAAAATACTAGTCCAATACGAGCGTTTTGACCTGTCCCACCACGGCGGTTCTCTGGCTGCAACCTCCCAGACTTCAGCAGAGCTCAACACGCCGGGAGGAAGACAGCCGCTGTGGGGAGCGCGGGCACCCCTGCTCGGGTCTCCTGAACTGGGACGTTTTATTTAATTTCGTTGAGACAATAATATTAATAATAAACGTCCCCTATTTTTCATCCTTTCAGGTTAATGCGGGACAGCCTTCAAACTCAGTCAAAGAGACACAGAAACAGCAGAAGCGGCTGTCATGCAGACACGCCCCCGAGAGAGATTAAAACCCCTTAACCTCTCAGACAAGCTCAGGGTCACATGCTTGACACGTGACACTGGGCGGGGAAAGAGGGGCGGGCCACCGGTATGCCGCAAAAGAGGAAATGAGCAATTTTATCTTTCAACTTAAAATAATATTTCGGATTTAATACTTGAAATAAAAAAATAAAGTTCAAATTAGAGTGGTGGGAGTTTTTATGCAGGTGGGCGCCACCCTGCTGAGAATCTTGGGGAAAAGAAAGAAAATGCACGACACCAGCGGGACAGCGGCTTGTCATTTCTTCAGAATTTTGACACAGAAATACCATGGAAGATTACAAAGCAAAGGTTTCAAGTTACTTTAAAACAAATTTAATGCAAACAGAAACGTCCTTTTTTAATTTTGAATTGACTAAAGGAAGTTACGTTTTTGGATTTTATAATTGATAAAGGTTTCACTTAGAGATCTCATATTACTAATATTAAATCTAGTTGGCTAAAACAACGGCTGTTCTTCACAGAGTGAAATCATCACTGAACAGTAAAGTGTTTTATAACTCACTGATTGTTCCACATATGAATTATTGCACTGAAATACGCATGTAAAAATAGATGTCAAACCAATTTTCATTCTACAGAAAAAAGCAGTGAGAATCATTTATGCAAGTAACTACAAGGAACATTCTAATTCAATATATCGTTAATTAAAAATATTAAAACTTGTTGACTTAGTTAATGTAAGTATTCTAAAGTTAATGACCAAAGCTAATCAATCTGCCACATAAGATACAAAATACACTCACAAAAAGAAACAGTAAGTCTAACTTAAAAGGTCATGAAGTTTTTTCTTTGCCAAAATCCCAAACAAAAGTTAAAGAAAGATGTATTTCAGTTCATGGGGTTTGAATGTGGAACAATCTTAAACAACCAATCAGAGAAACCGAGTCACCATTTACATTCAAGGCAGTTGTTAAAAAAGAAAAACTGGAGAAATACAATTAATAGCCCAGTTTGTGGTTGCGTTGAGTTATAAAAACTCAGTGGAATTTAAGATAAAGTCTTCCCAATCTTGTTGACTATTTTACTTGTGTTTCCACCTGTAAATACTACATGCCCCTCCACATAGTGATGAATAGCTGGTTGTAGATGTACCTTTTTTGTTTGTTTGTTTTTTGTATGGATTGCACATAAAAAGGGTAGAGAAATAAGTTTTCTTCATACTTGTCCCTTTCATTTCATCAGTTAAAGACCTTGTGTTGTTTAATGTATTATGTTTATGTAATGAGAAATACATAGCGCTACGTCAAAATATCCGTCTTTTCTGTCTGATCTGGGTAGCAACATGGCTCATGTGTAGGACGATTTGACGTGTTACTAACAGGGTTGGGAGTCAGCGTCATCAGAGGAACATTTGTTTTAGCATCTGTTTGTCACATGAGGTGAGAAGGTCAGGAGTTTCAAGTATAGTTCATCCACTACAGCAGCTAACACTTGTAATGTGTAGCGGGTCACAAACAACTTCTAGAATGACTCTGAACACAGTTAATAGTCTGACAGACAGATGGACTTACCTCTGACTCTTTCGTCTCACTTAATGCGCTCTACAGTTCATGCGTCTTATATATAACATGCGTTTGAAAATTAGTCATTCATTGACGGAGCGCCATACAGATCAGAAAACATGTTCAATTGTTAAATGTCTTCTCTAAATGACTGACCACATTTCCCATTGAAATGTAAATTGGAAAATACATTTTCATTTGAGTTACGGTATCAAAAACCCATGACAGTTTAAAATGTAACTGAGAATGTATTTATTTATCTTTTTTTATGTAAGACTGAAGCATAATCCATTCATATTGAATTCTAAATTTCAAAAGGCATTTTGAAATTTAATGGGCAAATTGAGCATCACTTTGAAATATGGGTGAAAAGTCCTTAATCTTTCACAAGCTTAAACCAGATCTGTGTGATCCTGAGAATGATGCTTGATACTCGTGTCAGCTTGAAATGCTCATAACAACATGATGGTTGATCTACCACAGGGGTGTCAAACTCAATCATACAAGGAGCCAAAACCCAAAACACGCCTTAGGTCGCGGGTCGAACAGGATAAACATTTATTGAACACTCTAAAACTACATTTTGAAACTTTAAAACACTAACTTTTTAACATAATTATGAACTAGGTATATAGCATTACCTGCAGTAGTGTGAATGCTGTAAGCTGAATTTGGATGCTGAAGATGCTAGCGCTGATAGACGAAGATGTTGAAATTGATAGCTAAAAACGCTAAAGCTGAGAGCCAGCTAAAATATTAGCTATTAAAAAAACAAACAAACAAAAAAAACCTCAAGTTAGCCAAAACAGCTAACAGGTAAATATTAGCTAAACTTCAAAATAGCTTAAAGAAATCTTAGTAAATGCCAAAATAGTCCAAATAACTAGCAGAATGTCAATTTTTAAAACTGTAACTTTTTTACATAATTATGAATAATGAAAACACAGGAATATTACTCCAGAATAAATCAACTTAAACCTTAAATAACTTTCAATATTTTACTCTCCATAAAAAGATATTTTGTCAAAATTATACAAGTTATCAATAAGCGCAACATAACATCGGGTTGTTGATAACAATAAAATAAAATTATCTGGAGGGCCGGATAAAAATCTCTGGAGGGCCGGATCCGGCCCCCAGGCCTCGACTTTGACACATGTGATCTACCTGTATTGGTGGATGTGCTCCATGTAAGTATAGAAGCTGTGGTTGCAGAGAACCAGGCTCAGTGTTCCACCATATCCTCACCTTTCTCCTGCATGCTGATTTTGACCTGAAACTTTCCCCAAACGCCGAGCAGCGCTCTGAAAAAGCCCTTTCTTGAAGCTGTCTCTGTGAGAACAGTAACTCATCACACTCATAGCAGCAGCAGCTCTTCCAGAGCAGTATCAGTGGCATCCCAGACCGGTCGCGGAGTGTGATCTCTTCCAAAACCCCATCCCAAGTCCTGCTTGCTTGCTGGCACACTGCAGATACCACCATCTGTGCTGCCTGGAGGTTGCAAACGGGAGCTCCACAAGCAGCCTTCCTCTGATTTGGGTGTTCAGCCTGGGGCTTGAAGGGAGAAGGAGGGTGGATGTGGTGCAGCGAAAGATGCTCCCCGGAGTTTCAGAGAGCCACTCCATAACACTTTCCTCATGAGCGCTCCTCCGGAGGGCTGCGGGAATGTCTCTGAGCCATCTGGGGAGAAGTGGAGCGTGGTGGGGAGCAGCTGGATGCTTACAGCTGCTATTTAAGCCCTGGCAGCAGAGCTCCATATCAGTCAGTCAGCAGGAAATGGAGGGGGCAAAGCTGAGCAGAGCCCAGAAGAGGAGAGCTCAGAGCAAAAAACCAATTCTCCCCACTCCTGGAGAGACGGCTGCTGGTGCAGAGCCAGGAACACGTCATGCTATCTTAAATTAAAGATGTGAAATGTGGTTTGTGGAGCGATGTACATGAGATGTAATCTCTGCATAAAGACAAGCGTGAACAAGGTCTATTCAGACAAAATGAGGTTCGCTTTGGGAGTGGGCCTTGGCTACCAGAGCCACTTTATTTCAAGTAAACAATCTCAAACAGTTAAATGAAAGCAGAGACTGGTGGAGCTCAAACCCTCCAAATCGACTTCACTTACATTCACTGTAATATATAACCACACATCGGAGAAGCCAGCATGAAACATTACATATCTGTAACACTCAAGTCATGTACAAATGCATTTGACATGAAGGAAGTATGTGCTTCTTCTGTGAGCAGCTGAAAAGGATTCATGGGAATGACAGACACTTTCTGTCAAAGGAAGAGAACCAAATTGTTTTCTCAGATGTGAGCAAAAGCAGCAGAAATGACGACTGCAGGACAAAAACGTCACATTTTAGCAAAAAAAACACGAATTGAATTATTATTAGAAGTATTTTGTGTCATTAATCTCAATCCCGTCTGTCTATCTTCAGGACCGGCTGAATTTCTGCTCGGGTCAAAGGGCTGCTGGAGCCTATCCAGCTACAGGTGGGTGAAGGAGGGTTCACCCTGAACAGCTTAGTGGTGTGTTGCACCGCCACACAACCACACACACCTAGAGACGATTAAGAATCAACCTATGACGCATGTTCTTTGAGTTTGGATGCTCCAGGAGAACATGCAAACTCCACACAGGAAGAGTCCAGCGGGACTTGAACCAGGCTGTCTTACTGACTCAACCTTCATCTTTTTATTCTGAGTCAAATGTTTATCTAGGTTATTTCATTTGGGTTACTTGAATTAGTGCCAACCATCAATACAAAAACCATATATTATTTCAGTTTGGTTTATTTTCTGATTCTGAAGGAAGTTTTATTTTGAAAACCTACGGGATTCTGTCCACCACATCCATGCTTGAGTCGGTCTGGACTGCTGTCAAGTCGTTCGTTCTGCTGCCTTCCTCAAGCAGCTGCTCGAACCCGCTACGTTCAAGCCCAAAGCTAACAAAGTGAAAAAAAACAAATGTATTGAGGACAGTGAAGAGCCAGTGAGGAAACGGAAGACGAGTCATGAAATCTGCTGTTTCCACAGAAAACCAGAAGCAACCGTTGTTGTTCCCACGTGTCAAACCCACTTTGCATGACATGCGGCCTCTGACTCTAATGTTAAACATGCGCTGATAATAAAGTTCAGACACGATGGATTCACATTTAATATAATAGAAAATACCAGTTTATTGAGGACTATTTTCTTTTGTTTATCCATCACACCTCAGACGTTGGACACATTTTTACAAATCACAATTTCAAATTGTTTCTTTAAACACAATTTAATGTAGTAGCATTTTAATTTGAGAAATGAATTTTTTTGGAAACCAGAAGCTTAAAAGTATTAAACCCTCAGTTTGGAGCAGTCCATGAAAATGATGTCTGATGATAAAGAGGTCTCTGCAAGCTCTAAACTGAGCCGTTCCCCTCATGTGTCCTGCTCCGGGTCAGTTTGATTTAGCCGCCCAGCAATTCAAAATGTTGCTGTGACTGTTTTTCATCCTCTATGCAAACTGCAGTTAGAGAGGAACAATATACTTTTTAACTCAGAAATAAGCAGTGCACCCAGAAAACTGTGATACTTGTTTAGGTTGTGCTAATAACAGAAGCTTAAAGTTTAAGAAGTGAGAGAGAAAACAGGCAGTGCAGCTCGGGGTTTAAAGGATATATGAGCTGCAGGAGAGTCTTCCGGGCAGAACAGAAAAAGACCAGCAATTTCACCGAGAAAGAGCTGGATTCCCAGCAAATGTCGATTGGCCCCTGTAGACAGCATGTGAGGCTTTTTTTCACAAAGCTGCACCGGGCTTGATCCTTATGTGGATCCCAGAAGCTCAACCCCCCCATGTGCAGCGATGGGAAAAACTGCTTGTCTGGAGAACATTAATTAAAGTGTTAAAAGGTAAAAGAAGTATTGACTTCCTCTCCTCTGCAGCCATTCACTAGCAGCCGCCAATGCCCACTGCCCCCTGAGGTAGCGTCTTCCTCTTGCTCAAGCCCACCAGCTAACTGGAAGAAAAGCCCCACTAAGACCAATTAAGGCCTTCAGTACGAGACTGAAAGGAAGACAAATGGAGGCAGAAGGCCTGATTACAAGAAACTGTTGTACAGATGTAAAGCAATTAGAGTGGTCTCAGGGGCCAGACAGTGCGGTACCTGTGAGTCATGGATCCTACCGCCAGTCGAAGGTCTGAACAATCCCTCTTTTCTCTTCAGGGTCCTAGTCAGCCAGTGTATTAGTGTCATATATCAGCTGATAGAGCCGGTATTGGTTTCTCCTGTGTAGGGAAGAGGCAGCAGTCTGCCAAAGAAGACCACTCCACCCACCATTATCCTCCTGCTGGGAGAACAGGGCCTCTATTATCCGTCCTAACAGGTCTTTCTGGATCAAATAAGTCAGAAAGGAAGTGTGGAGACTCTCAGGTGTCTTCTTCCACCAGGGTAGTCTGTCAGGGGGGTCATTCTGATAAAAGCTGGGGTAATTAGACTGCACAGTAGCACTGATTACCAGTCAAAGCACATTTAACCAAGACAACACTGTGACCGCCACATCACAGTGAATTACTGGGTCTGAGACCTGAGCACCAACAATGAAAGCAAAAACTCTGTGGAACATTGATTCTGCAGATTGACAAGAATTCTTTAGACATTGAATTGTGTGCAAAAACATTGACGAGGAGTAAAGCTAGGTCCACACGTTGCAGACGTGGTGCAGAGCGGAGTGCGCGTTCCATCCGCTCTCTCCTGCAAACAACACACCAGACTCACATTTCCTACGACGGTCGACAGGCGCTTCTACTACACCTTATTTATTGTTTGCCATCTTGGGTAAGTTAATAACCTAGAAATATGACCCCACGTTTCTGCTAACAAGAAGCAAGTAGTTAGCAGACCTACACTTCTTTAATGTATCTGTTGTTGAGACACACAGAGAGAAGTGTGTGTGTTGTGATTATATGTTTATTTTCATCTCTACAGTCTGTTTAGATACAAAAACAGGATCACATTTGTCAGTTGCTGTGTTTTATTGTGAAAAATCCTGCCAGGATTGACGTGAATTGCTCGAGGCTCACGGAACAAAACAGACCAAATGATCCACAGGACTTTGCGATCCTTCCGCGGAGGACCGCGGCGCTCCTCGACTGCTGTGAACCACAACATAGGTTAGCATGGAAGTGGCCTCTATTCCGTGGCGCTCCACCTTCCACAGCGCTTCAGCTCCAGTAGCCAGTGTGAACCAGGTGTAAGCCAGCCCCACTTCCCATCATGCATCTGTTAACCCTTTAACACCGGAGCCCCACTGTTTATGCTCTTTGATTCACTATAACTTTTCAACCATTAACAGGATCATTCCAGCAAAGGATAAAAGCGGCTGGACGAGTATGTTGTAGTTTTGATGTGAAAGCGTCACCGGTGACGCCTGTGGGTTAAAGATGGTTTAAAGAAGATGCTCCTCTGCTAGCTTTAAGACCCTCACGTCCCCATCCCAACATTACAGTATGGAGCCAGTTTAGACGAGGACGAGACAAAGACGTAGACGGGTCTAGTGGATGCATCAGAATGGAGCAGAGCAGGAATCATGTGACTCTTCAACTGTAGCTTCTATATCACAAGTAGATTTTTTTCTTCAAATGACATTTTTTCACCTGCTGCTGATACACATCGATTTGAAAAAGAAATAATGCAATTTTAAGCTTAAATTTCAATATCTTGTCCTCCATCTTCAGGCAAATATGACAAGGACATGCCAAAAACACAGTTTCCCGCTAGTGGGACCTTAAAGTATTATCCCTTAAAAAAGGAAAGCGGCTGATTGTTTTGGACAGATCTGTATTTAAGCATTTTAATGACCTGATTTTGCATTCTTCCTACATTTGCAAATTCTTCATTTCTACACAAAGTAAATTGAGTTTAAATGCAACAAAATTAACTATGAATAAAACCTCAATTCACTTGGTTTGCAGAATAAAGAGCAGATGAGGTTACAACCTACAGTGAGCAACAATTTGATTTCTAATGGAAATTTATGTTGGTGGTCTGATCTACAATTAACTAAAGCAAAAACCCTCATCATGGCCTGAAATTATGAAATAATTTTGACAAATGGAGGCCTGATCTCTAATGACCTTTTTTTCTTCCTCTAAGGAGCGCTAAGCTGAAGCCCTCGTTATTTATAGGAGCCTTTAAAAACCAAGGTGTAGGAGAATGAATGTGTGGCTGTCAGTGTGTGTTTAATGGAGCTAATAATGGTGTCCTATGTGCTGCATAATGAAACCCACCCCCACGGAAAACCTATCTTCTCCGCTGGTCTGAAGAGCGGCTCAGCCTTCCATGGAGCTCTGCACTCCTCAGTGCAGGAGTGGCAGTGGGTCCTGGTATACAGACTGAAACACATGCAAGAACGTCACTTGTGCAGGTGTTTCAGCCATTTGTCTTCACCCTCATTTGCCAACACTTAACACTTCCAATCAAGCTAATGCAAACTGATTTCCTGTCTGCTAAATGTTATTTCTAGAAGATATTAAAAATAGTTCCAAGAAACAAATTTAATGACAAAAGAAAAGCTCTGGGAAAACCTTCCTGTCGTTAAGTATAAAAGCCATAAAAGTGGCTGCGCACAGCATAATAAAATATGTGTGACTGCTTGGATATGCCAAAGCAATAAATCTGCACAGCAGTGCTGAGCATGATTTGGTAGCTCAAGAAACCATTTGACTTCACATTTCAAGCTTGATGAAGTCCCTGGATGCTGCTGGTTAAAGACTTAAACAGATGGCCAAATGCTTGGCATGAGAAAAGAGCCGCACTGAAAAGGATTTTGGCAGATCTACAGGCATATGGCAAAGGTTCATGCCAAATACTGCATTTCACAAACCCAGATTCAAACTGTAAGAACACCACGCATTATAATAAAAGAGAATTAAAAGCAGAAACGCTTGAAAGTGATGACACAGAGTGGAAAAAAAAGAGTCATTTGAATTTAAATTCAAGCCATAAAAATGACCACCAGGTGGCAGTCATTTCCCAAAGCTCTTGTAAAACAACAAAAGAATAAGATTGCTGCCGTAACAATCCATTTAAAAAGTCTTTGATTTATCCAAAGACAAAATCCTCAGTTAAACTGCTTGATTGCAACAATGGAAAATAAGCAGGTGGGACTAAAATTTCCAAAGTTTACTACTTGATAGAAACAGATAGAAACACCGTTTGAACAGCTCTAGATGTCATCAAAACAAAGCTCACACAGAAATCTTCAACTATTGCTCTGTTTTGGTCACAGTGGGGAAAATTATAGTATTATTTGAGGTGTTAGATGTGTTATTTAGTTCAATTTTCTTGCATAGTTTAGTAAGGAGTGCGACTTATACTCAGGTACAAGTACGACTGAAATGTCATTAAAGAGAAAATACAACGGCCACTACAGGGCTCTGTAGGTGTGTGCATCAGTATTTGGTAGGGGTGTAACGGATCACGGATCACTACTCCACCCCTCACCCCCCGCGTGCGCATACATCGCTCTTCTCTATAACAGACTCGCTGGTGGCATCATTGGACGATTGTACGGCAAGCCAAAGAGACCAAAAAATGATCAGGAAAAGCGAGCGCAGAAGTGCCACGTTCTACAGAAAACTATTATTATTTTAAATATTTAAATGTTCCCACAGTTAGTTTCAATAAAACAATTAATACCAAAAAAATATTTTAACTGATTTAACCTTGGGTGGGATGAGAACATTTGTGTTTTAAGGGATAATCCAGATAGATTTGGTATTTTTTTTAACACTATTTTTAATCATTATTGTATCTCAGTTTTTGTAGATTTAGTCTAAAGACATGCAAATTTAATCATAAACTACATGATTTAACATTTTGTTTGTGTTCAAAGATTAAAGATGTTTTGTTTTATATAAATTGGCCTCAATAACCAAATGTTTGGATGTTGTTTATGTTGTTTATATTGTGTGTGTGAAGTACTTTATATACTCATTGAATATATGATTTGAAGAGTTTCCAATTAATTTAGCTTTTTTTTTTTTTTTTTTTTTTTTACTTTTTAGTGATCTGAAAAATGATCCAATCAGGAACTCTAAAACCGTGACATGATCAGAACTGTGAGTTTTGTGATCCGTTACAGCCCTAATATTTGTTACTGACAGTAATGCAGAAGAAAATGGCAATAAACAGAGAATCTTCTCCTGTCAGGATTCTTTAGAGACGTTGGAGATCTGCAGATCCTCACACAGATCTTAGAACATCTGGATCTTTTGGATCTTTAGGTCGTTTAGTTGTTTTATTTAACTGATCAATAACTATAAACTCATGAAAAAAATGAATAAATGATGTAAAAAATGTTTGTATATTTATGTGTGTAGAATATGTTAAAGATTTTATTTTCTTCCCAGAAAAAATGTACAAAATACATGATAAAAACAAAAACAATTATTTATTATTCAACTGTTAAAGTGAAACAACACAACACAAAACACAACAACAACAACACAAAATATTGATTAGAATGTACAAAATGAAAGAAATGAAGAATGTTTGTAAATCATGATGAATGTTTGAATTTAGAAATATCAAATATCTGATCTTTATCTGGTTTCTTCTGTCAGGATCTGATCTGTTAAAGTTCTTCTCAGGTTTCTGCTCAGGTTGGTTCTGGAGTCGGTTCTGGTTGAAATTCTTTTCTTACAGATTCTAAATTCTGTTTTCTTATCATCAATAACAATAAAATCCTTTCAGATTTCTGTTTTTTTCAGAGTCACTCATTTTTTAAGTTTTTGTGTTGATGTGATGTGTCATTGTTATACTTGATCTGCTCTCAATCGTTCTCACGCGCACAAACTGTAACGAGGTTTGCGCTCAAGCGCACGGCCCGCGCTTTTATGATCTGATATGTGTCACTTGAAGAAAAAAAAAAAGCATTCTGGACACAACTTGAACATAAAAACGAGCAGCTGGGGGAACAAACAGAAACAGGGTGCGCTGTTTAAAATTAAAAAAACAAAAGCAGCAGCATGATCGTACTGAGAGCAGAAGAACTGTAATGTGGAAGGAGAACTCTGTGTTCTGTTCTATTAGACTGGATCTGGGAGAGTTCAGATAGAGGAACAATAGAAGGCTGGAATAAAAAGTCACATTCTATGAGGGTCTGGATCTATGGCCAGATTGAGAAAATAAAAATAATGGGTCCCTGATTTGGGGGGGCGATCCAAATGCGGAGGCGGGCCGGATCCGGCCCGCGGGCCATAGTTTGGAGACCCCTGCACTAGCCTGTCGGTTCCTGATATTAGTGCAGTTGGAGGAGTCTTGGTGCAAAAAATCAAACCAGTGAAATCTGGTGAAAGTTTTTCTTTCACAGCTTTATTCTGATAAATGAAAGACTTGACGACAAAGAATTCCAGTCGGACACAAATTCAAATGATTCATTTGGACTCCATGATCAACGTTTAAATGGTTGGCACTTCTGTGTTTAGGAAAGGACGCTACACATACAGCAATACCAAATCCACGTCCCTTTAAACTGGCTTTCAACACATGTTCAATTCTCACGTTCTGTGAGTGAAAATAGACGTAAAAACTTGTGCAGTGATGCACGAGCGTGACAGCTTTGTATGTGCAAGTTTACGTTTACATAGACCTTTAGTGGAAGCGGTGGCATGAACTTGTGTTTCCACGCTCCATGTGGACGTAGCTTTATGCAATTGTTCCAACGCAACACAACAAGTTTTCAATGCAATAAGTGACTTCAATGAGTATGAAGAGTTTACTGGTGAGCATGCTCTTTATGCTGTGGTTACCTGAATAATTATTCATCTTTTGCACTATAACACCAGATTCCTCCCATGTTTCAATGAAGCTAAATGACCATTAATGTGTTACTGTAGTGAAGCGTGTATGTATTCAGTCTATTGAACTTATCTATTCCGTTATTATGATTTAGCTTTAGAGATGAAATTTCTGTTCTTGTTCCCATAACTTGTTAAATAAATCTCTCCCAAAAGTGGGACTCATTCTTCAGTGCATCTGTTTCATCCACACAAAAAAAAAACAAATAAAGAGTTCAATGCTTAAAATACCAACATCAGCTTAAACTCATCGATTAAACCACAGAATAGCAACTGCATGTCTTTCCTTACAGAAAACATGTATCTCTATTAAAATGTCTCTAGGAAGGTGAGTAGACATGAAAGTGAAGCCAAGGACGATGTATCTCAAGCGTTAGATTGCTTCTCATCAGATGATTAGCTTCATCCATGCTAATTACAGCGAATGGAAGCTAATTATGAGGAACTGCATGGCAGTTAATGAGGATGTGTGGCTGTGTCCATCATGTAACATTATTTCTCCTCAACAACTCACCGGCTCCTTTTACAACACTTCAAATATCTTCATGAAACAAGAGAAAGAGGCATCTTCATGTATGCAAAGGAGACACACCACAAACCAAATGGACTGTTCTGTCTCAAACGAATGACATGCGTGGCTCCAGGCTTCCTCCAATCAATCCGTTTCCTCTTTGGTGGATCTCACTGAGGAGAATTCTGCTGACCTGATGACATTAAGCAGCTGGAGGTGGACAGTGAAAGTCTTGAAGAGCAGCAATTATCCAGGAGCTGGCTGTCATGGAAGCTCTCTCTGTCAAGTCCTCCTGACACGAGCAGCACATGGAGGGAAGGATGACCTGGACGCCATCCCTGACTCTGAACTGCTGAGGTGTTCCATCCGGTTCCATCTGGCTGGATTGAAGATTTCTCTTCAATGCATTCAGGAATGTAATTAGACCAACCCTGAAGGCTTTATTGACAAGAGCAAGAACCTGACAAAAGGGTTTTCTAGTGATTATGCTTCTGTTGGACCAAGGACGAACACTGAGAGTGAGGAGCAGCCATTTAAAGACAGACTTGATTATTTAGAGGAAAAATGAAAGTGGATGAGACGTTCTGGAAGTAAAGTATCTCACAAATATGAGTACACGCCAGGAGTATGGCTTTTCATGTCTCTATTATATCTATTACACTGCTATACAAGATGGACACTGACTGCTTCAGTGTTGTCCCATGAAAAGATATAAATAAATATCTGCAGAAACGTATGGGGGGTACTCACTTTTGTGACATACTGTATATAAGTGTTGTCATCCTAAATGATACTAATATAAAGTCTAACTTTAAAAAATTCTCTTTTAGCTACAATACCTTAACCACACGTGTTATTCTAAGTCACAAGCACTTCAATTACTACTGTAGAGTGGCTGGTGTCAGTCTTAAGGTAAACCGCTGTTTGAAATATTGACTGTATATGAGAACTGGACGGAGCGAGTGTGACGTTGCTCATAGAAGATGGTTTCATTACGGCTCCAACCAAATGAAGTCGATTTAGTTAATGTTTTTTAGGATTTGGAAACCGCCATGTTGGAACCAGAAACCATCAGTAAGCAGTGATTGGTTCGAATGGGTCTGAGTCAGCGTTTCTATGGCAACCAGTCTAAGACTTAGTTTATTTACCACTGATGCGGGCTACACAGAATCTGTCGACCAAACGTTCTGAACATTGGACATGAGACCACATACTTTGTTGGGGCATCTGATTGGCCAGGTTAGAACTTGACTAACTTACAGAAGAAATACCATGAAAAAAATTAGTCAAGAGTTTGTAAAAAAAAATATAAGTATTAGATCAAGAATTGTTATTCTGAAAAATAGAATAACTGAGTAATAACTGTTCATGTCTCTGTAGAAGTCTGTGGGGTTTGGGCTGCTTGGACCCAGCAGGTACTTCCTGTTAGGAACGCCAGGGGGAGGAGCCACTCAGTTCAGCTCTCATATGCAGTGAACGATTTGAACGCTCTGACATGCAGTACCCAAACCCCGTCAGGTTTAAAATTAGTCATCCTAACTGCTATCAGAGCCCAATGACAATATTTCTCCAAAGTTTTGTTTTGCCAACCTCTGCGAGGCCCCAGGCAGAGGTCCACTTACCCTGTCAGAACCAGCCGGCTGCTGAAATCAAAACACTGGAATCCCTCATTCCACTGCACTGCCACTGATTAAATGTGCACAGTGTAGAGTGCAATTTGCTAAATTACAAGTATTTTGCACATGTAAATATACTTTAATTACAGCAATCAAAGACGATTATGGGAGATTGGCAGATGGGGAATGTAATGTTGTTTTAATTAGAGTTTGAATGCACTGTAACACAAACACAATGTTAACCCCTCAGAACAGAATGGGCTGTTAGGCCCTGACAAATTGTATCCTGATGCAGCTTTCTCAAAGCATATAATCACCTGCAGCTTCAGTGTCTGTGCAGCAGAAAGACGAGCTGGCAAAAACAAAGAGGAAATTACGGCTGGGAGATGGAAAAAGTCAGCAGAAGGACAGGATGTGGAGACGGCGAAAAAACAGATGTAGCATTCCCTGACCATGCCGCTCCAGCAGCAGCAGCAATCAGAATTACAATGACATGCACAAATATTTTGACAGCAGTTAACATGGAATTAGAGGCAATTAAAAAGGATTTGGACTCTGTGATCAATCAAGGAAAATTAGAAACAGCTTGAGTGCTTGGATAGGAACAAGCTTAGAAATTAAGACAAGCAAAAGATGTTGGAACCACATCAAAGCTCAGCCAAGTAGAAAAATGAGCTCAGTAGACACGGACAAAAAAAAAGAACACTAACCAGAAACGAAAGGAGGCAAGGATCAAAAGTATTTGCTGATAGTACAAGATTAAAAAGGTGGGCCAAGATGAGGCTGCTGTTCCAAGTAAAGACCGGCAAATCTGCAATTACAGACCAAACCATGTGAACATAGAGAGACAGAAAACATGTCCAATTCAATCACCAGTGACGGTAGCACGCGTTTGTTTATGTCACCAGAGGATTTAGGGGTCATGTACAATGAAGTGGAGAAAAAAAACCTCCTCAAATACTTGGAACTGGGTTGCAACATTGACTCCATTGATGATTATCTATCAGATAAGTGAAATTTTGAGTCTTTTTTATCGTTTGAATGTCTAATGTTAGCTTGATCAATGACATTCGTATAATAGGCGTGTTTGAGATCATGCAGGCGGACGCGGCGCTGCGCAGATGGCCTGGATTGCAGTGCATGTTGGGTAGTTTGGACTCTCACGTCACCTGTCAATCATCGTGACAATATTGCGGGAAAGAGGCGGGTGAAAGGCCCCTCCTCAGGGGGGGGCAGCTGGAAATCTGCCGCTGCGCTGGCTGCAAGCTGTCTATATGGCTACAAAACAGTGCATCGTGGGAAACGGTGTTCTGATCAGAAATAAGCGGCGCTAAATGAAGGAAATCTGCAGTTCTTGTAACTTTTTCTGGAAAATAGTGAATCACTAATGTAAAAATTAATAATATTTGAACTAATTGGTGGTTTTTATGTGCCATTGTTTCCTTTAAAAGTTAATTTTATTTTCAATTTTAACAATTTCTCTGGGACAACAGATATTAAATGAACCCAGCAGCTATTTTTCATCTGATGTTCATGAACAGATGTTGATAATTATTACTAAAAACATTAAAGTAAAGTTCACACTAGGAATGTCCTCGACTTCCTGTTCTCGTACAGTCTCGCTCTTCGCCCTCATCTCAGGCGCCTTTCCCCGCCCCCGCCTGGTCTGGCGGGCGCAGGCAATCCATAACGCCAAAGTTTCTCTTTATTGTGGAGTGTTGTGTACAACTTGATCCATGAATTTTAATGACCTCCCTCAGCATCTGGGATCAGTCAGGATTTCTAGATAACAAATGAGGTTACTTACGTCACCCGTTCATGACCAGCTGATGCCTTAGTCTCAGCCGTCCTAACGGGATACAGACTGTCTGGGGACACCAAGTGGACCGGGAGTCTACAACCTTTAGCGGTAAAAGTTTGTTTTCTACCAATCAAAACCTAGTAGGACCTTTCTGCAGCGTAGCAGGATTTCATCTCTGAGTTGTGGGTGGGACCTTGATGTGGAAAACCCCGCCCCCTTCCCCTCCATGTTGCTGAGAGCTCAGAGGAGGATTGAGGTTTGTGGTCCGCCAAGTCTATTTAATAGTCATCATTTTTGCGTCTGCTGCTGGTTGACAACAATTTGAGTAAAGAAATACACAGAAATGCCATTTTTTTACTTAATTTCACTCCATGCCTCGTACATAAACATAAACACTAACACATGAGGAAGAAGATGAGGCGTCAGAGTTAGAATGATGCCTTCACCATTCTTCTTTTGAGCAGGTATGTTTCTCAGCCTGCTTGCCCCAGCGTCTGTTTGTACGATTATTGTTTTCCAAAACATTTCTAGTTTGTACAAGTTCTCATTTATTCGTAAAAAAAACCCCAGAAATAAATTAATTTCAAGAAGATGAATGTATTTGTAGGTTAATCACCAACATTTGTGGTTTCTTTATGATGAATAGCTACTTTCAGGTGTTATTTTAAAGCCTTTAAGTCTGAATGTATTCACTTTCAGACTGGAAAAGGATCCAATAACAGCTCCGGTCTTCAGGTTAAGGCTCTTCATTTAAAACATTTCTGTTAGTTCATATCTAACAGACAGCAGGACCACTCACAACTAACTGCATCCAATCCAGCAGAAGGAATCAGGAACGCTGACAGCATGATCAGTCTCTGATCTCCACTGGATTTATGAATGCATGAATTGTTGTAATTTTTTATTCTCTAATTCAGGCACATTGGAAATAAAAAAGCCTCTCTGGAAAAGAAAAAAAAGGAAAATCTTCAGTGAGTTCTAACCTTTCAGGAGAATGAGCAGTCTGCTATTTAGTTGGCTTTTCCCTAGTGCCAGAAATCAACCTTGAACTTGCACATTATTTCAGAGGACGGTACCTTAGCCTGCTTTCATGTTAATTTCATTTCAGCAGAATAATAGCTTTGAACAGTTCACTGCGCCTCCATTGTGAGGCTCCTGTTTTGCATGCATGTCAAGAACAGTGGCATACTTAAACCGTAGCAACTGATCCAAAACCACAGAGGAAGCTGGAGCTCTGTGGAAAAGATCAGCATTTTCTGGAGCAGTACATGCTGCTCTCACGTCTCCAGGCTTCAGCTACACAGGACCATTACCCTGCCTTACTCTGGACCTACTGTAGAGTGCTGCTGGCACATCACAGCACAATATGCTCCTGCTGAAAGGGATCAAAGTCAAATGAATCAACAAAAATAACTCAGAAGACAGGTCATTTGTAGTTTGGTCAGTCAATGTCTGTATCTTTAAATGAAAAGTCTCAGAAATGGTTTCATTTTGCTGGCAGCCCTTTTCAGAAAAACACCCGGAGTTTGTCCAGGCAGGTCTACTGCTGAATAATGCATCGGTGTGGTAATTGATGCATCTGTCAGCACTAACCAGCAAACCTCATTTTAACCTTTGCTCCTCCTCTTTTGAACTTTAGAATTGATTGAAGTTATTTGGGCCTCTTCGGAGAGCCTTTTCCGTCTCTGTGGACCTCTCAGCAGGACTCCTCTCTGGAGCTTTTAACTCCGCTCCGCCTGTGGGAAACATCACCATGCACGCTCTTTAAACTGTCATGGAAGTCAGGCAGCAGCTTTTTGACACATCGAGGAAAATGGAACCTTTTAAATTTCCTACTGAAGTAGCTCATAAGTTCTGGACCCATGCTGGATGGAGAATAGCTGCATCATCTCCTCAGTGACTGCTCAGCCCAAAGAGCCCTTTCACACCTCCCACCACCTGCTTTGGCTTCCTTTAGAGTCCAACCAGGAGGATGCTGCTGGATTCTACAGCTTCAACAAAAACAGAAATCGGCATAAAAAGCTGATTAATAAACAAAAGCCCAGCAAGCCTTGGAGCAGCTGAGCTGCTGTCTCCTGATCGACAAGCGTTACTGCAATTTGATTTGTGAAAGGGGAAGAAAAACTGGGACAGACTAAAGCAAATATTCACCAGGGAACAAATCACTCTTTCCTTTCAAATCTGTCTCCATCCAGCACAACAACAACAACAACAACTCATTAGTAGTCATCCAAAACAACAGAAGAGGGACCACCAGAACAACACGTTAAGAGTGTATGTGGTAGCAGCACATCAGGACTTGGCAAACTAAACCACCTGTCTGATATTAGAAAAGGGGCTCCACCCCTTTGAACATTTGTCAGAAAGAGCGCTGATGGCTGGGCCTGTCATGAGGTTCACCAATAAACCTCTGCGGATCATCTCCGTAAACATCTCTGTGGTTTGTGTCAAAGTGCATTTTAGTGCTTGTTGGTTCCAGAGTTACTAAGATGTGTCTGCATTAGATGAGTAAAATATGTTCTCAACCAAAAGTGTGCGCAGATGGACATTTCAAATGCTGTTTGCATCACAAATTATTCTAAAAACAAATAATTGTGGTTTCAAACTCTCATCAAGACTAAGAAATAAAACAGCAGCTAGCAGTTGTATATTCAAAATAATGATATATGACAAATGCAATATGAATAATTTGCTGCGTTATTAACAAAATTAAGGAAGGTGAAAGAACAACATCTGCATGTCTATGTTCTACTAAGCAATATTTTCTGTGAAACGACAGGAGCTAACGACGCTAGCAACTGTTGCTAAGGACTTTTCTAACAACCAGAACCAACAACAATAGAAAATGCAAAGTTTTAAGCCTAAAGCTGAAACATCACAAAGCAAATAAATACAAATCTATCATTAAAGAAGTGTGGACATGCAGAAGAGATTGCTTAGTGGGGATGTCCCGATCCAATCACGTGATCGCAAATCGGGGCCGATTACATGGTGGATGACTCGATCGGTATCGGAGTCTTTCCCCCAATCAGTATTTGATATTTTATGTATTCTTATTATAATCAGAGCTTTATATTTCAATCTTATTATTCCGGATAAATACTCCACTACATGTCAGCATGTCATGAACAGATTACAAAGTGTTGTTGCTGTAATTCAGCAGCAGTTTAAACCAGATGCTAACATAAACAAGCTAGCGATGTGGTCACAGATTCAGACTTCTGGGATCAATAACGCTTTTATAAGTGCTTTAAACGGACAACAAGTGTCTCTGTTAGTTTGTCTTAACGTAAACAACCACCTATAAAGAGATTTTAACAGAGGAGTTTTTGTTTCTTTTTAATGTTAAACCCTTCGTGCTGCTGAGCAGCTGCTAACTGTGCTAAGCTAAGTGCTAGTTCTGTGATTTAAGTTAATGTTTAACTTTGATATACCTGTTTTATTTATCTGACAGAAATAAAAGTTAAAATTAAAATTACTACATGGGTAATAAAACCAAAAATGTGATGTCTTAATAGAAAAAATAAATAAAATAAAATAAAATAAATAAACTAACTGTTTCTAATAATATGAGCTAGTCATGAACACTTATCAGCAAATTCATGCAAAAAAAAAAATCATCATTCCTTTTTAAGAATTTTAAATGAGGACAGGAATCACATTTGGTCAAAAATGTTCAATGACTCTAAATATATTAAAGCTAAAGTCACTAAACTTTCTCATGTGACTAATTATCACTTATAGAACAAGAAAATAAGATTTTTTTTTCATAGTTTATATTTGCTTTACTTGTTTATTAAAGCTACTTAACAGAAGTGTTCTATTGAAGTTTTTAATGATAAAAGAAGGTTAATGAAATATAAATAAGGAACAACACAAATCTTTTTATCCAATTTGTTCATGTTTCAAATATGTTATAAAAGTATCGGATCGGGACTTGGAATCCACAAAATCCAATGACTCAGAATTGGACCGGGCCCAAAAAACCTGATCGGGACATCCCTATTGCTTAGTATACATTGATCTTCCATATTAAGGCAGGGACTGCAAAATATTAACTTGGGGGCAGCAAGTGGCCCGCGGGCCGCCAGTTTGAGCCCCCTGCTCTAAATGTTGGATAAAACAGGTTGTTTACAGTTTTACAGTCGGACAATCGACACACTCCACAAAACCTGTGAGATGGCAGTCAAAGCTTCTGGAGCTGAGTCAGCAGTATTGTGACAGTCACACATTATCAGGCCTCATCAATGTTACAGAATGACAGCATTAAAGATATGAAAAGACTGCCAGCAGGTAACACGTCCTGTGAGCAGTGGGCCCACCATCGTGGTACCTGCTGACAGCACAGCAGTGGGGCTGTACCAGACTCCATCATCAGCTGTGGTGGCTCTGATGCTGTCTCTGGGCACTGACCACTGCTCAGTCTTCCCAAAGTGTGGCATAGTTGTGCTTTGAGTGCAGGCCCCGCCCCATCCCGTTCAACCCACGACCACATCAGCATACCTGCTAGCCACGCCTGGGTACTGAGAGAACAAAAGTTCATTAGTGGAGCCAAGGATGATGAGCAACAACACCCTGTGGCGCTGTCAGAACCCCCATGCTAGTGCGCTGTGAGTAGACTCTTACACAACCTGCCCTCTCTATTGGATTCACCCCACCTGCCCACAAACCGGTTCGGATTCTGCGGTTCTGGTGGTATCGAGTGGATTTCACAGATTTGAAAAAGGTTTGAGTGTAAAAAGCTGTTTGAATGTGACATCCACTTGACTGAAAGTAGCACTTCACTAAAATGTGGCAAAAGGACAAAGAAAACTCAAAGCTAGAGATGTGATCAGGACTGCTGATTCTTCTAGAATAATCCCTCTGATCTATTGTATTCTAATGGTTCAACCCTCCTGCTCTCTTATGGGGTCCAGATGACCCCACCTTACATTGATGTGTGACCCTTCCCATGCCAAAGGTGGACAGGATTTCATGTCTGTCACAGACACCAGTGAAGATAGAAAACCCTTCAAGTTAAAGTTCAGTGCGCTGTCTTGTGGGTCCAGATGACCCATCCTTAATGTAAACATGTCTAGGATAGCACACGAGTTATATGAGGTAAGCAAAGAGAAGTCAGATTTACATGAACTTGATTTGTTTCATTAAATGTTAAATTGTGACTTCTTAGAATGAATGTTGCTCTGATGATTACTGTGAGTATTGGACAGTTTCTAAAGTTCTAAATCGTGTTCAAAAATAAGATGAGACTGAAACAGAGATTTTTAACTTCATAAAAACATGGTCTTATTTTAAAGTTGACACTGAGTGAGTTGTTTTGTATTCAGACCTGTTCATGACAGAACTCTGCTGCTGTTTACAACATGCTAGATGTTTTTATACCTCCCACAGTCCTTCCATCACACTGCAGCTAATTGAATCGGTGGCCAAATAAAAAAAAAATTATCCATGTGTGTAATGGAAATGATTTATCATGTCCACTTAAGCAAAATGGAGTTTGAAAACATTAAGCATCTCCAGCTGACTTGAGCTTGTTTGAAGACTCTAATGACAGTCCGTCTGCCTGACAGACTCGAGTGGACTGTGACATTGGGCCGAGGGCGTTCTGATCATCAAGCTTTAGTCACATGCAGCCATGTGGGAGTTGACCTGTACGGATGCTGTGGTTTCTGGATCATCCGGACCCGGGACAGTAAGAGGGGGATGGACTCCATCTTAATAACCATTGTGCTCTCCTTGTCATGTCATCATCTGGACCCCACAAACCAGCTCGCTGAAGTTTTCTTTGTCATCAGAGGGATGACACATCACTATTAGGATGGGGTCATCTGGACCCCATAGAAGAGCAGGAGGGTTAAAAGGAGTGCAGGTGAGTCTTGCAGTTTCCCTTGAGGGTCAGAAGGATCCCCCTCAGGACTTCATGAAAACGGAAGGTATGATTGTTGCGCGTGTGGTAAGTATACTGTGAGGTATCGGTAAGGTAAGTTGCATGGTCGATTGATGCTGTTGTTCCCTTAGGCCACGCCCCGGTTGTTGGTAGGTTGTTTGTTGGATGCCTACACAAACCACATTCTGATTGTCAAAGTTTTCTAATTTCTAAAGGGTTTGGTGAAGAGTTTGGATAGTTGAAAAATGAAAAAGTTCCAGTGATATGCCTGCTCACCTTTATCATGGGTTTATTAAGATTGTCTCTTGCAGCATGCCCATAGATAAGGTTCACCAAGCTGTCTACAACCTTGACATTTCCTGTGAGACCCCCGCAGACGTGACCATTTTAAGCACTAGGGCAACTGTGACTAAAGTTCTGAGAAAAAGACACAAACACAACTCTTGTAAACTGTGACTATGAAGTTCCTAGTGTATGTGTAGATGCCCTCATTGGTGCTGGACGAGTTGGTCTGTGTATTAGAGTTCCTGCTGTTGTTCAGTGTCATGGTCAGTACTTGTGTCTGAGCATTTTTCACTAATTTCACGTTGAAGTCTCACAGGAGTTTTGGCAGCACGTCAAAATAACTCCCCTCATCGGACCTCTTCTGCCCAGCAGACATGATGTTCATGCAGATCAGCCTCACCATGACAGCACAGCGCTGAGATGAATGGGGGATGAAAGATGCTCCTTATCTAGCAGGAATCGTTTCTTTGGCCGTCGGGGCCATGGGACCTACTTTCAACTTCAAACCGTGAAGATCAAGGTCCAGCCACAGGCCATGCACGCATGCAGAGGAGGGGCTTCAAGTGTGGGAGGAGAGGTAATGAGTTTCACCTGGTCGCCTCGTCCCTGACATTTTCTCAAGAACTCATCAATTACACCGTTTTCTCTCCATGCAGGCCGACAGAAGACCCGAGTCAAAGGTCATCTGGATTAATGAGGACATTCATTTACCAACAGAGAAACAATGACAGAAGCCTCTCTTTCTAACTTGCTCTATGACTGAGCGTGTTGGTTCCAGGCCTGATTGAGCGCCCTGATGCTTTAAATAACAAATCCCAGCAGCGAGCCTGATCACAGCGGTTTACACTTTTGAAGAGGAACAAATCGGAGCTGCAGTTTGTCACAAAGGCAGCAGTGATTTAACAGACATTTAGCTTCTCACTGACTTTGATCAAGTTCAAAACAAAACGGTTGTGGTCACATTTTTACATTTTTGAGAGAAACTGCTCGGTGGTCCCTCCCTACATTGCACTTCACCTTTCACAGTTTTGCTGCTTTGCAGGTTTTTCTCAGTGCAATCTTACAAGCTTTTTATTTCCTTTTTTTTTTTTTACAGGTCAATGTGTTGTGAATCCTGATTGGGTGTTGTCAGTTCATCTCTTTTACACCATGTCTTCTGCCCAGACGGTTTTTCAGTTTGCTACATCTTTAATCAGGATCACATCTTGTTTTTATTCCATAATCTTGGACTTATTTTTCAAGAAAGTTTAAAAATTTAAACAAGAGAAAAGTGTGAAAATGTTCATGTTTGTCTTGGAAAGTGTTTAGTGAGGAGTTTTACTGCCATAAAACATTTATAATTATTGTAAATGGAGATGACACTGTTTTTGATTTACTTAATTAGGTCAAGCACTTTACTCCACTCCTGATTGGATTTGAGGAAAACTAAAGATATTAAAGCCAAAAAAATATAATATTGATATTTTTTAAATGTTTGTTTTAAACCTCATCATGTAGACTGTAACACATAAATTATATTTTAAAGATATTTATGTTGTTTTCTCTTCATTGTTGGTATGGTTCTGCTTCATTCAGTTAGATTTCTTTAAAAAAAAAAAAAAAAAAACCTTCCCTCGGGATTGAAAAAATAGAAAATATCTGTCTGTCTATTTATCTATCTATAATCTGAATTCCATTGACTTATATTTATTAAGACAAATTCTCCACAGTTTGAGCTCTACTGGCTATCCTTTCAAAATGAGAACATCTTCTGAGATGCATTTTAATATTTTTATCAGTCTTCTAATTCATAAACTCCTGAGTGGAAGTCTCCTAACAGCTGTGAATTTCTATTTTCTTACCAAAGTTTTTATTTACTCTGTTAGATGACCTTTTATTTAGGCCTAACAATCACTTTAGCAGTATTTTTTGACAATAGTAACACTGCTAGAAAAAGAGACTCACTTTTGATTTTTTCATTTTTTCTGATTTCAGTGGGAAACTGAAGAGTAGTCGTTTGTTTTGAATCTTAAATGTTTTATATTCAATTCCAAACTTTTAATGAGCACACCTATGATGAATTATTTCTGTTATGAGTCATTTTATCTAGACATCAGTGAAAAGCGACGCTGATAAAGACATTGAGGTCAAAGGTCTTTAAATCATTTTAAAAGTGATCCTGTTAGAGAGAAACCAGCCTTTGTTCAGCCAACTCAACTCTTTCTGCTGTAGGTTTGACTCTCAGGATGAAACGGGTTAAATGTGAAGGCTGGAGAACTGAGGTGGTCTCCATGGCAATGTGAGCATAGTCTTACTGACCTTTAGGAATCACAGAGCTGAACGAGTGAAATATCTCCAACTCATTCTTTTTTAAATAAAGTAAAACAAAAAACATGAAGCACGGATCTCTGCTTACTGCCCTATAGAACAATTTATTTTACAACTGTCAGAGATGAGTCCATCAGTCAGTCAGAATGTATGAACTGGGGTCACGGTAAATCTAGAAGTTGTTTGTAACACGCTTTCAGAAGCGTTAGCGTGTTCACAATACCTGTAACTCCCAACCATGTTTGCAACACATCAAAACAGACTGATAACAATAGAACAAATGTTACTGTGACTAGGCTAACTCCCAACCTCGTCAGTGACACATAAAAAACACAACCGCTACACATCAGCGTAGTAACAACGACACCCAACCTTCTTCACAAACAGCCTCAAATTCCTTCCTACACCAGTAAACACAACCAGGATGAATCCATTTATAAGTGGCTCCAGGCTATAATGAAGATTAGCCTTTATTAGCTATGAAGCTAGCGCTAGTTTACCACTTAGACACGAGTCCCCTCCGCCTCAGAGTTTATTATCTCCACAGAAGGTTGTGGAGATGCAGGCATCACTTTGCTCTTTGCGCTTTTTTATTTTTTTGCATATTTTAAATGTGGGCTCAAAGTGAAGTCAGCCTCCAGCTGTCCTGTTGTGCTAGCCAGTAACGTCCATCATATAGTGTTGAAAATACAGTAATAGAGACGTGAGGAAAAGTTTTCCATAAGGAATAGAGCTGTGAAAGAAAAAGCCAGTCACCAGATATTCACCGCTTTGATATTTGATATCAAGCGTGTAAAACAGAAATATGTTTTTATAATATAATATACTTACATTTGCAAAATTGCTTTAAAAAAAAAGCTCATTATGTTTAATATTTTGAGAGGCTATAAGTTCTCCAACCTGAGGATAAAACTGAAGGTCATGACGAGTTACTTTGTCTGTGTCTGCTGACATGAGTACAGGTACGTGCAGGGTGGATTTCCCAGCAGCACTGCATTAGAGCAGCAATCACGCAAACAGACAGCTGTACTCTCAGGGGAGTCTGCAATCAGCCTGAGCAGAGCTGCCTCTGTCCTTCAACAGGCAATTAACACCGAGTCCATTATAGCTCCCGAGGGAGCTGCTGGCCAGGGAGGCCAGAAAAGGCATCATCTGAAAGGTCAGTGCCTGCAGAAGAAACGGGAGGGGCAGGGCATTATGGGAACTCAAGGATGCACGTGGGTAAGACGGAGGAGGAGGAGGAGGATGTGGGCTGCCTCAGACCAAATGGAGTGTAAAGCGGCAGCAATTTGTCACCCGCAAGCTATTCTCTGGGGAGAGGCTGCAGTATTTTCCACTGGACAGGAATATGTGCCAGCAACAAGGGGTATAAATTAAGAACGCCACTGTTGCCTCTGGTCTAATTGTAGCTTTCCCAAATATCATGGGACACTGCAGATCGACTCAAAGTGGTACAATCAGATCTAGAATGTTCTCCCTCAGGGCACATCAGTCACAGCTCACTTCTTTTCTCTTGATCCTGCACATGTTGAGGAGACCTTACTCACACGGGTCTGCTGCTTCCGAAAGGACTTTTCTGTACGCACACTAACACTTGTCCATGTGTTTCCATTATTGAGCAAACCTGGAGTTTCATCCTGAGAAACAAAGAAGTTCAAGACACAATAGGGCAAGAAATTCAGTTCAGTGTTTGGGCAATTCTATGATGCAATGAAAAACATAATACAAGTAAATACAGAGAAGGGTAAAAAAAAAAAAAGCTTAACTATCATCACTATGTAGGAAAATGCATTCACAGCAGAGGAAATAGTCCCTGCTAAGCTTTTATTTGAGAGTTGCTCTTCTTCTTTAGCATGAAGATAAAGGTGGATACTACATACAAGCTGTTATGCGTGGAAAAATAGTGAAAAATAGATGAGATGGAAAAAATGAATTTGATTGAATTAAATTTTATCTAGTCTTGATTTTGTGGAATGCTATAATCTTTAAAATCCCCTCCAATGAAAATCATGTTTTTTGAGTTTTTAACATGTATGTGTGGCATTTTTATTCAGAGAGAAAAATATCATAAGAAATCATTTACTGTTGGATTTCTGAGTATTTCTCCTTTTAAATCTCTGTCAGTCAAACTGTCTGAGAAAAACCTGAACTTTGCTTACGTCAGGATAGCTGTTCCAGATATAGGATAGAGCTAGCTCTATGGTCACAGCAACGTCAATAATTATTCCATCATTTGGAGAAAAAGAGACATTTTTCAACTGGAGAGAGAAAGAATCAGATTTTAGTAAGAAGTTCTTTTTGAAGAAGGATGTGGTACACAGTGGACAGCTGCACGTTCAGCGGTGGGTTTTATTTTAGGATGATGTTTTTATATGTGACAAGCAAGAAAAAGTGATTGAAATTCATGTTGGTGCAGCGCATTATTGCATTATACAAGCGGTGCCGCTGGTAGTTTAATTGCGTCCAAGACAGGATTATTTTAAGTTGTCCTCACGTATTTGAAAAGAAACTGAAGGTAAAATCCCATTCGCTGTCACAAATCTGCTGTCTGCGTTTGATCCAACCTGTGGAGGAGCTGAGAGCTGCAGCAGCAACAGAACTCAGGATCCAGCGGGTGGTTTAACCGGACACCAGAACTGTTCTCCTGAACGTAACCCTTCGTCTGTGTCTAAGACAGTCAGCACTGGCTGCACACATTTACAAACTGATGCTCGATTAGACCCTCTCTGTATTCTTCATCTCATTTCATGAGATTTCTTGTTTTCATGAATTCAACAATCATCATGTGCTAGCATGAAATCAGTTCTGAACCCCAGATAGAGCTGTTGCTGCTGCAGTGCAGCATGAATGATGATGGTTTAGTTTATTTTAATTTTTTCATGGGCTTTTCCAAGTGTGTGTCTCACTAGCATGTCTTGGGGGGGATGAGGGTTCGTGTCTCGAACCGTGGCCTCTGATCCGTACGGACCACGGATTTTCCGTGATCCGTTACACCCCTAGGTTTGGTGTTTGGTGAATTTGGTCCAGTGTTTCTGAAAATGTCATCTAGCAATGCGGAAAAACTGTTCGGCTTAAAATGACATTTCTGAGTATTTCTTTCTTCAAATCATTGTGATTTAGGAGAAGACGAATGAAAAAGATTATAATGGTTATGTAGAAAATATGGCCAGACTACAAGCTACAAGCTCCACTTCATTCTGATATTCCACTTGCAGACAAATAGATCCATGTACGTCTTTGTTTTCCTCGTCTGAGCTGGAATCTGGCTCAGAACTGTACAGCTGGAGAGCTCTGATACTGATCAACATTTTTGTGAGTGTGAGGGACGGTGAGCTGGTGGAAGCGTTGGTAAAGAGATGCATGATGGGAAGTGTCAGTTGGCACTTAAAACCTTGTCTTAAGTTGAAGTTAGGGCTGGGCGATAAAACGATAATTATTGATATCGCGATAGAACATTTTTTCGATAGAAGAATGAGTCTATCGCGATAGACTTTTATTTTGAAGGGTCCGCAAATAACACTTGCTAGCGAACAGTTTCTCCTATTTGACGAGTAAAAGTTAGAGAGTTAGTCTCCACAGGGCGAGTAAGTGTTTGTATCTAATTATTGTGTTTATTAGCTCTCATTTCGGTCATTTTTTGGACTCCACTCCGCGTCCTTCGTCTGCATGAAAGGTAAACAAACGCACACGAGCCGACTTCTACCAGCAACCCCCGCTGCAGCTGCGTACCTCGCACCTCGCGCTGTATTACTATCAATTCTCTGTCCAAGCCGAATGCATTTGGCGTCCAATTAATTTATTGTACACTGTATTAGTTTTAGCAAGCCTCAGATTTGAAGCTTGTCGTTCATCAGAGAGTCTGTTGCTGAGTGTGGGAGAAGCTTCTGTCAAAGCTTTTCTGGAACTCTTCATGAAGAACGCGGATACCGAGAGATTGATTTATTTTGAAGAGCTGAATAAAAACATCGGTACACATCTCTGTGTCGGAGTTCAGGAGACCTTCCATTGAGGAGCGGCCGCTGTCGCACTCCTGCACCCAGCTGGCAAGGGGAATGTATTTAGAACTATGGCAAGCCGTTAGGGTCAAAAATAATCAGAAAAAACGCGAGTATGGCAGTGCGTCACCTGGATATGTACCACGGTTAATAATACTTATTTGACATATTTAAATGTTGTCACAGTTAGTTTCAATACAACAATTAATACCAAAAATAATGAAAGTTTAATTTCAAAATTGCAATTTAATTTGGTGGGATAGCATATTAAACATTCCTTTCTCTCAGTTTTTGCAGACTTGTCTCCAGACATGTACATGTAATCACAAAATAAATGTTTTGTTTATGTTCAAAGTTCAAAATGTGTGAGTTAATGCTTTTAAGTACTTTAATTTTAGACTTTTATCTTCTTTTTTCTTGTTGTTTTTTTTACTTGTTTCTGACCCGAAAAATGATCTAAACTGTGACCTTAAAGCTGTGACACGATTACACCCCTACTAAATACATAAAAAATAATTAGTATATTAATACATTTTTGTTATGTGAACCCTGAAAACATTAGAATTTATTTATAGACTTAACGCTTTGTTTTTTAATGGAACTGAAGAAACAGTTTAGTATCTATTTCATAAACTTTTGAAACTTGAAAGATTTTGCTTTAATTTTCAGCTTAGTTCATTTATATATATAGTCTTTGTTATTGAAAAACTAGTTGCATAATTTCCATTGGATCTGTTATGCTTAGTGTGATAGGAAATGAATATTTAAATTTAACAACCTGCTGATGAGTTTACATTTCATTTTTGAGCCACAAAGTGTTCAAATATAGTTATTTGGTTTATATCATGATCAATATCGTTATTGCGCAATATGTAAAAAGCTATATCGTGATATAAAAAATCCCATATCGCCCAGCCCTAGTTGAAGTTACACTGTAAACCCGGATAAGTAGAGTTTACTAAAAAAATTTGTAGAAACTGTTTGCCCTAAAAAAACTAAGTAATGTTTAGTTTAACATAAAATAATTAGTAATATTAATTGCTTTGACACTTCATACTGCTGTTAATTTTAAGTTAAGTGCACAAACTTCCAGGTTGATTAAACTTAAAATAATTAGTTATATTAATTTCATTGCCATTTAATTCCACTGTTAATTTTAAGTTAAGTTAAGTGTTCTTCGATCGTAGAAACCGCCTTGTCTCAGTGTCAGCGATGTGTGTGTCTTTGGTAATGCCACTCCATGCACCCATGCGCATTACGCAAAGGCTGCATTAAAGATTAAACTGGTGTTTGTACGTGCTGCTGCCCCACAATACTCTTTAATCTCTCCAAAGCAAGAATTTGGGATTTTGTTTCAACATTGCGTTGAGTACGAGTGGTTGTCATCAATCTCTCCCTCGTTCTCACTCAGGGTGCAGGAAAAGTGAAACACAACAGGCCAAAAATAACAAATAGAAACAGTGTTAAACGGTCAGACAACAAAACACATAAATGAAAACTCAAACTTAAACCCAATTCTAACCAGACAGGCAAAAGAAATGGTTACCCACAATTCCTTGCGCTGCCAGATCTGACAGCAAGCCCAACAAACTGCAACCATCACTACAATATACACGGATTTTAGGTTTCGTTTTGATCACGTGGTCAGACAACCTCTGGCGCATTTAAAAATGCTGGTTAAGGTTGGGATTACGTTTACGGTTCTAAAAGCAAATTGTAGGTTTTTGCGGCTGTTTCTGATGCTCACGTGTCCACCAGGGGATGTGTCAAATGTGGAAAAGACATTTAAATACATTCAGGACCGTGCAGGACTTCAAAAATTACGTAGTCCAGCTACAAAACAAAGAAAGAAAAAAAAGATCAAAATAAAAAGTAGTTTTAAGCTTTATTTTCTTGTCTTTTCCTGTTTTTTTCTAGTTAGTCATTACTTTAACCTTAATATTTTCAATTTTTTTAACCAGTTAACTGGAGATTTTAACTGTTGAAGTTGTGAGCCTGTGTGCATGAAGTTTATTATTTTATTTTCATGTTGGGTTCTATGTTTAGGCAATAGTATATTCATATTATGTAACCAGTCTAAAAATGTGCCAATCATAGGATTGAAGATGGCAACCATAAGCTAATTTTTTCTTGGGGGGGCGTCTCGGGTGGCTCCCGCCCGGGGAGTCATTCAGTGTAGAACCGCCCCTGTGTGACGTACTGCAACGGTCCTCAGACAGGTGCTCTGTGCTGCGTTCAGGTGCTACCAGAAAAATCGGTTAAATTATATCAGACTGAAAACAAAAAATAACTCAAACACTGATTAGCTACATCAAAAATCTGCCCATGAAGAGTAAAATAGATTTATTTATTTATTTGCATAAACCATGATATCAAGTTAATACTTTTGTAATTTTAGGTACTGCAGAGTGTACTAGTTGAATACAATATCCACTGTGAGGTCAAATCTCTGATATAAAGCTTAAAAAGTGTTTCTGCATAGTTGAACAACATTTAAAATGAAAGGTAACAGTTAGCCATGTCTTTTTTAAATGCGTTTAGTATGAAAATATAAAAAGTCTTTTTTGTAGCATCCACTAAACTGAAAAATGACTTTGGAAACTAAATCTTCCAACAGTACATGAATGCAGCGGAATTTTGAGACCAAAACTTAAACATTCAATCACAATTACCTTAAAGTTACTCGTCCATGACATTACTTTCAAATGTAAGTTCATTCTGCTTTGATTTTGTAGATTGTACTTAAATTTGATAATAATACTATGAAACTTAAATTATTTATGTACATTGAAATTGATTGTTCGAGTACAAATGAAATCCGGGCTAACAGTGTAATGGATCTATTTCTGCCAATAAAAGTCACTAGTCGCGTTTCCATTAACTCTGAAATTTCGAAAAACGGAATTTCGATATTAAATTCTCCTAATGGAAACACCACAATTTCGAAAAAACTCGCCTTTTTCGAAATAAAGTTTTTGCGCTTAGAGGAGGTGGTATTTGGGCCGTATCGAAACAGTAGTTTTTCGAAAAACTGTAATGGAAACACTTTTTTCGAAACAAACGAGTCACGTGACCATTAACCGATATGACGTTTCGGACAGGAAGCAGGAAAAGCTTTTTCACAGCAACTGGCTGCGCCCGCAGCATCGCACAGCTCATCAAAAGTTGAGCGTGTCATGCGAAAATGCTGAATCCACAGCTCTTCGGTGAATTCTTCAACCACGATTTCCCAAAAATGTTTGACTCTACATCGCTCCCACGTATAAGGAGCCTGCCGCTCCAAGGCTCGGATCAGACGTAGACGTCTTCTCTGAATGGAAGGATGAGAGCTAGCGCCGTGGCAGAAATGTGAACGAATCTACTGCACATCAAAATAGTGTTTATATCCGTCGACATTGTTTTTTAATGACTTACCGCAATTACTTCCGTTTTTCGCATAATCATGGTTAATGGAAACGCTGTTTTTTCGAAACAGTGTTTTATCGAAATTCTAGAAATTTCGATAAAGTTTTGCGCAAAAGTGTAATGGAAACGCAGCTACTGACATGTAAACCACAGCAGGAAGAGGCAGAGTTGTTTAATGGTTAAGACTCAGTCTCATAGAATAACAGCTGGCCTGAAAACAAAATTATCCCCATCTTAGGACTCTAACAGCCTCTTCAGTGAAACAAAGTGCTAAGGTGATCAATGAGCATCAACACGATCAATAAGCAAATCAATGAGATCAATAAAAGAAGAGGCAAATGAATGACTACAGCTGTGTAAATTTAAACATATCAGCTAAGAAAAAATACAGTGAAGCAAAAGATCAAAGAACTGAAGGTGTGACAAAATGAGTGGGTGATTAGGAAAAAGGGTTCATCAATAAACTCATTAAAACATGTATTAATGATGAGTGAGAAAGGCCATCTAGAGATGGACAGAGATTAATAACATTATTAGAACATCATTAGCTCACTGATTAAAAACAAGGGTAGAGGAAGGTAAACAGTATAGTCACTGGTCCAAAGCTAATGACAGTACAGGATCTTATAGCTCATATATGAAACTTTATGCACATTAGTGGGATTTACTACCATTAAACTAAACTTGTGTTAAACATTTTCAATATCACTTCAACAGGGAGTTTTCAATTGAATGTTGCAAAGATAATTGAATGACAAACTGAGTTGTAATTGTAAATGGAACATGTTACTGACAAATGATCAGTGCGCTGAATAGATGAAATGTTAGAAAGCGTATAAGAAGGTCCAGATTGGTATATCATAAACACAACAGTTTTCTCCCCAGCTAAGACTGACTACGCATGATATTTTGCATATCGATGCAAATGATTGACTGTATATGGTAACTGGACTGAGTGAGTGTGATGTCACCCTTAGAAAATGGCTGACTTCATGTTCCAACCAAATGAAGTCAGTTCAGTTGCTTCAGTGATTGGTCTCAGTCAACATCTCTCCTCCAACCAATCTGGCCAATCAGGAGTGAGCTTGTGGGAAGTCCACACCCCTACCACTTGATAGCCGGTTCTGGAGAATCTGTCAATGAAATGTTGACAAGCTGGACATGGGGGCCAGCAGGCACCCCGTAGATTTATCAAGGCATCTGATTGGTCACTTTATAACTTGACTAACTTGAATCAAGTCTGTTTGCAACACAAGAAGTGATGGGTCAATCAGTCCAGTTCTCTTATACAGTCAAGTGTGCAAAGCTGACATGAAAAGTCGTTTTTCCACAAGAGAATCAGCTGATTCACATTGATTGCATAAACAGTCATAGAGTTATGGTTTGTCCGAGCGTGTTATTTGGGTGTTACTGATGACATCTCTGGTGTAAATGGATTAACAGTCACTGCACCATCATCAATGGCATTTGAAGCATCTCGTCACATAATTCTACCTTTTAGGCCACACAGAGGTCTCAACCCTCAACACTTGGCTATGAGGCTCATTGTTTCTCTTTTTTTAGCAATAGTATTAATTCATTTATGCAAATATCTTGAGTGTTCACATTAAAGTTCTCCTTAGGATGACAGGAGCACAAAAACACATGCACGGAGGACTGTGTGGGGTAACAGTTAAACATTCCCTCCAGGAACCACTTTTCTTTCTATGAATTATGAAGAGGCAGACCACCCCTCCCAGAGTTGGACCCTTAACTATAAATAAATCCTCTGTCTTAATCATAACTGGGTGAGGATTCCCAAATAGTGGAATAGAATTCAGTTCATGTGACCATGGGCTTCTCTAGCCCCATCATCCATGTCCTGCAGCAGCTCTTAGAATTGAGAAAAACAAAACAAGTGGAGAACTACCAGCAACCACCGGACACCTGCTCTAGGTTTCCCACCATCCTAGTTTTAGCAGCAGACCATCACTCTGTCTCCTCATATCCTTTAACCACCCTTTTTACCGGGGATCTCTTCAATACATCCATCTCCTCCCCCCCCCCCCCCGTCTCTATTCTCCCCAGAGGTGAGCACAATCTCATTAACCACTGCTGGATGAGGCGTCCTCTCCTCTCAGGTTCAAGGTGATGGAAGATTAGACCGTTTGGCCTCAACTTATTCTGTATTCACACTGCGTTACTTGCTGCCCGTGAACACAAAATTACATTGAACCTGGGGAGTCCAACTCCATTAATTTGAAATGAAATATTAATTTAATAATATGCAGCACATATTTGTTACTAACTCATTGTGTAAAAGTGACATTTGGCCATAAATATACAGGAGGTTTAGTCGTGTTGCTGGGACAATAAATCACATCCAGTTAGAGGGTCGACTCTGTTTTTGTGTAGCATATAAACAAATGACAGCATATCCGTAGAACTGTGTGTACACATTCTTCATGGATACAAAGACTCAAGGGTCCTAAATAAAGTACTGGTAAGTCATATCTGAAAACATTTACACAAGTGTATGTCTGTAATACTTTTGGGTGAGAATGTAACGATTTATTTTAACAATCTGATGATCATAATTTGTGGTTCTTGATCCAATTCATAGTTCAGTTTGGTTCATTCTGAAGAATCAGATTATCTGAACCTGAAATGGATCAGAACATCTTGATCCAAACTTCCATCAGTTTGACTCAGAGATCACTAGCTGCTACTGAACAGTTCAGCTGAAGTTTTCCAGATTCTTGTATTTATTCAAGATAATAAATTAAATATGTAAACAAACAAACAAGTAAAGAAGAATGAATGTCAAATCCATTCACATTTGAGTTTGATCAAGTTTTTGTTTTTCCTCATAAGAATAATCATCATTAGAACATTCTGTTTGGTCACATGACTGAATGACGTTTGATCAGTTTCGACTGCATCACATGTGTGTTGGATGGACATTTTTACCTTAAATCTACTGTTAGGTCAAACTGTTTCAAGAGATTCAGATCAGACAGAACTTTTCAAAAGGTCAGCAAACTTATGATCACAAAACAGGAATAATCGGTAACACTTTAGATGAGGTGCTGCAAAACACTCAATATTATGTTGACAATGATAGTTACTACATTTATTAAACTTGTAAGCAGTTTATTGATATGGCATTTGTAAACAAAGGTCTCACTTTAGATGTTAATAAATCTTACTAAATATGTTAATAAACATTATGTGGCTTATTGTACTAATAAATGTCTTATTAACACTCTATAAACACAGTAATAATGTTTGCTAATGTGTTTATAAAGCTTGTTAAGGAATCTTATTATAAAGTGTTACCGAATAATCTATTTTAAAAGCATCAAAATGACGGAGTCGGCCAGAAAGATTAATGCGGGGCATATCTGTGGAGATCCACTGTTCAGCCCACGACTGCTGCCTGTTAGCATAAATGTTTCTTTATATATTGATTTATTATACTCATTGAATTGTTATCTATAAGAGCAATACAATTTATAAAAAGTAATTTATGTATTTATTTCTATAGTGTTTCTGAATATTTGTACTTATGAAAGGTAATTTTTGATCAATTAATTATTCAAATACTTGAGGATGCCTAAGTCACCAGTATACAAGTTTATTGCTGTAAATTTGTGAAATATTTTACTGATACTTTAGATGATGTGTTGCAAAACACTCAGTATTGATAAAGACGGTTCATACATTTGTCAAGCTCGTAAACAGTTTGTTAATATGGTCTTTGTAGACTATCTTCTCCCTTTAGATGTTAATGAATCTTTTTAAGTATATTAATAAACCTTATTTGGCTTACTGTGCTGATAACTGTCTTATAAATCTCCAATGAACACATTAACGATGTTTGTTAATGTGTTCATAAAGCTTGTTAAGGAATCTTGTCATAAAGTGTTAATGATATTTTCCAAAACGTTGCATTTTGTTTAAGTTTTTCGCCTCATGTTATCAGATAACTCACTGTCACACAGCAGCTCCAGAGCTAATCTAGTGTCCTGTCTAAACCTTTTTTTGGAAAATAAAACAAGGACAAACCAGTGAAGTGTGTAAATTCCTGCTTGGAATTCTCCGTGGATGCCTTCACCTTAAAGTGGGGCAAAATAGCGTGACATCTACCACGTCTCAATCCAAATGGTGTTTTCCAATATTCACATCATTTCATTTTCAAATGATTTTATGGTATAGGTCAGGAGTCTGCAGCGTGCAGCTCCAGATCCACATGTACCTATTTGGAGACTGTTGATCCAGACATGTCGACCGTCTGAGTCAGCAGCTCTCTGATAATGTCTGCTTATCCAAAACTACCTCAAGAAAACAAATAAACAAAGTCTGTAAACTAAGACTACCAAGATCCTCAACCTCAAACTAAAAGAACAAAACCCAGCAGTGGAAGACTGCTGAGGACAAAGAGAAAAAAAACAACAAAAAAATAAATAAAAGAAAAATAAAATGGGATTTTTTTATAGTCAGGATTACTTCATTAGGATGTATTTAATTTAGATTATTTAAATGTCTGAGGTTCACATAGATGATAAACTCTAGGTTTTTACATCATGTTGATCTGAAGACGTCTTGTTTGTTCAACTCTACCTCCAGAATGAACAGATTTTATATACAAAGATAAACTTTGATATTTGATGAATTAAAAGCACATATGAATGAAATGAATGAATGAATGAAATGGTTTATTTCAAGCAATCAAGTTATAATACATGGAATAACATCACATAATAAATCACGAATAGATCGCTTGAAAGGGGGTGAAAGGAAGCGAACTTATATAATCCCACCCCGACTCGACCATACCATTTTCTCTACATGAATAATCAATATCCGGTTCAGGACTTAAAATCAAATATCAATATAGTTTCAGGTGATAAAAGATCAATAATATCAGTGATGTAATAGAATTTCAAAAACATCCATAGACAAATCATTTATAATATTCATCAACAGTAATCTAAACATTCTCATTAAAAATTCAAAAAATATCAGTAGTAATCAACTTCATTTGTTACTGCAGGAAAATATATCAAAATATTCTTATTAAAAAAGACAATTTGAGCAGATTTCATTTATCAAAGAACGATTATTATTATGAAAAAAGTGCTAAGTATACATGCATATATATATATATATATTGTATACATACAAGTATACATATTATCTTATGCTGAACAACATTGGTTATTAGATGTCCAGAGCTGCACTGAGATGATCCTGTTTGACACAGAGCAGCTTTTAATTTGAAAAGAAGTTATTTGAGCTTCTGTCAAACATTTAAAAAAAACAAAAACAAAACAATGCGGCGCCTTCTAGGTTTTGATCAGTAGAAAATGAGTCAAAATTTCTCTTTTACTGTTAAAGGTTGCTGACCCCTGATCCAGTTGGATAATAAGAATATTAATGGATTATCAATGCAGGATTTGTTTGTGTAGTTTAATAATTCAAAACAGCTTCCAACAATTATTGTCATAAGATGTAAAACAGGTTGTAATCCTTTTTTTGTTGTTCATGAGAAAAAAAATTGTGTTTGAGTTTTGCCACACATTTGGCTCTGCAAAGGAAGGGTAGAAAAACCAAAAGGCAGGCCTACATTTCATCTAAAAGGTCTGTATTCCTTGCTGGCACCAGACGGAATCTCCTCTGGAACAGCACATAAAGCTTATCCAAATATCCTCACTGCGGCCCCAACATGTCAGCCTGAGATATGGACATCAGTGTTCTGTGACAGTAACTCCTGATCGTATTACACACCTCAGCGGTGCCCATGTCCCATTACCCCCACCCCGGCTCGGCCGGCTGTGATTACCCATGCACACGCGCGCACTGATAGATACTGTGAATGGGGTAAATATTCATTTGAGATGGAGAGGAGGAAGGCGCGGCAGCACTGGTGGCAGTTGGTCGGCGGTGGAGCAGGCTGCCGTGATTTAATGCTAATCCTCAGAGACGAGAAAGATGCTTTGAAACACCACCACCCTCCACCCCACTGAGTAACCCCATGCACCCACAAAGCTCCCCTTGCCTGACTCTTCTTTTGGCTCTTTAATGGAAAATTTCTTCAGGGAGCATGCACCCTAATTAGAGGAATTGATAACCTTGCAACTTATTAACGAGCCAAATACATTTCAAAGTATTAAAGATAACCACTGCAATAAGTCAGGCTATAAGCATGACTAAGTTTCACAGTAGACGTGTTGTAAAAAGAACAGAGGAGGACGGAGGGGAGGAGAAGCTCTTTGCTCAGTCAACTGTAAATGCTTCGTTATTGGAATCTGTAAAACAGCCAGCAAGGAGAAAATTACAATACCAAATCTCCTTTTTTCCTTTGGCATAATGAAGAATTATGGCTCCACATTAGAGGGTTCACCAGAGGTCTGGGCGTCAAGAAAAGTCTGTTTGACAACAGTGTCAATTTAGCTATGCCCATGGGCCCACAGCAGAACATCATTCACAGCTGTCACACCCACTTATCGTTCACACGTCCCCTTACCGACTGATTCCAGGTCAAGACTTCTCAGACTTTACCTGCTTTTCCATCACAAATGTCCACACAAAGATAGAGCACAATACCAGAGATGAGACAAACTTCCAGCACCTGGACTCATGAAAGGACTCTGCTCCCCGAGTCTCTTCCTGGTCTTCCACTTTTCTTTCTTATGTCATTTACAAGATGCAGGACATTTTAGTTTCTGTAAAATTATTTAATTCTTTAACACTGGCGTTTTAACTCCAGCTTGTACATTCTTTCAACTACCATAATTCTTCAACTGTTTAGGCAATTACCGTAATTCCATTGGATTATGAAGCAGAAAAGCTGCTTTGTGCAGATTTGCAATAGTTTACTCAACCAGTGTAAATCAACTGATTCTATTGTGGAGAAAAGTGGCTTTGTATCATTGAGGAACACTATCGTACAGGTCAACCCTTTATAATACCCCATAACCCTTTAACACCGGAACTCCAGTGTTTATGTTCTTTGACTTACTGTAATTGTTCAACCATTAACACAATTAACGTAATTCCAACAGATTCTGAAGGAGAAAAGCTGTGTTAAAGACTTTGTGTTTAAGTATCACCAGTGAAGCCTCAGGTCTTAAGTTGCTTCAAACAAACAGGATTTGTGCAACAAATTCGCCTGTCCCGCCCCTCTTTTGCTGCATGAAAAATTAGGTGCTCGTCGTCTGTCAAAAAGTGTTTATGAGCTTGACTCTGTGGGAGGAGCTACCAGCTGATGTTTTTGGATGATCACTATAACCCTGGGCTTACACACTAGTGTTACAAAACTGTCGCAAAACTCCAAACTCACATACGTTCACGCTTATTCCTCCGATGTTCGCTGCGTTTCAGCTGCGTCGTCCGGCAAAAATTTGAACCAAACGAAACAGATTTGCAGCGCCGCAGAGGCCTGACCGCAGACGCAGGACGTGAACGCCTGCAGTGGGATTTCCTCTCACACTTTTAAAGTTACATAAAGACTGCAGCACTCACATCGGAGCCGTAACGCTAGCGGTGTGAGCCGGGGTAAGGAACGATGTCTGTGGATATCTCACTAAGAATGTATGAAGACACAGATGATGTTTAGAAATCAGCTTATTTATGTGAAGAGTTCTACAAAAACATCAGTAATCATGTCTCCATGTTTGAGTTTATATGATTGTTATTAAAAATGTTCCAGGTACAGGGGGCTGTGTCTGTATGACAGTCGCTTCCATGGTGTTTCTGTGTCTCTGTGTCTGAGCTTTAAGACTAACTGTCTCATATTAACCCCAAGGGGAATAAATAAAATTAGGAAACCTTTTTCCTTGTTTTTTAATGTCTCGATGCTACCATCTGCACGCCGCAGCGGCTCTCTGTCTGCCGCCATATCGAGCAAGTGAAGGCTGGCGATCTGTCCAGAGTGTTTCCTGCCTTCACCCCAAAGTAGCCAGATGAGCTCTGTAAACCTGTGAAAAAAGGTTAATCAAAAAAAGATGAAAGTTTCAGACAAAATCCCACATTTTGGATTAGTATTGTACTCGCTGATCGAGTCACTGAAAATGTCACATGCCCAAAGCTGAGTTCCTGATTGGCTGATGTGATGCAGCGACCTGTCAAGCTTCAGATATTAAAATTTTGGCTGCGTTGTCTGATTCGCATCTCACTGCTCAAAACTTAAAAAAAGAAATGTTAGTTTCACACTAATGACGTTTGGTTTATAATGTTGAAAAGTTGCTTTTCAGAAGGAGCTGATAAAACGTGATCATGTAAAAAAGTGGTCAATTAATGGTTTGTCAAAGAGACTGTTTTACTTAGGTGTCACCTACAAAAGTTCTGTTGTTAGAGTTAACTAACTTAAACCATCTAAATGAACCATTGGTCAATAATTAATTTTCCTCATTAACCATTTTTAACAGCTTCATATTTGTACAAAACGCTTTCTTTTTTATTATTTAATGCACAAATGCATCAAGAACTTCAGAAGAATCAACAGTCAAAGCACTTTAGACTAATGAATGACATGCCCAACCATAATGGAGTCAGTCAGCTCAACCTTAAAAAGCAACTGTTTGATTTGAATGCTGTTGTTGGAGTTCACCTGAAAAAGAAAAGATGAGTGGAATTTGAAAAAGGCAACATTAAAGAGAAGATGGTATTCAAGAGGAATTTTTTATCAAAGACAGTCCCTCAATCTTTAGGTTACCAAGCTAAAAAAGATTCCTTTATATCCACGGCTCTGACGAGCTAAAAAGACTGGCTTTAATATTTTCCTCAACATACACATCTGTGTCCAAAGGCAGCAAATCCATGAAGCCACAGACCAGCTTCCTAACTGGTAATAAACCATCTCTTCATTGTTGATTCAGAACCATACAGTAACGTAGGGAATGGTGACGAATTGCTTCTTCTGCCATTAATGTTTATAAAAAGGAAACAAACTGAGAACCAGAAAGAAATAACTGCACCCACAGGTCTGTCAGCCTCTGGAATATGTATGGACTCAATGCGTGTCCCAAGACATTTCTTCATAGAGTGTTGCTGAATTCTGTCAAACTGCTATAAACACTGTTGAAAGTATTTCTGCTTAATAGGCCTACTCTTTTCCTTAAACCATTTATTATTATATGTTATTATTTCCACCTTGAAATTCCTTTTTTCTTTTTAACTTGTCCTGTCCAACAGCTTAGCAAAGAGAGCCTCTTGTGTGGGGCAGATCTTACTGTCCCAACAGGGGTTTATTGAGTATAAACCCCTGTTGTATTTCATGCTAAACTTTATATTGATCAGTTTTTTTGGGGAGGGTTAGAGAAAAAAAGAAGATGGCAGCAGAGGGAAGCAACATCGTGAAACAACCAGGTCTAAATAGTAAACTAGAATGGGCGGGGCCTGTCTACACGCACTTAGTAGTTACACACATAACTGTTGGCCAAAATAGTAGCAATATCTTTACAGAGCTAGTGGGAAAACATTACCATCCAATATTCAAAAACAGTTTGTGGAACATGAAGGAGGATATAAACTGAGAGGATGCAGGAACTTCAAGGTCAGATTGATAAGAACCACAAAGAAAAGTTTCTGTGTTTCTGTGTGTGGAACTAAACTCTGGAATAAGTTAAGTCATGAACTCAAACTATGTTCAAGTATTTATCAATTCAAGAAAATGTATAAAGAAACTCTAATTTTACAATATGAAGATAAGACGAGTTAAAGATCAACTTGTGTTTGAACAATTCCAAATGTCTGAACTTGAATGTGATGAAATAATCAAAGATTTTTTTTCTTTTTTTTTTTTTAATGCAATCAAAGAGTTTTATGTTATGTAATATGCAGTAATGATTACTGATAAGTTTACAATCACAATGGCACTAATCATTATTTTTAAATTTTCAAAAATTTGCAAAGTTTTCTATTTTGTTTGGGAACAAAAACACTGAAAAATCTGTTTGTCCAGCAAGATTTCCACTTTGCTCAGCAAATTCTACAGCTGGAAGACTCTAAATAGGACAGTTGCACCAAGAACCTGTGCAGTTTTTCCCATGAATCCGTGTGGCCTTAACAGAAGTGCATTTCTACAGGGATGACCTGATCAGCGTAGAGAGCTTTGGAGAGATTCCCTATTGAATCTGAATGAGGTGCCAGTGAAAATGAGCATTAGTGTTGCTGATATATAGTGAGCTGGATCTGTTTTTCCCATGTTGCAACTGTGTTAAGCCAGAGCTTTAGCTGACCTCAGTTCACCTCCGACAGCTGGAAGCTAGAGCTTTTATGTGAAAACAACCAAGAAAATTCTTCTTCTTAATGCTTGGGAAATGAGCCATTTTACATTAGAGGTTCTTCTTTTTTATTGCTTTACAAATTTTGCTTATATGTAACTAAATAATCTAAAAAATAATTGAAAAAAAGCCTCATTAATAAAAATTTATATTTTGAAAAGTTCTCCAGTAATACCAACCTCAGTTTATTCACCTGAAATGTAACTATTTGGTTTTTCTTTGTAAGTAGTATATGCCAAATGCTTCATTTAATTTGATTTTAAACCACTTCTTGACAACCTTCTTCAAATGTCAGTAATTCTTTCAGTATCTGGTCTATTTTTCGTGCAAGCTGCAAGTGATCTGTGGGAATTCTGGCAGAAAGATACACCAAGACACACGAGAAAAAATTTCAAAATATAACCAATTTTCGAAATAAAATAAAGTTATTAACACATGTGATCATTTTTTTGTATCTGAACAGACGGTAGAGATGAAAAGAAACACACAGAAAACAGACTCACACAGACACTGAGACACACACAGAACAACATAGTGGGCCAATTACAGAGCGGTTCTGGGCAACAGTGACCACAGCAGAGCAGAAGTGCCTGTTGACCGTCATGGAGAAATATATGTCTGGTGTAAACTGAAGGTAAAGCTGATCCCGCGCGTACTCCGCCCGCTTCGCTAGCTTCTGCGTCTAGTGTAGGGATTGTTGAATGTTACCCCTCCCCCACCAGGGTGATCCACGTTGCACTGTGCCGCAGAGGATAAACTAATCCTTTCAGGTGGGTGTGCTTTGAAGCACAGACGTTTATATTAAAATGTAAATAACCACTTTGTGTTTTAGCATGACTTTTTAAATGGGCCATACCATAACAAACATCTTTTTGAGCTTTTAAGTGTATTATAATGTTCATTCCTCACTATAAAGAACCCCAAAGTGATATTTTGATCCGTTCACACATTTCAGAGGAATCCACTAAAAACCTGCCCTCTTGACAGCAGCCCCTCCCATACCTACAAAAACGATCTGATGTCACAGAGTGAGACAGCCCGATCTGACAGCACCGCCCCCAGTCCAACACCAACACCTAATTGCTCCACTGACCTAGTGGTGATCAGCAGAAAACGTTCATTTTAGATGAACAATACCGTATATCTTTCAGTTGTGTCCTGTCTTCAATAAATTCCAGCCCAAACAGGTGTTAGTTGCTTTAGACCGGGGCTCCTTTAAGACCCCCCCCCTTGTTGGGCACAGTCGTTCAGATGTCGAGTGTGTTTGTGTTGTGAACCAGTGTAGCGATGGCCGGGCCTACTAAAGGTAAATATATGGTATGTGCATCCATTTTTAAAAAATCTGGATACTGTTTATTTTCGTGGGAGAAAGGAAGGAAGAATAACTCCAGGATGACGTCATGGAATGAGCGGCACACACAGCAGCAGGCAAAGACTCAGTGATCGAGTTGCTTTACTTCAGAGGAGGAAAAAAATAATAAAAAAAAACAATATTTCCTCAATAATTTGTTTTTTTTAGTTTATATATGATGATACATGTGGATATAGTTTATTCTGAAAGGCTTAAGAAAATCATGGTGGCCCCTTTAAAGTTTTAAAGCAGTGTTCCTGGTTCCTGCCCCGTTTCTCCTCCTTCTCCTGCACAGGTGCAAGTATTTGGGAATCAGGTGATTGGCTTTAAGACATCCACCTTGGGAGCACTTGAAGAGAACTCTACATTTGGTTTACACTTAATACCCAGACAAACATACAACATTACATCTTCATTTTATATGTTTCTTTCTTTACGCATATTAAAAGTACTTCAAGTGCTAAAAGCGGCTTTGTCTCCTCTTTTCTTTGTTACAGCCTAGAGCCAGTCGTAATAGTTATGTATTTTCTGAGCAGCTACTCGCTAACATAGGTGACCGGTAAATACTGATGACGTCATGAGGGGTTAATGATGTCTGGATTTGAAGACACTATTTTTCCATAGCTGTGCGTTCGAAGGGTTTAATGTAGTAGTAGGGAGAAGCCGTAGGGGCAAGGGAGAAATTTGGATTCAGTCGTACTCTTGTTAGACCAAAGCCTAATGTTCTGAGAAAAAACATGGTAGTATGATGAGCATTCGAATTTGTGCACCAAAATGCTTACTACAACAAATAAGTAACCATCAGGAAAATTGCAATCACTGTGTGAGTCACTGTGTGGGCAATGTTTCCCTATTCCATAACTCAGTGGTCCCCAACCTTTTTGTCGCTGCGGACCGGTCAACCCACGAAGATTTTACCACGGCCCGGGGGGTGGGTGTGTGTGTGTGTGTGCAATCGTTTGTACGTGTGTTTTTGTTCATATAACGTGTATATTATATTTATGCTGTTATTTATCCCTTCCAGATAAAATATACAGAATAAATGAAAAGGAATAGTTATTAATTATTGAGTTTTAAGTCTTTATATTTTAAGCTTTTTTTTCTTTTAAACATTTTGAAGTGAAAACACTAAACTCTGCAACCACAATCCAAATACAAAAGTGTGAAATCAACAAATAAGGACTTTTACTCACATATGTTAAGAAGACAAAAGTTTTCTCAGTTTTTGAGGATGTAATCTGGTTCCTTAATGATCTGTTCTGTTTTAGAGAAGATTCTGTACAGGCTGGTTGTGGAGCCATAAATATATAGAATTATTTCCTGCAGATTCTCTTCTTTCATTCTGCCAAAAGTCAAATGGTTCGTTTTTTTTCCTTTTTTTCTAATGATCTCATCTTCTTTAAGTTTTGTTTATGTTTCTCTCTCTCTCCGTGCTGCGATCCTGCACGTGCAAGCCCCTCCTCCCCCCAACACACACGCGCAGTGCCCATGCGCGGGCTCAGCTTTCCGTCTCTCTCTTTTTCTCCGTTTCTTTTCATCTCTGTTTAACATTTTTCCATTGCAATTCTTTAGGTTGAATAAAATATTTCTCCTTTCTGTGTGTGGATATCACAACTAGCGCTGAAGCTAATTGAGAGAATCCGGTCGATTTTCAAAATAAAATATTTCTGTCTCATAAAAAAAAAAAAAGAAAAAAAATTCTCCCGCGGCCCGGTGGCAATGAGTCCACGGACCGATACCGGTCCGCGGCCCGGTGGTTGGGGACCACTGCTATAACTAGTTTAGTCGGTTCTCTTTCAAAGTAGAGGTAGCAAACTGTCCTTTACTGTGGGTCCACAGGTCCTATGATTGAGATAAACAATGTTTTTCTCCTACATTGAGTTAATATATTAGTAAAAAAAAATGTTGTCCTATTAAACTAAGATTTAGATATTATGGTGGTTTTCATGTTTATGAATAAAAATCATTGATTCCAAAGTCTTCCTGCACAAAGAGCCAATTAGCTGCAATTGAAAATGGCACAGCTTTCCTTTTAAACTGGAATGTAATGTGCCTTCTGCCCTAACTGGGTCTCTGGAGGCTCAGTGGAGCCCAAACCCCCAGCCCATAACTCAACAACACCTTCTGGGACTGGCACTCCACTTTTCTTAACCTCCAAGCTCATTATCAGAAGTCTCTAGGGCGCAGCGCTAACCAGAGACAGGAATTACAATTCGCTCAGAGCACTCACAACCAGAAATGGATGATACCAAGCAGAGAGATCAGTAGTGCAGCCAGCCCTCGGGAATACAGCAACTTGCAGAATAAGGCTCTTTTTGAAATATATTTAACATTGCACCTGCTATATCTAAGCCTGCTGATGTACTGGATGGAGGGTGCTGTGCTCTTTTTAGAAGTCATTTGTAATCATGGAAAACCTTTAGGCTTTAAAGGCACAGCACCTTCAGCTGGCCGGGCATGCACCTGTGCAGAAATGCTGCAGAAATGATCAAACTATTAATACCTGTTACAAAGTCTCCTTTGTGACCTTGATGTGAGAACACAACCCTTTTAGAAAATATTGCAGCTTAATTTAACAAATAAAAAACTTTCAGACTATTTTATAATCAATGCAATCCTAAATATGCACATGTGTGTCTCCAGCTTTTTAAGTCTTTTAAAGTTGCCCACAAGCGACTTTAATCACCGAGCTACTTCAAATGGCCACTGCGACGAGGAGAGTTGAACATGGCACTGAAGAAAAGTTTTGAAGCCGATTTGGCAGAGCTGAAAACCGCGTAAGCCGCCAAATAGGCTAAGCTAAACCCAGCAGTTCTCTCTGAATCTAAACTATCAGCCCGGCTGGAGCTTCAAGCTAAGCTAACGCCGCTGCTACAACTCGTGGAAGAGTTCCGGCAAGAAAAGGCACGTAACGAAGAACGAGATAATCGCCAAGATCTCATGGAGAGAAGAATGCATGACATGGATCAACAAGCACAGATGAATAATGTGATTCTGCCTGGTGCTACCAGTGCTAGCACGGATGCTAACGGAGCTGTGATGGACGCTAACCCGACCGTAGAGGATCAAGTTGGAGTATTTCTTGAGTCTAAAGGGATTTCCTTGGACCCAAATACTGTTTAATTCTGTCATCCTCTTCCTCGGAGAAAGAACACGGATAAACCAGAGATCCTGATCAGGTTTGTGAATCGAAAGCACGAGATAACTCTGATGAAACAACGCAAAGTACTGAAAGGTACTTCCATTTTTTAAACGAACATCTCTCCAAATATCATGCTGATCTGGTGAAGCACGCAAGAATCCTACGCAAAAAGAAACAGATCCATGGATCCAGATACATGGATTCTGAACTCCAGAATCTTTGTAAAACCACTCGGACCACTGGACCAAACGAAGCCTCTGGAAATAAAATCCATGAAAGAATTTGAGAACTGAGTTTGAACCTTTAATTCAAGCAAAATGTGAACTAAAAAAACTGATGGATGTGAACTCTGACCCGATTCTGCACAACTCGAGCTCAATTCCCTTGAAATGAGACCTTCACAGTCTCTCAGTCAGAACAACAGAGATGGTTTACAAGATGGTTTATGTGGCCTTAAACTTGTTCTAAACTGTGATGTAGCACTGATTCTGATCTAATTCATGATCTTTTTCTTTTCAACTTATTATTTCTGTATCATTATATCTTTGATACACACAATCTGAACTAATTGTCTTTTTTATGAGAATATTTAGATTTTTTCTGCATTAGCAAATGAAGATGATTTACTTATTACTTCTTGTATTATAATAATTCTTTGAATACAATCTGCACAAGTATTTTCAATGAGAATATTAGATTATTGTTACTGATTAATATAAATTAATTGTTTTGGATGCTTTGAAATGTGATTACATCAATGATATCAATGATCCTTAATAACCTGAATCTATTAATATTTGATATTAAGTCCTGAACCGGATATTGATGATTCATGTAGAGAAAATGGTCGAGTCGGGGTGGGATTATATAAATTCACTTCCTTCCACTTCCTTTCAAGTGATCTACTTGTAATTCATTATGTGATGTTATTTTGTGTATTATAACCTGATTGCTTGAAATAAACCATTTCATTCATTCATTCATTCATTCAAGTCAGGCCTTGTCACAACAGCCCTTATGGGTGGGTACAGGATGGCTACAGGAGAAAAATGGGCAAACCTGTTAGGGGCACACAGGTGGCCCGCCTGAAAAATCAGGGTTGTAGACTGCTACATTAGCCTATAGAGCAAAAATACTTGCCATGGCCATGGCTTACAGATTATTTTCCCTTTTCTCAACCTCCCCAAAACCTGCGTACTGTGAAAGGAGCCTATTGGTGATCTTTAAGTGATAAGTGTGTGCTCTTTGCACATAGCCTAACTATTAGAAATCAGACAGAGTAGGGTTTGTGGGAAACTTATGCACAATTACATATCACCCCATATATGCAGTATTTCCATGGACAGAAGGAGCCAGCATGCAAACCTTAATAATACAGTGTTCCCTTGCTTATTTGCGTTTCTTTATTCGCAATTTTTCATAATAACAGTTTTTTTTTCAGTCTTCAGGCTTGTCACAAAACGTCAACATTTCAAGATGTGCCTGTCAGATATTTTTGCGAGGAAGGAGGTGCTGCGCTGCTGAGGTGTATCTCCACTCCCCTCCCAGACCAGAAATGAAGAGAACCATTTCTCCGTGCCACCTCCATGGAGAAATGACATCAGCTGTCTCAGAAGTGCCCGAAAAAAAATCCTGATATGGCAAAGAAGATAATTGTGGAGGATAATTATCATCCAGAGCAGGTGTTTATTATGGATTAACCGGCCTATTCTGGAAGATGATGAGATGAAGCTGAGGTGTATCTCCGCCTCTCGAGTTGTTGGAGTTTTGTGACAAACTGGAAGAGTCACGTGACGAAAAAAAAAAAAAAAATCTTGGATCTCGTCGTGCTGCAAAACATAAAGGGTCTGTTAGAACCTTTATTTTTAATACCCCTGAACATGTTTTAGTTTTTGGCTCATTGGCATATATATCAATGTGCGGCCCACGCCCAGCTTCAGTAAAGTTTTGCGCACATGTGTAACGGAAACACAGCTGTGTGTCATGGAGACTCAGTGTGTAGAGGAATTTTAAAACGGATAATCAATACTTCACAATCTAGAATAATTTTTGCACTTTCTTTGAATGATAATAGAAGAGGCTCCTTCAGAGGAGGTTCAATTACAAGAGCATTGGCTGTACAGAGGCAGCAGATCTGGGAACTGAGTGTTCTCCTGTCCTGCATGAATTCAATGTCCTCTGTCTTTAGCAACTCTAGTAGCAACTAAATAAATAAATAAAAATACAAATAAAGCAAGAGGCAAATGAGTACGAGGGTGAGAGCCTCCAAGGACAGATTTGCCCAGACTTCAATCTTTGAATGTTGCAAATTAAATTCCCTCGTCAAGACTCTAATCATTCACAGCAGATGGGAGCTTACGCTTCGCTTTAGATCTGCGGGAATTCTAATGGTTATTGTTTCTGTTTAAATGGGGAGATTATTGCATTTTAATAAGTCCTCCTTGGGACTTGCTGAAACAATGGAGCGCTGTGAATTACTGTAGATAGCTGTTACTCCATGCAGAGGGAGAAATCAAGTCAGTAAGTGTGACAAGTTGCTCTTCCTCTCCCTCCGCTTGCTCCCACCCACCCCAGCAAAGAAGGCTGTGAGTATATTTACCACCAAATTAAGAGTGTGCAGAGGGAATAATATTTTTCAGCCGACAGAAGGGAGGGAAATAGGAGCTTGGCCATGGATTTTCATTAAAATGACACATCTGTTCAGCAATTTTGGCAAAGTAATTCTGCTGAAAGTTTTATCAGCTAATTTTAATTATTCACTCCACTGACTTGAATACAGGATTCATCATGTAGAATTAATACATTCAATGACATAATCCCCCCAACCCCCCTTCATTACAAATAGATGCAGAGAGTGTGGGGGTGTGGGCAATCAACAAATTGAATAGTCATGCACTGTGGATTAAATAGTGATTTGTTAATTAAAAAAAACTATGAGCTTCTGTAACTTGAAGAATGAAAATGATGGATTTACTATTACATCTGCTCGTAGGTGTTCTTGCTAACATATAATTCTAACAACTGTTTCAGTCCTGATCAATCCACTTCGTTTAGGTCTTCGTGTAGGTAGGACTGTAGTTCTATCAGAGACACTGGTGGAAATACATTTGCTTCTACCTTGTGTTTGGCCGTTACTGGCTCCTTCACCAAGTACAAATACTGCCAAAAATACCAAAAAGTAGAAACATTTCTATGAGGTACATTTTACTAGCAATGTCTGTTGCTTATAATACTTTTTTGCCTCTTTCATGGATGTCTGACATAGAAATCTTTGATATTCCTCAGGAAAATCTGTAAGAAGCACGATCTCTTTCGTTTTTAAGGAGGATGGCCATGGTATTTGTTTGTGTGTTAGACTTCAGATCAGACCAGACAACCAGGATTTCCTCAATAGCAGCAAAAGATGACAGAAGAGTCCATGAGCACTGAATCCCCGTTTGGTGGGGGGACTAGGAGATGTGGTGTATGAAAGACCACTGCCCGCTATCGCCTTGGTGCCTGAGTTCTTCTAATAGAGGCTGGGTGGGATCCACTTGTAGAACAGGAACCCAGCCCAGTGTGGCCACCCCTGGCAGGTGAATTTACCCATAAACTGTCTAATAAGAACTGGACATAAACGTTGAGGTGCGACATGGGAAAGGTATTACCTTCGCCCTTCATGAAATCAGGCCAGAGCCTTCACTGTCACTACCTGGTACATCTGCTGAGATTACAACGTATCGACAGTGATTAGTCCGAGTCGGTCTGAGTCACATTTTTAGAGGAAGTAGTCAACCAATCATAAGTGAGCTTGTTCCAGCTTGTTCGAAGACCACACCTCTCCCACTGAAAGCGGCTCTGTCAATCAAACATTCCAGGCTAGACCAGCGGGAGCCACATGCTTTTACTGAGGCATCTGATTGGCCAGTTTATAACTTGAATAACTGGGGATAGAAAAAATATATTTAAAAAAAAATTAGGATTAGAAAGAACGTGTTAAGAAGGAAGCATCAGACCAAGAATGGTTATTCTGACAAATAAAATGACTGACAAATAACTGTCTAGTTCTCAATGGAACTCTATGGGACTTTGGCCTTCCTGCAATCTGTAGGTACTTCCTGTTTGGAACACAGAAGGAGAGTGGTTGAGTGTCCATTGATATTCACGTTGCGTCGCGGCTGGCTCCAGCAGTTTGTAAATGTTTTACATTTTTTATCAGACCAAAATTACTTATTTTATGGTCATTTCACTGCGTCTGCTGAGACATGTCTCACTGTTTTTATACCATTCCAATATGGCGTCGCTCTTTTAGTATTTTGGACAAAGGTAAAAAGCCTGGTCCCATCTCTATCAATGTGTAACTCATTGTGTTGAGTTAGATCAACACAACTATAAGAACATGTTTGAAATGACAAAAACACAATTTTTATTGAAGTGGGTCTTTAAAGATGATGACAGAACTAAATAAGAAATAGAAGATTTCTCTATTGTTTGTCTGATGTTACGGAAGGACAGACTACAGCAGTCGTTTCTCCCTTTATTCTGTCCTGCTGTGCAAGCGAAATACTCTGACAGAATGCTGGCCTCTGTACCAGCTTGAGAGGTTGTAGTGGAGGGAAAGGGCACGCTGGATGAAAGAGAACACATGTGGGTGTGCGCATGTTCCTGTGACAAATGAGGAACTGCAGTCCCATACATACTATTGGTGAGGGGGTCCTCTAAATCTTGCTTAAAATATTCCTTTCTCTCTTTCTTAGTGCAATGTATTATTTTGAAGCATTGAGAATATTAGAAAAATAATAAGAATGTTTGATGAATGAAAGTCAAGTGGGAGCTGTTACTCTGAGAGCCCATGACATCCAGCAATGCCGACAGCAGCACAGAAGAATCACAAAGCCCTCACTTGTCAAATTCCTCCCATTCAAGCAGAGCCAGTCAAAAAGACCTCCACCATTCAAAGCCAGTCCATTCAAGGGCCTCTGCAGTCAAGTTTCTGCAGGGATACTGTTAAAATGCTGCTGCGCGCACACACAAAGATCTCCAATGCAGAAAAAAGGATTTTCCCCTCTCTCCCTTCACTGTTTTATCTCATCAGGTAACTTTCCTTTGCAACTTGTCCCCGGAGACTATCACGTTGCCCTGAAGCCCTGATGCACATCAGCACACAGAACAAATGAGACGCCAGAGCAGGGAGACGGGCAGACTGCAAAGTGATACTTCTTCAGTTGGGCTTTGTGGCTATGTTTGCTTCTTGCCCCTCCTTTTTGAATTGTGTGAAGTGTCCCGGAGGAGCCTTCTGAGGACCCAGAGAGTGAGCTTTTCTTGGACAAAGAGAGGAAGCCAGGAACAACACAGCTGTGTTAAATAATAGCCTCAGGGGGTAAAAGTATGAGGATTGAGTTTGCCTGCCTGACACCAAAAACTTACTGTTAGCAAATCAATTAGTTTACCTCCATCTCACCATAAAGCCGATGCGAGGGAGGCTCAGAGGCCATGGACTCTGCACTACTGCCAAGGATGGGAAATATACTTTAACTAACATCCAACACTTTGACTTCAGAGGAAAAAAGACCTACTTGAACAGAGTTCTTAAACTATGGGGCGACTGACAGAAAAAAGACATGTGAAAACTGCACAAAGAGTGGCTTCAGAGTGAAGCTTTATAAAGGAATGTTTTTACTTACAGAGGTATGAGAGCAGCATCACTTCAATGGAGATGGTTGTGGATCCAGGGATGCTTAACATCAAACTGACTGAATGACTGCAAGTCTTTGATGGATCTCCACTGTATTCCTCTAAATAACACACAGCACAATGTTTCTGTCCCCCTGGGGGGGCTGTACCGGTTATCACATTTAATACATAAAGCAAGTCAAATCTGTCTGCTCTTCATCTTTCCAGAACTCCGAGGATTTGCTTGAGCTGGCAAATTACCATTTTCAGGCTCAATATTCCCAAGACGGAATGGTTCTTTTCTCCTGCTCCTGACGGAATCAGATGAGCACAGCCAGGAGTCTCGTTGTTATCCATGTGCAGGTCTCCATGCACAAGTACGAATAAAGAGAACGGTAAAGAATAACAGAACTATGACAGCTTTGCATCAGGAGACAGCTTTGCCGATGCTGCAGAGCCTTAGTCACATGTGTTCAGAAAACATGATTATATTTAATCAGTTAAATAGATTACACCTTACTTCTAACTAAACCGTCAAAGTGGAAGCAAAACAATAGGACAATAACTTCACCCTTAAAAAGATCAATCCAAGAAAATCTTATCTGCTCCAACCGCTCCATGGTGCTAAAAACATTACTGGTCAATAAAATCACCCAAACATTTAAAGTTCCAAATTTGAAGACTGCGTAATAAAACAATTAATTCTCATTTACAATAAGGACCTGGCAAGAAGGCTCGACAGAAGTAAAACCACAAAAAAACAAAAAGCAAAACTACTAAGGAAACCAAACCTAAATCAACTTTTTTTCCCTGTTGACCTCTGTAAATGAGGCTTTAAAAGTGCTCTCTGTTGGTTGTTGACAGATTTTAACAAATCAAAATAAATTTGTTTAATTCATGAAAATATAGTGAAAAACCGTCTGTAAGTGCCATTTACTGAGAGATTTAAGTTACATTAGAATTCTATTTTGTTTTGATGATTTTATGTATTTTGTTTCTGTGACATTTGAAATGTAGATTATTGTTTGAATTCTTTTGACCGCCAGAGGGCACAACTCTGTTGTTCAATGTCCATTTTATGAGTCAAAGAAGTTCTGTCTTGAAACATTGTGTCAATAAAGATTGAGATGGACAACGACAGAGCGACACGGTCGTTTTACCGTGTGCGGCTACAATGTCCATACGTGTAAACCAGAACTTTGTCTTTGTCCTTCTATTGAAGAGGTTAAAGAATTACTAAACAGGAAAAGGAATCGAAAGATTAACCTCTACACCGTCTGTGTGCTGCCCTCTACAGGTTGAAACGAGCTATTACAGTAGAATTTTATGATTGGCTAACTGGTGTACGGCCCAGAAGTTTCACGTCATCATGCTCTTCAGCCCCAGTATAAAAGCCCCGCCCATCTGTGATGTAACGGTCGGCTGTTAGCGTTAGCATGACTCGTAGCTGTATTACGTTCACCTGTCAAAAATCTACCGGCTTACACAACTTTCCAGTAGAGTGCAACTGACATTGAATCCAGCAAACTCTGTCCTGATTATGGATTTGGAATTACATTTCACTGGGGATTGTTTGTTTAAACATTAGCCTTTATTAGCTATGATGCTAGTGGAATTTTACCACTCTCAGACCCTGGTCCCCTTTGGATCTGCCACCCCTCGGCTGTGCGGGGAGCCCTGCTGTTGGGCATTGCAAATGCAGCGTCTTGAGCCAGCGCCTCAAAACAATGCGATTCTGAACCATGAACGCCGGCCTCGGGAGAAGGAGGAGGAGAAAAAAATCATCAACCTGCACAGAAAGTTCTGTGGAGAAACCTGTTTCACTTCACCCACTACCACTCTCCATATTGAAGACCGAGCAGACGCTACATCAGTAGTAATTTCATCTTCGTCAACAATGAAAACGAAACAAAGTCCCACTCAGACACAAAAATTAATTTGCAAAAACGAAATGAAAATGCTCTTCAAAGAAGACATCCAATCATAACGACTGCTGGTGGAGAAGGGCGGGAGCAAATGCAAAGCGATCCAATCAGAACAGAGTCCTGCAGCCCGCACCGGAAGAAGCTATTTCAATGAATTTTGTCTGTGATTTATGTGAAAAATGTCTACTCCAGGTAGAGAAAGATTAGATATATGGACAAATCTTACTTTTAACACAACCCTCAACAAGTTGTGAACGTTGTGTGAAGCAACCATCACAGGCAAAAACACAAGAAAACCTGAAGAGTCATTTGCAGAAGGAGAACATGACTAAAACGAAAAGCAAGATTTTTTTGGCAGATTTGGTCTCTAATTAGTTAGTAGCGACTAAAACTAAACCTTATTTTAGTCAAAACACTATGAGTACAACTAAATTAAAATCAACACAGCGTTGTATAAAGCTAACCTAACAGTCAATCATAGATCCAAGCCAAAGTCTGGCTCCACTAGCCCCGCCCCCTTTTTTGGTCTCCAACTGCTCTGTTTGGTTACTGTTTCTAGACTCTGTTTTTTCATATTTGTATCCTAATTCTCATTTCTATCAGCCAGTTAAAAAAAAAAATTCTCTTTCATTAATTTTCTTCAACAAATTGAACATTGTGTGGAGATACTTATGGAAAAAGCTCTGAAAGTGGTGGAATTTAACCCTTTAACACCTGAGGCGTCGTCTGTGAAGCTTCAACCCAAAATCTTCAACATATTGTAACCTTTCAACCGTTAATGTGATCATCATCATTCCACTAGATTGTAAAGGAGAATAGCGGTTCATTGAGGCACTATTCTCCTTTACAATCTACTGGAGTTACATTGATTGTGCTAAGAATTAAATAAGTTAAAGTAAATCAAAAAACATAAACACAGTTCAGGAGTTAAACTTTCCCCTAATGTGAACACAAGTCTGTATGATGTCTATGCAATCCTGAAAATACAATATTTTCTTCCACAGGCACACAGATTATGAAGTACACCGTATATGAATGATGTTTATTTTGAAACAAACTTCTGTCATGTAAAGTGCTCTGAACTAGCAAGTTAAGCGAGTCTGTCACTTATTATAAAGGTTTATGATTCTTAAAACAAGCCACACGTTTCTCATGTTAGACAAGTTAGCCGTGTTAGCATACTCACAATACCTGTCATTTCCAACCTTATTGGTCCACATAAAAAACACAGAACAACACTGCTGCTCATTAGTCAAGTTAACGTATTTACAAAACACCCAAACTGTCTGCAAACCCAGAGCGTCGTGAGCCTCTCCTTCAGCATCAGTAAGCACAATCAGAATTGATCCAAGGCACTCTGGATTATTAGCCACACTGTTGTTGTTGGTTTTTTTAATAAGGCTTTAATATGAGTGCCTTAGTAATGAAATTATGCTAGCTCCACGTGAAAATCATCACCTATTTCAGCTCATTTTGTGTCTCTAATCACTTCATGAGGCGTCACCCAGTTTCCCATGACAACAATAAACGCTTGACTATAACAGGGCTTGTTCACTCTGTGTATCACTCTTCTATAATACACAATATGAATTTATGTTTTAATAGGAAAGCCTTAATAAGCTCACTATATTGAGTTATAACTCCTATTTTAGATGACACTTTTCTACCATCTGATACTTGAAGTAATTATGTGTAAAAACTGTACCATACACAAGTCATGCAAGGAATTACTAGAATTTTGTTTACCAGTAAATTAATATATAAACATCTAGTATTACCCTTTCAAAAATAGAAGTCCAAAGAAATATTGCAGAAATAAACAGACATTTCAAGGAGAGATTAATTTTAGGAGTTAAAATTGTTCATGCAGTCAATGTTCAAAACTGAGGACCAGATCAACAAAATCAGTTAAGCAACATGATGAACCCTCACTGCATTTATAATGTGAGCTTCTCTCGTTTTCACAGAAAGCCATACCAGCAAATTCTCTTTTTTAACCTTTTATATGTCAAAAAAGTAAAGTGTTGTGCTTCGTTTTAGGAACAATTTCAGGTATTTTTCTGTCTGCAGAGTTGACATGTTGACATCCAGCACAGAATCCTTTTTTATATAAATATTACATGAGGAAGATACAAAAGAGCAGATGAACACAAAAATAGATGGACAGTGAGTGCTGGTGCCTTCAGCCTGGTGTACCAGTGTAGTATCAGTGAGAAGTCAAATTGTGTCCATCTTCTCCTGCTGTGAACACCACTGCTTTATCTCCAGGCTCAGTGACTTCATTTCTCCAAATGTGCAGCAGCAGGATGTTGCAGGCTTCACCTGGCGCACTGAAAATTGGAATAGGAGGTTACTCACTTGCAATCCAATCCAAGAGGATAATTGGGCACAGCCCAATCCAATCCAGTCTCTTAAATTGCATGTAATCCACTCAGGCAAACTGTCACACCAACAATGAACCTTCCCCCTCTAGCCTGCGGCTCTCTAAGGCTATCTAAGGAACACTTCAATAGCTTGTACCTGGCCTTCTGCTGGGCCCATTATCCACTAATCCACACCCAAGCGAAATGTTTAAGCAGCTGTAAAAAGACTGGAGAGATGGAACACAGCTTTTACTTGAGCAGCACAATTAAGGGCAGTGAAATTGTCAGGCCATTTAGATCCAATTCTTTTCTGTGAGTAAAGACGGATAAGGGAGCCTACAGATTAGGGATTTAATATGAGAACTCGTGACACCAAATAAACTTACCAGAAGTGTACAAACAGCGCTACAGCAAGGTTAAACCTTTAAATCAGATCAGGTAATCTGGCACGAGAACACACAAACAGACAAGCTGGAGGCAGAAAGGCTTTGGACCGAACAGGCTAAAGTCTGCTCCAGCACGACCAAAACTCCCAGAAAAAATACAACTGAGGACCAATCCTTACAATCATCTGGTTGTAAATACAACAGTAGATTTTACAACGGCAACTGTTTCCACTTTTAGTTAGTTTTGTTTTTTATTTAAGGACAAGAATGAATGTGCACTGAAGCCAAATTTATGGATGAGAAATGCTCATTTGGACCCATTCAAAGAAAGGACTATATTATTAATTAAAAAAATAGACAAAAACAAAAGATTAAAAGCGATAGAATATGAAAGTTAATTGAACTCATTCTATAGATCATTGTAATGATTCATTCATGCCAAACACAATTTGCACTCGCTCTCCTCCTCTGTTTAGATCAGGGGTGCCCAAACTTTTACGCTTATAGGACCAAAATCTGAATGAGATCTGGTCTGCAGGCCGAATACAATATGTTTTTACATGTCCTCAATAAAAGGAGAAAATAAAGAATTTGATTTAATTTATTTATTTTGATTCTGTATTTATTAAGGTAACACACATTAGTTAGAATAAAAAGTAAGTCACATTTATCTTTGAAACCTTTACCATTAAGGTCACACTGGACGTTTTTAACTGAAAAACAAGAATAAGCTAAAACAAACTTTTTTCCTAATGAAAACAGCAAACAGGGATCCTGATGAGAGACGTGGAGCTGCTCTTTAGACTTCATCCGTTTGCCGTTGTCCCTCCATCTTAGCTAGCTGAAAAATGTCTCTAAAAACATCAGAAGTGACCATGAAGGCTCTTAGGAATTTCTAACATTTGAACGTGCACAGCGTAGCCAAACATTTGACCTCCATCAGAATTTTTGTCATACCGCGTTGTCGTGCTAGCCAAAATTTGCTACCGCTATACTGCGCCTGAAGCCCAAATCACACCCTAGGATCTGTGATTGTGTCTATACACTGACCTGTTTACCACCCCGGCTGCAGGAACTGCATTCGGTGTGAACTCAGCTTTAAAGTTTGTAATACATGTTTAATTGAATCAATGCTGTTAAGAAGGAATTATCTGTATTTACTGTTTCAATATAAAGGTCAAAACACCTGGTAAAATTGAAAAAAACTAAAATTTACTATAATTAATTACAGCAAAGAAGAATCTCAAGCATGATGTCAACTAGAAACCCGTGTCCAAATTGAATGATTCCAGCATTTCTTGCTCGTCATCTTTGACCTTTGAGGTCGTCACTTCTCACTGGGTGAGCGAACCTTATTTGCGTGGAGAATCAAATCCCAGGTTTAACAGTTAAGTCAATGTTGTTGGGCACGGTGGTGTAGTGGTTAACTCTTGCCTCAGAGCAAGAAAACCCTTATTTGAATCATGGCAGAGCTCTTTCTGTGTTGAATTTGCATGTCCTCCTCTGGTGTGTGTGGGTTCCTCTGGGCACCCCCGCCCCCCGCCCCCGCCACCCAATCCAAAAACCAGCATTATGGGTTGATTGGTGACTCTAAATTGTCCTTTATGTGTAGATAACAACTGTAAAAACTGTGTTAGTTGTTTTGTGTAAAAGTGCTAAATGTAAATGTGATTGTGTTAATATTCAAATTTTAAAATGGTAAGCTTGGAGAATGTTTACAGTCAACATGCTGCACCACTGAGCTCCTCCTCCTCTCATCATTCAACTAATATTAGTATGGAGAGAAATAAGTATCACCCTGATTTATGCCTGCATAATTCCTGATTTGTACGCAGCTTAGGGTTTGTGCATACATATTCTTGATTTGTAGCTCATATAATACATTTTGTGCATAAGTACAGAATTTTTTTTTTACAGAATTTAAAAAAAACACTAAATATAATTTACACATGCACAAATCCAAATTACAACAGCTTGAAAATAATTAAACATGTAAATCTTTAAAATGTACGCATGAATCACTTGTTACACACACACGAAACCTGTTGGGCAGGAATCTTTGCTGAGACAGTTTTGACGTCCCGGAGATCCGCCTGTGAGTGATGCGTTCAAGTACAACTAGAATACTGGGTCATCAGAGACACTTTGAACTTAGATTGTGAATAATATGTGGTTAAAGTTGAAATTGTCTCACTTTCTTAAACAGATATGCCTGAAAGTTAATATAGAAAGTCTAAAAAAGCGTTTTAAGAACATTGATCCCTTTAAACATAGAAATATTTCCCAGAACTGATCGGCTTCTTTCTGCAGCCTGAAAGCCTCCGGCGCCGAGCTCTGTCCCAAGCGCTGGCCACAGTCACGGCAATAGGAGGCGGCGCCAGACCGTTCTAAAGTCCCACAGATGCTAGCGGGCCGGTGCTGCCTGCAATCGCTGCGTTACCAGAACTTCATGAAGCCCGGTGTCGGAGGCCCTTTCAGGCCCACAGGCATTCTACAATGTCTAGAACCAGCGTACCAAATTTGAGTTTTGACCAAACACTTGAGCCAACAGAGGCTGGGCAGAAACATCAAGCCTTAAAAACCACTATCGTCTTGGTGTCATCTGAGAAGAAGAAAAGCTCAGTAACATCTTTCACAGAGAACCTGAGAGCTGTGATGATATATGGAACCAGGAAGGAGATGAAAGCTCTGCAATCCTAGTGCAGACAGGAAAAGAGAATCACTTCAGTTTGGTCCACTTAATGAGCATCATGAGGAAGAAGATCAGAGTCCTCCCCTGGGCAGAGTGGCATTGTGGGCTAGGACAGAAGTGCGGGCAAATATCTTTTTTATTTATTGGAAATCCTTTCAAGTTAAGTAGAGACCCACTGTGGCCAAAGTTCAGAGGCAAATGTACCTTCTGGCAGGAGCACTCGGACCAACATCTGTCATGGATGTATAATAACCCTGAGAGTGCCAGGGCGGGGAGAGAGTAGCATCCTCATGAATCTCCCCGACTCTATAGCACACTTTGACTTTCCACAGTAAAATGGTCCCTTTTTGTATATCATAGCCCAAATTCTATAGTGAGAACTTAACGAGAGGAATCATCACTCTCTGTTGGTGCGAAAAAACTACAGATCACCTTAAAAGAAAACCAAGGTGACAGCAGGCAGAGAAGAGGTGCAGTATAGTGATTCAAGACTCTAGGGCACCAAAGGCCAAAAGTCTTTTCAGGTTTCATGTAAGCAGCCATTTTAAAATGAGCAAGAAAAAAAAATCCCCTCTTACTGCCCCTAGTGGAATGACGATGAACTACAGGGCAGAAGACAGACCAGCTGTTATCAATGTTTTTTTAAGGAAAATGATAGGGGTCTCAGAAGAGTGGGTATCAAATATGAAAGAAATGGTTATACAGGGTTAAGGAAACATCTAGAGACTTTTCCTTCTTACAACAGCTCACTGGGGATAAATTTAATGTTCTGTTAGTCTGGGGGCGGAGCTTGCACCACCGACTCTTCCTAGAGGGAGCTGTTGGCATCGATCTTACGTCAGCACGTTTCCACCCACTCGTTTTCGTGGGTATGGGAGGGGCTGCTGCAGACAGCTAAGGTTTTTAAAGGATTACTCTTAAATGCATGAACGGATCAAAACACTGCTTTGGGGTTCTTTAGAGAGGAATGAACAGTAAAATGCATTTAATACCTCAAAAAGTAGAATTTTCATGCTGGAGCCGCTTTCAGACCTAATATGGACACAGTTACAGAATTGTGACCATAGACATAGTTTTCTTTTCTCTGCTAAAGTGACACAGCAGTGATGTCTGCACAGAGGCCTTCAAAGCCTGGATTCAGATACAAGAAAATTGAGCACAAACTACCATGTCAAGCAGCTGGGTACAAAACAAATCAGAGACACCTTCCCCCTGCTTGTGACACACAGAACTTACGATACCCAGCCTTCACGGTTCACTTGACATTTACTTGCTGGTTTCTGCCGTAGCACTGCCCTTCCTAACTGCCAGTGCAGCAAATCTCCAGGGTGCACTGACGGGCTGAAAAGATAACAAATCTGTCAGGCCACCTTTTTGGTGGAGTTGTTGCTGGTGTGTGTGGGGAGTTATAGCTAGAGTTTCCAAGGAAAATGATGTGCTCCAGAGGGTTCCTGACTGAAGAGTGGGGGGCTGACATTAGACTTCTGGACACAGAGAGACTGCTGCTTCCAATGTGGTGGGGCTACTTCTGAAAGCAACTTGATTAGATCTTAGACATTTCAAACGGCTGGCTCCCTTTTTACCCTCCATTTCATCCATTCTTTCCAAGCTGGCCTTCTCCTTCTTTCATCAAAGGGCTTGTCAGGGCTCTTTCTTCAGGCTGGCAGACAGGTCAGGGTGGAAGGTTGAGGTGGGGTGTATCTTTTAAGAAAGGAGCCAGAAGCACCTACTACAGATTTCTGCAAGGCTAAGGCCTGTCTTTACGGTGCTGATAACATTCACAGAGATGCGTTCCCAAGAGGTGCATGAATGTCAACACACTTGCTATGGGAGTAGAACTCCATAAATAGAAAGGAGAAAGAGGAAAAGAGGCAGGGATTCAGAGCACTCTTTTTGCCAGGCAGTATCATATTGAAGAGCATACCATTCAACTAAGTTTTTTCTGACCAAAAACCAGATCTTCACATTTAACTGGTCATGAGAAAACAAGCAACAGATTGCCAACGTCTTCCAATAACTACATACTCCATTGAGCATGTAATCTAATTGCGCTCACTAATCCCTAACTAAACTAATTAGCCTGAATGGATAACCCCTGAGTGATCTCTTTCCATCTCCTTAAAAAAAAACTTGGTAAGAAAGCACCTGATAAATGGGTTATTTAACTGTGATGTTTTAATTTACCAACATGAGGCTTCTATAACTGGTTTAGTCAATTTAACACACAGACTTTGACATCTTTAAAGTCCACCTACAACATTTTGATTTTCTTTAAATGTTCCCAGGGATTTTAATTAGGACTGTGACGTTTTTAACAAAAATTCCACATCCTTAATGTCTTAAAAAGCCATTTTTCCTGTTGATCTGAAGCTTCCTTTTCCAAAAAATAACCTCTGTGTGGGCGTGGCTTTTGGCTCTGAGCTGCGTAACCCCCATCACCATCTATTATCCCCCCAGACATGCTAGTGAGACACACGCTTTGATAAACCCATGATAAAATAAATCAAACATTTCCATTCCGTCTGCATTGCAGCAGCAGCAGCTCTATCTGGGGTTCAGAACTGATTTCATGCTGATTGTTGAATTCACTTCAACAAGAAATCTCATGAAATGAAGAATACAGAGAGGGTCTAATCGAGCATCAGTTTGTAAATGTGTGCAGCCAGTGGTGACGTTTGTAGATGCAGACGAAGGATTACGTTCAGGAGAACGGTTCTGGTGTCCTGGACGGGACTTGGACTTCAACTGCCACTTCAAATCAAGGGGAAGGGGAGTATTCGGATAGGGCAGACAAATGTGGTCATCCAATGTAAACCAGCTCTGCTTGCACAACTGGGGTGAAACACTGAAGGTGGAAAAAAAAAAAAAAACAGCAATTGACTATTTTTCATGGTTGCAATTGTTCACTCAGAACTAGAGCAGTGTCTTACCACTGATTTCTGGTAAACAGCCTTTCAAAGCTTTCTGAGCAGCTTGATCATTTTTATGACTGCATTAAGAATCCTTCATCTCATTAATGCTTGGAGATTAGATGAATGAATACATATTGTTTAGTTTAAGGTTAGCTAGAGCTGAAGCCAAATATAAAAATCATTTTCTTAATCAAATCATAAAACCAAGAAAAAGTGTTGTGGGCATAGAAGCTCAGCTGCACATGAAGAGAGTGAGAAGGGACTGAAATATAAAGAAAAATCCACTGGCTGCTGGTTTTTGAAAACACTGTAAAGCTAACACAGAGAGGGCGTGAAAATACAAAGGCCTGTGTTCTCATTTTCTGTCTGAGAGCCCCGCTAGGACTACTGAAACTTGCCTGATTTCCCCAGTCCAATTATATCTCTGCGCTCAATCCTTCCAGAATAGCAACATCACACAGAGGGACGCTGTCTGCCTAAGCGCGCTGTTCCTAATGGAGTCCCAGAAGTTGACTCCATTTCATTGCTCCTAACTAATGGGCTGTGATATTTTCCCAAACCGACTACAGCTCTGCCCCCTAGAAACTAATCTAGTCAACGCTGTGCGAGCCCCACCCCAAAAATGTGCCAGCCCACTTCCCTCTGTCCTGACATTTCCCTCCACTTCTATCTGCCACTGCTGGTGTCTGGATGAAGGCCGCTAACACCCGCTCCTTCCCTCCCAGTGGTCATTAGGGTTTTAAAGCTGAGTGCTGATTGTCAGTGTGCCTGTGAGGCTGGATGTCCTGGTGCGGCGAGTTTAAGGGGACTTTAATCTGAACCGTAAAGAGGTAGCGCTCACAGACAGGTGGAGGGGAGTGCTAGCCGTAGACATACAATTGGCAGGGCTCGACTGATGACAGCAACTGTGTCAAAGCCAGCTATTGCTCTCCCCACAACGCAAGAATGAGAAGAAATAGCTCAACATAAATTCATCAAAATGGCTCCCATCCCAGTCATACTGGGGCACAGAACAGTCCTCCAGATGGCTAAGCCATACACCAGCGGTGCGATACAAGCACTAGAGTGGTAGAACTACCAGGAATACATTTTCCTTCTTTTACTTTGCCAAATTTTTGTTTTCAGAGGGCAACTATTTGTATTACAAATTTCTAGATTATGGCAGCTTTATGTCACCGATTGGTGTGAGGGGAACATTAACAGGTTATATTTTCCACTGTCACACTTTAGGATTTCTGCCGCACGCACCAGGAATAGATATTATTTTATGTCACAGACACAAACGATCCAAAGCTGAAGTTCAAACACCAGATTGTGACTCAGTTCAATGAGACTTTGTCCAAAGAGTAGACGAACAGAACAAATGATCTGCTTCTGTGGCACACAGAGAGGTTAATCATTCTCATAATTACACCTCAAAATGTCAAACTTTTGTGTTCTCTCCTAATTGACGGGCTAATTGGCTGTGGACTTAATGAGATTGGTAAAGTAGTTCCTAAATGTTACAACTGCTTGAAAATTCCTTTTATGCTTAATACAAAAAAAGCAATTACCCATATTTCTCTCTTTAATAGTTTTTGCTCTACAGAGAAGAACCCAGAATGTCCAAGCATTAGTGCCAAGACTGGAATTATGCATGCTATCACTTTCCATGGTGCAGCCCAATGCATCTTAAATGTACCACACAGCCCTTATGTAAAATGAAGGTCCAGCTCCAGCCGGAGCTCATGACAGCGAGCGGTTCTGCGAACACATGGCGGGGCTCTGCAGGTCCACAGAGGAGTTAAGTGACATGTTTCCTGTTGCAGATTATCACACCTTGGCTGGGCTGCCAGGACTCCCTGCCCTCTATAAATTGATCTCATTTGGCCATGAGATAAGAGTGTAATTGGACAGGGCTTAGAATCAGATGGCCCCGACCGGCTCAGCTAATTCCACTTTTTCTGGCAGCCTCGGCTCCGGGCCAAAAGGGGCATCCCAAGGTTAATCCAATCCAATCCCCAGTACTATGTGCCTCTGCAGTGCACTCTGACCTCACCTACAACCAAGCGCAGCTGCTGGGGCTCCTTTTGAACCTCTAAGACAGCACCAATCAAATTAGTCTACCAGCTATTTTACACTATGCTCCACAGGCCACGTCGACACATACCTGTACAGTAACGTGCAAAGCTTCATGACCCTACATTTGGTCCCATGATTCTTACTGCTACTTTTCAACAAACAAAAAATGTCCAAAATAAGTCAGCCAACGATAAGTTAGAGGATCTACTGCTGGAAAAAGATCACTTTTTGGTAGATTTTATTTGAAAGAAATCAAATTAATGAGGTACAGTGATCCTCAGCTGCAATTTTTCTAACTTTTTTTTATTTTAATTAGATTTTTAAGGTTTTGCTAAATGTCCACCATAAAACTGTACTGGGACTATCTAAAAGATAGTACCATGGCTTCTGTTTTTGAGATTTAGTTTTAGATTTAAATTTAGTTTAAAAAAATCTTGTTCAATTTCTTTCTACGTTTGAGAAACAGTTTATTCCAAAGAATGGCAGTTTTCCTAATGAACTTAAAAAAAAACCTTTGCTGGAATAGGAAGCTTCAAATTCTTTGTTAAAGTTTTTTTTAGGGTAATCCAAGACTTAGTTTTACTGCCCAGTAGCCATTGCTGCAATATGAATATTCCTCATTAGTAAAATTAACATTTGTAACATGCAGAACTCACTCCTAAGAGCTGGAGAGCCACGTTTCTCTTAGTTTTCCCACCTGATGAGTTATTGAACGGATGAATAAGAGTGGCCCCTGGTCAGCCCATCCTCTTCTAGAAGGAAAGATGGTTCCTTGCATTCCCAAATGTATTTTTCTCTGAAGTCTAGGAGATCACAAGAAAATAGACCAACGAAGGACAAAAAATTGGGCTAAAGGAAGATGAGGAACACAGTTTATTAAAGAAAAGAGGAAACTGAGTCCCGTAAATAAACAAAATGAAATGATTAGTGTGCTGGTTAAAATAAAAATGCAAAAGAAAGGGATTGGAACCTCAGTCAAACAGAACAAGTCAGTGAGACGACTGACCCAGACACGTCAACTGTCAGAGTCAGCAGCTTCCTGCCAACACTGCCTAACAAGATCTACAAAAAAACAAAGCCAACAAATAAAGACTACAAGTAGGGCTGGGCGATATGGCAAAAAAAAAAAAATCACAATATTTTCAATTTTATTTCACGATTTCGATTTTATCACTATTTTTTTTTTAATAAATTCACATTGACAAAAATTGAATTATGATTTTAGTTGAAAGAAGTAAACACATTTTGAACAAATATTTAGATTTTTTCTAAATTTAATTTCAAATGCATTAGAAGCATTGATATATATTTCTGGATTGGCCCTTGCCAACATGCCTATAGACGGAGACGTGCGTTCTCAGGCGCCATCATCATACATTGATTCATGGCAGCAGAACACTGCTGTTTCAATGGAGGACAGGCAGACATCAATCGCAAAAATCGGGCTAGCTCCTTCATTTCTCAACTGATTTTTTAAAAATATGGCTCAAATTAAAGCTTAGAAAATAATTCATCTTTTGGTATATTTAAATATTTATTATCTATTAAGATCAAGCTGTAAATAGAGCAAGAATTGTGCATTCTACTGCTACAGAAAAGGCATTGATGTCAAATGAACAGCTTCTTAATACTCATGATTTTTTATTTTACCTCTGTGCTAAAATCCATAAAACAGAGGTTATAAATGCTTTTCACTCAAGACCAGAAATGAGAGAGACTGATGAAGTTTAATAGCATGAATAACTGATACAGTTTAGTAAAAACACCATTTACCACATTTTCAAATGAAACTACAACTTTTATTATTTTTATATTACATATATGGTAAATAAATCTCAATTGTTTCAGGATTTACCTTCAAATAGCCGATTTCATTGTACTTTGAGAAAAAGGCTCCAGCTAGCATCTTTAACTGATACAAATAATAATAATAATAACTTTGATCATAACATCAAATACATCTACCAAACTGTTCAGATTCAAAACACAGTGATGATAGCAGTAAACGGTGTTTCAGGTTAAAGTTTACGGTCTCAGCTCCTTCCCTAACATCTTCTCTCTGCGGTGTTTATGTCACTGAGCAGAAAGCTAGCGTTAGCATTAGCGTTAGTGCTGTATCTTCCGGCCGAGCTTTCTCCGGTCTGTTGACCAAGAAAAAAGATTAATCGTGACAGCACAGATTAAAAAAAATATGTGCGAACTCACTTATAATTCTTACAAAGACAAAACAAAGAAAGTGCGACTGACAATAAGATTTAGGATCTTAACGTAGCTAGCTACGAGCTAGCAAAACAATGCAGCAACGTTCATCTTGACCGCATATTTTACGTGTTTCCAACATGAATTTCCATCCGTTTTTGTGCAGGTTGAAGGTGAATACGAGCGATTAACATCCGCCATGTTTTAAAACATGAAACATTACTAAAAAACATACGTCGAAGAACCAAGCTAACATGCTATCTGTGAGTTGCTAGCACCCACTTTAGCACACAGTTCAGCCTAATTTCTCTCTACTAAAATGTGATTGCTGTCATGTGATGATTCCTCTCCATCGGATTATTTTGTTTTCGAGGTTTTTGAAGTCGATTGCAAAACACCGTTGCCTTTTGTGCTTCTTTTCGTATTTTTTTCGGACCTCCGCCATTTATTTACTCTAGAAGACTCAACGCAAACTGACGCCGGCGCCGAACGTCTGTCACGCCGTATGTCACGTGACTTACAAGAAAAAACACGGGGGAGGAGGAGGAAGAGCTCGGATTTAAAGTCACAGGCAGTCAACAAGCTTTTGCCGTCTCGCTCTTGGAACTTTCGTAGAAGATCGCGATAAAACGATCTCTCAAAAATGACAGATGTCAGCTTTGGAGATCATATCGCGGTTTTATATCGTCATATCGCCCACCCCTAACTACAAGGTCTAATCCCAAAACTGAAATAATGAAACCCAGCAGAATAAGACTGTTGAGGACATAAAGAGAACCCAGAGACCCAAACAAACCAGCACAGCTCAAACGCCTGCTGCTCCTCTGGGTTAAATACCTGGCAGGTGCTGATCAAGATCATTAGCTCCACCTGCCAGGTGACGCGTCAGCAGAATGACGCGTATGCTGCAGCAGCCAGAAACATCAACATATGCTATAGTAAATAAAAGTTATCTAGTGTTGATCATAATTTTTCCAATGCTCAGACAAAATTGGATGAAAAAAACACAATCAGTCTTTTAGAGCGACATTTCAGTGATAAACAGCCAAACTCTGTTTTCCAGGACAGCAGTGTGTATTTACCAGGATCCACAAACAAATCTGTGATGTTCAGAAAAGCAAATTAGGATTTCTGTAACACTCATTTTTTTTAGCAAAAAAAAAAAAAAAAACCCTTAGCTTCAGTTCCACCCCCTCAACAATGCACAGCCCAATCTTTTCTCTTTATGATGGCTGGCAGTTTATTTTGCTTACCATATATGAAAGTCAGAGATGGGATTCTCCTGCATGAAAGACGAGCCTCCTAAGAAGATCAACATGGCTTGTCAGGAGGGAAGGTGGTAGGAGGATGCACTCCTGGGAAATACTAATCTTCTTACTGTGTACAGTTATTCATTTTTAGCAAAGATATCAACTATTGTCAGAGCGGTGTGTGACAAGTACTTCAGGGCTGACCACGGATGACTGGAAGGATTACTTGGAAATTTGTCACTTGGAGAAATACTGCGCTCTTGTAAACCTCATTCTTAATTAACACATTCATCTTTAAAAAGTCTGAATTTATTTATAACTTGACCCTTGGCAAAAACTATACTTGAAGTTTATTTTATTTGGAAGACTTGCACATAAAATAGTAAGAATACTATAGTAGTATGTTACATGTAGTGTAGGAAGTACAGTATACTAACTAAATACTTTTTAAATTTTAAATTTGCAATATATATATAGGATATAAAAAGTAAACATACCATGATTTTCTTAAGCCTTTCAGAGTGAACTGTCTCCATGTCTAAGATCATATATTACCTTTGGAACACTAAAAAACAGATTATTTATGAACTGTTAGTTTTTAAGTCTTTATTAGTCTTAAAGGAGCCCTGCCTCTAAACCAACGAACACGTGTTTGAGCTGGACTTTACTGAAAACACAACTGCAAGATACATGATAGTCTGCATCTGAAATGAACGTTTTTTGCTGATCAGCGCAAGCTATGTGGACAAATTGAGGTTATGTCCGCAGTCTTTGCGAAAAACTAGCGTGCATCAACGCTCCCTAGATTAGTGAATATAGACCACAATGCATTGCGGTCGAACAAATTCAAACAAAAAACGTGTTTAAATGTAATTTTTGAATACCCATCCACATTTTCACCATCAGAACACTGTGGGGTCATAAATAAACGTTGTGAAATCTTCGTATTGATTCGATCTTGACTTCGTTCAAATCTTAATGTATCTTAAAGTATCTTAATGTTCAAATCTCGCATATCTGGAGATTGAAAAAAGAAAGAAAAGTAGTGAGCATTGTCTCCGAATTGCCTTTAAAATCCATTGCTCGATATAGTCCCTCACTATACCGTTTTTTACTAGTTAGGAATTAGGGTGGTAATTCAGACATAACCAAAGTGTTGGTGTTAGACTGGGGATGGTGCTGGCAGAGCAGACTCTTCCTGGAGGGAGCGGTTCACATCATGCTGATGTCAGCATGATGTGAACCGCTCCTTTTTGTGGGTATGGGAGGGGCTGCTGCTGAGAGTGCATTTGTGTAGAGGATTACTCAGATCTGATCAAGATAACACTTTAAGGATTGAACAGTATAATGCACTTAGAAGCTCAAAAAGTAGAATTTCATGGTATGGTCCCTTCAAGTTTTCTACCTCACTTTTAGCGTAGACTGAGTTTGTGTGAAACCAGGGCTCATTTCCCAGTGGGTGGAATGAGCTGAATCCAGCGCTGGTCCTAAGGTAAGACCCCTCACACTATTGTCTATGTGTCCACACAGGGGTCTGGGTCTGAATCTGCCCTTGCCAGTCCCCAGCCCACATAAAATACAGAGAAGGGCTTCCAGCTTAAAAATCTCTGGTAAAACCAAAAGCTGATTGACTGTGGCGACTCTTGCGAGAATATGTGTGTCAAAAGGTGAAAAACATCATATCTTTTTTTGACAGAAGTATTCCGTCATATCCTGTTCTTGTGGATCTGTAAAGTTCTCACAAGTCAAGAGGAGATAGAAGAACTTGGAAACAACTAGGGAATCTGTTTAACCAAAGATCTTCTTTTTTTGCACAACAGTTGTAGTATGACAGAAAACCACAAAGTGGTCCCAAGCCACAGCCTTTTAACAAGCGAAAAGGAAATGAACATGTTTGGCCATAAACCATAACAAGCACCATGTCTGGTGGAAGCCACACCAAGCATCTCAGCACAAACATTTCAAGGAGGTTGCTATTACAGTGTTGACAAGTTGGGCTTGTTTTACAGCTGAGGAGCCTCTGAACTTTTCAAGGATTTAATGAGTCAGAAGTAAAGCTCTGCTGTAGAGCTGAAGGTTGGCCACAACTAAAATGTTACTCAGCCAAGTGGCTCAAAGCACTGCAGCTCATCGGTTATAGAATGGCCAAAAGCAGAAAGAAGATCTGACAAGAACCAAGACAAAGTCAGACATCAGTCTAATGGAAGAAAACTGAACAAGCTGTTCTGCAGTTTAATCTCTTTATGGATTACAGATATTAAACCAATATTTCTTCAAAAGATTCTGATAGACTGATGAAGTCACGCTTTGGAGAAGGTTTCTTTGAGCCCCTGTTTAAAAATAAGTGCAGCAAATATCATATAAAGAGTGTCACATGTTGGTTTTTCCTGGTGTACAGCAGTGGTCTGAAGCATTTTCAGGTCACGGTTTCACAGAAAATAACATATTAAATGGTTCCTTAGTGCGGCTGTGGCTGCAGCTCACCCCTCCCCCAGGAGAGGGTCAAATGCAGAGAACAGTTGGACAGTTCATGGCTCTTTGCTGAATGTGACATCACCAGAAAATGGTTTACATCCAGACCCAACAAAATTAAGTGAATTCAGTCCCCATTTATTCTGGATACTGATGCTGCCATATTGGAGCCAGACAACATCAGTAAGCAGCGATAAACCCTTTTCACGAGACGACACACAAAGTGGCAAAGCTGACAGATCAACGCTGTTTAAAGCAGATTTACCTAATTAATAAAGGTAAACTTACCAATAGTAACTGAAATGTGTACAATATTTATTTTTATAAATGTTCTGGTTGTATTCATTTCCTCCTCTTAAATTGTTCATAAATCAGAGTACAAATATCAGTAATCATGTCTACAGTCAGAACAGCAGTTCAGCTGTTTCCCATAATTCCTCTGGATGATATTAAACGAGTCGTGGATTATTTCTCTCTGACAACCCGGTTAAAGTTAAACAAAGTTTACAAAATACTTCATTGAACGTTGCTTGTGAAGGTAATTATGATTTTATTCTTTTAATATGTGCTAAGGCTAACATTAGCTTTAGCTCTGAGACGTGGAGCTGCAGAAGATCTTTTATCACCAGTTAAAAGTTTCCTAAATTTCCATTCTCACATAATCCTTGTAAACAGATCAAGAGTCAGATAATTCCAGTGTGTTTGACATTAAAGTCAAACTTCTTCCTGTTGTCATGTTTTCTCCTGCGGTCAGTGAGCTGCTGTTAGCTCAGCCGTGGTTCTAACATCACTCCTCTTTGTTCATAACTGTATCTGATCAACGGGAAAATAAAGGTAACAGACCACCTTCATGAAGTCTGTTCCTGATTGTTTGGGTAGATACATTCACACCAGTGGCCCTCTGGAGGTCATTCTGTAGGGCACGAGCAGTGCTCAGCCTGTTCCTCCTTGCACAAAGGAGCAGGTATGGGTCCTGCTGAGGGGTTGAGGACCTTCTACGGCCCTGTCCAGCTCTCCCAGAATAACCAGCAGTCTCCTGAAATCTCCTCCATGTTCTGGAGATTGTGCTGGGAGACACATTAAACCTTCTTGCTGCAGCACGTGTGGATGTTCCATCCTGAAGAAGTTGGACAACCCGTACAACTTCTGTAGGGTTAAGGAATCTCCTCATACTGCCAGTAGAGAGAATTACACAAGACAAAATCAGCACGAGTGGAAAACCAGCCAAAAAAGATCAAGAGGAGAAACTTGAAATGACCTCCACATGTAACAGCAGTCCTGTTTGGAGGGTTTTCTAATTGTTGCCACTGAAGTGCACCTGTTGTTAATTCATGAACACCAATACAGCTGAAATTGATGAACGAGGCCCTCAGCTGCTGAACCAACAAGAACATTATCAGACAGTTTCATTCTATTCATGCCAGGACCAAGAATAAAAGGTATTTGTTTAATTTTTGTGAGCAGTTTATTTTAGAGAAAATTATTTCCAGTTAAAAATCAAGAACTTAAAACCATCATAAACAGATGAATCCTGAGATGTTCTCAGAATCTTCCTCTTTATCTATTTCAAAAGCATCACTGCTGAGTTGCTGGTAGAGGAAGACAAAGATTTTGAGGAGTTGATCTGGTTTAATGATCTGCTCTGTTTTAAAGAAGCTTCTCTCAGGTGTCTGTATGTTTGTTGTGGAGGAGGTTCTAGATGGAAGGACAATTTTTCTACAGAAAAACTGGGAGGATTATGTAAGGAATAATACCCGATGAAGTGTGTATTATGAGAAATTAACCCACGACTCGCGTTGAACGGTTGCTTCTGCAACGTGCGTTCATTTCTCATAATGCACACTTCGGAGGATGTTATCCTGCTTATACCATAGTCATTTACAAAATGGACAAATATTTAATCAATATTTAGTACTTGATTCTTGTTATTTCTTCAGTTTGGCTCATTTTTTCACAAAAAGCGGATTATTCAGTACAAAATGCGGCTTGTTGTCCCAGAGACATGCAACAAGCAGAGAGCCTGAAGCCGTTACAGACCTCAAAGTGTTGCAGTTTTGAAAAGGGAAAAACCGACAAATTAGGATTTTTTTCTTCTTTTTCTGAAGTTAAGCCTTTCCTTTAGTGAGCAGCTAGAACATAAGCAGCACACAATCAGCTTCTGTTTCTGTGTTTTGCTTCACGGCAGGTTTGGTAGACTGACCCGGGCTCACACCGCTAGCGTTACAGCTCCGACGCGTTGCAGGAGCGGTCTAGCTACAACCAACGGCTCACACTAGCTGCTGGTTGGCTGCAGTCACAGGCTCTGCTGCCGTCCGACCTCGCAAAACTCCAAACTCACACATGTTCACGCTAAACTCCCCTTTGATCACTGTGGTTCAGCTGCGTCATCTAGCGAAATTTGAACCAAACAAAACAGATTCGTAGCGACACAGAGCCTGACCGCAGAAACGGGACGTGAACGCCTGCAGTGGGATTTCCTCTCCCACTTTTAAATTTATGGAAAGAGTGCAGTGCCACATCGGAGCTGTAACGCTAGCGGTGTGAGCCCGGGGTGAGACTCCGCTTTTCTGAGCTGCTAAAAGCAGAAACTCCCTCTTGTGGTGAGACAGAAGAATACACCTTTTATGCCAAGTGATGTGTCTTATTAGTCGGAGAATAACTTGTTTTAAAAACAAATTACTGAAGTTAGGGCGAACATTATGGGGCGGGGGGTTGACTAATTTGTCAATATGCACTCATTTACCTTACAAAAGGAAAGCAATATAAATGCTGATCATTAGAATAAGTTAAATAAAGCATCAGATCAGAGAGAAAGTTAATCTCTCACTGCTTGTTTTCATCCAGATGATGAAGTGAAAATATGTTTTAAAGAAACCTGCGCAGTGATACAGAACGTTTGGTCTGTGTGACCGGAACTTCTTTTTTAGGTGTGCATTATCACTTCACCCAGCAGCCAATCAGGATCGAGTATTCACCTGGACCATGGTACAATGTGAATTTTATCTCCATTGTTATTGTTCTTTGAAGTGAGGAGGATATTTGATATACTCTGCATTTTAGTTCTTAATTGAAGCTTTGTTTATTTAAGCTGTTACTTTAAAGTCTTTTTATTATTATAAAGACATATTAGTATATACTAATCTTTTTAGTTTAGAGTTGCAAAATGATGTTCAATTACCTTTTTTGTTTTAATTTGTTCTAAAAAAAAAAAAGAAAGTTTTCATGCATAGCTTGTTATTTTTCTTCTCCGTCCTTGTTTCACACAGAAAAGTACCAATAAGAATACCAATAACAAAACTAGATCAATAAGTAGTATTGATAAGAGGAGTAAAATCAATAAATCTTAACAATACCCAGTGAGATAATGCCTCTCAATATGTGCATTATCAGAAATGAATAGTCTTCACAGAAGCAACTGTCTGATGCAGACTTCCTCTGGCATCCTCCCTTAATTAGAAGTCTCTGGGATTCTGGCTTCTTGGAGTCTGTGGGCACTTCCTGTTTGAAATGTGAGGGTCAGTCAGTCCAGTTATCATCTACAGTCAATGGTGTTGCCTGTGTGTGATGGAATCTTCTTCACATCATCCTATCAGTCAGTACCAAATAAATACACCAGATTTATGAATTTGCCGATCTTCTTTCCTTTGTTAGACACTTGGAATCTTTCAGAGCAGGAGGCACGAGTGAGCTTTTGCATGTATTAAGTAGATGAACCTCCTGTTTCATTTTCAGAGTTTATTATTGACATTATCTGTGTGTCAGGAGTCAGAGCTCTGTCTCTGGGAAGAGTGACTACATCTCCCAGCAGCCCCAGACAGTCCACAGATGCCGCTCAGCCGACTCTCATTGCCCACAGGACACTGAAGCACAGCTCAGAACCTCACTCAGTGTGAAGTCTTGTTTTTAACCACTCTGCCTGCATTACCGAGCGTTTCTATCTGGACCTGATCTGTTTATTCTCTGCTTGCCGCCTGCCCTGACCCTCGCCTGGACTCTGACACCTCTACTGTCTTCATGACTGACCTCTGCCTGTCTGACCCTGATTTATCTTTGTGGACTTTTAGCTGCTTCATTCCTGTCTAAACTGATAATCAATTTTGCACCAGTGATCTTTTGTCTTTGGACCTATAATTTAAAGCTCTAAGTAATCTGTATTTACAACCAGTAAAGAGCAGACTATATTTTTCATAATGTAAAATGCAGATGTTTTTGGTTTTGCAGGGTTTGTGTATCTATTTGAAGTGAAACAGTCTGAAAGAATGACCTGCAGGTCCTTAAAGACAACAGTTCAGTAGCCATCCAGTGGAATTCTGCAGCCGGCCATCTATTACAGATGGATAAATCCACATTACAAACAATATTCCAACAATCCCACAAAATAATTTCTCATAGCTGTCTGTATTTACCAGAAAGCTGTTTATCTCTCACTGGAGCAGAAATAAATGAAAATGGTATTTCTCTACTTATGAACTGCTCTGTTTTTCCAAGATTTTTTTTCAACTTCACAATCTCATTTCTCTTTCAAATTTGACTTAAGCCTGTGACTTCAGGGAAATAATGTCTCTGGAATACACTTCTCCAACTGCTTTTCCACTCTTCCATTCATCGTCTGTCTGTCTGTCTGTCTTTTTATCCATCTTTGCTACTGTTGTTCTGTGGTCTAGGCGACATTACACTTAAGAAAAATGGAGCGATATCCACTCCCAGTCAGTTATTTGCCTAGGACACAAGAACATGTTCTTCCTCAACATGAACCAATATGTGTTCATCTAGTATTAGAAAGTGTAGAGTATAAATAATATTACTAAATAAAATGTATTTTTTCCAGCAATACTCTGTAAATCCTTTTCTTCAAGTATACTTTCTATTCATGTGATGCCTGACATGTGTAGACCCCTCAGATAGACATTAGAAGTGAGTTAAGTCAAAGTGGATATCTTTAAGATGACACATGGGCATCAGTACACAGTTTACCTTCAACTCTAAAAGTCTCTTTTAAAAATACAATTGATGAACTTTTCTTATCACAGTCATACCAGGGAATACTCACAACCAACCTACTGTAGGAAAAGATGTCTTTCAACCGACACAGAGTCCCTGATGGAGGTTTCCTGTCAGAGCTAAAACACAGGCATTCAGCAGAGACTTTATCTAACTTATGGACCATGTGACCCAAGTGTCTCTCCTGTGGATCTCCAGCATTCTTGGTCCTTTGTCCCCTTCAAACAAACTCATCAAAAACTGACAGAGCAAACAAAAGCTGAGCCTCCCACACAGTTCTGATAGCCAGCAGCTAAACTGTGATCCAAACACTGAAAACTCACCAGAGACTCACGTCTATAAAAACCACACACACATTCACAGGCACGCGGTCTATGGAGAGATTTTCATCACTCTTTGGGTTAATTTTTTGACCTAAATTTATGGGTTGAAGAAATAAACCAAGATTGTCCAGTCAGACAAGAGTGCAACACAAAGGGAAGGTTTTAAGGACAATGGTAAGATGTTTCTATCACTTCTCTACAACAAAAAAGCTGAACACAGTAACATCTGTGTACTTTATTTGTGAGTGTGATGAACAGTGTGTATTCTCAAAAAACGAAAGTCAGTCGATTAAGACCTACAATCACAAAAGAAACCACCACTTCCCTTTTTCATGCAGCCTGTTCCCACATTGCTCTTATTGCTATGGCAACCAGTGTTCTCTCCTTGGGTTCTGCATGTATCCAATCAGAATGAGACCTTTGTAGAGATTCCTCCGGGCTCCACTTATTCAACATACCCCACTGGAGCAGCTTCCACTCTGAAAAAGCTGGAACAAAGAGAGGAGAGACTCCCCCAACAGAACATGGGATGAGATCAGAACTGTGGGGCTCCCGGTTCCAGTAACAGGGATTGCACAGTAATATGGAGCTGAGAGGGAGACACATGAAAAAACAAAAAAACAACAAGGTGGCAGTGCAAAGCCATAGCCAATTTCAGGGGAAATTATGCGAAATAGGATTTGTTATTGGAAGCCTCAGAGCCTGAACACTTGGCACGTATCGCATGGCTCTGGCACTGGTTTAAGCTTGATAAGTCAAAATGGATTCCGGCTGAGCCTATTTATGTCTTTCCTGAAAACATATGGATAGGATTCAGGCGCTCAATACTTTCAACCTCCAACAATGACATTCAACACCACTTTTCCAGTGCATTAATCTTCCATGAGAATAGATTTCTCATCCACAGCGGAGAAGAGTTGGGTTCAGTCCGGATCATGGTTTGTTCCTCACCGATGTCCCTCTGAGTTAACAGGAATCAGTGGGTTTATGTTGCTCATTTGCATCAACATGAGGCTGAAAAAACACTACAATTTAGTCGTCAGTCAGGCATATCTACCAGTCAAGAATCAGAAATCTTTCAGCATGGAAGTTTCTCACATAATATTTATTACCATGGAGCGCAGATGCCATGAAATTTGAGTTCATGTTTTGTAAATGTGGGCAGAGACTCAGAGGTGCTGCTGGTGCTGGCACACTTGAGCCATGCCGAGACCTCTGGGAGGTCCCTGACAGACAGCTGGCTTCAGGGTGCTGGCAGGGCGATGGAGGCAAAGCATAATTTTGTCAGACTGCCGTGTCAAAAAGTGTCACACTCTCTTCCTGATGACTCAGCTGCAGGCGGTGAAAGCAAAAACGGGAACAAACAATAAAGACGACAGACAGGAGAGAAAAAGGGGCTTTGATTTCAAGTGTCAGAGGTGGTAATAAGCCTGTCTGGCCATTCCTCAGAGCCAGACTATTCATCAGGCTGATGGAGGTGGAGGGAAGTCAGCAATCTTATGTTAAGATCTTTTAGAAAACTGGCTGTGCAATCAAGCAAGCAGGTATAATAAATCAGAAGAGAAAGTTTTTACGACTGTTCTGTGGGAAGTCAGAAAGAATTAGTGATCGACACGGAGCTCTGCCTGTTCCACATGTTTTCTGAATTATGAGGAAACTCAGCTTGTATAAATAATCGGATCAGAATGCATTGTCTTTATAAGAGAACTGGAGTGAGAAACCCCTCCCCTCTCGTGTTCCAAACAGGAAGTACTCTCTGGCTTCAAGAAGCCAACACCCCAGAGTTCTATGGAGAAACAAACAGCTGTCACAGCATTCATACTGTCGTGATTCTCCTGCTCCTTTCAGTACTTTTTTTGGCATGTATGAACTTGATTTCAACGATTTCAGTAATCTTAGTATCAAAACGTTCAGCTCGTTCAGGACTTTACTGCTTGTACTTTTGGTATTTGTCAGGGATTGTGGTGGAAGACCCAAATGCAGGAGACCAGACTTGGTGGCGGAAACAAACATTTACTAAAATAACTTAAACATGACAAAAAAACAGGAGAACAAACCAGTGATGTGACAGAACGTAAATGAGCAGATGACCTGACAATGAGAAACTGAAAACCAGACACTTAAATACACTGAGGCTGATTAACTAAATGAAGACAGCTGTGGATGGTTAACCTGAACATGGTGAAACTGACAGAAAACAGAACATGACAAAAGCTAAGCACAGAATCATGACAGTATTCATAAATGTATAGTTTTTGAAATATTGATCATAATTTATCCCATATAACAAATTGTTAAAAACTTTCATAAACTTTTGCACTTTAAAAACTGTAAATTGCTGCATACTTTCAGCTTGGGACAACATTTAAACTTAAAAATCTTCAGCAAATGCTGTTTTTATGGTAATTTGGAGTTTAACTTTTATTTTAGCAACATGCTAGCTGTTTTTTCCAATTTAAAGATTATTTTTATGCTAATTTGGAGTTCGACTTACTGGCAAAAATATAAATTTCTTGCAGTTTTTTAAGGTAATTTGGAGTTTAGCTCATATTTTAGCACTATGTTAGCTGTTTTGGTTAATCTCAATATTTTTCCATTTTTAGGATAATTTGGAGTGTAACTAATATTTTACTAATATGCTGGCGGTTTTGGCAAAATTAAACATTTTTTCTTTTTTGGCAAATTTTGCATTTAACTAATATTTAGCAACCTTTCGGCATTAGCATTTTCAGCTATCAGCTTCAGCATTTTTTGCTAGCAATCCGTTTCAGTATTTTCAACTATTAGCACTAGCATCTTCTGCAGCCATCTTCAGCTTACAGCATCCACACCAGCATTATCACAGGTAATGCTGTATGTCTAGTATTTGTCAGAATAACCATTCTTGCTCGGATCCATTTTAGCATCTTCTTGATAATTTTGAGATTTTTAATGATATTTTTCTGCAGTACAAGTTATTTAAGAAATAAATCGGACCAGTCAGTATGTGGTCTTGTGTTTAACGTTTGAAACATTAGATTGACAGACTTTGAATATGTAGCCTGTTTCAAGCTGAAGGGTGTGGCCTTTCAGCAAGCTCACTCCTGATTGGTTAGAGTGGTTGTCATAAAAATGTGAACTCAGAACAACTTGGAGCAATCGCTGCTGACTAACTACATGGTAAAAAAGGTGACTGAATTGACTTCATCTGTTTGGAGCCGGAAGTAAGAAAGTTCTCATAATCATCAACGCTTAAAGGACTCATGAATGTTTTGAGATCATAAATCATATTCCTGCTTCTCCTCGCCTGTGTGGTGGAGCTTCTTTAAATCAATTCCAGCTGTGTTGCAGCCTGCACTGGTCAAGGATGTAAATGATGTGAGAACTCATCAGAAATACATGCATGTAATATGATGGCTCCTTATGGCTCATAAAGCTAAATATGAAAACAAAGATTATAAATTGATCAGTTTTAGCCGTGACAAAAACTTGAAGTTCTAGTGCTGAGCATGTTTGGGTCGAACCAGCTTGAGTGCTGACACAGTGACTCCAAACAGAACTCAGGCTTCTGAATAAAGACTTTTCAAATGTGCTGGTATGAACTCAGATCCGGTTCTGATGTTATACATGTTGATATGCTGTGTAATTGGTTCTTCTCTGGGAGTCCTGATGACTAACACTTTCTATGGGTTTTAACAGAAGTGCTTTAAGCATGTTATGTGAATAAATACATTGAGCTTGAAGGCTCATTAAAAAGTGAATTTAAATATCCCATGAAAAGAAAATTCATGAAGCTAGATAAATAGTCAACAAGTGACAGGTTTGTTTCATACGACGTGATGTCATCTCCCTGCATAAGCTGGAGTCACAGCAGAGTGCATTTCATAGACATACATTATCACTGGACAAAACTGAGTGTGACTTACCCCATTGAACAAACAGCTCTCACGAAATGAATCTGTCACCATTTTCCATAATTAGGGGTGGTGCCATTTTGACCCAGATGACAGTGATTGGTCCGAGTCGGTCTGAGTCAACCACAGTAGTCAGTCATGAGTGAACTTGTCCAAAATCCACGCCCCTTCCACTGAAAGCTGTCAATCAAACGTTGGAGGAGGGGCCAGAGGGTACCACATGCTTTTACTGAGATATCTGATTGGTCAGTTTATAACTTAAATAAACATAAGATATAAGTAAAAAGATGTTAAGAAAAATGTGTCAGAGCAAGTATGGTTATCCTGACAAATAGAATGACTGAGTAATAACTGACTATTTCTCAGTGCAAGTCTTCTTTGAGGCTGCAGGTTCTTCCTGTTTGGAACATGGGGGGGGGGTGAGCTGTCCAGTGATTATACAGTCAATGGCACAATCCCATGATAATGAGCTAATTATAGGTACAACATTCCTTCTGCCATATCTAAATGCTTGCCTCTAATAAGAAACATTTCAAATGATGGCGAGGCTCAGAAAGAGAGACAGATAATTGATGCGAGCAATTACTAGTTCAGTGTCAGAGCAAATTGGCCAGCATATCTGGACATGGAGCAGAACTGTGACCTCATTTACATCCCAGTGTCAGGAAATAATTGGAGAAAGTACCGAGGTGGTGGGATGGACTTGATCTAACGTAGACCAGTTTCTGTTCAGATTACATAAGCTTGGACTTAGAGATCCAGATCAGACAAGAGGCTCATGCTGATGACCTCACTCTCAGGTTGGCCTTGAAACATTACACAACAACTGTATTCATGCCAGCAGATTGAATCATAATTGTGCTATCCACAAAATCAAGTCAACTTTATGACACTAATCAGTTTCCAAGAGCTGTAATTTCAGCATTGAAAATGGTTTTACCGCATGCACCCCAAATTCCACAGAGGCCGTTTTGTTTTCATCAAAGAACCAATAATAATGGAGCTCAGTTTTACCAGTCTTTAGAAAGAATGTTTGAGCTGTAACCACTTCAAAAGCTCTGGAAAAGTGTACCGTATATGCTTGACTTTTAACAAGATCTCTTCCAGATGTTTTGCTATAAAAAAAATTCAAAGGAAGAAAAAAACATTTTGGTGTAAGTGGATCCAATACATCCTAAGAAAGATTCCAACAAACCCAGAGCATTCACAGAACTGTGATAAGTCTGAGAAAACAACAGAACCATACCTGATCCACCCATTACAACATGCAGAAACAGACAAACAATGTGACTCACTACCTCGACTGAATAAAGATTATTGAAGCTGGGCTTCAGCATGCTGCTCAGAATCCTCCGTAAAGCAGGACACAACAGGAAGCTTTGTCTGACCATGAAAACAGTTACTGATATATAGGGGTGAACTCATTACAGACGGTTTCTTGTGCCTCTCATCAGGCTGGCTAACAGTCACTGGCGGGCTCAAACCCAGTACTGTGGATCTCCTCTCTATTGCACCCGCCACTAATCAAGAGCCTTGGCTGGAAAAAAAAAAGGAGTAACATGCTGTTTACTCGCAATCCCAGGCCCGTAATTGCCAATTTATTTGATAGGCAGCCGGATAATGATGGCATTTCACCCCTTGCCGCAGAGACTAAACGGGAGTGATTCAACCCGAGCTCCATGCCCTCCCCTGATCCAGCAGACTCCCCCTGCTCGGGACTGCTGTCTGCTTGAACGCCTGCCACCGCCACGATGGGGGGAGGGGGTGGGGGGGCTGCCATGTCGGCTTCAAATAAACCCAAAAGGGAACCCTGAGCTTTCAGCAAATGCTGCTAAGCCTGCCAATTTAGCTGGGGTCTGGGGTTGAAGCAAACACTGCTGAGCTGATGTGCCATTTGTAGGCCTTAATGAGCTGGCAGGATGGAGTGAGGAGGGAAGGCAAACTGGAGAGACAGGGCTGCCAGGCTTGACCTCCCCTAGCCTCCATTTCCCTGCCAGTCATTCCCAGGTCGGCAAACTCACTTCATCTGCTTCATTGGAGTGTAGTCTATCCACGAGGGCAGGAGAACGCCGGAGTAAATACCATTAGCAAACTGTTGGTCTAATAAGCACTGGGTTACTTCAGTGGTGTCTGTTTTTGGTTTTCTGGTGCTGGGCAGCTGATCCCGCCCCTTTACAGTCTGACACGGTAAGAATGTTGAGCTGAACAAGAATGTTCAGAAGAGTGTAACAAGTGAAACAAGTCTAGGACGGAGAGCAAAAGCTCCAAAATGCTTCCCCTCTCCTCTAACTCTTCTCTATGCTCCAATTGTAGGGGCATTTGAATCTGAGACTTAAGGGTGGCTATCCACCCCTAAAATGCCCCTACAGAGGGGCTGGCTGTCCCTCTGCTGGTAGAGTGATCCCCCTTGTGCTTGTAGCATTGAGGAGAAGAGCTGTTCTCCCTGCAGGTGGACTCTGAAGCACAGAAGGTTACATTTAAATGTAAGTAATGACTTTTTTCCTGAGCGCTGGCAGCTATGCACTAACACAGATGACTGGCGACTATCTGTGATGTCGTGAGCGGTAGTAACGTCTGAATTTTCTCTCTGCCTGGATGAACAAATGAAGAGAGGGAGAAGTCGTGGAGGTTTGGAAGCAATTCTGATTCAGCCTCTCTCTTTGCTTACAGCGTAAAACAGAAGAAAGCTTTGAATGCTGGAGCTGGGACCTCATGATGAGAGAAGTGGGTTTTAGGACATGCTGCAGGGAACCTGCAGGACAGGAACTGAACAACCATCAAAAGGTCTGAACGACTGGGACTCCTGTGGGGTGAAAAAAAGGGGAGAACCCGGTCTGTGGGGTCTTTGATGGTCCTGACTGCAGACAGTGGAGATCTGCCAGCTCAGGTAAAAGGGATTTTTGTGTGATGGATGCTTCCTGAAAACAAGATGGGAGTCAGAAGATGGAAGGGTTCTGGAGCAGGAGAACAAAAGACAGACAGAACTGAGTGGGAACACGACATCTCTGATAGGACTAAAGCATCGTACAGCAAGGTTATACAGTCAGCACTCCCTCACTATACTGCGCTTCACCTTTTGCAGCCTCGCTCTTATGCAGATTGGTTTTGGTATAATTTTATATCCTTTTTTTATAATGCACTGTGTTCCTGGATCTGATTGGCTGTTGACTTTATTGATCAATATCCTCTGTGCTATATCTAATGTACAGAGAAAGGTATAAAAAAGGGTGTAGTGAGGAGTTTTACAGCTTTAAAACATCTAAAATCCTTCTTTGTGGATTTGGTCTATTGCGGGTAAACTCCTGCGATAGAACCATTGATATAAATGGATACGGACAAAACAAGACTGTGACATCATCAATAAAACATGCCAGACCACAGATTCCAATGAAATGAAGTTAATTCACTCGCCATTGTTCTGCGGTACGGATAACACCTAATTTTGCAATTTTGGGACCAGGTGACGTTAGCGAGCAGTGATTGGTCTGAGAATCTAAGTGAGTTGGGGGCCAGCGGGCACCACATGCTCTCATTGAGGCCTCTGATTGGCCAGTTTATAACTTGAATAAGTTTCAATTAAGAAAATGTATCATGAAAAAAACACTTTGGTTTGACAAGAACATGTTAAAAAGAGGTAGTCCAGCAAAACTGGTCACTCTGAATGACTGAAAGATAGTTGTTTATGGGAGTTTGGCTTTCTGGGACCAGCGTTTACTTCCTGTTTGGAACACGAGGGCGGAGAGGATGGTCCGTCCAGTTCTCTCTATGGACTGTCTATGGATAGAACACAGTTCACATGATTTAATTGTTCTAAAAATCAAACGAAAATGTTTTAATGAGACAAAACCATCAAATGATTTTGGGAAGTAAAAAGAAGACAAAAATGAAACTTTGACATGAAACTTCAGAAACGTATTACAAAATTTAAAGTTTTACAATCATCAAACTCATCCTTGAACTTGAAACAGTATTACCAAAGCAAAATGACGAGCTTTGTATGAAGTGACTGACTTAAGTTCCAGACTTGAATGGAAACATTCTCTAAAGACTTGAGGAATTTTGACACTTGAGTGTTGAGGACTGCTGTGTGCTGTACTATATGGTTGCTCCAGCAGGAAATGATTCATATTTTGGTGCTTTACACATCAGTCACGAGTGTTTAAAGCATTTGTTGTTTATGTAATAACTGTGGTATCCTGCCACATTGTCACAGCAGTGCAGTCTGACACAAATCAGCAAGTATCGTTTCAATTCCTGTTGTCAACATCAAATTACTTATTTCATTTCATGCCCAGTCAAGCGTTCTAAAGCTACACGCAGAATCAGTTTTGCTTCACTTGTTCAGCCATGTCTTTCTCAAAGACTCGCTTGCTCTCCGACTGACAACTTTAATTATGGCCGGATATCTGATCGCTTCGCTGTAGATTCTCCACACAAATCAAAGAGCAGAGATGGGTGTCTGGCAGCAAAGTCCCTGGAGCTTTCTCGCTTTACATCTTCCAATATGTCAGAAGGTGAAAGGACATGCAGCCGCTCTTTCTTTTGTCAGTCAGAGCTTGCCTTCAGCATCTCCATAAAAGAATGTAGACACAAACGCTGGCTTTTGTGTGAGTTGTGGAGCGGGCAGAGACACACAGTATGTGTGTGTTTGTGTCTTTGCAGAGGAAACTACTGCTCTTTGTCTGACACATTTTAAGAAGATACTTGGTACATTCAAGCAACAGCTAAGTTATAAAATCTTTTCAGGGGCCTCCAAAAAAAATGAGGAGAAACTAGTTTTATGTAACAAACTTTCATTGCAGCAAACACATAAAGCTCAAAGTTGAATTAAAATATCTGTCAGGTTAGTATGCTTCACCTTTAAATAAGGTTGGATGATAAAACAATAACGCTTTATGTCGCAATAAGTTTAAGTTTAAGTTTATTTATTTATATAGCGCTTTCAAATGACGATTGGCCAAACAGGGCGCTGTACATTAAAAATCCAAAGAACAATAAAAACAACAGTTAAAAAGGTAAAAAAGTATAAATAGATTACATAAAAGCATAAAAACACTAGGTAAAACCAAAGATAAAACAATAAAACAGTAAAACACACCAGCAGAACAGAACAGAGTCTCATTCAGTGTCAAAAGCCTGGCGGTAAAAATGGGTTTTAAGAAGTGTTTTAAAAATGGACAGTGAGGTTGCCTGTCGAATGCTCAGCGGCAAGGCGTTCCACAGCTTCGGTGCACAGATTGAAAATGCTCGTTCCCCTCTGAGCTTCCTCTTAGACCTCGGTACCTCCAGGAGAAGCTGATCAGCTGACCTGAGGCTCCGGGTCGGGGTGTAAGGACAGAGAAGCTCAGAGAGGTACGGCGGTGCACAGTTGTTTAAAGATTTAAAAACAAATAAAATAATTTTAAAATGAATTCTAAAATTCACAGGCAGCCAGTGAAGGGTAGCCAGGATGGGGGTGATGTGGTCCCTCTTACGTGCTCCAACCAGAACCCGAGCCGCAGCGTTCTGGACCAGCTGGAGACGTGAGAGGGACGACTGGCTAACACCAAAGTAAAGAGAGTTACAGTAATCCAGCCGGGATGTGATAAAAGCATGGATTACTGTCTCAAAATGACGTTTGGATAAAAATGGTTTCACCTTCACCAACTGCCTCAGATAAAAGAAGATGGATTTTACCACTGAGCTAATCTGACAGTCAAGTTTAAAATCACTGTCCATCTTAAAACCCAAATTTGACACGGACTGTCTGAGATGAGGAGTCCAAGGACCCAGCTCCACTGAGGAGGGGCCACAGGAGCTGCTAGGACCAAAAACCATCACTTCTGGTTTTTTATCATTAAAACTCAAAAAGCTGAGAGCCATCCAGTCTTTAATGTCTTGAAGACAAGACAACAGTGTTGTAACGGAGCCTCCTTTCTTTATTGGTAGATAAATCTGACTATCGTCAGCGTAACAATGAAAGGAGACTCCGTGTTTTCTGAGGATGGAACCCAGAGGAAGGAGGTACAGAGGAAGGAAGGAAGGAAGCAATAGAACTTTTTCTCTATAGAAAGATAAGTCAATCGCAATAGACTTTTATTTTGAAGGTCCAAAATAAACACCTGCCAGTTGTGAACGTTTCATCCTCTTTGGTGAGTAAAGTTAAAGGGTTAGTTACCACATGCCGAGCAAATGTTTGCATTTTATTATCTCTCCTTTTGGTGAAGGCTGTGGGTTCGATTCCCGCCTTGCCTTCCCATGTTCTGAAAGGTAAAGACACTGAACCCCACATTGTTTCTGGTGGAATGTTGGCGCCAGCGTTCAGCAGCGGAGCCACCATCAGTGTGTGAATGTGTCTGTGACTGTGGAGCGCTTTGAGCCTTCAAGGAGGGCAGAAAAGAGATATTACCTAAATCTGCGACCCGTCAGATGTTGCACCTTACCTCACAAAACTTAATGTCTTCCTGCTGCATTTTTATTTATTTTATTTTATTTGCTATGATGTAATATACAAAAATGGAATCACCTGAAGACAGAATTAGGAAATCTCTGGAGAATCTGTCTTTGTTTTCTCATCACAATTGAATTTGAGTTTACAGTTAGATAACATTATAGAAGTGCTCATACCATTTATAAATTACTTTTAATCAAATTCATTCTCTTAAGAATTTTACTTTTGGAAAATTTTTTTCAATGTCTTTCTGTGTAAGATAGTGTTATAATTTTCAGTTTGTTCTGTAAACCTTAAAAACATTAGAATGTGTTTGCAGAATGAATGATTTGTTTGTAAATGGAACTGATCAAACAGTTTATTGGTCTAAATGATTTATGTTCTCTTTTGAAATGTGAAAGTTTTGCTCTAATTATCAGTTTATAATATATATTCCTTTTCTTAGTTATCTGAAAGAAAGTGTTACATCATTTCTTTCCGTGCATCTGTTATGTTTAAAGTATGATAGGAATAATTATTTGAATCTAACTAAGCTGCTGATGATTACACAGTTCTGTTACGTTCAAATTTGAAAAATATAGTTATTTGGTTTTAATTTAAATATATCATTATCACCTGAAACGAAAAAATAATATTGAGATATAAAAATGTTGATATGAACCCAGCCCTACCTTTAAATTATGGGATAGTCGGGTATTCTGTCCTGCAAAGAAAGTTTGATCAGAATTCACTGCAGTGATTTTCTTCCTAACTGCTGGCCTTTCTGTATCTGCTACCTGTGAAAACTTGGAAACAAAATTGAACTCATACTCTGCAAACATACAGTAAAGGCCCCATCATGGCTCAGATTTTTCAAAGTTGTGTATTTTTCCAAATCAACTCTGCAGGTTTCTGTGTTTGTAAAAACTCTGAAAAGAAGAATGGTTGCTAGTTATCAGTCTCCTCTGAAAGCTGTTGTTTGGGTTCAGGAGGCTGAACACTTTCTCCACTTGCAGCAGAGGCAGGTTTGAGGAACAGGGAGCCAATGTGTGAGTCAAAAGACTCACGTGACGGTGCGTTTTAAGGCGTGCCCATTTTTCCACCCGCTTGCTCAGCTTTGAAAGTGAAGCCTGTCTGCTGTAAGTAATGGTGGTGAATGTACTCACATCTGTCAGTCTTTCTCTTGAGCTGCATCGAACAGAAGTCTTGAACTCTTCACTGACGCTCTCGCTGTCACTGCCCTTGCAGTTGTCCTGCCCAGGCTTCAGCTGTAGGACACAACACAATCAGAGTTTAATACTGCAGCATGAACAAAAACAGTTAAGAGCTATGCATTGATATTTTTGGCATGGAAAGATGTCTCACAGAAGTCACTTCATGAATATGTGAGAAGTGGCAAGAGCTGCAATGCTTTCTGTGTAAATCTGTCATGCTTCTGAGCCTGTTCAGCAGCCATCCTGCTGCTCGCCAATGACAGACGCCATCCGATCTCACAGTATGAGATTCATCTCAGCCCACGAAAAAAAAAAAAAAAAAAAAAAAAACTAGGACAAAGAGCCATCCAGAAGCTTCAATTGGAGCCACAATCCTTCCCAAGCAGACACCACATGCTGAGGCAGCAGGAGCTCAGCAAGTGTCATCCTCTAGACACTCTGTTCGAGATGCAGCAAAATGACATGAATAAAGAGGAAGGCCTGCCAATCCCTGACCATCTGAGGCCCTTCAAAATCTGGAGAACAATGCCAGACTCTTGGGAGAGCAGTAGAAAGCGGCGGTGTCTGTATTCTCAGTCCAAGCCAGCAAATGATGTCCAAACTGCTTCTTTGAGACCAGGCTAACAGATTTTCTGAGACCGTGCAGTAAACGACTGTTCTGGCTCACAATCAGAGACATTCTGAGAGATCCAGGGTTTAGACTACAGCTCTGCAGCACTGCCCTGCACAGGATGCAGACCTCCAGCCTGTTGTCTGTTTGCTCCTGGTTCAGCACTCCGTTCAGGCAGCGGCCATCATTTCACGTGATGAGAGGGCTCAAAGCACAGGGAATACCAAAGGAACCCTTGAAATGGGCAGATAATTAAAAAGAAAATGTTCCTGTTCCTGTAGCCATTAGAGGTGTGAAAGGAATCCTATTCCTTGAGAGAATTGCATGATGAGTGGAAGGCTGCTGGAGTCGCCAGAGTGTTGAATGTGATAAGAGAGTCCCGGCAGTGGAAACGCCTGTCAGGCATGAATGTGTGGCTGCACAGGCTGGGGGAGGTACATGAGAACCCACAGTGGCATGTGCACAGGCTAATACATGCAGAACTGTGTCCTGTGATGTGATAGCACTAATTACCTCCAACATATTTTATTCCCACAAAACCAGGGCACGTATTCTGTCTTTTCACACAAATGCCAGTTCGTCTGAGGGGAATTGACATATTTTTACAGGGAAAAGAGGAACAGTATCTCATCCAGCCCAGTCTGGAAATTTATCCTTGAAAAAGGGATGTTGTTTGTGCTCCAGTCTGAGACTCCTTCATCAAAACATGTTGACCTATAATATTTATTAACCAACCAGTGTCCCTGTTGACAACACTGGGCAGCACATGCTAGCTAACTCATGCATTTATGAATGTGCACACACAAAGAAAAGCAGACTTTATTGAAAGCTGCTGCTGCTTCTTCCATCAGATATTCGTAGCTCAATACCAAACTCATACATGGTGGAATATCACCAGGAAAAAGAGATATTGAGATTTGTCTTTCATTAATGAATACAGAATCAGACTGAATCTTTAATAGGAAACCACATGACCACACCAGCGGTTTTACTGATTTATTGAATAGCTTTAATCTGGAAAATAAAAAAATGGAAAGTGTTTAAGTGAGTGTAATGTTTCAAGAAGATGTCTAATATAGACATTCCAGTAAAAGAGAGAGCGCGGGAGGCTGTTCATCATTCAGGGTTATTACATAGCTCAAGACCTGATTACACAGCTCCTTGAAAACATATCCCTCAGCTTGTTCCCTTTAATTTCCCAATGAGCTCCTTTAAATTACTTTAGAGAATTGTGTTTTTTAAACCCCCAAGTTGCTTTTTTTATTTCTTTAAATTAAGTGATTAATGGATGTATTAAGATGTTTGAGGGAGCGGCGGTGGTCAGTGTCATCAATCTAACGATCTGCTGCCTGTGATAAAACCAAATGAGAAAACGTTCATGTGAAGCTACGTCCACACCAGGCTCAACCTGAAATCAAGGACGTGGAATGGCTCATGGTGTTCACACTTCTCTTTCTACTGTAGCACGATGTCCGCCACCTTCAGCTGGAAGAAGTTTGCTGCAAATCAGGTGAATCTTGCTCCAGGATTTTTCCTTCTCAGCTCTGTTCCGTTAAATGAAAGACTTGGTGTCATGGAGTTGGACAAACTGCAATCATTCATGTTTCCTCCATGATTTTCAAAGTCTGATTGGTCATAGTTGACCTGGTTTAACTTTCAACACGTGTTTTATATGTAAACAGTTGTAGAAACTTGCATAGAGTTTTCAACATGGAAGCCCCAAAGTGCACATTTACGCATGTTGACATAGACTTTTCATTGGAAGTGGCCACTCAGTGTAAACGTAGCTTGAGGGCGGGAATGGTGTCTTTGGGAGATGATCTCAGATTATTTTTCCTTTTACATGGACTATAGAATCCTCAATAACGAATGAAACTGATTTCTTAAATACAGTTCCAACCAAAATAAGTCATTTCAGTTATTATTCTGTGGTATGGGCGTCGCCATGTTGGAGCCGCATGGCATGAGTAAGCTGTGATTGGACGGCGTTTAAGCACACCCCTTCCACTGAGGGCAGGCTCAGGAGAATCTGTTCATTGAATGTTTCAAACATTTGAGGTGGGGACCAGCGGACACCTTATTGAGGCATCTGATTGGTCAGTTTATAACTTGAATAAGTTGCAATTAAGAAAAAATATCATGAAAGAAAATGTTGGTTTAGCAATATGCTAAAAATGTATCAGAGCAAGAAGGGTTATTCTGACCGATAGAAAGACTAACAGCCATTTATCTCTCTATAGAAGTCTAAAGGATTTTGGCTTACTGGGATCTTTCAGGTACTTCCTGTTTTAAACGCCAGGGGGGATGAGACATTCTGTCCGATTCTTATAGACCAGGGGTGTCAAATTGAATCCCACAGGGGGCCAAGATCCAAAACATACCTTAGGTCACGGGTTGAACAGGATAAACATTTATTAAACACTCTAAAACTACATTTTTAAAACTTTAAAACCATAACCTTTTAACATAATTATGAACTAGATATATAGCATTACCTATTATAATGCTAGTGTGAATGCTGGAAGCTGAATTTGGCCGCTGAAGATGCTAGCTGAAATCACTGAAGCTGATAGCTGAAAACGCTGAGGCTGATAACCAGTTTAAATGTTAGCTTAATGCCAAATTAGCCCAATAAACTTAAAAAAGTTTAGTTTTTTAGTCAAAACAGCTAGCATGTAGCTGAAAAAACAGATAGACTTCAAAATAGCCACATAAACCGAGAAAAGCCTAAATTAGCCAAAACGGCTAGCGTGTATATATTAGCTAAACTCCAAAACAGCCTAAAAAATCTTAGTAAATGCCAAAATAGCCCTAAAAGCTATCAGAATGACCATTTTTTTAAGACTTTAAAGGCGTAACTTTTTAACATAATTATGAATAATAAAAATACAGGAATATTATTCCAGATTAAATCAACTTAAACCTTAAATATCTTTCAATATTTTACTCTCCATAAAAACATATTTTGTCAAAATTATACAAGTTAGAAATAAGCGCAAGATAACATCGGGTCATTAATAATAATAAAATCAAATGATCTGGAGGGCCGGATAGAATTACCCGGAGGGCCGGATCCGGCCCCCGGGCCTGGACTTTGACACATGTGTTATAGACTGCCAATGGTAAAGACCCATGAAGATTTTAAGCTTAGCTCTATGTTTCACAAGCCAAATTCATGAAAGCCGAATATGATTTTACTCTCTATTGCAACATTTACTTCTGGTGAGTTTCTGTCTGTCATTTCCAGCCAACAAGGTTTCTCCTCAAACAGAAAAACAACAACAGCTTGAATTCAAATTTGCAACAAAAACATACAGTGCTCTAAAAAGAGGCAGCACAATAAATCTAAAATTATGAACATTTAACATTTTTTTTCATGTGATTTTGTTTCCTAAATGCTAAAACCTGTTTGTGTCTTGGCTGGATTATTCTGCATACCCTCCCCGGGGCTGTAGAATATCAGCTGTTCTAACTCCCTCCCACAGTCCAAATACATATCTGGATGTCCATGAATGTCAGGGTGAGAAACACAAAGATCTGGTGGCTGGACGGGGTCTCTGCTCCCTCCAGCTGATGACAACTCAGAAATATTTCAAATGAAAGAAAACTTGACGAGGGTCTAAAACAGGGGCATAGAAAGACTAAATATTATTACGGTAATAAAGACAGAATTCAAAAAAATGTTGCTCATAATAGCTGTAATTTCCACAGTTTACCTGATTGAAAACAGTCATCAAAAACACAAGTATTAATCAAAACAGTGTGTTAAAACACTTGTTTCTTTCTTTTTGAAGGGCAAAAAAGTTTTTGTCAAAGTCAAAAGAAAATCAGTAAAATATCATTTCCATGCATTAGAAGACTGTCAGCTATTTTTCACATTTTGTCGTCTATTTCCTAAGGCATCAGTGCTTTATCCAGCAGTAATTGTAGTGACTTTGCACCTTTAAACTATCCCTCCCCCTGGCGTTCCAAACAGGAAGTTCTCACTGGTTCCAAAAAGTCGAAATCCCAGAGATTTTTATTGAGAAATAAACAGCGATTGATTCTGATTACATTAATAACTTTTTTGATTATTTTGTTATCAGATATGCAATTTAAGTCATACCTGACATGTTTTGATGTAGAGTTCTATCTTCATCAGTCGCCACCAGATGGTGGAGTGTGACGTGCATCCATTTATATATATACAAATATATATGGAAATTGTTTGTAAAGATTCAGTACACAAGCCAAGAAAATTATAAACAATCTTGTCGGGTAATACTTAGACTATCGGAGGGCAAACAAGTTATTGTAAATAAAGGCACATACCAAGAAACAGATCTAAATCAAGGGAATAATCCGCCTCCTTGTTTTAAAAAATGCTGCAGAAAAACAACTTCAACATAGTTCTGAACATGTGAAGTCAATTATTTCCTCACTAAGATGAAAGCGCTCACCATCGCCATAGAGGAATTTTACCAGCGTATTGATCTACTCTCAAGGGCCACACTACCGCCTCATTGTAATCAAGCATAAAAGCAGGCTGGCACTGCAGCGGCCTTTTTGAACAGTCATACACAAACAACCCCGCACAACAACCCCACCCCATCACCCCCACCTGACCTAAAACAGGGGGAGAGAAGGAGGAAGAAAGAACTCCATTTTTTACTCGCCTCGGTGGGATTCCGCGGCCATCGGCTTCCAGTTTCCCTTAGTTACGCGCGGCAGCAGCTGCGGAGCTCTGCGGTAATAAAACCTGGAACAATTTAACGGCTTTTATTGTTCTTCTGCGGCTCTCACAACAGCTAACCTGTGCTCACAGGATCTGGCAGAAAGAATCCCACTAGGGCAGCAATGAAAGAGGATCTCATTTACCTAAAAGCGCTTATAAATTTTTAATTTGCTCTAACAAGTAAATTAACAAGTCCCTCATTTGGGAAGTTTTATGGCCGCTTGCCACAGAGGGAGAACCATGAAAGTTTTATAGATAATCCACTGCCTAGCCTCTGTTTCTGATAATAAATCGTCTGTTTCCAGCAGCAGTGTCAGATCCCCTCAGTTTGCACTCGCTACACGTTGAATATCTCCTTTATGCTGTCTTCAAAGGTCTGTTAACCAAGGCTGTTAAAGTGATGAAGACTTCAGCCATTAAAATGAACCTAAAGAATTTCTTTTGACTTGGTGCTGACACTCTCCTATAACCCGAGGACACACCGATGCCAAACATCAGACAATAATAAGCAACACTAATTATGCCCCTACCAGCCTCACAGCCAGCCCATCTAGAAACACTACTGTGGGCTGCCAGACAACAGCAGTTGGAAACTGCTGGGACTGTTTAACTCACAGCTGGCTTTATCTGACAGGACTAATGGGAAATTGGAGCTGCTGGTTAGTCAGTGTCTGTACAGGGCTGACACCAGGCCCTTTCTGACAGTGGCCGTGTGGGCAAGACTGAGAGCATGGCCTGCCACTGACCCTTCACTTGGCCCTGAGGCCCAGGAGCTTTAACGTCCACAAACAGAAGCCCCGCCTGGCCTTCTTGTCACCTATAACCTCTTCTGCTACCTTTGCTCACAGCTTGTCACGGAGCATCAGCACTTCTCTTGCTGCAGTGTTGTTTACCGTTTGCTTTGTGTGCAGCAGAAAGGTCACAAGCATGCAGTATCTCATCAAACCTATATATATATATATATATATATATATATAATATATATATACACACACACATATGTATATGTATACACACACACACATATATATCATATATAATATATTATATATATATATATATATATATATATACTGCTCACAGAAATTAAAGGAACACTATTTTTATTGGTCCTGACATGAATTGAATGAAACCTGTCTGATAATGTTCTTGTTGGTTCAGCAGCTGAGGGCCTCGTTCATCAATTTCATCTGTATTGGTGTTCATGAATTAACAACAGGTGCACTTCAGTGGCAACAATTAGAAAACCCTCCAAACAGGACTGGTGTTCCATGTGGAGGTCATTTCAAGTTTCTCCTCTTGATCTTTTTTGGCTGGTTTTCCACTCGTGCTGATTTTGTCTTGTGTAATTCTCTCTACTGGCAGTATGAGGAGATTCCTTAACCCTACAGAAGTTGCACAGGTTGTCCAACTTCTCCAGGATGGAACATCCACACGTGCTGCAGCAAGAAGGTTTAATGTGTCTCCCAGCACAATCTCCAGAACATGGAGGAGATGTCAGGAGACTGGTGGTTATTCTGGGAGAGCTGGACAGGGCCGTAGAAGGTCCTCAACCCCTCAGCAGGACCCATACCTGCTCCTTTGTGCAAGGAGGAACAGGCTGAGCACTGCTCGTGCCCTACAGAATGACCTCCAGAGGGCCACTGGTGTGAATGTCTCTACCCAAACAATCAGGAACAGGCTTCATGAAGGTGGCCTGAGGGCCCCACGTCCTGTAGAGGGCTCTGTGCTCACTGTCCAGCACCGTGGAGCTCCACTGGCATTTGCTCAAGAACACCAGAATTGGCAAGTCCTCCACTGGCGCCCTGTACTTTTCACAGACCAGAGCAGGTTCACCCTGAGCACCTGTGATAGACGTGAAAGAGTCTGGAGAAGACCAGGAGAACGTTATGCTGCCTGCAACGTGGTTCAACATGACAGGTTTGGTGGTGGGTCAGTGATGGTTTGAGGAGGCATATCCATGGAGGGACGCACAGACCTCTACTGCCTAGGAAATGGTGCTCTGACTGCCATAAGGTATCCAGATGAAATCCTTCAACCCATTGTCAGACCCTACGCTGGTGCAGTAGGTCCTGGTTTCCTCCTAATGCACCACAATGCCCGGCCTCACGTGGCAAGAGTCTGCAGGCAGTACCTGGAGGATGAAGGAATTGAAACAATTGAATGGCCTTCACCATCCCCCGACTTAAATCCTTTGAGCTTGATTTGTATCGGATCGCCACCTAAGCAACAATCCACAGCCCTACAGATAAACACCAGAAAATCTCTGACTCCATCAGAGTGTTTATTGTTAAATCTCTGCAGTCTTTTTTCACTGGTTGATAATGAGGATTTTGGTCATTTAATGAAAACATTTGATCTACAATATAGAGGACCAGCACGTCCAGATTTCACAGAAAAATATATATACATACCTGAACTTTATGAACAAGTTCACAAATAGAAGACGACTTGGTAAAGATTCACAACTTTTCATGTACACTTCCTGATAACAGAGAACTAAATCTCTATAAATGTTCATTACATGACGGTCCTCACACTGGAAAATAAAGAGTCCAGAACTGCAGAATGTCAAGATTTAAGAGAACAGCTTAGATTGTTGGAGTTTATTATATTCATGTTTACAAGTATTGAGGACTGAGACACTTTTACATTTGATTAAATTGAAAACAAGTAGTAATGTTTACAAGAGTTCTATTTGAGTGTGATTCTGTAATAACTGCCAAACGCTGTAAACTTGAAAAAAATCTGATTTTTTTTGTTATGTTGTTTCAGTTTGTAAAAGAAATCATAATCTGTGGAATAATAGGATTTCAGGTTTTTCTGTTGTTCAATACGTACAGAACCGTGAGCAAACGGTATTGTTACATCACTAATATATATATAATATTATTACATAATATTTTAATGATCACTAAAAAATGTGCATTCAAGTGACCACTTCCAATGAAAAGTCTACGTAAAGATGCAAAAATGCATGTTTAGGGGTTCCACTGTCAAAACTCTCTTGGTTTCTCTTGGTTTCTATGACCATTTTTGGGCTTTCAGTAAAGAAAAACCAGTTGAACTTTGACCAATCAACGACTCGAATTTGGTAGTGGCGTATGGGTAGTACCCTTTTGTAAACAGGAAATACCAATTATTTAAAAATTAATAATAGAGGAGAAACTAATAACTGTGGCTGTCCGACTCGAATTTGATCATATCGAGGCCCAATCAGAATTCTTCCCGACCCCTACGGCCTCTCCCTACCCTTACATTTAGCCCTCAAAACAGAAAGTTATGGAAAAATAACGTCTTCTTATTTGGAACTCACTCGATGATTTCATCAATAGTCATCGGTCAGCTGTTTCCAAGCGCATAACAACATTGGTTTCATCATTTTAAAGTCACGCTAAAACAAGTCATGACTCACATTTAAATGTAAACTTCTATGCTTCAGAGCACACCCACAATCAGAAATGTTTCTCCTCCATATCATGTCACAGCACGACACAGATCATCAACAAAAGCCTCTGCATCCGTCCACCACGATGGTTATCCCTTAAAAAAACATTTCAGAAACCCTACCCCTTCAAATGTCTCTACAATTGGAGGAGTAGGGGAAGAATTCAGCCAGAGTCTTTCATATATCAGAATAGAGCTGTGAAGGAAAAGCCTGGAGCAAGATGTATAAGATTTGCCCCGCTACGACATGTCCCACCAAGCCTTTTCTAACTGTGAGTAAACGTGCTCGTATTGGGTAGTGACAGTCTAGTCTGAACACTGAATGCTAAAAGGACATTTAAGTAAACCCGTTTATCGTTTTCTTGAAAGTGCATCACATGCTTGGTGTGTTTGAAGCTTCAGGATCACATTTCTGTTAATGCTTTGCATCCATGTGCGGCAGTAATCACTGTAACCTTGCTAAAGATCATTTCTCAAACATGAAGCTTTACGATTTGACAAACTCACTCACTTCCAACCTATTTCCAGTCATGGAAAAGACTTTGATGACCACAACGTGAGGCTGAAACAAAGACACCAGGATGCTGAGGAACAGTCAACACAACTGCAGAGTGAAAGCCTCCTGTGAGGCAGATGAGATGGGAAATGGAGGCTTATACGGGTGGGCAGTAATAGTGGGGTAAACGTGGTGGAAAGCGTTGTCTTGATCTCATCAGTCATACTAAGGACTCCATTTCCTTCACCGCAGGCTGGCAGCTACTAAAGCTTGCATCAGCATTTATATATTGCCATAAATCTCTGATCTATGATGATGTTACAGACAAATCAATATGCTTTTAACATCCATTCTCCGCCCTGCGTCGCAATCACCCTTCTCACAAATGATCATATAATGCAGTAGTCTCAAAGATTGAGTTATGAGGACAATTCCCCGATTTAATAATGAACTGAGCAGGTGGAGAAAAAGAGTGTGGTGGTGGTGGTGGGGCGGGGATGCAGAATATAAGAGCTGTGGGAGACCTCTACTCTCTCAGATCATATCTGAACATCATGTTATAGTAGCCCAGTGTGGCGGTTAAATAACCTTCCTGTCCACTTTACGTCCTCCGACTCCCCGAGCTTCAACGGCCCCCAATGCAGAGCAGACAAAGCAGCCCGACAATGTTGTTATTAGATGCCTTCCCAGAAGGAATCTGAAAAGTGAAAAGGATCAGATTTCCGCCAGCCCAGTTACCACACATATCTGCTCATCAAAGAAATCTGCATGCAATTAATTAAACGACTCCCCTGCTCTCCGGTATGTGCCAGAGTGTCGTTCTTTCAATATTGGCTTTCAAACGTCCGTCTGACTTCTGTGGCAGTCGGTGTGCCAAATCCGAGCAGAGCGGCCTCAATAAAGAGCGGGCGGCGTGGAAAAAAGACAGCAGAAAAAAACCTCCTATTGGTTCGGAGGGGCTATCATTTCTCTCTTTTATTGCCATTTATTTTCCTCCAGGAATTCGCTGCCAGTATATTGGCAGGCCTTCCAGGAGATGGAGGCAATGAAATTTAGCGCAGACACTTAACACTGGGTCAAGCCTTGTGCGAGGCTCATGTGGTAATATGATCGACAAGTGCTTCTAGTTTAGGGAAAGAGGGCTCTATTTGTGTAACAGGAATAAAGGGAGAGTGCGTACCCTGATACACCTCTCTGCTTTAACACATAACAAGAGGCTTTTAGAAGGAAAAAGAAGGCATTAACATTTTCTAAAAGGCTGAGATTTGAACAAAAGGCAAGAAAAATCACCAAGACGAGGTCTTAAATTACAGACATTTTGGCATAAATTACTCTTCTTTTGTGTTAAGAGTAAGTCACCATTGGTTAACATTAAATAATATATATTAAAAATAAAGTAAGCAGTTTTAAACATATTTCCCTGTTTCTCTCTTCCTTATGGGGGCACAAGCCACATGTTGAAATTTAAAATGAGAAAGATGAGCAACTTACTTATTTTAAAACAATAATTTCAATGTAAAGTGTTCATTTATGAAATGTTTTTAGACACTAAACAATTACAGAACAAAGATAAACCATAAGGATCTATAGAAAAAAAATATTAGGTTACATTTTTACCCCCATAGCAGAAATTTACATGAAACACTGCAAATATATTTTTGGAAAATGATTTCAAAGACAACAGATGTGACAACACGTTTGTGTTATTCTTATCCCAACTTTGTAAGTTGATTATTTGATATAATGGAATTGGAATGAAAACTTGTGCTTATGATGGAAGGAGTCTGGATACAATAACAATACAAAAAACCCAAAACTAATATACAAGTAAATCAAGAAAGATTTGATTGGAAAACTGGAGAGAAAGATTAGCAAACATGTAACGTGACCTCAATAAATGTAGATGCCATCCATCTGTTTTCTAAACCGTTTTGTCCCTTTTGGGGTCGCGGGGGTGCTGGAGCCGAGCCCGGTTACTGATGGGTGAAGGTAGGATACACCTGGACAGGTCACCAGTCTGTTACAGGGCCTCAATCACACACACATTCACAACTAGGGACACTTTAGAGTCACCAGTTAACCTATGAACTGGGCCTTCTTGGTGTGAGGTAAGAGCGCTAACCACTGCACCACCGTGCAGCCTAAGAAATATAAGTGCCAAAATTTTAAATTATAATAGGTTGTCTTTAATTGTCAAAGATCAGCAGTGTGGAAAATGAATGAATGAAATGATTTATTTCAAGCAATCAGGTAGTAAAGCATAAAATAGACACATTTTACATAATCAATCACAAATCGATCGCTTGGAAGTGAGTGAGAGAAATCGTATCAAATATTTATACCGTACCATGATAGATTCAGGTTATTAAGGATCCTTAAGATCTGTGTGTAACTGAATTTCAAACATCTACAGTATTATTTTTCATTGGACTTGTCTTCGATTCATATCAAACACAAATCATTTATTTTAGTCGCTACCAAAAATCTGAAATATGTTCAGATCATCACCATCAAAAGAAAATAGTGTAGCAATCTAGAAATGTCCATGTGATAGCGTTTAAATTTGGTGTTAGTCAGACAAAATCAGAATCCATAAATGGGCAAAGTTCATACATGTCAAAGTTAAAGCCCGGGGGCCGGATCCGGCCCTCGAGGTAATTCTATCCGGCCCTCCAGATCATTTTATTTTCTTGTTATTAATGACCCGATGTTACCTTCTGCTCATTTCTAACTTGTATCATTTTAACAAAATATATTTTTAATAAAGAGTAAAATATTGAAAGTTATCTAAGGTTTAAGTTGATTTATTCTGGATTAATATTCCTGCTGGTTTATTTTTCATAATTATGTTAAAAAGTTACAGTTTTAAAGTTTTAAAAAATGTAGTTTTAGAGTGTTTAATAAATGTTTATCCTGCTCGGCCCACAACCTAAGGTGTGTTTTGGATTTTGGCCCCTTGCGTGATTGAGTTTGACACCCCTGATCTAGTTTAACTTTTAATGCACATTCAATGGCCCAACGTTTGTACGTAGAGCCCGAAACAAACTTAAAAACTTGTGTAGCAATGCATGAACACACGCCAGAGTTTTGAACAGGAAAGCCTGAAACGCACAGTAACGCGCTTTCACGCGCTTTTTTAATTGAAGGGGGCCATTTGAACACACGTCTCTGAGGGCGGAGTCAACATAGCATGATTTAAATACTCAAATGGAAACCACACTTGCAAAATTATAATGCCTTCTCTGGAATCAGCATTTTAAGCAGCAGTCTGAAGCAAAAAAAAATGGCGCAAAATTCCCAAGTTGACATATTGTCCACTAATGTGGACACCATTAGTGTCTTCAGATACAGAAAGTTCAGGTAAAATGCTCTAAATAAATTCCAATTAAACTGCATCCTTCTGAGAAATACCCCAGTCAAACCATCAACGGCAAAGAAATGGCATTCAGTTTGTATTTTACAATCCATCTGATGCGACACACTGCCATCTTTGCTACGGTCCTTTCAAGGGCACTGCCTCATTAAAGCCATGTTTGCTCCTGCACTGCACCAAGACACAGTCATTACATCCAAGCTTTGGCCTTAATGCCAACAACCTCACAACTGATGGCTCGCTGGTGGAGAATGAGTTGGAGGATTTTCTCCCCATCTGCAAATAAAAACAAAATATATTAAAGTGCAGAGCTGGCTAGACATAATATTGGCAGTAAAAGCTGTAATCAGTGCTGGCAAACACAACAAAAAACCCCAAGTGTCTGTTACAGTCCAGAATAAGTTTTCTTGAGGATTAAGTAGTAAATAGACTTCCAAAGGTTCGAAGTGTGCTGATTCTTCATCGCTCAGAATGGATTTGTAAATGTCTGTTCACCAGTTTCCAGCTTGTTCCATCACTCCTCCATGGTCTCTGAAAGCAGACCGCCCGCCTTACTGAAGGACCACATCAGCAGAGCTCTGAGGCTCTTCTGCTGCCCTCAACAATATTTTTTCCTCCCAAGCCAGTCTCTCTCAACTTCAGGACAGACTGCAAACATGGCTTATTTCATGGTCTGGTACAAAATCACTGAACAATTCATATAGTTCTGCCCTTTTGTTTATTTTTCATCAGTTTTCAGTTTTATTGCAGATGGTGAGATTCTAGTGGTAGGTCGATGGAAGCTCTGTCATCTCTGGTTCCTAACATTTGATGGGTCTTTTTAAAATTCTGTTATACAGCCAATGACTGTATAAGAAAACTGGACTGAATGGCCCCTCCCTTTGGCATTGCCAACAGGAAGTACCGGTTGGCTCCAAGAAGCCTTCCAAGACTTCTATAGACGAATAGACAACTATTACTCAGTTTTTCTATTGGTCAGAATAAACATTCCTGCTCTGAGACATTTTTTTAACATCTAGATAATCCTGATAGTTTTTCTATAGCTCAAGTTATTCAAGTTATAAACTGATCAACCAAATGTCTCAACAAAAGCAGGTGGTCTCAACTCCAACACACAAAATGTTTGAAATATTTCATATAGTCGTGAGGTAGGGCTGTGGTCCTCCAACAAGCTCACTCCTATAGTGGTTGCTATAGAAACAATGATTCAGACTGACCCTTTTAATCACTGCTTACTGACAATTTCTGGTTCAAACATGGTAATGTCTGGGTCACGAATAAATAGCGACTGAATTGACTGTTTAGTTGGAGCCGAATGTAAACTATTTCCTATGGGAGACACATTCACTCAGACCACATAGAGTTTTTATTTATTAGGTATAATGAATCTAAAAGTGTTTAATTGTTCCTGTAGGTTAAGTCCTTCAGGTTGTTAAACAGACCAATCAGATGCCTCGATAAAAGTAGGTGGTCTTATATTGAGTGTTCAACATTCATATGTTTGACCAACAGATTCTCCTGATCCCAATTCTACGTCTCTTTGCTGGCCTGGGAACGCCTTGGAGTCCCAAGAGAGGGAAGTCTGGACATCTCTGCTTAGACTGCTGCCCCCATGACCCGGTCCCGGGTAAGTGGAAGAGGATGGATGGATGGATGGATGGATGGATGGATGGATGGATGATGGATGGATGGATTGATGGATGGGATGATGGATGGTGGATGGTGGATGATGGATGATGGATGATGGATGGATGGATGGATGGATGGATGATGGATGGATGGATGATGATGGATGGATGGATGGATGGATGGATGGATGGTGGATGGATGGATGATGGATGGATGATTGGATGGATGGATGGATGGATGGATGGATGGATGGATGGATGGATGGTTGGATGGATGGATGGATGGATGGATGGATGGATGGATGGATGGATGATATGGATGGGATTGGATGGATGGATGGATGGATGGATGGATGGATGGATGGATGGATGGATTGATGGGATGGATGGATGGATGATGGATGGATGGATGGATGGATGGATGATGGATGATGGATGATGGATGGATGGATGGAGATGGATGGATGATGGATGATGGATGGATGGATGGATGGCATTGATGGATGGATGATGGATGGATGATGGATGATGATGGATTGGATGATGGATGGATGATGGATGGATGGATGCGATGGATGATGGATGGATGATGGATGGATGGAGGATGGATGATGATGGATTTGGATGGATGATGGATGGATGGATGGATTGATGATGTGGGATGATGTTGATGATGATGATGGATGGATGATGGATGGGATGATGGATGATGGATGGATTGGATGGATGGATGGATGGGGATGGATGGGATGGATGGGATGGATGATGGATGGATGGATTGGATGGATGATGGATGGATGGATGGATGGATGATGGGATGGATGGATGGATTGATGGATTGGACTGGATGGATTGGATGGGATGATGGATGATGGATGATTGGATGGATGATGGAATGGATGGATGGATGATGGATGATGGATGGATGGATGGATGGATGGATGATGGATGGATGGATGGATGGATGATGGATGGATGGATGGATGGATGGATGGACGGATTGATGGATGATGGATGGGATGATGGATGGATGATGGATGGATGGATGATGGATGGATGGATGATGGATGGATGGATTAATGGGTGGGTGGATGGATGGATGGACGGATGGATGGATGATGGATGGATGGATGGATGGATGATGGATGGATGGATGGATGGATGGACGGATTGATGGATGATGGATGATGGATGATGGATGGATGGATGGATGGATGGATGAGTGGATAACAAACTTCTTTTTCTCTTGTAGAATGATCCACCTGTTGCAAACCCTTGCAGAACCCAGCAGGACCACAGCTGGAGGGTTCCTCATGAGGAGCATTACAACACACGGGGGAGCCGTCACATTTCAGCCCAGTTCCACATCAGTTGGCTTAAGGAGAAACATTTCTGTGTTTTAATGTTCTTATTTACATAGAGTATTACAGTGAGATTAAGATAACACGATCAGTCTTTTTTCTTTTCTAACAGACTCTGTTTCCAGCAGCAGAGTGATCTTGGCAGAGGAAAATAATTGCGCCATGACCCTCTTTGTAAGACACGGCCTTACTTTGTTTGTGTTTTAGTCTGGGTTTCCTCTAGCGAGTAATGGACTTCCTTCAGCTCATAAATCATATTGCCGACTTCTTTTGATTTCTCTCCTCCCCACTCCCCTCGGTTTCTTTTCTTCAGCGTGCTTTGGTTAGCATACCACATCTTTGTTCATGCAAATCTGTTTTCTGCAACAAAAAAGCGGCTGAACAATGCCGTCCTTCATTCTGCTGCGCTTGGAGAGGCACTTTTACAGCAGCTAAGGGCCACAAATGTCAACCACAGGAAGGCTATTATGAGAGTAAAATTACTTCCTGACTGTTATCAATCCACTCTGTGGACCCAGGGAATGGTTAAAAGCCACCATGAAATAGGGCACAGTTACAGTGTTCTCCTGGGTCACAGTCAGGGTTGCTAACCTTGCTATTAAAGGCCCCGACGAGCTTTGTCAATGCAATCTGCTGAATGCCTTGAGTGACACAAGATCGATATTCTCCACTCTCCTGGGTCGTCCCCGGTGACAGAAGCCCAAGTAATAATACAGCCCTCGCTGCCTCTCTAACTTAAATCCTTCCACCGCCACAATATCTTTTTGTCTTGCGGCGTGTGAGCTAAATTTTCTGCACTGATCAAACGAGGAGGATGTGAAAGTGCGGGGGGCATGTTAGGCTGTGATGTGATGAGGTATTGCTGTGTGTCTGGTGAGGGTACTGAGTGTGGGAGGCTGCGGTGGGGGGGGGGGGGGGGGGGGGGGCTCTGATAAATCGAAAATGACTGGCTGCCGAGTTGTAATCTGCCAGCGTCGAGCCCCCTGTAGCAACAAGCCAAATGAAAAAGCATGCTGACAGGCCGGAGAGATGGAGGGCCTGCGGTAGATTGCGGCGGCGCAAAAGGGAGGAGGAGGAGGGGGAGGGAGGGAGGGGAAACAGGCAGGAAATGGAGGAATTACAGGCAGACGTTTGTTCACTGCATATGATGTCAAGGAGCTGATGTGTGGGCAAAGTGCATCACAAGCTAAAAACATAAGAGCCCATTATCATTTTAAATAAGCTCAAAGGTAAACACGCCACCCATCATGAGCTGTCAATTAGCTCTGCACTGAAAATGGGTTTTAAAGCCTTCTTATGGCTGCGTTTTCCTTTGCAGTCCGGCAGCGGCGTGCACGGGCACACGCGCCCACAGCACGCCGCCGTGGCGTCCTTCACAAGCAGGTGAATCCAGCTCTGACAGCTAAACCCAACACAAGAGCTCCACCTACTGCACGTGCCTCACTCTGCCCCGTCCTCCGCTGCAGCTGCGCTCCTACCCATCCCATTACAGACCAAAGCAACCTTTTTCACAAGGCATTATTGTCAGACTGAAGAAAAGCCGAGCCAGACAGGCCTAATACCACTGCAGCAGTTTGGCCTTGTCTCTCCGCCTGCTACACCATCAGCTGCAATAAGAGCTAAAAGCTAAGCCTCCCCTCCTCCCTCTCAGGCATTACATGTTTAAGCTTCATGCTTTCCAAGCAGAGAAAGCAGACCTGCTGGCCTGAATACACAACAGCACTCCTCTGCAGAAATGCAAGGTCAACTCCGCTGCAGCGATGAGCCCAGACAAGAGGACCCGCATCATAATTGAGAACTCAATAAAGCTCATGTGGGAAGTAATGTAAGATGCTGTGAACAAATCCCACCTACCCCAACCACAGAGGGCCCAGGGCAAACAATCTGTCTGCACAGCAAAGAGTTTACTCATCGACATCAGATGAGCCGCATATATTTAGAAATCACTGGTGGCGCCGCGTGGGGCCTGATGAATGCACAAACAGCAGGAAAAGAAAGGCTGGGCTGTATTTCTGTGGAATTGTCTGTTTCTGCCCCCCCCCCTCACCACAGGCAGACCTGCCCAGCAAGGCAGCGCCGGCCTCCCCTCACTTTGAGCTGGGCTTCATTTTCATGGCTAACAGTCAAACTATCAGGCAGAAAAGCCATCTCCCTCGCAGTATGGCTGCTGTTTCAGGCCAGCGTCGATTGGCTCGGCAGACCTCAAAACCCTTCACTCCCGCTGGGCTTTTCAGGAAATCCGAGCTGTTTGTCTCCCTTTTGTGCTTCCTGCTGCGTCACGCTGCGTCAAAAAGGAATTAAAAAAATATCAAGAATAAAGCTTTTTTTCTTCCCCCGAGGAAACACTGGAAATTATTTTTATAACCCTCAGTGTGAAAAGGGGGTGAACGGCACACCAAAAACTAAAAATCAAACTATCTAAAAGGATGGCTCTGCAGGAGTGGGAGTCTGCCCGAGGCTTTGTGAAGTTCTCTGAAAACCCAGTTCTCAGTCGGAGGTTCATCACAGAAAACGTGAAGCGTTTACTGGAACAAGACTGCTGTAATCACTTCAATCAGAGCAGCTCTGGATGACTGTTTCTCTGGCTTCCTACTGACAGAACACTTTCCTCTGCTTTGGACAGCGCTCGTCCTACATGCACAGAGAAAGCCTTCAGCGTCTACAGCACATTCTTTAGAGCTGCTGCTGATGTAAAGAGGCCAAAAAATGACACTAATGCACACCATGCAAGGAGCTCAAACCTCACAGATTTGAAGTCATTTCGACTTCTATCTGCTCTAAATCTTTACGAGCTTTTGTCTCATTAAACGTGTTCTTGTGGCATTTTTCTGGAGGACATGTATGACAAAAAAATGAGCTCAATATTTCTTTCTATAAATTGTTGTGAATCAGTAGCAGACAAAAAAATGTAGTTTGAAAAAGAGCTTATTAACAACACAGAAAACACGCTGGCTGGAGGACAGTCGTCCAACCTGCTGTTAGGTTGGGGGTGTGAGGGGCTGTAAGCTAGCTGGAGACAATCTAAACAGAGGCATGATGGGATAAACTCCTCACCAGCAATCCCAATCATAATTCAGAGGTGAAATTCTAATGAACTCCTGCTGCTATGCAGACATTATGTCCTAGAAAATGGCACAGGTTTTCAGATTTGATCCTAAAACAGCATAATAGATGACTGGGAACACTTTGAAAATAGATCAAAAGATGATCAGTGGGACTTTAACCCAGAAGAACCCATGGTGACATCAGAAAAATATCACAAATGGGTTATTAGATCCACTCGGTTTGTGGTGCAGTCCACATCTTTTTATGTTGAAGGAAACATTGGTCTGGGTCTTTATGGGTTAAAGACTCAAATTCAATCTGTCATTTTTGCTTCAGTTTTAAGGTTTTGTTGAAAAGTTTTGTTAATTTAAAGTTCATTAAATGTAGACAAGTGAGCCTGGCATTTATTGTCATTGTGTTAGAAATAAAAATGTAGATTTATGTTCTAAGAATCTGTGCTAGTTCTAGAATTTATCAAGATTCATTGTGATGGGCCAACTTATATTTAGATATTTTTTCTTATTTAATTATCTTTTTTCCTAAAATGAGTCATTTCCACTAGTCTTTTGTCACTGTAATGAAAATAACTACAGATGGGTTTAAAAAAAAACCTAAAAAAAAACAAACTAGCCGGGGGAACTGGACCAGAATCATCAATGGGACCTCTCTGTGTTGAGTTTGCATGTTCTCCCGTTTCCTCCAGGGACTCCGGACTCTAAATTGTCCCTGGGTGGGTGGTGGGAAAGGGATGAGGGTATTGTGGGCTGGTTTGGAGCAGGGGGCTTTATTTTAATTTTAATTATTACCTGTTTTTATATTATGTATATTGTTTGCTTTTAATGTAAAGCACTTTGTGTTATTTTTATATGAAAAGTGCTATATAAATAAAGATTGATTGATTGATTGGGTGTGAATATGGGTGTGTGACTGTGGAAGGACTGGCCACCTGTCCAGGTGTGTCCTGCCTTTGCCCATCAGTGGCCGGTTAGGCCCCAGCAGCCCCATGACCCCGAAAGGGACAAAGCAGTTTAGAAAACTGATGGATGGAGTAGCAAAAAAAATACTTAATGGGCGGTACAACTTTCAATTTGAAGCAATTCTATAAAATAGTTCAATTTTTAGCTTATTTGAATGCTGGTGTGGAACTCCTTGTTTAGTTAAAATAGCTTGCCGTATGGACAGACAGTGGTGCTGCATTCTAATGATTTCTTTGTTTAGATGAATGTTCTTTTTCTCTGTCTAGGCTGACTCTTCTGCGGGGATCATCTATGAAACGAGTTTGATCAAATGATTTCAGAGGGAAGTTGCAGCTGGATTGTTTTAGGGTTTCTCTGATGGACTGTGAGATTCTTTTTTTTTTTTTTTTTTGGTCGACTAATGATCAGTTCCAGTTGGTCATCAGCTGAGCAGCCTCAGTGATAACAGTGCTGCAGCTTGTAAAGATGATCCACATTTCTTGAAATAAACATGTCAAAGTCAGAGAATAACCTGAAGCAAAACCTAAGTGAATGTTGGAGTCTGAGAACAGCAGTGAGTTCTCTTCACATCAACAGCAGTGATGTGTTTCTTCTGATCAAACAAAAGACGCGTCTTTAGGGCATTTTCTCTGTTTACTCCTTTCTCTTTAATTATGCAGTACTATATGTCTGAGCAGAGAATGTTGGTGTGAAAGTACAAAAAAGTGAGAATTAAGTCAACAAGAGCATCAAGATAGTCTGCCAGGAGCAGATGTAACTTTAAGACAGCAAAGCAGGAAGGTATGTGTAACATAAATGATAGAAAAGCTTTGAAAATGCAAATGAAAGCTCAGCTACATTTCTCTTCCATAAAAGAGCGGAGCAGCCAAAGCACTGGAGGTTTGGGGTTAGAAATGTGTTTCGCTTCCTTCCAGCCTCACAAGAGAGCATAACGTGAAGCAAAGAAGAAGGTTCAAGCAGGTACCGGCTGCTGCTGCTGCTTAAGAATGCACTTTACAGTGTGCAGGTTTCTTCATTTCTGGATTGTTTCCTCATAAGACGTCATTTACAAGCTGCAGGTTTTCCTGCATGAAGCGCAGTCTCCACACAGCTAATGCTGAAACTCCCCTGAGCTTTCTTTAAACACACGCCTAAATAATTCAGCAGAGCCTGAGCAAAGCCTGAACGTGGGAGAGCTCGCCGCCGGCTCAGGTGTACTCTGCACTGGTGTCCAAACCCCACAGGAAAGAGCCGCGAGACGCTCCACACCCAGACGCTTCCTTCTTTATGGAGCTGATGCTTGATAACATTTCTACAGAGCATCTCTGGCTGCAATCAAAGCTTTCATTAAAGAGCGTCACAGCTGGCCTGTCAGCTCCCCTGTTGACCTGAGGGTGGTGCTACATGACAAGACATCAGAGGACGGCAAAGTGGGAGGAGGCTGACGTCACGTCACAGACAGGAAAAAAAGACTCCGGCAGAAGCAGCTCCGAGGCAGGAGTGCACAAAGCAGACCAAGAATATGGATGAAATCTGTTTAAAGAAGTTCATTTATTACTGAATGATTGAATTAGAGTCACCATCATCACTTTTATTTAAAAGAAAGCAATGTGGATGCTAATGTTTTCATTACGATATGATCTGCAAACAGAAGGTCTTTATCAGTTTGATAACTAAAAAGGACTGATCTTCATCCTTTTCCTTATCTGATCTCTGAGGATTACTAACATCTGTGATTGCACACACGTAAGCACGTTATGTCATTTCAGACACTAATCCTCAATAATAAAAGCAGAGGAAACACTAAAACTCTGCTTCTGTCTGAATAAAGTTTATTTTAGCAACATTCATATAAAGGAAAACTGAATTATTTCACCTGATTAAACACAAGCTGGGGCACACCATACTATAAGCTGTGACTCCGTTTCACACATAGACTGTATAATTACTGGACAATGTAACCCTTCCACCCTCGTGTTCCAAACAGGAAGTACCTGCTGGCTCCAAGAATCCAAAGAAATAAACAGCTGTTACTCTGTCATCCTATTGGTCAGAAGAACCATTCTTGTTCTGATACATTTTTGTTAACATGTTCTTAAATAATTGTATTTTTTTCATCTTTATTGCAAGTTATTCAAGTTGTAAACTGACCAATCAGATGCCTCAGACAAAGCATGTGGTGTCCTCTGGCCCCGCCTGCAACATTAGATCGACAGATTTTCCCAAACCTGTTTTTAGTGGAAGAGGTGTGGACTTCAAAAAAGCTGACTCGTGATTGGCCACTGTAGTTGGACCAATCACTGTCGACGGGCTCCAGGTGGCGCCGGCGGTGGAAAGATGCAGAAAGATGATTGACAGATTGGAAAAGCATTTTCTATGGCTGACGTCACACCAGCTTTGTCCAGAGAAAAGAAACGTTTAAGGTTTCACATTGAAGCTAAACACCTGGTGTCCTGCATTAGTAGTCCAGGGCCTTTATGGGATTAATTTATTATTATTTCAAATTAACATAGTTTTCTGTGGCTGTGTGTAATATCCATCTCTTCAGTAAAACCCCAGCTTCTTTCTTTTCCTGGATTACACAATCATTCCACAATGAACTTGAAACGTTCCAGAAAAACAAAAATTGTGAGGATTAAAATTCAGTTATGGTTTTACAGCGATAAACACAGAAAAGTGAGATGAAACATTTTGTTTTATGGCAAAAATCAAACGTGGTGACAAAATAAAAATGTGTAAGTGCAAAAAACCAAGCAAATATCAAGTCAAAACAACGTAAAGAATTGTCTATAAAAATGTCTATAAACCAAGGATCTATTCAAAGAGAATTATATGTGATAACTGTTATCGTTAAACCTTTTTGAAACCTTTACTTTAAATACAATAAAAAGGACACTAAGGAGGATCCATTCATCTGTATGTCACTGTAACCAGCCGATGTGAGTCACAAACCCAGATCACAAAGGATTTAGGTCAAATGATGTAAGGAAACAGTGTTGTGTTGTTTAGATTATAACACATCAGGTTAATATGTACTAACATCTGACAAAAGTATCCCATCATCTCAAGAATAATTATTTTTATCTATCAGATTTATCCAGATTATTCTCATGTCCTCAAGTAGCTCAATCTGAGGCAGTCTCACCACTTCAAATCTGTTCAAGTCTGCGATAAATAAACGTTTCATTAAATATATTGACTAATATAGTGAATTGAGAACTGACTCTTTGTTTTTGAGTCCATGATTGAATTTCAATGTTTTTTGGGGTGTGATGTAGAATGGGAACCAGCTGAAGAACATTGGCTGCATTCTCACAAATCTCTGGGCATATCTCATGTTTAGTGCTGTGTCAGCCCTTTGATGTGACCTCTGCCATCTTTTGCCCTCTAGCAAAGACACAGCTCCTGGAGGACATGAGTGTTTGCCCTCCACATCTAATGCTGAAGAGTCCCACTCTGTCACCAGCAGAGATAACCTGTCTTTTTTACAGAACCCCTAAAGGAGCATAGAAGTTAAAATAAAAAGGTGCTTTCTTCTTTTGCCCACAAGAAACAATCTGGTGCATAGCAGAAACATCCTCCAGTTTGCAGCAGAGGATATAGACCTTACTGACTAACATGAAAACACGTTTTATTTCTGACGATACGACACAAAGCTGCAGCGAAATAAAACTGTGGTGAAGTGAACTTTAAAGTGAAGGATTTGTACAAGATATTCATGGTAGCAGGAATGCAGACACTAGATCTGAGGCTGTGGAGCTTCAACAGAAATATATAGGATCAGAAGACAACACTGACTGCAATTACCAATCTGCACTAATTAAAGAATGAGTAGAAATGCTCAAAAAGAGTCTATATCAGGGGTCCCCAACATTTGTAAAACGGAGGGCTACTTCACAGATACTGAGTCATGCGAAGGGCTACCATTTTGAAACAACCAATTTTGTTGTTGTTATACATTATTAATAATGAATAATGATAATCATCTATGTAAAGACAATGATTTCTCACCATAATTATCAATAATAACAACAAGCTAGGAAACAAATAACTAAATTCAGCACTTAATTAATCTCAGTAATTGTTATATTTTCAGAATTTTTCTTACATCACAACATTTTCACTACGTTGTTCAATGTTTATCAATTATGTAAGGTTAAAGAAAAATCAACTTAGACATTTTTAAACAAATATTTTCAAATTATGAACTAATGACCAAATCTTCAGTATTTTTAACAAAATTAATGATCTTTGAAGTGGAGTAGGTCAACTAAATCTATCTAAAGTTCACAAATCATGAACACATGTTTAAGACCTTTTCATTTTTAAATCTATGTAATTAAAGTGTAATTTAAAAAAAATGCAACAGAATAACATTTAATTTTAGATGCAGCTCACATGTGAGTTTCACTATTTTTTAAAAGACCACTGAGGGCACCTTATGGGGTCCTTGAGGGCTACCTGGTGCCCCCGGGCACCACGTTGGTGACCCCTGGTCTACATGCTCCAGGTCTGCTCCCACTCTACCCCATCCTGCCAGAAACTATTTTATCCTTCCCGCGGGAGGCAGAGCCCAAATGCTAAAAACAATAGCATTTTAGCTAACTACCCAAAAAAAACAAGACATTCATATCATGTTGTGGGCGTATGTGTTCCGTTCTGGCTCCTCTTTCAGTGGGGAGTCTATACAAACACAGGTAGATTTAAAGATTTGAAGATGCACCACCAACACTGAAACCTGCGGTGTGGAGAGATCTAGTGTTTACCATAGAATATGATCTTAATCTGTGGAATAATAGGATTTCAGGGTTGTTTTTACGTACCGAACCGTGAGCAAACTGTGTCGTTGCATCGTGAGAACCCATGGAGAATCAATCACTGGACTAAATATTCCGATATATCGCAATATCCATATTTCTGCAGAACCCTAATCTATACAATCTATTTTTCAAGCAGACATTTGTCTGAGTTTAATAAATAAAAATCCCATCTCACCCTGATAAAACACCGCAGCAGCTCTTTCTGTTTAATGTTTCAGAAACCAAAACAGAAGCAGGCCTTGCTGAATCTTTCAGGTGGAAGGGGGGCAGACGTAGAGGCCTTCTCTTTCCCCCTCCGCATCTTCTGCTCTCCATCTGCTTGTAGCTGCGGGCTAATTGCAGCTATTTCAGAAGATTGTTATTAAAAGCAGGCAAACGCTGGAGCTGTGCTGACTGATCTCCCTGGAGGAGAAAGAAGTTCTGTCACACCGGGAGCGCTTGTGCATTCTAATGACTGCAATCAGGCCTTGTGAGAGCAAGCACTGCTTTGTTTTCTTTGAAGGAGGCAAAGACATGCGAATAAACAACAATACTCCAACGTTGAATAAATGTGGAGAGTACAACAGCAGCAGCAGCAGCAGCAGCAGCGTTAACTCTCTCTGCTGCCACTTCTGACAGCAGGAAACACAACAGAACAGTTCTTCAGGGGAGCCACTCAGCAATTTGCACAAAACACAAGTCCACAAAAACATTCATTTACATCCTAGACATTTATTGAATGCCAGGAGTCTTTATCAAACACAAAATAGCACCTTTGAAATCAGACATGCAAATACTAGCGGGCTGGTGGAGTAATGAAAAACGATAAACAGAAAACCCAGAGGCCAGACTGGAACATCCTGATAATACAGAGAAACAAACTGGAGCGTCGCTCACGCGTGTGCTGCTGCTTTCTGCTGAGGCCTGATGCTACATTCAAATGACACAAATGAGGGATTTTCTGAATATCTAGTGGGAAATCTTCAGGAATGAGACTTTAGCCCAATCTGAATTCTTTTCTTTTCCCTTCTTCTCCATTTGAAGAGGCTTTTTTAGTGTCCGGAATTCATTTCTTTAAATCTGACCCTCCAAATAAAGGAATATGAATTCTTTTGTCCTGAGGGTAATCACGTCGTGCTTCGAAGCCTTTTACTTCATGTAGGTCACAGACATTTACATTTAAATGTTTAACTTTTTGTTGTAGCATCACCTTTTTAAAGGTATAAAGTCGCTTTTGTTTTGTATATTCAAGCTCTGGAAGTTCCACGCTAACGCTAGCGGACCAGCAACTTTTGGTGACGTCATCAAATGAAAGTGACGTCTGAAATATGAGACGTCTCTCCGTTTGGAGGGATCCACAAAGACGAAGGGCTCCGTAACAACCCAATTTAAAACCACACAGTCTGTCTGACTGAGAAGGACACAGCTAGATGTAGATCTTCAGTACGTCAACATTGGGGATGGATGTAGTGGTAGATCACTGGAGAGTACATGCTAAAGAATCACAGGAGACTAATGTAGAGGGTCAGATGAGGATCATCTCAAACTGAAGGAAAAACCTGATTGTAAGTTGAACAAAACATGTCCGATTGTGACAGAAGACAGCTTATATGTTGCTGTTTCTCTGTGTTAGCTTGTTGTTCAAGTGGGTGATGTCATGTAACGGGACAAAAGTGAGGCTTTGTCGTTACAGCTGAGTACTGTTCTGTAACGCATTAGATGTCAGGCTTTGGTGTGCGGACTCAATTGCAGGACAGCTGCGAGCTCCAAATCAAAGGCCCGATCTGAATACTCCCCTTCTCCCTTTCCCTTAGCCCTCCCCCTTGATTTGAAGTGTTAGTTGAAGTCCAAGTCCTGTCCGGGATGATTATCTTTTAAGTTTCACACTCCAAACAGAGGGGTCCAAAGTCCTCTATCGCGAGAGTAAACCGCCTCACGCTGAGAAGCTCTTTTTCTTCTCGTTGGTGTGCTCTGAACCACAGATGTTTTACATTTAAATGTAAGTTATGACTTTATGTTGCAGCTAGGGTTGGGCACCGATGGGATCTGATGCGGTTCCGGTTCTACCGCGGTTCTTTGCTTTCGGTTTCGGTTCCCTTTCGGTGCTTATTGCGGTACTTCAGTAATAAAAAATAATGCCTTTATCTTCCTAAATCCAAAGCAGAACGGCTTCAAACAAGCGCAGACTCCCTCCTGCCGTGCAGCTGTGCGCACGTAATATAAAGCATAATATAAAAACTCCGTCTTACATAAACTTAACGTCCTTGAAATTGTAGCCTGACATTTTATTAAATTAAACAGGAATTGGGCATTTATTTGCAGTTGTTTTTGGGCAAAAGCATATTTTATTTCAATAAAATAAGGCGGAAGATAAATGTCGATGATGATGACGACCCGCTGTGGTGGTGGGCGGAGCCGAGCCGAGCTTTCTGGATCATCAGATTCTTTGGAGCATGCGAAGCCGAATACTTAGCTATTGTAGAGGAACTGAACTTTTATTACTTTAACTTGCAGACAAACTCGAGAACAACTCTCCGCACGCTAACGTGCGGCGCGCCCCTCCCCTTTCCTTTTCTCTCTCCTTTTTCTCTGTCTCCGCAGCACGCGCTCTCTCTCTGCGGCACGCTCTCTCTCTCTCGCTCCTCTCAGAGCGCGCTGCTCCTCACATGCACACGCCCCCCCAGCTTCATAACAAGCTGAGATGCAGAAGTTGGAGCACACACTCATCTCACAACAACAAGAAAGTAAATAGATAGGCTGAATCGTAAAAAATCAGAAGGGAGTACAAGTGATTGACATGTCCACAGACAAATGAAACTTCAATGAAGTTTGGAACCGAAATCCGGCACCGTTTGCAGCCGCATCTTTCGGTTTCGGTAGAACCGCGCAAATCATAACGGTTCCTACTTGGAACCGAACTTCGGTGCACAACCCTAGTTGCAGCGTGACCTTTTTAAAGTTCTAAAACTGCTGTTGTTATGTATATTCAAGCGCTGGAAGCTCCAAGCTAATGTTAGCGGACCGGCGATATTGATGATGTCATTGATTGAAACTCACGCCCGAAATATTAGACACTATTTTTTCCTCACGCTCCGTTTGGAGCAAGCACGGAGGGATAAACGAAGAGGGAGGGCTAAGGGGAAGGGAGAAGGAGTATTCGGATGGGGCCCAAGTGTCTTTTAATTAAAAAATCCAAAACTAAGGAAGAGCACAAGGCTTAAAAAACAGGAACAGTCACTAAGGTCAAAGTCCATAACTAACAAAGACCAAACTCCAAAAAACCCACACAAGAACCTGGAATGGGAGACAAGATTAGTGGGTAAGGGTGACAAGACAAACCTGCAAGGAAGTGAGGGGGAGGAACCCATTATATACAGAAAAGGGAGTGAAAAAAAACAAAGGACACAGGTGTAGCCCGGCAGGGAGGAGTGGCAATCAGCCCAGGGGAAACACATGACATTAATGAGGCTCAGATAAAAATATGTGTTGTCTCGACAAATCCCTTCATGCAAAAACATTTTACGGATCCCAACAACAACTAAAACAGGAAAAGACAAATTAAAAAACTAGTAAACAAAACCAAACTCCAGAAACCAAAACATAAAAAGCAAGAATGAAAACAAGTATTTTGAAAAACAAAAGTAATTTTCAGAAAATAAAATGAAACACTTAAAAATCTGAAATGATGGACAAACATCATCATATCAGCTCTGTCTCACAGTACCTACATATACCTACGTTTCTGTGAAAAAAGGAAAAAACTTGGAAATCAAAATGTAATTAAAAACAAAACTCATCAGGAACCAGAAAAAGTCAAAACTATGGGACATTGCTGATTGGATCAAGACGTTTGACCATCATTTGAACTGAAAGTTATTAACAATATCATCATCACATCAGCGGTGACCCTCAGTACCTGTCCTCTGCATGCTTACTGTGTTTCATTCTGTTTTCTAGAAACCCCTTTTGCTTTAATATTTTACTTTTTATCAGTTTTTTATACATGCTGGTTCTGGAATTTTGTTTCCTAAAATGTAACTCTGTTTCTATTCGCTGTTTGAATTGCTGTTGTTTGTGATTTGGACTTCAGGGTCACAGTGTCAAACTTTTGCTCATATGAAGCCTAGAGACAACCCAGATTACCACTTTATCATTAAATTGAATTAAACATGGCCACTAGAAACACATCAGTAACACTTCAAGTTTGACCAAGTAAATTAGCAGAATTTCTCCAGAGTGAAGAGGAAGTAATGATGTCACCTCTGTCATTATCAAAGCTAGACTGTCACTACCTTTCTCCAGCTAGACTGTTTCATCTGTCAGAAAACACCGAGGCGACGGATCATTTAAAAATCTTCTTTATAACTCTGTTCACCATCACAACATGAAAGCAATGCCTCCTATCAGTGCGGAGCTTTTGTGATTTCACATCTAAGCGCTTTGGTTAAAAAGAGCTTTGCGCTGTTTGGCCCATTAGTGAGCTTCAGAGCTGCAGTCAGGAGACGCTGCCAGCACGTCTGCCCGCAGAACGCCGCCGCTTGTTTCTCTGAAATCCAGTTATTTTAATCATTCATGCTTGATGAGGCGGGAGATAGAATGTCTTCCATCTTTTGATGTGTGAAACTCAGAATTCAAGAATGTTTACCCTGAAGAGTCGAGTTTGTCAAACTAAACATTGTGGTTTACACTGAGAATCAGCAGGTTCTCTTACTCTTTACAAATGCAAGACTTCTTCTTTTGCCTCCATGAATATTCTAGCTGAGTGGCATTTTGGGAGAGTGTCTGCTCTGTGACTGGAAGATTGTGAATTCAAATCCACAATTAAGTCAAACCAAAGACTGAGAACAGGACCCATGGCACTCAGCATTAAGGCGCTGGATTGGGGGTTAAACCACCAAACGGTTCCTGAGCGCATCTGTGTCTGCAGCTCACCGCTCCCCCAGAGCCATATGTGGCTCTTTAGCTTTAAAGGGTAACCAAACCCTAAATCCACTTGTTTTGGCTGTTGACCTCTATAAATGGGTCTTCAAAAGTGTTTTCTGTTGGTTGTTGCCAAATTTTTGACAGATTACAATAAACTTGTTAAATTCCTGAAAATATCGTCAAAACCCTCTACAGGTTGAAAGAGGTATTGCAGCTGAATTTTGTGATTGGTTAACTAACACTAAAGTGGTTAAAGTTTTTCACAAATGCAGTTTATGACTGAAAATTATTTAGAGTTATTTGACTTATTGTGCCTTACATCTTAGAGAATGACAATAAAGATAAATCTGCAGCTCAGTTTATTCTAAATGTTTTCTTTTTTTTTTTTTTATAAATAGATAGTACTAAAATGTTGTTTACATGTGAGGTTAAATAGGAAAAAAAATGACGGTGGCATACCAGAATCCTAGTGATAAAAAACATCATGTTTGACTGTCTTTTATTTTTAATTTTAGTTAACCTGCTGGAGGATTTTTTTTTTTTTTTTTTGACACACGGTGGGTTTTATTTTGAAAGGAACTAGTTTCCTGCTGTCAAACATAAGATAAGTTATAAATGTTATATAAGTATAAACATAGGCATAGTTGTAATTTAATTATTTTAGTATTTAAGTTGTATTTATAAATCAATGTTTAATTGTCAAAAAAGAATAAATGTTGCATAATTATTTGACAAAAAAGTAGGACTTTATGGTTCTCATTGGGTTCTGACCCGTAAGAAACCAGACCAAATGACTCTGTTAGTGTTGCAGACTCTGCTCTAGGGAATCGGTCTAATGCAGACAACAAATTTCACTCCTTGGTGTGTGTTACAGCTCATACGACTTTATTTTTATACTTTTTTCATTCTGCATAAACACACAGACGTGCAGCTAAAGCCAGCCTTCCCTGTAAGAACGAGAGATTTGGTGGATCGGTTATTAACTCTTTAATACCGGATCCCCAGTGTTTATATTCTTTGATATATTGTAACTTAACATGATTGTAGATTGTAAAGGAGAAATGCGACGAGCCGCTTTTCTCCTTTACAATCTACTGAAATTATCACGTTGAAAAGTTACAGTATGTTAAAGATTTTGTGTTTGAGCGTCACCGCCGATGCTTCAGGAGTTAAAGTGTTAAACTGAATCATTTCTAATTATCCAACCAGGATTGCTTTGATGAGCAGCTGAGTCAGCAGTTATCTGGGATGATGAGACACAACCATCAGCAAAAACAAGGATTCAAAAATAAATCCAGACACTCTTCAAGGGGAGGTGCAGGTGACTGGGACCAACATCATTGAAATCTGCTGAGTTTGAGCTTAGAATAATAAAGAGAGGCTTTCCAGCACAGCAAATAAACAGATCAACATGGAAGATAAGAGCTCCATTACAGAACAAGTGTTTTATGGAAACACAGGTAGAAGGGATGTGACTGAGCTCAGTGGTCAATCGATTGTGAAGAGGAATGGGTCGTCGGGGAACTGTGCTGTGGCATGATCAATCAGCTCGCCTGCTGGCCTCTGAATGAGAAAATGTTTGCTTGCTGAAAGTCAGACAGCTTTACTCAACCTTGTAAAATGTCCTTCTCCTGTAATCCTCTCTCACATGTCGGAAGAGTCTCTGGAATCCCAGAGTCCATCAGTACCCCATCAGTCCTGCTCATAACCTCTCCCTAACAGTGAGCCCCGTCAGCCTCTGTCTGAGCCAGACCCCCGGCAGTCTGTGTGGAGATTGTTGTTTGCTGTCTGATGCTCCATTGGCTTTCTGCAGTTGCACAGGGGTCTGGAAGCAAGTTGATTTTACAGTGTGGCTGAATGCAAATCAGCTCGTACGCAGAGAAAACACAGGACCTGTGGGCAGAGAGGTCCTCCACAACACTAAAGCTGCACATGTTTAATGCATGAGGACATGTAAATACGTTATAACGTGCATGCATTAATGAACATGGAGAAACTTGCAGTCTAATCACAGCAGCAATTAATAAAAGATGCCTCATGGAACGGCTGCTGCGTCCCCGCCTGCCTCTGCCGCCAGATCCACGGAGACAAATTTCAGGCCAATTTTCAGCCCTGTTTTATTTCTCCAGATGGGGGATGAGTGAGTATGAGTGAGTGTCTATGTGCTCAGACTAGAGCTGAATAATAAATGGAGTCAATCCGAGTGCCAGACCAAAGTTTGATCTCCAGAAGACACACATGTTCCCGCTCAAAAGTCCAGACCTGCTTCTGTCCTTACCGCATGCTCGCGGAGAGGTCAGGGGTCAACCAGTCTCTGGGGGTCTGAAGTCCCACAGACCCGCTCCAATGAACATTCTGTTTGTGACATGTTCTTGTCCTGTTTTTCTGATGATGAAAGTTTATTAAAAGAACATTAAGTATAAAATGTAATGTATTTCTTTATTTAAGAACATGTTTGCTATAAAAGTTACACCATCACTTTTGTCGGGTAATTTGAAAAGTATCTGTCATAAAAAACAGATCTAAATACGACAACACATGATAAATTAGAATAGGTTTCTTTGGTTTTCAACTGTGGTTTATGTAACTAATGGAAAATAGGAAGATCCTAAAAACATGCCTGAAAATTAGTGAAAAATTAGGAATTTGAGAACAAAGTAATTCCTTAAAAAATAAAAATAATACTGTAAACTTTGCCTTTGGTCCACTCATTCATGGGACATCTGAGACTTTATCCAGAGACCCATGACACTTCTAAAAATGCAACATATTGAAAATCCATATTGAAAATCCTGCTCTGGGGAAAATCATCCAGCGGTAGTGCTCAAGGGTTAAGTGGTTGTGAATCAGGAGCTGAAGAAAATGTTGTTTTTATGATTTAAAATCTACAATCACCAGACCACAAGCTGCCTGCATCGCTTCACTCTGATACATCAGACAGCCACTGCGCGGATCGCGGTCAGCCTGCTCGGTTCTCCTGAACTGTGATATTTTACTTATTTTCATTAGCTGCGTTTCCATTACACTTTTGCGCAAAACTTTATCGAAATTTCTAGAATTTCGATAAAACACTGTTTCGAAAAAACAGCGTTTCCATTAAACCATGATTATGCGAAAAACTCGAAGTAATTCCCGCGATAAGTCATTTAAAAAAACATGGTGACGGATATAAACAGTATTTTGATGTGCAGTAGATTGATTCACATTTCTGCCACGGCGCTAGCTCTCATCCTTGCCATTCAGAGAAGACGTCTACGTCTGATCCGAGCCTCGGAGCGGCAGGCTCCTTATATGTGGGAGCGACGTAGAGTCAAACATTTTTGGGAAATCGTGGTTGAAGAATTCACCGAAGAGCTGTGGATTCAGCATTTTCGCATGACACGCTCAACTTTTGATGAGCTGTGCGATGCTGTGGGACCTCTCGTGGCGCCCGCTGTGCGGAGCCCAAGGCAGCCAGTTGCTGTGAAAAAGCGTATCGCCATCGCCATTTACATCGTCATATCCGGTTAATGGTCACGTGACTCGTTTGTTTCGAAAAAAGTGTTTCCATTACAGTTTTTCGAAAAACTACTGTTTCGATACGGCCCAAATACCACCTCCTCTAAGCGCAAAAACTTTATTTCGAAAAAGGCGAGTTTTTTCGAAATTGTGGTGTTTCCATTAGGAGAATTTAATATCGAAATTCAGTTTTTCGAAATTTCAGAGTTAATGGAAACGCGACTACTGAGACAATAAGACAAAAAAAGTTTCAAACAGCATTATTTTGTCTGCACCTGATTCGTAACGATTTGAATATCATAACTCATAAATTAAATATTATGCTTGGTTTTCTTATTATATATGTCTTCAAACATCAGAAAAACACAACAAACATGTAAAAACCACAAATTTATTTAATAAACAAAAAGGTTTTAAAGTTTCTGTTTGAACATTTCTGCAACAGAACTAAATGTATGTTATAATCCCAGGTGTCAACGTTCCATTATTTAAAATATGATTATTTTCTATTTTGGCATTTGTGATGTAAAGCTTCAGTTCTATGATGCTGATGCACTTGTTTTTGTTTGTTTAGTCAATAGGTTTGAAAGTTTGAAAAGTTGAAAGTTTTTTTTGAAGACAATTTAAACCTAATGCATTTAATTTTTCTTCTCTTTGTACACACATTTTTGGCCACTTTTTCTTTCTTTTTAATGCTTGAACAAGTCAGTGTAGAGCAGGGGTCTCAAACTCGCGGCCCGCGGGCAATCTGCGGCCCGCGGGATGATAATTTGCGGCCCCCGTCTTCATATGAAAGATTACTGTTAGTGCGGCCCGCAAGGCTGATATGAATGACAGTTGTTGTGTGCAGAGCTGAACGAACCAATCACGGTAAGGTATATGGCTCTGGAGGGCGGGACATCGCCGCGCTGTCCGGCCTCCTCACTCTTAATTCATTCCTCCAGTCAGCTGGGAGGAGGAGGAGCCATGAAGCTGTGAAGTGCTTTCTCACTGAACGGGATTCGCGGGCCCCACTCCTCTTTCTCCACGTGACAACACGTGACACACAGCCTGCCACTTGTCAAAAAGTGTGTTTCTGACGCCGCGCGACAATCCGCACACGCATCAAATATTCCGCGCGGAGAAATCAGACCCTCGCGAGCGCTTTTTCCTCCTCCACGAAAAGAAAAAGTCCTCGCGAGAGAGACTGACCACTTCCGCGTGCGTGAGTGATGCCCGCGAGCGAGCAGAATCACCGGAGCAGCGCGGTCACGCACGCAGTAGCTGGTGTTTTTACCGTTCATTAACGCTGCTGCGACTGTGCGTGAAATATGGAACCGGGTTGAAGACTCAGCGCGCGCTCAGTGCTGCCCGATTTGTGCGTAGAGCTTGAGACCAGATTTAAAAACTTGCGTAGCAACGCGCGCTCCCGACGCGCGCTCCCGACGCGCGCTCCCGACGCGCGCTCCCGACGCGGAGGCCAGGAATTCTGGTGTGCAGTGTTTTTATTGAGCTTTCAGTGAGCGCGCTGCTCTCAGCTCAGAAATGAAGGAGGTTCTGTAAATACAGACGTTTGAAACTGAATAAAAAGATTTTTCTCTTGTCCAGGGTTTGTCAGGTATTTTCTCTTTGACACCCCCCCCCCCTTCAGCTGAAAACATCAATAGTATCAGTTAATTTGCACAAGTTAAAGGTATATTTCCTCAAAATATTGTACTTTTATTATCATTAAAGAATTATAATAATAATAAAAAACTTCTAAATAATCGGTTTTATTAATTGTTCTCTTTCTTTTTTTAGAATACTTCCAAAACTTCCAGACAAAGTAAAAACAATCTTTCCTTGTTTCTCTCCACAGTAGTGATGGAATTCTGTCTTTTCTCAGAGATTCAGTTCTTTTACATTGGTTCACTGTAAATTGAGTTTTAGGTTTATTTTGCTATATTGAATTTATTATCAACTACTATGTAGGATTATGCACAATATTCATAACTAATGTAAACATGTTTTTATTCGCATTCCCTCTAGGGGGGCGCGCCCCACCATTTGAGAAACACTGCTGTAATCAGTCAGTCAATATGTGGTTTCAGTCGTCTGTGTCTGCTGTATGGTCATTGTTATTATTTTAATTATTAATGATTGATTATCTAATTCATTTTTTAAAATTAATTAATTTAATTCATTCATCATTTCGTGTTAAAAATAAAGATATTTGAGAACATTGGAATGTTTTATCAGCGATTTTTTTTTTTTTTGTGGAAATCCTGATGCGGCCCGGCCTCACCCAGACTCTGCCTCCAGCGGCCCCCGGCTGAATTGAGTTTGAGACCCCTGGTGTAGAGTAAACAAATAAGCAAATGCCAATAGGAGGAAGCTTTGTGATGCTGGTGACGTTCATAGAAAGTGTCTCTTCTTGGAAGTGAGTGATGCCTGAGACTTTAGCTCCAGCTCGTTTCAGCTCATCCTCTCCACCGTGACTCCTAATCTCTGCCGTCTGGGCTGCACAAACGCATCAGATGTTGCAGTGAAGATGCAGAGCTGACATTTGCACTCGCACACACAGTCTGTAACAAGCCTCTGTTTGTATTTTAAATGTGAAATCAAAGCCGCGGTGCTGAGAAGAAGCAGGAGGAGGCAGATGGCCGGGGAACTGTGGAGCGTGTGGGGAGCGGTGGGAGCTGTCCATGCTGGCAGCTCGTCAATCTGACGAGCTGCAGGACCAGAAGTCAAGACGGCAGCTTTTCTCTCGCTGACCCCCTCGCAGACATCTCTGTCTTTCATGTCATCACTTGTGTGGAGCTACAGTTAACTCTCCACCTCCACCTCCACCCAGACGTCCCCGACAGTTTCCCACAGAAAAGAGACGTCGACGTATCTTCCTCTGTTCCCTCTTCATCCATGCCCTGAGGTCTAGCCGCAGTGATTGAAACAAATCTAACTTCATCGGGCTCATCAACAGCAAAGTATCGTCCATCCATCAAAAAGATTCATACTTGGAAGAAGAGATTTGTGTGTCAGTTGTAGCAGGAAACCATGTGATCACAGAACCACGACAACAGAAATTGACCCTGAGGCCATAAAAGATCACCTCCCCCCCTTTCAACAGGCATGTGTCTTCACTCCACATCAGCCTCCCCTGAAAGTAACACCTCGTCAGACTTGAGGGCAACAGACCCCAGAAACACTTAACAACCTCCACCATGAAAGAATGCGTGGGTAATCCCAGGTTACCATGACGACCAGCCACTCTGGAGCCTGACCAGCCATCTTGATTTACAGGACGAACAGAAAAGTGCATTCCATTGAATAAAGTTGCTTTTGAAGTCTCAAGAAAAGTTCTTATTTGTTGACATGACGTTCTACAGATCCTCTGAAAAACAGGCCGGAGACATCACCGAAACTGGATTTACAAAAACCTTTGACACCCCATGGCTTGAGACTCCCCAGACGTTTTAAGTGTATTCTGTGTTCTCTGGTATCGAAATGTTTTTCACTTCAACATCTTTTTACTGGTAAAAGTTAACTAAATTTGTGCATCTTTTATAAGAAGGATCTGGCAGGTAAATAAGAAACGAACCAGAGGTTTTATTTATCTTTAGCCATTATCATTCGTTTTTCTTTTTGGATTTTGGTTTTAATTCCTGTTATCTTTTTATGACTTTCTAAATGTTGATGCTTATTATTATTTTGTTTTCTTTCCAGCCAAAAGGGGTTTCTACTTATAAGGAGACAAGCTGATTAAAAAAGAATTAAATGTTTCTTTAATTCCTTAATGTTAAGAGCTGTTTGTGTAAAAGGTCTGCCTTCTGAGACAAACCCACACTATTAGGAACCCACCCCCAGATTGGGAACTCACATCCTATTGGAGTATGTTAATTAGATGAGGGCGTAAGACCGGCCCAACTCGTTTCTGATTGGTCAGTTTCAGGGCCTTTGTCCATCGCGACGGTCAGTCCGTCAGTCAGTCAGTCAGAAGAAGTCCAGAAGTCAAGGAGAGAGGACACTCTCAGAAAACAGGGAAGGTAGCTCCAAGCAGAGGACAGAAGATTTTTGGAGGGAAACTCAGAACAAAGAGAACTCAGAACAGAGAATTAACTTGTAAGATTTTAATAGCTTCGAGATGAAAACTTCTGTGAGATTTTTCCATCTTTAAGATTAAACAAACCGAACCTTCAACCTTTTTACGTTTTATGCAATTTTAACTTTTTCATTTTTCTTTCTAATTTTTATAAGTGACAAAATAATTATTAAGTTTTTGTAGCCCGGCCAGCTTTGAAAACTTTTAATTTAGTCGCTAATTTTTGGAACCAAGCCTGATTTGACCACTTGATACTCAGACTCTGGACACCGACCTGAATCTTCCTGTGGGAATAGATTCTAACTCCAACACTTGGCTGGCTTCTCGGGAGAAGAGCCGTCTCTCAAAGCTGCAAAGAACGAGGGACCCTCTGGGCTCTTTGGAACCAGAACCAGACCGCTTTGGTGAGGAGACTTGCTCCAGCGTTGTACTGTCTATGGTCAGAGGCATAGTTTCTTTGATTTAGAATTTAACTAAGTAATTATTGTTTCAACCACCAGAAGGACATTTATCTCGATTTTTATTAACATATTTTTGCATTTAGATCAGACACATCAGACATTGCAGTCATACACCTTCAGCCCATTTACATAACTTGAATTTGTTTTAAACTTCTTTTTTTTTTTGCTCTTCACTTATGCATTTTGAATAGTTTTAGAAAAGTGTTTTCTTTCTTCTTTTCATCTCTGCAAAGTATAATCAATGCTGTGCTTTCACACTCAATAATCCTTCTTGTTAATCCAGTTTTATGCAATAAATGAACGTGTATAAGAAGTCGTTGTTCTGTCTCATAATTTCCATGGTTCACAAAACGTCCCTTCAAAGGTAAAGACACTCACGTTTCCTTTTGGATAAGTAGACTGATAAATTTGAGTATTACTTTATTTATTAGAAATAACAACTAATAATTAAAGTGATAATTTCCTCCTTGGCGAGGTGGTGCCCCCTACAGGTGAATCTGAAAATTGCAGATTAATAAACTTTATAACTTTGACCAGATCTGAAGGCGAATATCACATATTCAACTCTTCATATGAGTATTAATTGCTAGCCATTCATGCTACACAGTAAACAGATTTCCTCTCTGTAGAAAAGAAATCATCCATCTAAAAAAAATGTTTATTTGTAATAAGAAATGTGTGTGTCTGTAATATAGTTGTGTAACTGCAGAAAGAAAATTGTCCATCTCTAAAAAGGCTTTGTCTGTGTGTGAGACGTCATGTGCACATACGAGTACGTGATCTGCAATGACATAAACCCAAGTCACATGTACAATTCTTTTGCCTCTCAACAAATTCCTACTCATCAATCAACTTTACCCTCACTGTCCCTTCCATTTTAGTCACACCTTAGATTTTCATTTGTTCCAGTACCTGAACTACACATCGTCTGACCAGACTCCTCAGCTTGACCGTCATTTTCCTGTTTGGTTTAGAAAGTTCGACACGAGCACAGCTCCATCCATAAGGCTGTCTTGATGGGAAAAAAACAAAACGAAAACTTTATTTTACTTTTATGAAGAAGTAAAGACTTATATCTGGCCCCACCCTGACAAACTGCCAGCTGTTTCACATGATACTCAGATGGAAGACCTTCAAAGAATTGTTGCAACAAAGAGGATTGTTGCATCATTTTTACTGTCACCCAACCGCTCACATGCATGATGGAGACAAAAACAAAAGGGAAAGATGCACAATATTATCAAAAGTATTCACTCATCCATTCAGATGATCAGATTCAGGTGTCCTAATCACCTGTTCTGGCCGCAGGTGTATCAATCATCCCTCAGACATACAGACTGTTGTTACAAACATCAGTGACAGAATGTTCCTCTGTCAGTCTGGATTTGGAGGTTGCAGGAGAACGTCTCAGACTGCATTGGTGGAGGAGTAATGATGGTGTGGGCTTGTTAGTTCCAGTGGAAGGAACTCTGAATCTTCATTCTGGAGAATTCCATGCTCCAACCTTGTAGGAAGAGTTTGGAGCGGCTCTTCCTCTTCCAACATGACTGTTCACCAGAACACAAAGACATGGAGGACAGAGTCTGACCTGGACAGAGTCCTGACCTGAACCCATACAACACCTCTGGGATGAATTAGAGCAGCAGACCTTCTCCACCATCATCAGTGTGAGACCGGACCAAGAACGGTCCAGAACTCCTAGAAACTCTCCTCTACCTGTGGACAGCCTTCCAGAAGAGTTGAAGCTGGAACCACTGCTAAAGGTGAACCAGCACCAGATTGAACTCTGTGTGTTAGGAACGGGATGGTAATGTGCGAGTCAAAGCAGGTGAGCGAATACTTTTGGTAATTTTTTTAATTGAAAAAAAAATGTTCTCAGTAGTGTTTTAGTTATGATTAGGGATGTAACGATTCAGTCGAGCCACGATTTGATTCAGTTTTAAAGACCCAGAAATTTCTGTTAAAAAATACAAAACCTTTTTTTATGCAGACAATAGGTTTGCAACAAATCAAACTTCATGAAGCTGTTTCTGCCCTTGACATGTCCTGGAGCAATCTCCACATAATAAAGTGATTACAGAATTAAGGCCATTACTGTGTTACACTGACCAATGACACACATGACATTCTGCAGAGAGAGAGCAGTTAGAAGCATCCTCGCTCTCCCGTCATTACAGCGTTTCAGCAGCTCTAAGCTGGCAGAAAATGGGCTTAATGATTTAAGCTAGTGTGCAGCAGCACTCTATTTAGAAACACACAGTTTTTTTCTTTCAAATTAACAATGCTGGGGGATAAAAGCACAAAGGGGAATAAGCTGTGCTAAGTAGGGAGAGAAGAAGATCTGATGTAACGAGGCTTGCGCTGCTACACTAATTAACACAAGGCCCTGTGCTCATTTCCTTAACATTTATTTAACACAATCCACATTCTCATTTATGTGAGCAAATGAGCAGAGAGATGTGTATCTACTTTGCTCCAGCAGGTCAATTACTAATGCTAAATAATTAACTAAATGTAATATTTAGGTTTAAAAAAACCCACTTTCATAGAAAAAACAGAACTGAGTAAATATTGTCATAATTGGTACATCATGTATTCATTATTGTTTGACTATTGTAGAAGGAACTGTTAACCTTGTTTAATTTCATCCAAAAGAAATGTCTGCTGTACTGGGAAAAAAAAAACAAGTGAAGGATCTCCACGGTGATGGAGAAAAGGAGGAGACAGAGGAGCAGAGGATGGAGGAGGCATGCAGATGAGAGAGGAGGTGGCATCTGGAGACGGGCTGACACCCCAGCAGTCTTCTGGTCAACTTCTTCTCTTGCAGGAAGGCTAGAAAAGGAGGGAGTCTGCTTCCTGTCATCTCTCATCCTGTCTGTCTTTGTTCAGACATCTTGCATCTCCTCTAGCAGCTGTTTGCTGCCTGCACTGACAGATGGCTGCTTCTCTTTGAAATGACACCCCCCCTCCCCCTCCTCCTCATCCCTCCCCTTCACTGGGTTAAAGTTTGAATTTGAGGGGAGGTAAGGTGGTCCACTTGAGTCAACTTTTCTGGACTTTGCTGAAAAATACATTCAGCAGAAGATCAGGAGTTTATGGGAAAACAAGCTTTTGAAATGAGCAGCTCCAAAAGATCTACCTGTAGAAATTTGACATGATGTACTTCAATACAAAGAACGCAGATTTGAAAGGGAATGAAGCCTTTGATGCATTGTGAAATTTGAGTGACTTACCTCGGACCAGTCAAGAAAAAGAGGTGAACTCTCAGCTACATCCCAGGTTTGGAGTCTGATGCTGAACGCTCACACCTCTGGGGTTTAGGAAGAGGGGAAAGTGTGAACATGCATGTGCAGGGACACATGTATGTGCAGTTGTTCAATTGGCTGTTCTGCATGTCAAGTGATGTACTTGATTGTGAGGACGATGATTGGCTGGCTGCATTTTTTAAACCTGCAATCTACCCACACTACTTTCCACATATTTGGCACCCCTGGTACAGATAAAGCAAATATCTTGATGTTTTGAGAGTGAATGAGTCTGAATGTGGACAGAGTCAAGACTCGAGGAAAGAAGGAAGCAGAAACACCAACGTGACCGACAGTTTGGCACTGACCTGACCTGCTCCTCTCTGTCTTTATGTCAGGTTGAAATGACTGAGATCTGCATGTGAGAGCCGGCATAACCACAGAGGGATCGTTCAGCCAGCGGACCAGGTTCTGCCCATGCAGGGAACCATCTCTGAACCCAGACATCCAGCAGGCTGAAACAGGAGCTGGTGAGGAGCAGCACCAGGAGGCCCGCAGGACAGAGGACCCCAAAGCCTACAGCAAGAACTCCTCAGATCACTGCAAAAATGAACCTCTGCAGACCAACAAGAGTGAAAAATAAAAGGCGACTAGCGAAAAATAAGACTGCACGGGTGAAACTGTTCTTTCCAGTTGAGTAAACGCTCAGTCGTTCGTTCCATCTCTCCATCAGAAATGTCCCTGGTGGCTCCTCCCCACTCCTGCTGTCTCCCTGAGCTGGCAGAGTTCACCGATCCAGGCAACGCTCACGCTTTTCCTCTGCCCACACCAGAAGAGCATGTGTGGATCTCCCGTGTTACAGCCATGTTCACATGCTGCAAATGAACACGGACATGGACGGGGACTGTGATCTCCCACTCAGGACCAGGACTCTGCAAAAACTGCAGTTTATGTCTCACATAAGCTGCAAGCATAAACTGTAGCTCAGCCAGTGACCAGAGAGAAAATGAATGAAGACCTTAAGGACTCCTTAAATGCACGTTTTTCAGCCTCCCTGTTGGTCTGACAAGAGAAGCTTTTGGGATACTTAAAGGTTCTAATCCTCCTAAAAGCACAGTCCTGCCCTCAGAGTCTCCTCATCCATTTGAAGCCTCAAATACTGCAGGCGGGGAGAATACTTGTCGACTTTGAGGCTTAGCATGAGCCAGAACACAAGATGTGCAGCAAAACCACTTAGCTCAACATGAACAAACAGACGCAACAGAGAGAAAAATCTGACTAGTCGAGCTGCTTTCCTCTCCGTCAGCTTCTGTGCTGTCCTCTGCGGTGGGGGCTTTTGTCTGACAGATGTTTACAGGGATCGGGTGATGTCTCCTTGCTGTGTGCTACTTGGGAAAACATCTGGAGCTCGTAGGGATTTACCAGTAATCCCCTCAGAAAGCTGTGGGGGGCTTTCTCTGAATGTGTCTGGAAAGTAGGAATGCTATTCTAGGCTAGAGGGGAAAAACACAAACAACAGACTGTTTTGGGACAAGCAATGCCAGGTTCAGGTGTTCTTCAAGCTTCTTATAGGAATGATTTAAACTGGTTTGGCTGAAATGGTTTCCTTAATTATCCCTTTAAGAATAGTCTATAAAATAGACTGAGTGACCCCTCCCCTATAGTGTCCAAACAGGAAGTACCCGCTCGCTCTAAGAAGTCCCATAGACTTCTATATAAACTGGATTATCTATTACCGTATTTTACGCGCTAAAATTTGCTCCAAAGAATAAGTCACAGTCAGCAAAACATGCATGATAGAGAAAAAAGACTTACACTTTGGGGAGAATTTTTTTTTACCAATACTTTTCTACCTTTGATGCTTATTCAGCTTAATAAAATCTATGAGGAACCGAGAACATTAGCACAACATACGAACATTTATTTAGATAACTATAACAAAAAACACATAGAATAAACTCTTTATATTACTTCAAATCAATGAATGTATTGAATTCTTAATCCTCTGTGTCCGTTCTAAACTAATCCTGGTTCACACAGCTTTCCTCAACGGTCGGCTTGTGCAGTGATCATTTTGGCGCCTGGTCTATCTTTTGCGTGAGCCACGAGCGATCCGCAACGATTGGGTTTGATGCAGTTTTTGGTTCCTAATTGGTGCCAATTTCAGTATCTCAGAAATCTAAAATAATTCCTGCATCTTCCCAAATCGACACATTTTTATTCTCAAGTCACATATTGATGTCTGGTTAAGACCTCTGCGTCAAAAATTGACGTTTTGTGCGTCGTTGGTTTTTGACAGTTCCGGAGAGCCGAGCAGGGAGGACTCGCCTCCCGCAGCGGCTGTCTCTCTCCCAGCGCGTTGAGCGGGCGACATCCGCTGAAGTTTGGGAGGCTGGTCGACTTCAGCCAGAGAACCGCCGCGGTGAAAAAGAATAAAACGCTCGTATTGGATTAGCATCAGTTAACGGAAAATGTCATATTCCCAGAGCTGAGGTCAGGGGCGGTTCTAAATAAATAAATAAATAAAAGAAGAAATTATTAGCTAATGGGCTAATGGTTGCTGTCTTCAATCCTATGATTGGCACATTTTTAGACTGGTTACATTATGTTTTGTCACCATCGAGTAGTTGTTTATAGTTAATATTAATCTTAAAAACTACCAACAGAGTAAGAGTAGGAGAACTACCAAGAGAGTATATTTAAGAATATACTATTGCCTAAACATAGAACCCAACGTGATGAAACAAAATAATAAACTTCATGCACACAGGCTCACAACTGATCCACTTTAACAGTTAAAATCTCCAGTTAACTGGTTAAAAAAATTGAAAATGTTAAGGTTAAAGTAATGACTAACCAGAAAAAAACAGGAAAATACACGAAAATAAAGCTTAAAACTACTTTTTATTTTGATCTTTTTTATTCTTTCTTTTGTAGCTGGACTTTTGGCGGTTTTTGAAGTAATAAATCTCAAATAAAATAAATTTTATTTTTTTATTGTTTTTGGAAACTATAGGAACATTTAAATATTTCAAATAATTGTTATTATCTGTAGTACATGTACAAGTGACGCACTGCTGTGCGCACCGCTGTTCCTTTGACTTTTTTTTTTAATATCAGCTGCTGTACCTCACTGTCTGGGAGATGTAAACCCAGAAACCGAGATGTGCACGGATGTTTTTATTCAGATCTTTAAATAAATAAACCTGATCTCAGTATCCACGTCATCCATGACAAGTTCCCTCAGGCAGAGGGAGCTTTAGGTTAACAGGAAAATTTGGCACTAATTAATAGGCTTATATATTTATCATATTTTTCTCTCATTTAAAAAAAGAATTTTTTTGGAACAATTGATTTTTTTAAAGTTTCATAATGTAGAAACCCCCCGCTTTTGTCCCCCGTACGTCCATTTAATTTGGTAGAGACCCCCCAGCCCAATCTCAGTGAAATGCGTACTTATTCCAGGACTTTGGATACCGTGCATAATTTACGAGAAACACGGTTTTTGCGTGCATATAATATGTACAATCCTGCACGGTCCTGAATGTGTTTAAATGTCTTTTCCACATTTAAAACATCCCCTGGTGGACGTAATCCTAACCTTAACCAGCATTTTTAAATGCTCCAGAGGTTGTCTGACCACGTGATCAAAACGAAACCTAAAAACCGTGTATAGTGATGGTTGCGGGCTTGTTGGGCTTGCTGTCAGATCTGGCAGCGCAAGGAATTGTGGGTAACCATTTCTTTTGCCTGTCTGGTTAGAATTGGGTTTAAGTTTGAGTTTTCATTTATGTGTTTTGTTGTCTGACCGTTTAACACTGTTTCTATTTGTTATTTTTGGCCTGTTGTGTTTCACTTCTTCCTGCACCCTGAGTGAGAATGAGGGAGAGACTGATCACTACCCCTCTTGTTTTAAGCATCATGACACTGTGAAAAGTAAAACATATCTTCAAAGTGGCAGACTTATCTCAGCTGGGTTTCCTGCTGTGGTACAGCTGTTGTTATGTTATATCAAGGCATCCCGACTATATGGCGTACACGACACATGACAGGCATATAGTATGCACAGTCAAACCCCTCCCCTTCTTCAACACACACCTTTCCAATAGGGCGCTTGCACCACCTGGGGGCGCTAACTCGCTTGTTTCAGGCTGATCCTAACACTACACAGATAATAAACACCATAGAGATCCAATTTATGTTCAAGCCGAGTTGCCGCCCCCTATGAACTGCCGCCCCGGGCTACTGCCCGTGCCTAAAACCGCTACTGGCTGAGGTCCTGATTGACTGATGTGACGCAGCGACCTGTCAAACCTCTGTGATCGGCTGTGAAATGCAGCCAGACATTCAAGCGTCCAGCGGCGCTCGCTCTCGTGGTCGCCTCGTCAGCGGTCTTATATGACACCACCCACTATCACAGGTAAGGCAAAAGGATTGACTAGAGCAGGGGTTTCAATGTTTTTGACATGAAGTGCCAATTCAAAATGTTCTCCTTGACACCTGTGCCATCAGTAAGTACAATGCAAACTCTGTTGACATTCACCTTCAGTCTGTCCATCCTGGAAATGCTACAGCGAATCAGCTTTCACTGATTCACACAGGTGGTCATGCAGAGAGTTTTATGCTAGATGATCGTCCTGACACAATCCTGTATTTTTAAGGCAGAGGGAAATCAAGTTATGTAGCAGCATGAAGGGTCTCATCACTGGATTTGAGTTCATTGGCCTCCCTCTCTCTCTCTCTCTCTCAGTTTCTCTTTTTTGTTTTGTTTCTACTTGTAAAACGCTTTGAACTGCAACACATGAAAAGTGCTTTTAATAAATGAAGATTGATTGATTTCAAATAGATAGAGGGGACACCACATGCAGCCTCGAGGCCGCGGTGCTGCAGCAGATCCCAGGACAAGCGCCGCGACAATAAACAGACAAAACCAGCAAGTCTGATCCTCATGTGGAAACAGAACTTCATTAATGTCAGAGACGCCAAAGTATGACTCAAGAAAAACCGCTGTGCAGTCAGAAACTTCTCTCCTCACGCTCACACACGCGCTCATGTCGTCACAGCTGTCATCTCACCCGCAACAGCTTCAAAACTAATTAATTACAACGCTTTCATTCGCCCGGTCATGAAGGCTGAAATGGACAGTAATGAACATCGAAACTATAAAGTTTTATTGAAAAAAGAAGCCGCACGATTTATGTGGGTGGGCGGGGTCTCAGTGAAAGAGCTTCGTGAATGGACCCTTTCCTTGTGACGCCATGGGATAACAAAGATCCTTGTGAGAGGGGATTCTCACTGGTTTCAATTTCTAAAAATTTAAACTGAGAAAGATCAAGTGTTTAGTGTTCTCGCATCCCGGCGTGCCGTCGTCTGTCCCTCCGCGATCCACGATCCACCTTTGGTGTATCCTAGGTTGTCGACCCCTGGACAAGAGCTCTGAAGTAAAGGAGTAGGATTGATTGACATGTCCTAAGACACATAGACATTCACTCAAACTAAGCACTGAAATGCGGCGCCGTTTGTAGCAGCTTCTTTCTGTTTCAGTAGAACCACGTAAATCACAATGGTTCCTACTTGGAACCGAACCTTATAGCCCATCCTTACTAGAGAGGTTGCCATGGATATCATGACTCAACAACTAGGACCAATTTCTGCTTACTGATGTTTTCTGGCACCAATATAGAAAAAAACTGAATTCACTTAGTTTGGTTGGAGTCAAAAGTAGCCTAAGTCAATTTCTATGGGTGACATCACACTCTAAGTCCAGTTCTCATATACAGGCAATTATATAACCTTATACAATTTTGGAAAAAATTTGCTTCGAGAAATTTTAAACCAGTCTAATGCTGTCTACGCCACCCAACAACAAAAACCTACTGGTGAAGAAGGTCCACTGGAACGATCAACACCGGCTTTAAAATCTGCAGTTTATGTCCGAAATAAGTGATACCACCCAAGAGGGGTTTGCAAAATGCCCCTCCAGTGTATCATCATCTGCCACGGCACTTTCAGAAGCTGCAATAAGCATCCTTTAATGACAGCCCTCCCCCCCCACTCTGTTTTCTATCATTATAGTCAGCAGAACCAGCCCCTGCTTTTCAACAGACTTACAGGTTTACACAAAAGAAGTAGAAACACAATCAGGACACAAACGGCTCAAACAAAACACATTCCAGTCACTTCCAGTCAACCCTGAAGAAGGATGAAATATATCATTTCTAAGTGAAATATTTCTTTCAAATATGTTGAAACCAGATAACAATAACCACTTATTGTGAAGAAAAACTGAAAAAAAATACTTGAAAAAATGCTGTACTGTGTCTGAACATTTATCTGTGTATCTAAACCATAGACAGTATAGAGAAGCCTGGATTGACCATCTCCAATCAACAAAAAAGATTGAACTACAGAAACCATTCAACTTTTAAACTGTTCAGAACTTGTATTTTTATTTTTAGAACTCCATGTGGTTTTAAAAATATCACAGATCAAAGTCAACGTGTCATCTTTCAGTCAGTTTCCAGTTATGAGTGTAAATAAATAAAATTTGATCAGTCAGAGTTTGTTAGAGGGAGATGGATAAAACCCTTCAAGTGGATTCAATCTGTTGAAATTCAGTCATTGTGTTGTAACAAACAGCACTTCAATTACCATTTGTTATAATAAAAAAAACTTAGGGCTCCAAACAATGACCCGTCTGATTTCAGAACAAAAAGACACAACTCGACCACAGTTTAAATTATATATTAATCAAATTATTGTGGGGAAAAAAGAACCAAACACATTATCTTAATGTACAGTTTGCGATCTGTCCCGCGCGTAATGGACAGCCCCTTTAAATGTCCAACTGAAAACTCCCACGCAGATTTGTCCATAAAACAAGTCCCGTACTCCAAAAAAAGAAAACCCCGCAAAGTCAAGTGTCTGGTATACCAGTTAAAAAAAATATTTGGGTACCCAATATAAAAAAAAATGTCTCGGTCTCACCGGCGGGCCGCCGCGCCCGGTTGATACGAGACGCGCCCGTCTCTGGATGCGCGTAATGATCCACCAGTCCAGATCTTGGTGGCTCCCCCGTCCTACAACTGGATGCTCCAACGGTCGGATCTCTCGTTAAATCCAGTGGGCAAGGAACCTTTTCTTCTGATCTTCTGCCGGGGCGAGAGGAGATGCAGCCGCAGCGGATGGTGCGTCTTCCGCCTTCTTGCTTCCCCCCCCCTCCGCACCTGTACCGGCCTTTAATTAACTTGGGGCGGGTCGCCACCCGTCAGGTAAACAGTCAGTACCCCCAAGACACAGCACATTATTCCAAATAAAAGAAAAAAAACACACCCATAGATAAAAAAAAAATGTTACCATCTGGAAGAGCTCTTTTTTTTTTTTTTTTTTTACACAACATTTACATTCTTTATGTGACTTTGTCACAGTCCCCCCCCCCAGCCGAGGTTAAGGAGGCTGCACCCCAAAGTAGGGCTTCAGGTTAACTATATTCACAGTGTCCACCTTTTTGTCATTGTCTTTCCACTGAAGTCTGTAACTGACTGGTCCTAATTTTTTCATCACGACTGCTGGCCCTGACCATTTAGGCGCAAGCTTGGCTGAGAAATGTTCCGATGCTTTGGAGAGCGGATGAGTCCGTACCCAGACCAAGTCTCCCGGCTGGAGCTGCGCATTTCTCCGTCGGGTATTATAGTACTTGGCTTGTCTGGTCTGACATTGCTCCACTCTTCTTTTGACTTGTTCTTTCATTTTCTGCTGTCTTTCCATGAGAGTGTACTGTGGTTGATGGGGTGACACGGCTGCTGTTATCAATCTCTCCAAAGGACCTCTCAGAGCTCTTCCAAGGAAAAGTTCCGCTGGAGACTTTCCTGTGGTCTCATGGAAGGCAGCGTTGATCGCAAAGCGAAACTCCCGAATCCATTGGTCCCAGTTTTGATGTTGGCTGCCTACATAGGATGCGATCATGGTCTTAATGGTGCGATTGGATCGCTCGGTGAGATCGGACTGTGGGTGGAAACTGGTTGTGAGCTTTTGGGTCACGCCCCAAGTCTTGCAGAGGTGAGCCATCTCATGTCCCGTGAACTGAGCCCCTCGGTCTGATACGATTTCTCGAGGCACGCCAAACCGGGTGAAAATCTCATCTCTGAAGACAGCCACAATACGATGGGCTTTGCTGTCTTTCAGGGGAAACATCTCCACCCATTTAGAGAAATAGTCCACCACAACCAGGAGAAAAAGGTTTCCCTTTTTACTCCGAGGAAATGGACCCATTAGGTCGAACACCAGTTTCTCCCATGGTTCTTCACCGGCGTTGACTGGAGAAAACCAGCTGGTTTCTGGTTGTCAGGTTTGTAGGTTTGGCAGGTTTGACATTTCTTCACATGGTCCCACACATCTTTACGGGACAGTAGGCCACCAGCACGAATCAGGATCCAATCAACAGAAGTTTTTTAGGCGGCCCAGGTGTCCACTCAAGGGGCTGTCTATGGAAATAATCCAGAAACCTGAACAAATCCTTTGGCACCACCAGTTGATATTTGCAGCCGCCTTCTTTGACAGATGAGTGACGGTACAGTAGGCCCTGTAAAACACAGAAACCAATTCTGTCTGGTCTGCTGTCCATCTTCGCCTCTTTGGCCAGAACCGCTACATCCAGGTCTTTCTGCTGGGCCTCTTTAATTTCATTGAGAGAAGATGGCAGGTCAGCCGAACAGCTGGAGGTAAGAACTGCAGTATAGGCCTGTGGTGAAGGAACATCAGGCACGGCTCTTGACAGAGCATCAGGCACTATGTTGTGCAGCCCTTTTCTATATCGGACCTCGAAATTGAACTGTTGGAGCCGCAGAGTCCACCTTGTCAGTCTGGATGAAGTCTTTGGGCAGTTAAATGCCCAGGACAGAGCAGCATGGTCGGTGAAGATGGTAAACTGCACTCCTTCCAGGTAGTGTCTCCATTTCTCAACTGCCCACACCACTGAGAGACATTCTTTTTCTGAGGTTGAGTAATTGCACTCTGCTCCCTTCAAGCCTCGGGAAGCGTAGGCGATCACCCGATCGCCTTGGCTGGTAGGTTGTACCAACACCGCCCCTAGACCCACTTCACTGGCATCAGTGTGGACCTCAAAGGGTAAGTCGTGGTCAGGCTGCGTGAGGACAGGAGCTTTCACTAGGGCTGTCTTCAATTGTTGAAAAGTGTACACTCCTCCGTCCAGTCCCACTTCACGTCTTTCCTCTTCAGTCGGTTTAGGGGTGCTGCCAAATCAGCAAAATGTTCAATAAACTTATGGTACCATCCAACCAGACCCAGGAAGTGTTGGAGGGACTTGACATTGGTCGGCGTGGGGTAGGATGTTACTGCACTTGTCTTCTCAGGGTCAACGTGTACACCCTGACCCGAAACTACATGTCCCAGGAATTTGAGTTCTTTTTGAAGGAAAGTACACTTTTTTATGTTAAGCGTGAGGTGGGCTTGATGTAGCTTCTCCAAGACAGTGTTGAGGTCCCTCAGGTGTTGTTCTGGAGTTGGGGAAAAGACAATGACGTCATCTATGTAGACACAACAGATCTTCCCTCTCAGGTCCCCCAGCACTTTCTCCATCAGACGCTGGAATGTTGCACCAGCATTCTTCAGGCAAAGGGCATGACCTTAAACTGATAAAGCCCATCAGGAGTGATGACAGCGGTCTTAGGCTTACTTTCCTCAGTCATGGTCACCTGCCAATACCCTGATTTTAGATCGAGGGTGCTGAAGATGGCAGCTCCATGCAGGGATTCCAGCAGCTCGTGGACTAAAGGCATGGGGTACGCATCTTGATGTGTTTTAGCGTTGAGCCCCGGTAGTCTACACAGAAACTCATGGATCCGTCCGGTTTCCCTACGAGCACCACTGGGGCACCCAGGGGGACTGCGATGGCTCGATAATCCCATCCTTCAGCATTTGTCCACCTGCTCAGAGATGATCCTCCGCTTATGTGGGGAGACCCGATAAGCTTTACACCGGACAGGAAGTTCATCAGTGGTGAATATGTGATGCTTCTCAATGGTGGTTTTTCCAACCGCCCTGACACACTTCTGGCCAGGAGCGGAGCAGGTCGACCACCTCCGGCGGGATTTCAAGGAGAGAGAGCTGGTCTGCATCTGGTGCTGCAGAGGAAACCAAATTGTGATTATTAGGAAGAGCTACATACAGGTTAGCTTTGGGCCCTACGTTATGAGAGGGATTATGCTTTTCTTCTGGTGGCAAAAACGGGTGGAAAGGAAAACCTATTGGACTCAGGTTGATATCTTTCTGAGGAAATCTAGGTATGAGAGAAAGCAAGGTTGTTATCAGCCATGATGTGCGTTTCTAATGGATAGGTGACATCGTGCCAGCAGTACATTAAACATATTTTGCCGAGAGCAGAGTGGGTTTTGCCATCAGCTAAGGCAAAGCTCTGATCATTGCTTGGGTTCAGGGTTTCACCCCTGCGTGCCAGCTCCACCCACTGCCTGTGACGCATTAAGGTATATGTACACCCAGTGTCAAACACGGCCCTACATTCGTTTCCCCTAATAGTCACGGGGACGTGCAGCAAAGATGGCGGAGGCACCTTTCCCTGCTGGACCAATGTTATTATGTCTGCTGTCCTTTTGGTGGCACTTTTGTCATGAGGCTTTTTGTAAGGTTTTTTTTTGGCCTTATGTTGATCAACCTTCCCCCAGTAGTCTTTAGATGAGCTGTAATCCCTTTCCACCAGCGTGCCTATCCTCACCATGATCTACTACGGTGGTTACGGTCCCTCTTAAGCAACCAGCAATACGTGGGTTACAGTTATTTAAGATTTTCCTTACTAGCTCAGTTTCACTGATGTCTGGTTTCCATTTTAAACAAAGGGCCCGATAGTCATAGGCAAAGTCTCTAAGACATTGTCCAGGCAACTGCACCATGTCTCTTAACTTTTCCTCTACTTCTGTCAGATAGTCAGGGGGAAGAAAAGCGATCTGAAACGCGTCCCTGAACTCCCGCCAATTGTGCACTTGCGCTCTAGCCACACTCCACCAACTATGTGCAGGACCTTTTAGTACACCAGACAACGTACCTATAAGCTCAGCATCACTCAAGGGTCTTACAGCTAAGAAGGTTTCGCATTGCTCAATAAAGTTTAATACTTCTGCCACCTCTCTAGACCCACTGAACGAAGGGAAATCCATACGGATGACAGGTTTTGAGAACATCAGTGGAGCGCCTGCCCCCTGAAAGTGGAGTCGAGTGATGCGTTAGCGGGAGGCGGAGGACCTGCTCTTGTGCTCGGCATGGCTACTGTTGAGGAACGCACAGGTGTAGACTGAGAATCAGAGGAAGGAAGTGGCATGGCACCCACCGAAGGTGGAGCAGAACTGGTAGGAAAGATTGGGGTCTGAGATGCCGAATCAGAGACAGTTTGTGTTTGTGAAGTTCTCATTCTTAGCGGCGGGATTGAAGGAGGAGGGCTGTGTTGAGGCCGGGCTCTGGCTCCTTCGGCTGAGAGAGGTGTGAAAACTGTGGCAGGACTGGCGCGCTTCAGTCTCTGGATTTCAGCTTTCCACTTCTCATCTCGTCTCTGAAGACATTCCACCAACCGCTGCTCAAACTGTTGCATCATGGCCACCATGCGCTGTTCGAGGGCATCCAGAGAGTTATCCAAATGAGCTCTGACTTCATCCTCCCTGTTCAAGGCGCTGTCCACGGAGTCTCTGAAGTTGTTTTCCAGTGAGGTTATTCTCTCCCTCAGAACATCTAAGTCATTAGTAAGAGACGGTAAAGGAGGAATATCCAGACAGGATGGTCTATTGTCCATAAGTGTCATGTTTTCTTCTCCTCCCTCATCCTCATCTGTCAGGTACATTGAACTGATGAGTGACGTGACTTCCTCCACCGGGTTCCTCCTGGTAACCCAGGCATCTCCTCCTCTTTGCTCGGGTTCACTCTCATGTTCGGATGCGGGATAAGACAATTGACCAGCATCTTCCGTGTCTACATTGCTTGTTTGATCTGATCGGACTTGAGACTGTTCTTGCTCTTTGTCACTATTGGGTCTGGGGTCAGCCATTTCTCACTTAAGACTGTTATTCAGAGGTGTAGTATTTAACTGTTCTATTCACAGTACTTAAACAATACTCAGTCAGTTGAATGTGCACATACACTTCAAGTTTGATTTTTTTTTTTTTTTTTTTTTTTTTTTAAAAGACAATCATATGTTCCATTAACCAAAACACAAAATCAAACATTAATCAGACTGGCTTCATTGAATCCCCATACTGGCCACCACTGTAAAAAAGCACTTCAATTACATATTTGTATAATAAAAAAAACTTAGGGCTCCAAACAATGACCCGTCTGATTTCAGAACAAAAGACACAACTCGACCACAGTTTAAATTATATATTAATCAAATTATTGTGGGGAAAAAGAACCAAACACATTATCTTAATGTACAGTTTGCGATCTGTCCCACGCGTAATGGACAGCCCCTTTAAATGTCCAACTGAAAACTCCCACGCAGATTTGTCCATACAACAAGTCCCGTACTCCAAAAAAAGAAAACCCCGCAAAGTCAAGTGTCTGGTATACCAGTTAAAAAAAAATATTTGGGTACCCAATATAAAAAAAAAATGTCTCGGTCTCACCGGCGGGCCGCCGCGCCCGGTTGATACGAGACGCGCCCGTCTCTGGATGCACGTAATGATCCACCAGTCCAGATCTTGGTGGCTCCCCCATCCTACAACTGGATGCTCCAACGGTCGGATTTCTCGTTAAATCCAGTGGGCAAGGAACCTTTTCTTCTGATCTTCTGCCGGGGCGAGAGGAGATGCAGCCGCAGCGGATGGTGCGTCTTCCGCCTTCTTGCTTCCCCCCCCTCCGCACCTGTACCGGCCTTTAATTAACTTGGGGGCGGGGTCGCCACCCGTCAACGGTCAGTACCCCCAAGACACAGCACATTATTCCAAATAAAAGAAAAAAAACACACCCATAGATAAAAAAAATGTTACATCTGGAAGAGCTCTTTTTTTTTTTTTTTTTTTTTTACACAACATTTACATTCTTTATGTGACTTTGTCACAGTGTCCCTCACAGAAAATGTTTTGACATCAAAACGGCATTTACCTGTCAATTTCTCCCATTAAGCCCAATGCATTTCTAGCAGAGAAAACTTTTGGAGGATATTCATTTTTAACTTGTGAGTACTTCTACTTCTTCTTTTGGCTGTATCAGCATCTACTGGGGGTTTTGAGATATTTTAGAATTTCTGCTGCTATATCGGCTCTATTCTAGATTTTTTACACTATTTAGGCATTTACTAAAGTTTTTAGGATATTTTGAAATAATTCAGCTACATGCTTGCTGTTTTGGCTAATTTTGTTTTTTTTCAGTATTTTAGGCTGTTGTGTGTGGAGCTAAATCAATATTATTTGAAACTGAAAAACTATTTTGAAAAAAATATAAATTTTTGGCCAAAAAAAAAATAGGTTTCAAAACTCAATTTCAATTTTTTCATTATTTAAAAAAATCTATCAGAGTTTCATTTTTTCAAATCTTTTTTTTCAGTTTCAAATCTTTTTTTTTTTTTTTTTTTTCGTTTTTGATGCTCAGAGTTTCAGTTTCACTGAAACCGAAACACACACTGCAGTCAGGAGTGATCAGTGACTCCCACCACCGGGCCGGACAAGCACCATATGCAAAATGTTTACTGGTCCACAGTAACACAATAAGATGGCGCTTTAAACGGGATGGAACAGAGTTTTGGATGCGCGGTTTAAACTCTGCTTTTTAGACCCGTCTTGGGACAACCTCAGACTATGATAGTACAGATTAGAGAGTACAAACAGCCATTTTCTGACTGTAATTATTACAGTTCAATGAGTCAGTGACCGCCTCGAGACTGAAGTCACCACCTTCATCGATTTTGATTGGTCCCTCATGTTAGCCCCGCCCCAACGCGCCACAATGGGGCTAAAAGTCTTGCAACTGAAACTTTGAGCTATGAAGATTTGAAACTGAAAAAAAAGATTTGAGACTGAAAAAAAGATTTGAAACAGAAAAAAACGTTTTGAAATTAAAATCTTGAGTTTTGAAACCTATTTTTTTCGGCTAAACATTAATATTTTTTTTCAAAATATTTTTTTCGGTTTCAAATAATATTGGCCCCGATTTAGCTCCATAGTTTTTGAGTTCAGCTTTTTTTTCAGCTATATGGTAGCTGTTTTGGCTAAAATACACATTTACAAGTTTTTATAGGTTAATTTGGCATTTAGCTCATATTTTAACTTACTATCAGCTTCAGTATTTTCAGCAATCAATTTCAGCATCTTCAGCGATCAGCACACATCTTCAGGGGCCAAATTCATTCATTCATTCACACTGGCATTGTTGCAGGTAATGTTATTTATCTAGTGATATATTTTCTTTATTGCAAATTATTCGAGTTTAAAACTGGCCAATCAGATGCCTCAGTAAAAGCATGCGGCTGGCCTTACCTCGAACTTTTTAAGTATTTGATTGACAGATTCTCCTGAGCCTGCTTTCAGTGGAGGGGGTGTGGCTTTCCAACTGATTAGTGAGAGTTATTGACATAGAAATAATGACTCAGATCGACTTGGACCAATCACTCTTACTAATGAATTTAACCACAAGAACACATTTTTTGCTTTTGCCAATTTGGTAAATATAATTAGCAAAAGTGAATGTTAAAGTATTTTCTGTTAATGCATAATATGTGCAACATATAGGCTATCTTAATTAATAATAGAGTACTGATAAATGCATAATTTACATGTGGATGAACATACATTTTAGTTTAAAGCTTAATATTTTTTTCCATCATATAAATGAGTGATTATCTTAAATTTGTAATTAATATGTGGTGATGTACATTTCTTTTGTTTGTCTTTAGTGATATTTTGTTTTGATTGATTAAAAAATCTATTTCAAATCCAAGTTATAGATGAGTACTGAACAATAACATTTTTGGTTGAGCGCTAACCACTGCACCACCGAGCAACCCAGAGTACTAGCAACAAATGAAAACAAGAAATGACTGAATTAGATATTTTTTGGACATTCATTGACTGCAAGAATGTTTTAACACTAAAGTAAAATGATAGTGGCTTGTTTAAATATAAGCATCTGCTGATTGTTAATTATTAGACGTTGGGTTTAATGTAGTGGCTCTCCTATGTCTGTTTGTTCCAGATCTTATATTTGTACCAGTTTTTCTTTTATCTTTTCAAACATTATTAAAGAGAAATCTGCACCTGACAAATATATCTCTAAGTATAACTATATTGCTTCCATTTTTTAATTAGTAAACATTTTTATAAATATTTTAGACAATTTAGATAACATTTGTAAATTACTGGAACTTTTTGCAGACATTTTCTGTCACATTTTTTCTATTTTGTAAAAATGCTGCAACACAAAGCTGTTTGCTGCAGACGAGCTAACTGGCCACAGGAGAGCTAACACAGCGATCACGGGGCTCAGGATGAGCTCAATTGAATTAGTGTGGTGTGAGACAGGTTGCTGTTTGCCTTCTGGCGGTCAGCAGCCTGTCAGTTGGCCCATTGTGGGTCCTGGCACTGGCTGAGAAGACAAAGACCTGGGAGCAGACCCGGGCTGGAGCCCTGTGCTGTGTTTTCTCTGCTTTCAGAGGAATGTAAGCCACCTCCAGCCCCAGCCTCCCTCGCTCTCACTCACTGGAGGACATCAGCCCACACACAGGGTAGCATTTACTCCACAGATACATGACCCGCTGTTCTTGACCCAGAGGCTGCCTCGCTTTGTGCCCTTCCCGCCCGCTCTCTTCAAGAGCTGGGAGATTAGGGGGCAGGGGACAGGCGCTCAGTCAAAAATGGCAGTGCTTGTTTAAGGTCACTTCCTATTCACAGGCTGCTGAGAGCACGCCTGTCAATCACATGTAATCGCACAGAGGCTGGCTGCTCCCCAGGCAGGGCAGCCGGGAGGAAGAAAGCAGAGGCCGGCAGGAGCTCCTCTCCAGCAGCACACACTCCGACTGCTTATGGGAACAGGGCCTTTGAAAATGAGACGCACACAGAAAATAGCAATGAGATGCAAAAGGCCATCCAGAAGCTACTGTAGATTAACAGAAGTCTCCAGACTTTCACAGTATGGAAAGTAGATGGAAGAAGTGTAAATCAGGTTTTACTGAGTCCTGCATCCGCTCTGCTGTTTATTTTATTTCCTCACACTCCAGTTTAGTGAGGATAAAAAAAACAAGACCACCCAGCCATGCTTCATCTATTATCCTCCCACTCTTTTCTTTCAGAAACAAAGAGGAAATTTCTTCTCACCTAAAGCTGACAAAGGTTGTGGGATGTGCAGTGAAAGGAGAAGTGTTGACCCCTTGTTCTAATGTATAGCCAGCAGCACAGCTCCTGTTAAGGGTTGTTTCTCTGTATCACATCAGCACTTACATTAAAAAAGACAGATCACTGCTTCATCTATTTTTTTATGGTTTTAGGTCAGAAGAACCATAACACTCTTAAGACCATCTGATCACTTTTTCATCAATGGTCTACAATGTTTCACTGCTTTGTTAAATTCTGCTAAAATGAAACTCCAGTGTTTATGTGCTTTGATATACTGTAATGTTTTAATTGTTAATATTAGGAGTGAAACGATTCACTAGGAGTGAAACTATTTTCTTTTTTTTCTCAACACAATGAATTAAATGTATTTTAAGGTCAAACATGTTTTCTTTTTGCCTCCTCCATCAAACTGTCTGTTTTATGATAATGCTCCCTACATCAGCTACTATCTCTCTCATACTGAGGTCATTGACAAAAAAAATTCATATACAATCAATTTTTAGTTCTTTATTCTAGTTACTTTTTTAGATAACGCAGAGTATTTTATAGGTAATGCGGCCTGTTGTTACGTATCTTGATAAATGCGTCACTGAGCAGCAGCGACCTTGATTGAAGCGGTCAAGGAGAGTGATATATATTCTGATTGTCACACTTGGTTAAATAAAGCATCAGTTTGCAGAAAAAGTTTACCTCTAATCCATAGTTTTTCTCCAGATCATGAAGCAAAGGTTTGTTTTAAAGAAGTCTATGCAGATATATTGAACAAAGTGACCAGAACTTCTTTTTTAGGTGAGCATCCACACCCAGCAGCCAATCAGAGTCAAGTATTCACATAATTTACACTTCTGTGTTAACACTTTATAAATGTAAACTTTACAGATAATTAAACTAAAGGTAAACCTTTTTTATACAAAAGCTGCATACTGTATTATCATGTAAAATTTACCGCATAAAACATTGTGATTGATCATGATTGATCAAAACCCAAAAGTGTGATACATCTGGTTATGTTAAATCAATTGACAGTACTTATATATATATATATATATATATATTAGGGATGCAACAATATTCAATATAAAACCGAACTGTTTGATACGTGTTCCACGGTTTGGTACGCCATTTTTCATGGTACGCATTTCATTTATTCAGTACCACTGTGATCTGTCTTTATCGTGTGTCTGTGTTCATGTCTTCATCTCTGAGTCTGTCTGCTTCACGTCTGCTCCCACTCTCTCACTCCCAACAAGAGAATCCTTTGCCCTTCCCACAGAAGTGCGTTTTCGTGGACTTTTCATTTTGTGGCTGCTTGGGTTTGCGCTGATGCCGTAAGCTGATTCCAGCTCGTATTTGAAGACGCGCCATCAACACTGAAACTTGCCATGTGAAGAGATCCAGGATTCACCTTTGAATATGAGGATCAGGGAGTGAAATGCAAGAAGAACAATATCTGCAAGATTTTCCTCATCTCTACATGTACAATGTGGGAATAAACATCCAACATGACCCCCCATCTCTGACATCATCACCCAGCTCTGTCACCGTCTAAATGTTGAACAACTGAGCAGGTAACCCAATGAAAACATCCCAGATGTATTTCTAAAGACTTCCAGTGTTTCCTCAGATAAACACAAGAAAATATCTGACTCCATCAGAGTGTTATTGTTAAATCTCTGCAGTCTTTTTTCAGTGGTTGATAATGAGGATTTTAGTCATTTAATGAAAACAGATGATCTACAATATAGAGTACCAGCACATATATATTTCAAAGATAAATATTTATATACTTGCACTTTATGAACAAGTGCACAAAGAGATTGAGGAAGACTTAGTAAAAACACACAACTTTCTGTGTACAGTTGGACTTCTCAGGCATCAGAAAGCTTATTTCTCTGTAAATGTTCATTACATGACGCTGGACACACTGGAAAATAAAGAGTGCAGTACTGCTGTCTGTCAAGACTTAAGAGAACAGCTTAGATTTTGGAGTTTATTATATTCATGTTTACAAATATTGAGGACTGAGGAACTTTTACATTTGATTCAATTGAATATAAATTGTAATGTTTACAAGAGGTATTTAGGTATGATTCTCCAATAAGTGCCGAAAGTTGTGCACTTTAAAAGAATCAGATTTCATTGTTAGAATGTTTCTGTTTGCAAAAGAAATCCTATTCTGTGGAATAATATACATATATATATATATATATATATATATATATATATATATATATATATATATATATATATATATATATATATATATATATATATATATATATTACACACACACTGTGGAAAACCCCCTTTGAAACCAATGGTAAGCCAATTGCACAAGTGTCCATCAAATGTGGCATATACCAAGGTGACGCTCTGTCCCCGCTGCTGTTCTGCAGAGGTCTGAACCCCCTCAACCAGATAATCAATAAGACTGGTTATGGATACCAACTCAGAAATGGGGCCACCATCAGTCACCTCCTCTACATGGATGACATCAAGCTATATGCTAAGAGCGAACGCGACATTGACTCCCTGATCCACACCACCTACAGTACTGACATTGGGATGTCATTCAGGCTTCAGAAATGCAGTCGGATGGTGACAAAGAGGGTTAAGGTAGTCCACACAGAAGGAGTCTCACTCCCAGAAGGAACAATAGCAGACATTGAGGACAGTTACAAGTACCTTGGAATTCCACAGGCAAAACATGTGCAAGCTAGCCAAGTGCCAACCTGGACCAGGTAATAAGGAAAGCTGCAACAGCCAAATACCTCCAAGGAGTAGGGCAAGTCCTGAGAAGCCAGCTCAATGGCAAGAACAGACCCGGGTAATAAAAAGTTACTGCCAGTCATCAGATACCCTGCAGGAATAACAAGATGAAGAAGGAAGAGACACAGAGCACAGATGTTAAGACATGAAAGCTCCTCACCATATATGGAGGGTTCCATCCCAAATCCAGCATCCTGAGACTGTATACTAGCTGTAAGGAAGGAGGCTGAGGACTAGTGAGCTTAGAAGCTACTATCCAGGATGAAATATCCAAGATGCATGAATATGTCAAGCTCAAGGCCCCAACTGAATGCTCAGTGAATGTCTCAGACCATGGAAAGCAGAGGATGTGATGATGGAGGACAGAGCATCATGGGAGGACAAGCTCTACATGGGATGTACCACCGGACAATAACTGAAGTGGCTGATATCAAGAAGTCCTACCAATGGTTAGAGAGGGCTGACCTTCAGGACAGCACAGAAGCTCTGATCCTGGCAGCACAGGAACAAGCCCTGAACAGCAGAGCAATAGAGGTTCAGATATACCAGACAAGACCCAAGGTGGAGGCTGTGGAAAGAGGAAACAATCCAGCACATAACTGCAGGGTGGAAGATGCTGGCTGGGAAAGCATACACGGAACGAGACAACCAAGAGGCTGAAACATGTGTACAGAATATGGACTGGAAACCCCAAAATCAAAATGGGAAACACCTCAGAAAGTGGTAGAGAATGAGAGAGCAAAGATCCTGTGGGACTTCCAGATACAGACAGAGAGGCGGCCGGGGGGCGGCTGGGTAGGTAGGGAGGTAGGTAGGTGGGTACACTGTTAGAAATTGGGGTACTGTAGAGGTACATTTATGTTCCTTAAGGTTGGATTAATGGATTAATGTACCTTCCAGGGATCATAAATGAACCTCAGGGTACATATGTGCACCTTGTTGAAAGCCTTCAAGGTACATAAATGTTCTGAAGCCCTAAATGGAACATATTTGTACTATTATTTTTAAATGTTAGGGTACAATTTTATGAGTGGGACAGTTCTGTGATTGGGTGGACAGGGGTGGGGGTGAAAAACTCAAGCTCAAGACTTTTAAGAGATTTACAAACGTATTATTCGTTCAGTGTTTAGTTATTTTAACATATCATTTTATGAGTAAGTGTTAGAAGAAAATTATTTTATCTGAGTGAAGTGAAATCATACATTTGATGTTTTGTATCATGTGAACTTTTAATAAGCCGTTGTTCTTTTCTTTTTTTGTTTTTAATTTTACAATGACAAAGACCAAAAGGGAAACATCTAAATAGATCACATGACTCTTTGCCAAAATATAATTTCAGAAAAAATTATGGTGAAAAACCCCAGCGCATTTTCTAAATCTACCCGCTCTTCAGGTATTTGACTTGAACGTCTGCATCACAGAGTCTGCATGAAGCAGGAGGAGCCGTTATGAGAGCGCTGAGCTTTCGGTGGAGGAACTTTGAAAAAGGCTGCATCATGGAAGGAGCTGGTATCGATGAAGCTCAAATACTCAGAGGTAAGCATTTATTCAAATTCAAACTTGTTTTCTATTCTTATTTTTTTCCTTTTTTCGGCACCAGCGACATTCTACAAACATGAGCTGCATTACATTAGCAAGCCGTAGCTAGCGTAGAAACTGTTGAAATAAACAAAACAATCACCAAGGACTAAATATATAATATATAGAGTATTTTATTTATTTATTTTGCATTTGACCACTTTAGCTTTGGTTACGTGCCAGTCAATGATTTGGCACTAGCTAGCTAGTTAACATGCTAACATTTGTTATATAGCATGCTAGCTAGCACTACTTAAATGAGCTGAGGTCAGACTTCTTTCAACTATAACGTCCCTGGTTAAAGCCTGAAATAATTAATATTTGAAATAATCTCTTCAAGCTGATTTTTTCCCCCTTTTTTCTTTCCTTTTGTCCCTCTTTGAGTTGTTTGAGCTAATTAAGTTTGGTAAATCAAGTTCAGTCTAGTGACTGGACTGAAAAATTTCCTCAAGCTAAATACATCAAAGTCAAAGTTTGCGAGCAAACTCTTGCCGGCAAATGGGCCGGCAAAATGTACCGCTGAAAACATATACACTACAGATCCCATAATGCAGTGCTTCAGCTGCTTTGTCGAATTCTTCCGCTAGCTCCTAAAATTCCACAGAGGAAAGTTGATTATGAAAACAGAACCTCCAGAAACCGACTGGAGGAATAATACATGTTCATGGACATTACTGATAAACCCGTGTGTTTCATTTGTGGAGCAAATGTGTCTGTAATTAAGTCATATAATCTAAGACGGCGCCGTGAAACAAACATCAAAGACGCACTTTGCTGAGAAACTGAGCGCAATGAATTTGCATGGCGCTTTGGTAACTTTGAAGAACAAAAACGGAGTTCTGAGTTGCTTCATAATCGTCGATTTGGAAACTGCAACATCTTTTTACTGGATGCATGAAAATTGAAATGATATGTATCAAATCATCATCATTTACACCTTTTTGTTTAGAACAGGAGATCAGAGTCATCAAACTGAAGATTTAGATAGAAGGAAATGGGCATTCTATAGAACGCCTGTTCACAAACACCCTCTGACATGAAATTGTTTCTGTTGTGGTGAAGTCTCGTAGTCGTACTGTTACATCAGAGCCGGTGTAAAAACTAAAAAGCAGTCATGTTTTGCACCGCAAGAACACTCATGTACAAAACGGTGGAGCAGATGGGAACCAAGCCCTCCAGGCACCAACAGATGCTCCCGTGTGGCCTCCTGAAACACTCTAACTTCTCTGCTGTAAGATGCAGGATCGCAGCAACAACATCCACAGAAATGCACTGTATAACTGTTCCAGGTAAAACAAAAACAAACATGGACGTGCAGCACGACGAAGCAGATGACAGCTGGACATGATAAAGGAAAGAGACATGCAAAACAGACACCTAACACTTTGACTGGAGAACTTCATCAGCACATAACACGGAGCAACAAAAGCTGGATAAGGAGGAGAGCTGATTGAGTCCATGGTGACTCCATTACTGGCTCGATGACAGCAGATAACTGTAACTGTAGCTCCATTCATGAGGAAAGCTTTAAAAGTGCATGGGGTGGTGTTGGTCGCTGGCACGGCGCATGGTAATGTCATCTCCTCGTGGTTGACAAACTGGATGCGCACTAATACCATTATCTGGGTTAGAGGATCTGAAGCTCAGACACCGACATCACTAAGTGCATTAAAACTTCATGACTGAGCTTCATCACAAGGACAGAAATCCACGTCAGAGAGTTTTACAGCACAGATTAAAGATGTGTGCGGTTATGAATCTGTTTACCTCTCAGGTTCAGACAATACTGCTATTGATGAAGCCTCCATGAAATAACAGTGCCACACTTTGTTTAGCCTCTTAATCAACCATCCATTTGCAAGGCAATGCCGTACAGTCAGCGGTAATTATGATGCATTTCTGCAGCCTCACTCTGGATCAGTCAAGTGCAGAGCATTAGACTCCATTTCAGTCAAATACTGCATTTACTAGAAGAGCATGTCAGCAACCACCAGTCAATATTCCCATCAGGCAAAATAGCAGAGAGCTTAAGTATTTAGCCTTCACTTTTCCACCGGGTTTCAGGACATAAATTCTACAATGAATTTCAAACAGACACAGAGAGAGAGAGTGCATGTACACAAACAAATGATTCAACAATATGGCTCAGATCCGGTTATAAACACCCTCACAGCTGCATGGGACTTTGTGAAGTCGAGTAGCTGGCTCGACACAACAAGAATTTGTCCATGACTTACCTTCTCGTTGTATTTGAACTTCACATAAAACCAGCTGGACTTGATCATCCTTCACTCTTGGGTTCCTGACTCCTCTAGGAAGCGAGGAAATGGCTGAGGCTGCTTCACTGACCGATGCTGAACGCACACTGCAGTCACACTGTCATGTTTCTGCTTCTTTATTCTGGATGGCTCTGTTTCCTGTGAGTGCGGCAGGTTTGGAGAGCTGACAGGAGACCTCCTCAGATGGGCTTCAGCTGTGTTCAGTGGTGGCAGATGCCAGCAGAGGGAGGGCGGGCAAACTCTTAAGACCCGAACCCCCCCCCGTCTCTCTCTCTCTAGTCTTTTTCAAACTTTCTTTTTTTCTTCTCTACCCTACATGTTTGTTTTTTCTATAATTTTCAGGGTTTTTTTTCTTCAAATGCATCTACTGGAGGTCTCAAAGCTTCTTTTACTTCTTTAATTCATCAGCATGCTCTTTCATTCTGACCTCATTTAACCCCGTTCTGTATCTGTTTCAGTCTTGTGTTTCTCTGTCCTCAGTCAAGCAGCATTTTGTTCCTTAAAGACAAATAAAGACCATCGTTTTTTTGGTGGTTTAACGTGTTTATGTAGCATTTTCTGACAATGGAGGACAAATATAAAGAAAATTTAGCTTAAAATTACATTTTTGGTTATTTCTTTGTTCAAATCATGGATAAGAAGCAGACAAAAAATACTTAGAAAAAGCGCTTTTTAGGACACAGGGCCACGAGTTCACTGCTCCACTCCATTCTGATTCATCCACTGTTAGACAATAGGTCCATGAACGTCTTTGTTTCTCTCGTCTGAGCTGGAATCTGGATCTAAACTGTACGACTGGATAGAAATGACATTGATTACCATCTTTGTTGCACAGATTGGGGGTGTGAGGGGCTGTAAGCTAGTGGGAGAGAGTGTAAACAAAGAGCTCTCAGCAACAGGGAGTGGTGGGGGGCACCAACTGTCCCAAAACCTAGAAAAAAACAGGTTTTTAGCTTAAAACAGCATAAGCATAATTTAAAGATCAGTGGGTGGGAACACATCAGAAAGAGATGTTAACATCTCAGTATGTGAGGCTAGAAGAATTTGACAAGTATGTGTTTTTCTAAGTTTTGCTGGTCCTTCATGTTGTTGCCTTTTATGCTGAAGTTATTATTGTGTGTGAAGTTGCTGAGCAGGTCAACAAGGAGAGAGAAAGCTCCATGTAAGTTCCTGGTCAAGCAAAAGAAACAACCTGAAAATGGATTCCAAGAAAAACTATTCAAGACTCTCGGAAAGTTTGAAAAACTACGACTTTACATAACGTTGAAGGATTTCAAAGTCTGTCTCCTAAGAAATGAATGTGATGTTTACAGGGCCTCCAGTGCGCAGCTCCTTCATTCCTCCCACACAGCTCCACTGTGTATTTTCATCATGTCACCTTTGACAATAGTTTGAGGTATCTGCCAACCACAATAAGCTCCTGTCCCTCAGTGTTTACTCACAGATGAAATGTTTCCACTTCTCTAAATAAATACAAAATATGACTCACAAGTGCAACTGTGTTAGCATCCTTATTGGGCTGTGCATATTTTTGCAGAGCGGCTATGGCGATGCTTCAAACAAACTGGAAGAGGAGGACTCTCGTGTGATAGGCAGTAAAAAGCAAAACAAACCTGATTGGTGCACTGACAGTAACCACAGCTAATGGTGTGGTGACGGTTTTCTTAATTCTGGTCTTAAAGTGTTTCTGACCTTTCAACTACATTGGATAAACACATGTTCACATGTGGTGACTTCAATACGGATCTACTTAATCCATCTAAACAATAAAATACTGATTCATTCATTTATACAATTTACAGCATGTCCTTCATGTCTTCTACTTACCAAACCTACTAACTCATAATGTCAAAATAATTGATAACATTTTTACCATCATGACAAATCACATAACCAGTGGCTAGTTTATAAGTGATATTACTGATCACTTACTACAACCAACAAATCAGAAACTCTAGATAGATGGATAGATAGATGGATGGATAGATGTATGGATGGATGGATGGATGGATGGATATGTTCTTAATTTAATTTTGTTACTTTGATGTCCCTTTCGGGGTTCAATACCAAGACAATATGCAGACAATATTTTTTTGGGGATACCTTATGGCAGTCAGAGCACCATTTCCTAGATAGTAGAGGTCTGTGCGTCCCTCCATGGATATGCCTCCCCAGACCATCACTGACCCACCACCAAACCTGTCATGTTGAACCACGTTGCAGGCAGCAGAACGTTCTCCTGGTCTTCTCCAGACTCTTTCAGGTCTATCACAGGTGCTCAGGGTGAACCTGCTCTGGTCTGTGAAAAGTACAGGGCTCCAGTGGAGGACTTGTCAATTCTGGTGTTCTTGAGCAAATGCCAGTGGAGCTCCACGGTGCTGGGCAGTGAGCACAGGGCCCACTACAGGACGTGGGGCCCTCAGGCCACCTTCATGAACTCTGTTCCTGATTGTTTGGGTAGAGACATTCACACCAGTGGCTCTCTGGAGGTCATTCTGTAGGGCACGAGCAGTGCTCAGCCTGTTCCTCCTTGCACAAAGGAGCAGGTATGGGTCCTGCTGAGGGGTTGAGGACCTTCTACGGCCCTGTCCAGCTCTCCCAGAATAACCAGCAGTCTCCTGAAATCTCCTCCATGTTCTGGAGATTGTGCTGGGAGACACATTAAACCTTCTTGCTGCAGCACGTGTGGATGTTCCATCCTGGAGAAGTTGGACAACCTGTGCAACTTCTGTAGGGTTAAGGAATCTCCTCATACTGCCAGTAGAGAGAATTACACAAGACAAAATCAGCAGGAGTGGAAAACCAGCCAAAAAAGATCCAGAAGGAGAAACTTGAAATGACCTCCACATGGAACACCAGTCCTGTTTGGAGGGTTTTCTAATTGTTGCCACTGAAGTGCACCTGTTGATCAGCATGATATTTGGATAAATGGTCGTTGAGACGGACAGGTGTACCTTTCAGTACTTTGCGTTGTTTCATCAGAGCTATCTTGTGTTTTCTATTCACAAACCTGATCAGGATCTCTGGTTTATCCGTGTTCTTTCTCCAAGGAAGCAGATGACAGACCTCAACAGTATTTCGGTCCAAAGAAATCCCTTTAGACTCTAGAAATACTCCAACTTGATCCTCTACGGTTGGGTTAGCATCCATCACAGCTCTGTTAGCATCTATGCTAGTGCTGGTAGCACCAGGCTGCACTCGGGGTTATAGTTGAAGTCCCGTGAGAATCACGTTATTCATCCGTGTTTGTTGATCCATGTCATGCATTCTTCTCTTCATGAGATCTTGGTGATTATCTCGTTGTTCTTTACATGCCTTTTCTTGCTAGAAATCTTCCACGAGTTGTAGCAGCTGTGATAGTTTAGCTTCAAGCTACAGCAGAGCCGTTAGCTTAGCTTCATGGAGAAGAGCAGGGGTTAGCCTAGCTTGTATGTCAGCTAACGCCGTTTTCAGCTCTGCCAAATTGGCCTCAAACCTTTTCTTCAGTGCCATGTTCAACTCTCCTCGTTGTGGTAGCTGTTTGCAGCAGCTCGGTGATTAAAGTCGCTTGTGGGCAACTTTAAAAGACTTTAAAAGCCGAAGAGTAGAGGAGAGTGGGAGACCCACGTCTGCTCGTCGTGACCCGGAACCGGAAAATAGAGCACAGAGTTCAGTGTTGTCATATAAGCCCATCCTTTTTTCATGCTATCTTTGAACTTTCTTTTCAGAGACCGACAGTCAGATCTAGTCAGGTGGGCTTATCCTCAGTTGATGGCTGACCCAAAAACAAAGTAAAACAAACAGTAGCTGTCCTATATTTACTCCTGCTGGGTGCTGAGGGTCTGTGTTAGAGTGTGGGCGGTTGTGTTTGGTTTGTTCCACTCTGTTTTCACCTCGGTGTTCTGCTCTCTTCCTGGTCTCATCCCTTTCCTCTCCCCTCATGTCACCCACAGGGAGCCTGTAGCGCTTTAATACTAAGTGACAGTCCGCCTGCCTGCTCACTTCCCACACAGAAGCTCAGAGTTGGCCACGTCCCCCATGGCCGTTGCTGTGGACAGCCCACTTTCCAAGCACTGCCTAAAAGACAAAAGTATGACCCTGCATCTGGTTACAGTGTATACCTGTTGGTAAATAATGCCACAAAGAGAGGGATTTCTTGAATCTCTTGTGAATCGGGGTGCATTGTTATTTTCCTATTTCTGTTGGGAGTCGAGAGATTTTACCCCACGGGTCTCTCACAGACTCTACAGCAAACATCTTTCTAGCTGTTGGACAAAAATGGGGCAATGCTTGTTAAGCTGGGGGACAGAGCATTGTAACGATGCAAACACAGGCATGCACTTGAGAAATCACTGCATGACCAAATACGTCAAGGTGTTCCACTGCTGGAATCCAAATGTGCACAAAGCCACAAACTGTATTCTATATAGTATATTTCCATAAAGGATGACCTACATGTTATGACTTCATATGCGATGAATGGTTGAACAGTCATGCTGCAACTTTCTAAAGCAAGTAAATGTGTGTTTCTGATTGACTGAAGACTCTCCTGTTCACAGATATCTACGCTAAAAACAAAAAGCACGCAACCATTGGATAGAGGGTTGCAAGTTAAAAAAGGTCAAACTTTGGTAGTGATGGATGGATGGTGTCCCTTTCATTCACAAGATCATTTGCGTCCAGCCAGAATCATATGATACCAAGTCAGTGATGGATCTAAAGAAAGCTGTTGAAAAAAAAAAGGTCGCTTTGACATTTCACACCAAGCCTCTTACAACAGTAGGTGGGAGACGTGCAAAAAAAATCAAAATCCAAAGTAGAACAATGCCTTCTCTGCTTGTGTGAACACTGTGGACCTTTAATGCCAGGTTTGTATGCAGCTTCAGAGCACTGTGCCATACAGATGGTTGGACAGTATGTCTCAGCTGTAGTCTAAGACACCTGGAGCATTTCAGATGCTGCACACTTCCACGTGCTTCCTCCCTGCAGAGTTAATAGAGCTTAGAAGAAATGTAGGTTTATTGTGGACATGCCCAGGCTTGTAAATTTGATGGTGGTGGGTGTGAAGGCTCACTGAAGTGTGTCCAAAGGCATGACAGATAAAGGCATGGGAAACATAAACGTCTGCTTGTCTGTTGGTTTGTCTCTATGCTAGATTACTTCCTTCAGGCTACTGAAGCTCATATGCTCAACCATCTAGAAGCTTCAACCTTTTGACAGCTTGTAAAAAAGATAGAAAACCGAAAGACAGGTTATGAAATAAGGTCTGCGTTCCAAGCAGGAGCCAAACACGATAAAATAAATGGTTAGAAAAAAGAGGAAAAAGAAATAGGAAAAGAAATTACTCATTTAGCTTTCTTTATTTCTGAAAAGGAGGTCAAGTTTAGAGATAAACCGTAGACTATTCTTTAGGCCATCTTTTTCTTCCAACAAGCCTCAGTGGCCCTCTTCATTACTTTGTTCCTGACCTGCCGTGCAGGTCAACAGCACAGAGGCCATTTCTGCTCTCCACACAGATCCTGGGAGTCACAGTTAAGTCTTTACAATGGCCAGTTAGGACAGAGCTGAGAACCATCGAGGACTTTTACAGAAAATTCAGTCATTACTCTCTTTTAACAATAATGCTCACGACTAACAGTTTAACTCAAGTGTTTGTTAGATAGGATGCATTATCAAAAGTCTTAGTCACAACTGCCCTGATGGATGGATGGATACGGCCTGTCTGCAGCTGGAAAATGGTCCAACCAGGTGGCCCACATGAAAGATCAAAGTCGTAGACCGCTTGATTGTATCTATAGATCATTACACATGGTAGGTTGTAGTGAACAACACTTGAGAACACTTATACAACAGGTAAGGATAAGTTAAGCTGAAATAGGAAACGTGTTAAACTGATTTTTTTTTACCCCAACATCCTGGGGGCTACGGAAGGAACCCATCGGAGCTTTTGAAGCGATATGTCCACGATCCTTGCATGCAGCTTGTTAGAAGTGAGGAAATTAGACAAAGTGTGATTGTGTGTCTGCATCCAGGTGTCCTACAGGCACTCACTCATCACGTGCACACCAACATGCATGCAGCATTCACACAGGGTCAGTATGGAGTCAAAACTCATGTCTTACTGATGACAAGAGTGTGGCTTTAGGGGAAGGCTCTCCCCTTAAGATCCCGCCGCTCCTCTCTCACCCTCCACGGACAACCAAAAAACCCACAGTACCCCACCAGTACCAAAACAGTAATTTTGCATTCATTCTATTCACTGAGGCCTACTATTGCATGCTAAACTACCACTCTTCACATCACATATCCAGTACTTTTGTTAAAGGATATTAATTAAGAAATAAAGTTTTAATTTTCAGGAAGCTTTCTTTGGACGTGTTTTCTCTTTTACAGAGTTAGTGACACTGAACAGGCTGACATGTCGAGTAGGGTTCAACCTCCGAGTGTTCTCTCGGGGAACAATTACTATTGGGAAGACTAAACGACACCAGTCTTTATTGTTGACACAGAAATTGCCCCCTGCCTCCTCATCAGAGGGGATCTTGAGACATCTCCAGACCAGCTTGGTAAAAAAGTCTATTCAGAATTTCCCTCCATGGCCTTGTGGTGGTTCTTTTGAGTGGCTCATATCTGGCTGACAGGACCGTCATTATCAAAGGGCCTTTAAAAGGGTTTGACATTCATTATATACCAGCCTCTTCTCTTGAATTAACAATCTTTACAGGCCTTGGAAGAGTGGGCTTAAATTAAAAAAATAATTACAAAAGGTATAGAGACTGATCTTGAACCTTTAACGGTTCATCATCGTATTATAAATGTCGTTTTGTTTGGTGAGTTAATTTGCAATGTATTTATGTTAAAACATGTGTAAAACCAATTTAACCAACTCAACAGAAACTTTGTTCATACAGCCCTTTTTACACAGCTTATTTACTGCAAAACGAGCTGCATTAAAGGGAAAAATAAAGCATACAGACAAAAACCTATCAAACTCAAACAAGCATGCAGGCGTCTGAGGCTGGAGCCAGGATTTCATTTGGAACACAGTTTCAAACACAAATCAACAGGCCGTTTTGACAGGGCTCTGGTTCAGAATGGGAAATGTCTCCAGGGAGGAAGAAGCTGATCAGTTCTTCTCAAATGACTTTCAGATGCATGAGCCAGAGCCGGCATCCTGATGATTCAAACCACCCTCTCCACTCATAAAAGTCTTTGCACGCATTCACCCTCTATTGCATCGTAGAGGGAGAGCGGCCCACAAAACCTCGCTCAGCTTGGTGGATGGATCAAATGAAAGCAGGAAGGCGAGGTAAACACAGACTAATTGCTCGCAGACATGAAAAACTAGAGATAGATTAGCTGCGTGTGAGGAGGTTGTGGTTTAGATGTTCAGAAAACAGGTTGGCTGGACGCAGAATTAGATCCTGGCTTCTTAGCAGGATGATGTTAAACAAGCCTCGAAACACCTTCAAAGTGCTAACGCTGCGTCTGTATGAGAAACGAAAGAAAATAAGATGACTTGGGAAGAAAACAACAACTAACGAAGTGTGCTAAGAGAGAAAATATCAAAGGGTGACAAGACAGCGCCCCCTGATTGTGTATCAGCGATAGATCCAGTCACATACTGTGGTTAGAGATCAAGTTGGTAACCTCAGGCAATTCAGTACATTCAAAAACAGAAACAACCCCTCAGTAGATTTTACAAAACGCTGTTCAACTCATTCCTACTCAACTCCTAACACAGTCAGGACATTAGACTCAAGGAGCACAGAGTAACAACACAGATCACGCCAAACAGGAGTTGGTGTTGTTTCCAAACTGTTCTAGTGTGTGTCAATAAAGTTGTAAACTACAAGTCAGAGCTCAATGTGTACGTACAGTAAACAGTTTTATTTACAGTACTATTATTATATAAAAACATAGTAAATCTGACCTCTGCATGTGTTTTTAAAATCAACCAAGAACACAAAGACCTCACAGTGAGCATCAGAGAAACCTTGCTTTGGTTTAAAGGGTTCCAGAAGTACACACTCATACACGGGAAGCTCAAGGAAAGAGCTGAGGCCTCACACACGGTCAGTCCTCTCAACCTGCTGGAACAAGGCCACACAACTATTATGGAGGGGCAAACACATCTGATGCATGAACTGAGTTTGGCAGCAGTGGATTGAGGGTTCCAGGCGCATGCCAAGTAGCCGGAGGTTTCCATGATGCGAGTATTGAGGCTAGTTTGGATTTTGCTGTGACTTTTGACAGCAAAATTAACCTTTCAGGCTCCATTCAAAATGTGGATGTTTGATGGAGACTTGTGGTCAGTAAGAGTTTGGAGAGAGGAAGAGATAACTTGGAGACAGTTTGGAGAACCAGGTTGGAGATCTGTCCAGGATCTACCTCACCTTTACAAACAGCAGCTGGGACGGACGGATGGATGAAACGGACGGACGGATGGATGGATGGACGGATGGAAGGATGGATGGATGGGGATGGATGGATGGATGGATGGACGGACGGATGGATGGACAGACGGACGGACGGATGGACGGACGGACGGATGGACGGACGGACGGATGGACGGACGGATGGAAGGATGGATGGACGGATGGAAGGATGGATGGATAAATGGACGGACGGACGGATGGACGGATGGATGGACGGATGGAAGGATGGATGGATAGATGGACGGACGGACGGATGGACGGATGGGTGGATGGATGGATGGACGGACGGACGGATGGAAGGATGGATGGATGGATGGATAGATGGATGGCTGGACGGACGGACGGATGGAAGGATGGATGGACGGACGGACGAATGGAAGGATGGATGGACGAATGGAAGGATGGACGGACGGATGGATAGATGGACGGACGGATGGAAGGATGGACGTATGGATGGACGGATGGAAGGATGGACGTATGGATGGACGGATGGATGGACGGACGGATGGATAGATAGATGGATGGACGGACGGACGGACGGAAGGACGGATGGATGAAAGGATGGATGGACGGATGGATGGATGGATGGATGGACGGATGGAAGGATGGATGGACGGATGGAAGGATGGATGGACGGATGGAAGGATGGATGGACAGACGGACGGATGGACGGACGGATGGATGGATGGATGGACGGACGGATGGACGGACGGATGGATGGACGGACGGACGGATGGACGGACGGATGGGCGGATGGACGGATGGAAGGATGGATGGATGGACGGACGGATGGACGGACGGACGGATGGAAGGATGGATGGATGGACGGACGGATGGAAGGATGGATGGATGGACGGAAGGATGGATGGATGGACGGATGGACGGACAGACGGCAGGATGGACGGACGGATGGGCGGATGGACGGATGGATGGATGGATGGACGGACGGATGGAAGGATGGATGGATGGACGGACGGATGGAAGGATGGATGGATGGATGGATGGACGGACGGATGGATGGACGGACGGATGGACGGATGGAAGGATGGATGGATAAATGGACGGACGGACGGATGGATGGACGGATGGAAGGATGGATGGATAGATGGACGGACGGACGGATGGACGGATGGGTGGATGGATGGATGGACGGACGGACGGATGGAAGGATGGATGGATGGATGGATGGATAGATGGATGGCTGGACGGACGGACGGATGGAAGGATGGATGGACGGACGGACGGATGGAAGGATGGATGGACGGATGGAAGGATGGACGGACGGATGGATAGATGGACGGACGAATGGAAGGATGGACGTATGGATGGACGGATGGATGGACGGACGGATGGATAGATGGATGGATGGACGGACGGACGGACGGAAGGACGGATGGATGAAAGGATGGATGGACGGATGGATGGATGGATGGACGGATGGAAGGATGGATGGACGGATGGAAGGATGGATGGACGGATGGAAGGATGGATGGACAGACGGACGGATGGACGGACGGATGGATGGATGGATGGACGGACGGATGGACGGACGGATGGACGGACGGACGGATGGACGGATGGATGGATGGATGGACGGACGGATGGAAGGATGGATGGATGGACAGACGGATGGACGGACGGACGGATGGAAGGATGGATGGATGGACGGACGGATGGAAGGATGGATGGATGGACGGACGGATGGACGGACAGACGGCAGGATGGACGGACGGATGGGCGGATGGACGGATGGAAGGACGGACGGATGGACGGATGGAGTGAAGGATGGATGGAGGGATGGATGGAGTTTGGAGATTTACTGTAGTAGAAACTGTTTTTTAATCAAAGCCATTGATCTCCTAATCAATAATCCCTGTCCCTGTTCTGTTCCCTATTCATACTTTATTCACAAGCTGTGAATGAAGCTTCAAGAAGCTTTGGATTGGAGTGAACCCGTTGATGAAAGGCTTAAATGCAACTTGAGTCTTCAAGTCCCCATCTCTAGCTTCAACACGTTAACGTTTTCCTGCAGTTCTATGTAAAATATTGAGTGAAGAAAGTGACAGCAACAGCAGTGATACTTGTTATTTCTACAGACCAATAACATTCCTGTCTTTGATAGAGATTTCCTTACATTCTTAAACTCTGTATTGACGGTTTTATGAGGATTGAAGGCTGTTGTTTTGGAGGTTTGCACCACCTGGTGAGCAGCTGTCAACACTTGTGAACTTGAGCTGGGATCGCTGCAAGCAACAACACTGTTGAAGAAATGAGAAAACCTTTAGACATCCAGTGTTTGGAGACATACAAGATGTCACTGCAACTAGAAATGGATCAAGCTACTAGAATCTGCACAGCTTCCACATCTCCTTGTTACAGATTCAAGGGTTCCAGCTTGATTTCTGCCAGCACACGTATGCATGCACTCTTAACAGAACCATTTCTTGGAAAAATGTAAACACTCCAGAAAAAATAAGCACAAGAAGGAATAGAGTGGTCTGAAGTAAAGGACATTTGGGGTTGGATTACCATCATCATTTACTCTGCAAACGCCACAGATCCATCCTAAAACATCTTTAAGGGAAACAATCAAAACATCACAGATTCAGAATGCTTCATCAGAGGAAACCAGATCATGAAGCGTGGCCCACACAAGGGCTGGTTAGAGACGGAAATGTAACTAGCATGATCCAATGTCATGAGTAGAGCTTCCAAACTTTCATGAAACGTGTGTGCAGTACGTGTGTATGCAGGTTACTGAGAGCAATTATTTCTAAACTCTCAGTCCAGGGAAAGCAAATAAAGACCACTGTGGACAGAAGTCAAGAGCAATTTAATTAAGAACTAAACTTAAACTTCATTTAGCTCCAACACTTAAGAAGTGATGCTAAAAACTTTAAAAAGCATCCATGTCTAGAATAATTGTTCTCAGTTTAAATTTCATTTGATCTGAATATCTGTGGAATGATGGTTTTTGTGCAACTGTTGTAAACATCAAGGCTGGAGCTAAGGCTCCCATCACAGGCGTACAGACGAACATGACCCTCGCTCAGCCAATCACTCAGCAGAGTGAAGACTTAAGGTTTGAGGTGCTTGTTTTTCATGGAACCGACACAGTCGGGAGAAAACAAACTGATTTGGTGCTCAGGATTGAAAGCTCCACAGTGACAAGAGCGCTCAGCAGCTGGTGGAACCCCTGATGGCAGAATATTATTCCGAGCCATCAGATCAGAATTGAGAGCTCCTGCCAGAATCCACTTCATTCATCGCCTGCTGCTTCTCACAGACAGTGAAGATTAAATGATGCCCAGCGTGCAAGAGGAATTTAGGATTTCATCTCTCAGCTTGTTTCAAGAGTTTACTCCAGAACACAAACACTCTTTTATTAATCGGAATCTATTTGTTTTCTCTGACTTGAAAACACTGCAGTAAATATTACACACAGGAAGGAGGCGGTCCATAGCAAAGGCTTCATGCAGCATCAATCTAGTATTCAAATATCTGATCTGATGAGCTGGTTCTGCTGGGAAGAGCTGACAGACACTGTGTGACGGAACGATCTTTCCCGCTCTTCTACCAGCGTCCGGCCCACTTAAAACATATGCAATGCATAAGACGTTCATCTCCACAGGCAACATGATCCCACAGTGACCTTTAGAAATCAGGATGCAGAGCGGGAACATGACAACCTTGAGTGAAATTCCCACGCGGTCCTAATGTCTTCCACTGGCGTGTGTGGGTGTGAGCTCACAATGAGCCAAACAGAAATATTGAGAGGATTAGGCACAAGCTGTTGAACAAATCTACTGGAACACAGAACAGAGAATAAAATGCAGAATCATAATTAGAAGCTTATGTGGGCGGGATGAGTAATGAACTTGCAAACAATCCCAGAGAGATTTCTCTGTGCTCACCATGACCTTCTGCACTGTGGAGATGTGCTCAGCCAGAGCTCCTTAATCCTGCAATTACTTCATTTATTAATAACGACCATGTTAAAGGCGCTGAAACAGATTTATGTACTCATGCTGCCGTTCCGACTCAGTGACTTGACCAACCACACTTCTGTAATTCACAATTTATGGCAAGCCAAGAGAACTGAACGGGAGTCTGCTGAAGACGTACTTTTAAGACCAAACAGAAGAAAAGTTCTCTTTATTTAAACCTCTTTCTCCTAATGAAAATCTTTAGAGGCAAATGAAAGTAAAAGCCTGGAAACAATGAAATGAAGAAAAACTAGAGTTTTACTTCTTACTGTACAGGGCAACTGAGTATTTAATAAATTAAAGCAGGGGTCCCCAAACTTTTTCTTGTGAGGGGAACATAACTTTTCTCTTCTGTGATGTGGAGCGGCGGCCTTTATGTCGGCTAACAGAAAAAGTGTAGCAATCTCAGCCTCAATGTAAACATTTACAGTTATCCAGAAAGCCACACATAGCCTGGTTTAAATTAATTTAATTTCTGTAAAAAGCATTTAAAACTTAGATATATAGCATGACCTGCAATAATGCTAGTTTGAATCCTGTAAGCTGAATGTGGTCGTTCAAGATGCTAGTGCTGAGAACTGACGATGTTAAAATGAATAATTAGAAATGCTGAAGCTAATAGCTGGAAACACTGAAGCTGATAGCTGGATAAAATATTAGCGAAATTCAAAAAGAACCTGAAAAAAATGAAAAAAAATTCTAAATTAGCCAAAACAGTGAGCAGGTAGCTGAAATATTAGCTAAACTCCAAATTAGGAAAAAAAGCTAGCATGTGGCTAAACATAAGCAAAATGCCGATTTCACCTAAAAATCTGGTAAAATGTTTAATTTAATCAAAAGAGTTAGCCTGTGGCTAAAAAATGAGCTAAACTCCAAACTTAGAAATCCTTAGTAACTGCCAAAACAGTCAAAAAAGCAAAAAGCTGAATGAGCTAAAGAACTAAAGAGCTACAAATGTCCAAAAAATAGTGCAGAAGAAACATAATAATAATAAAGAAATTTAAAAAAATGAATCACTATTACACCAATAAAGATTCTCTCATCTTCAGTCATAGTTCAGACTGCAGAAAAGTGGAATAAAAAGTCACGTTCTTTGTGGGTCTCGATCTGCGTTTCTGATAGTATGTGGGGGGGGCCTGATCCGGCCCGCGGGCCGTGGTCTGGAGACCCCTGAATTAAAACATTATATGTGAAGAAATGAAAGCCTTGAGATTGATGAAAACATCATTAAGAAATATTCAAAGTATTTTCTGAGTAAAGCTAATTAGTGGTGGATGTTTTTAAGTGATGTGACAGTGAGCAGGATGCTATATAGCAACATGTTTCCCTAAAACAACAGTTTATTATTGAATTTCATCTTCAAATACCTGCATGTAATGTTTGTACATCCAGAACAACCTTGACTGAAGCTGTAGGTGTGTACGCTGACGTAAGGCTTTCTGAAGAAATAATCCTTCTCACTGCAGCTGCACGCTGATCACCAACAGTTACAGAACCCCTTTCATCCCCCCTTCAGCGGGTTTGGAACATACATGGATCACATGGTTGCTGGAGCCTATCCCAGCTGCGGCTGAGTGAAGGCGGGGTACGCCCTGACCGGGTCAGCCGTCAGCTCTGACTGCAGGTTTGTTCAATATCTGCATTTCTTAACATGCTTGACTGCATATTTACGTGCTTGTGTTTCCATCGTTGACCCATCTTTTCTGAGTTGCAGCTGTTTTCCTGATCTTTCACTGCCTTTTATCTGCATTTAGGAAAACTAAAGTCAGCAACTAGAAGAACAAGTTTTCACAGCCAATCATCTTTGAATTATTCATTTCTGTCACTACGATTCATAAAATATTGAAGCAAGAAAACCCTCCGTGTCTTTCCCCAAACCCCTCCGTAACAGCTGGATCTGTGGCTCGCAGGAGTTTTGAGCGCATCTCTCTGAGAGCGGCAGAGAGCACAAATTATTGATTGTAACCTTTGAACTACATGTGTAGCATAGAAGGAGCAATGCATCAGGGGGGGGGGGGGGGGTGTACAGCACCAGGAAGATAGAGCTGTGATTTACGTGGCCTTTTACTCTGACAGTCTTTGCATTTCTCTCTTGAAGAGCGCAGCGTCTACACACACACACACATGTTCAACTGCCCCCCTCCCCCACCCCCCAACCACAGGCCGTGGCGTTCTGGCTCGGGAGATGCTGGAGAGCTGCAGGCGAGTCAGAGAAGCAGCGTGGGCAGGGTGAAGGCATCAAAGCCGCCATTTCCAATCTGGCTTTTAATGGAGGTCAAAGAGCCAGGAACGCAGCAGAAACACTTGAATCAAGGTTAACCTTTGCCTGGGGGGTAATGTACAGCACAGTTAACAGGTCCAGAGCGACATGCCATTAGCAGTGTGGTTTTTAGAGCTCACCTGCTGTGCTAAGATAACACTAATCGACACGTAAACAGACAGAAAAGTCTTCTATCATCCAGCCTAAGAGCACATGCATCATGTTAAACACATAAAAGCCAAAAAGTTCTTCTGGTTCACACGTCAGTTTGAATTCTAAAAACACAATTATTTACAGTCATTTAAAATAATATCCTTAAAGCTGGGGGTCTCCAACCCTGTTTGTTTTACAGCTAACCCTGCCTCAGTGAATATCATGAAATAAATAAGGATTAACAAGAAGATTTTATCCGATGTATCAGAGCACGAATGATTATTCTGACCAATAGAATGACTGAGGAACAGCTGTTTGTTCCTATATAGAAACTATTTAATTATAGTTAATCCAACCAATCCCTCAACTTCAGCTTCAACATGAGCCACAAACCAGGAAGTACAAAATGTTGCAACTCCTCAAAGCCCACTGGAGGCTGGAGTCAGAAAGAAGCAACGTCCTCTGATGTTTCATGTTATAAAGCTTCATTTCAAACCTAAAATAGTCCTAATAATAATGCTTTATATGACATTCATGTCAGTCTGTGTGGATTTTATCTATCTATGATTGTATCTATACGTAAATGTGTGCATCATCGGGGGGGTGTGAAGTTGATTGGCAGAAGGGTGGCCTCAACAATACTCCGCCTTTGCTTTGTCTCATCAGAACAGCCGTTTTCAGCAGACGTGGGCGGAGTCACATCTGGTTGACACACCCACTGATTGGAGGCTGGTCTAGGATCGCTGTGGTTCATACAGGAGATCATCAGTTCAGTGTTTATACATCTATGGTAACGAATCTCATAAATGTCTTAAAACTGACTTTAATCCCTCATCGGATTTGGTAATTCACAGATACATTTCTTAGTAATCCGTTTCAGTGATTATCTCGAGAATGTTGACCCACATGTAAGCACATCCACATGTAACACCTCTGCTCAGCCACCGCTGACAGCTTCACTCTGGGAGCAGTCTCAGCTCGTTCTGCCTCCTCTAAAATCACAGCAGTATAAAGTAACTGGTAGGAACACGTACCAGACTCTTTATGATCATGTGGTGGTGGGATTTGATGAGTGAACTGTCGGCAGATGGATGAAAATCAAGACTGGCTCATTGCTCGTTCTCTTCTGGTCTTGAGTTTGTCGTCGAGTCTTTTGTCTTCTCCAGAAATTCTGATGAAGATTTTCTGCTGAGCTGACTGTCAGTTCATAAGGAAATAATAAACCAGCTGTCTTCTCCCGCGTACTTTCTTCACAGCCTATAAAAAGCCGTGAGAGGAGCGGTAGTATTTTCCGACGTGACCTTTTCTTTGTCTTCTCTCTGTAAACCAAACACTTCCCTGTAGTGATTCCTCCCTGCCTGAAGCTCAAACAAACTCGACCTGTGTGCATACAGTTTATTATTTGAAGAGGTTGAAGTGCAATGGAAGATAACAGAAAGGAAGCCTGAAAATGAAGACAATTCTTTGAGAAGTCTCCATACAGCACAAAGCATTCTCCATAGCAACCAGCAGAGGGCGCCAGCAGCTCAAAAACCTGCCTCCACTGAACTTTCCACAAGTCAAATAGAAGCTTTGCTCTCTTTCAAAAGGGGTTAGTATGACCCCTACCCGCAGCCTGAACCCCTTTAGCTGAGGATGTTACTGAGATGATACTTTTTAAATATAATCAATCTCATCAGAAGGGAATGATATCAGAATGGATCACCATCAGCATCTATGTGGTGAATCTGGGTTTGCAACCGTTTCTCCAGGTTCAGTTTAAGACCTTTCAAGGCCCATTTAAAATACTCAGTTGGCCATTTATCCAATCAGGGAAAAATCAATGCCAAAATTAATTAGTATTAATATATAATAAAATATATACTGCAGTTCTTTGATCATTTAGAAAGAGAAAATTAGATCTAATTCAACCAACATGTGTTTAGCAGATATAAATTGTCGTAGTCACTCTTTGAGCCCATTTTTCTTCAGTCTTTCAAATGTATTTTATCCATCTAATCAATTACCAACTTTCTTTTTGAAGCATTTTCCAGTGATTTATATATTTATTTATATATATGTATATATTCAGATGTAACAAACAAATATAAATGTTCTTCACAAATGAAGCTAAGAATGTCATAAAGGTTGGATGTGAATTGTTATATTTTTGTGCAAATAAATGAACGCTTTAATTAAGATTTTCTGCTTCTCTTTCTCCTCTGCCAGTAGCAGGAGATGCTCAGAGAGTCTGAGGGAATCACAGATGGCTCCTTCTCTATTCCTGTTCAGGGTGACAGGAGAACCCGGATGAGCCTGCCACCTCATCTGCCTGCGGTGGCAACGAGCTGGCACTGTCAGGAGGATGGGGGGTGGTGGTGGTGACCGTCCTCCCTGTGGGTTTCCATGAGAAACTCTCCATCTGCTTATCCGGGGCATATCTGACAGTAAACAGGCTCCCTGCTTCCTCCAACACTTTCCCGTACATGAGTTTGCTCTAAATGAAACTTTTCCTCCTTCAGTGACCCGAGTGTCTCATTGATCGGCTGTGGAGAGCCTGCGGTGTTTGTGTGCTTCCTTTTTCAGGGAAAAGTCTACATTTTCTGACAGCACATAACATCCATACATTTAGATCAATGTTGTGTCTGACGCCCTGAAACTCTGCAGTTCCTCGCTGTAGAGGAGCTTCCAGATGTGATAACTGCGTTTAGAGCGGTGAAAAGCAGAAGGGGGTAGGGGTTAAGCTGCAGGTCAGGCTAAAATAACTCGCAGAGATTTAAGAGAGGGCACAGTTCATACGGGAATCTGTGAAAATTTAATAAACTGTGAAAAAAAATCCTGACAATAAGAAATGGCTGCAGGATGTTTTCATTTAGGGTGAAACTTATACAATAAAACTGAGAGAATGAGATCCGATGCTTTCTAGGAGACGTCAGGCTCTTGAGTCCAGCTCTACTCCAAGTTTTAATAACAGCTTTTTCAATACCACTGTACGAGTCGAGCTGTACCCCAAAAAACTGAAGCCCGTGTCTGTTACTTTCACTCTTTAGCAAGCAGCTGTTGCCATGGCGCCAGCCGCGGTCATTTCTCAAGATGGAAATGAGCCAACATGTCAGAACAATGCGCAGGTTTGACACATTCCTGCAACATTTTTGCTACAATTTGGTTCACAAGGAGAATCCTCTCATTCAGTTTTCAAATCAAATTGAAATAAAGATTTTGAGGACAATCAAAGAGAATATCTATTTCAATGACTTGTGCTCTTGTTTACTGTGCTTCTGTGTACATAAACATGTACTCATCATAATTTCCCTTGTGTTTGTTCATCTGTCATCTGTAACGTCTCTACCACCTGAGCCACTGTCGCCCTATGTTTATGGTTTCTAAAAAACTGTAACGTACAACCATTGCACAGTCCCAGACACACTTGTCAGAGCTCGTGTTCACCAAGTGGTTTCTTGCTGGTAAAAGCAGAAACTAAATTAAGTCTATTTGTTAGGTTGACTTCAATATTATGTAAAAATATTTAAACTCTCAAAAGGATCAAAGCATAGATTGATAACTTTTAAGCAACCAAAAGTAAAAACTATTTTAAAAAGTCATCCACTCTATCCACCTCCCCTCACTTCGCTGCAGAATACCTCAGCAGTCGCGTTTCCATTAACAATGAAATTTAGCAAATTGGAATTTGGATAATAAATTCTCTTAATCAAAACGCTGCAATTTCAAAAAAACTGTAATTTTTCGCTTAAAAGTTTTTGTGCTTAGAGGAGATGGTATTTGGGGAGTATCGAACAGATATTTTTAGCAAAACTGTAATGGAAACACGTTTTTCAAAATAAACTGGCCTCTTTGTATGAAGTGTCTGTCCTGAACGCAGCACAGCGGGCGTCGATGGAGACCCCACCGAATCACAGCTCTTCATAAACTGCAGGTCAAACGGAATCGCGTAGCTCCTCCTCCTCCTTTCCTCATCACTTTTGCAGCTTGAAGCCTGAAGTCTCATGAGTGTGAGAGCCGTGACAGAAACTTGAATGGATCTTGTCGTGTTTACAGACCGAAAGAAAGGTCTATACTTGTTAGAATGCCTTTTATAACAACCGCTGAACAGGATTCTCACACTCTTGAGTCGAGCTGCGCTGCACACACGGTCACCCAAATGCTCCCTAATAGTGAATCCAATTTAAAAAATACTTGTACAATCATCGTCGTGTTTTAATGACTTATCGCGTCAGTTGGTTTTTGCTTTATTGCAAAATTATGATTTAATGGAAACTGTCATTTCAAAACGGTGTTTTTTCAGAATTCCTAGAATTTCGATGAAGTTTTGCACAAATATGTAATGGAAACGCAGCTTTTATGGGAGTCGACTCATAAGGGTTCACATTTCTGTGCTCCAATCAGCCGTCACTGGAATTTTGGTGTGAGTTTCATCCAATACTTATGGTAGCAGGGCTGACAACGCTGGAAAATCTCCACCAGACTCCACGGAGCTTCTTGATGTGACCACGGAAATGTGAACGGCGGCTCATTTGACCGCACTTGGAAAGGATCGTAAATCAGTAAAAGTTCGCTCCACGAAGCTCTTCACGTTCTCCTCCGAGCTGACAACCAGCTCAAAACAAAATGTTTTTATGTATCAGCGGTGATGATTTATGCTAGCGAGACACAGAGCTACCATAATCAGACGGGGGGGGTCCGAAACAAAGCAGCTCTGCTCAGCTCCAAAAGCCACGCCCCCTCAGAGGAGATTTGCAGACGAAGGTTCAGATCAACATGAAAATGTCTTTTAAAGACATTTAGGTCATGGGATTTTGGTTAAAAACTTCATAATCATAATTTAAACACTACAGAGAACATTTTTTTTATAAAAAAAATTGTCATAGAGGGACTTTAAAGGGGCCCAACCATCATTTTCTTAAGTCTTTCAGAGTGAACTATATCAATATATAAGATCATATATTACCTTTGGAACACTAAAACATGAATTATTTATGAAATATTAGTTATATTTCGTGAGTTTTTTTCATAATGAAAGATTTTTTTGCTGATAATCACTGGATAAGGGGATAAATTGTGGGTATTGTTAGTCAGGGGGCGGAGCTTGTAGCACAGAGTCTTCCTGGAGGGAGCAGTGGTCATCAATCTTACGTCAGCACGTTTCCAACCGCTTGTTTTCGTGGGTATGGGAGGGGCTGCTGCAGACTGTGCAGGTTTTTAGAGGATTACTCTTAAATGCATGAACGGATCAAAATACCGTTGTGCGGTTCTTTATAGTGAGGAATGAACAGTAAAAGGCATTTAAAATCTCAAAAAATAGAATTTCTCATGGTAGGGGATCCTTTAAGACTCGTGTGGCCACTTTAAGGTATGTTAAAATGGAACATACAGTTATATGTATGTGTGGTAAATGTACTGTGAAGTATCTCTAGGGATAGTGTAAGTTACACACCTGTCACACACAGGGGGTGCTTTGGAATGGTGTCCTTGTGTCATACTATAGGTGTAGGTATGGTGTGTGGACTGGCTCCTTACTGGCTGCATGCAAAGGTTGAATGCACAAGTGTGCAGGTGACACAGATACGAGCCCGGAGGATGTCAAACTGGTGTTTTCTGTGGGTCCTCTACTTTTGACCCACAAACAGTCTGTATCTAACTGTAAGAGCAGTTGGGACAACGATACGGTCTCATGTCTAAAATACGACTGCGTGGAGACATAAATGCCAGTTTTCAGACTAATCAGTAGATGGCTGCACAGCGGCATTTGTAATCAGACGGTGGCAGTCACAGTTTTACATGCTGCACAATGGCTGCCAAATAAGAAGTTAAAAATTTACTGCAACCAAAGGATTTTTCTGTAAGAGTATCTGTCTGTGCACATTTTGAGGTTGGCCTGTGGCAGTCCAGTGATGAGCTGAGATGACATCATGACATAATCCAGCAACAGATGGGCAGCCACAGGTCGGTGGCAGCCGCACCCGGACTGCCGGCGGACTGGACAACGTGAAAACATCTCTGGAGGGCAGCCGTCTGTTATTTGCCACCAGCCGCCCGGTAGCTCGGCATCACATTTGGAAGATTCTGCTGCTACCTCCTCACATGGAAGCAGTTGTATTAGTTTTATTTTCTCAGTTTAAGTATTTTTTAAGTGAGGTTTTGTTTTGAACACTTATCAAGTCTAGTGTTAGCTTCAAGGACGTTAATTACAATACGTTTGTTTCTCATCTGTAAATAATGGAGTAACTTTAGAGTGAATTCTACATTAGTCTCTTTGGATCGTCGTGCTCACAACACTCTGCAGCTTTGGTTCATAAAGAAAAGGGACAGGATCCAAGCTTCTGCGGCAGGAAGTGTCTGCAGACTCGACTTAGATTGGATGTATATTTAAACAGGACATCCAGAATCACACAATATTAATATGTATGCATCATTTATGGGGCAGCTTCCTGTTACACCAGTGCACCAGGAGTGTAACCGTCCCAGGAACTGACGGTTTAAAGTCCAGCAGCTCCAGATCGAAAGAGAGATTTTACAATAAAAGCTTTATGGTATATGTTATCAGTGATTTCCCATCTGCTGACATTTAGACAGAGGTTTTTCAAAGGAAAAGGTTTCAAACCTCTAATATGCCCAATACTGAGCAGTATCATTATAAAATGTGTAGCAGTCATTTCCCTGCAGCTCTGTACATAATAGGTTATGATAAAAGAAGACATAAGGCATAATTAGTTTGGAGGTTATGTTTCAATTATACCGTATAAAGGGACTCTCATCTGACGCTACACTGTACCAGCCTGTCATCATGGTGACCCATTACTGCACTTAGCTTCACTAAGCTACGGTTAATGGAACCACCATGGACTAAGTAAAAGGAGAAATTACACAGAAAATTCACCAGAAATAGGAAAACAAGATCCGGGTTGGAGAAAAAGAACACAAACCTTTGGGGCTCTAGTTTTGGTAGAACACCAGCAGGACGTCTGATCATCCACCCATGGGGTGTACCCTCTAAACCCGTCCACTTTAGACCAGCATGTGTCTTGTTCTTGCTTTGTCTGTAATTCAACATTAAGTGTTAAGAGAAAATGTATTTTGTCTCCATCAAAAATAGATTTTTCCCAATGCAGTGTGACCACAACAAGGTAAAATCAACTGATTTCAGCGCTGATCCCAAAAAGAGCATTCACTATGAAACCAAAGTCTAATCCTGAGCTTTCGTGTGGAGTGGGCGTGGCCTGGCTGAACTACGACTGCCACCAGTGATGTTGACCTTCAGAGCGCCGCTGGAAAGTCAACAACTTCTGGTTGAAAACTGAGAGGATGAAAGTGTGTTTGGAACCAAAGGTGAAAGGAGAGGCTTTGACAGACATGTGGGTGAGGCAAACAGAGAAATGATCAAATTAAGAAACTGCTTAAGAATCCAGACACGTGTGTAGCTGCCTTCACACCGTACTCATTCACTGCCACTCTTTTGACACGCCTAAAACATGTTCAATAACTTCACGCTCCTGACACCAGCTGCCATCAAAAGTTTCTACCCTAATCACTGGGGCGGTGCCAGTGGTAGTTTGGGATTGAAGTACAAACTGCAATACCTGAAGCTGTGTTCACACCAAATGTGACATCAGGAGCGTCCAGTTTCATTGTAGTCAACAGCACAGATGAGACCTGATGTCCTCTGTGTGATTTTAGGGAGTGATTTGAGAGTTCAAATGCCTGAACTTTGGTGAGGTTTCTCTTCTCAAAGAATGTATTCTCTACATTCATTGACATCTTTTTTGTAAATTCAACCACCATCCGTCCTCCTGTGTTCCTCTCCTGGATACCAAACTGTCCCATCACCTCCTCATCACCTCTGATTACTGCACCAACATGTCCATTCAAACCTGCACCAGTGACACTTCTGGAGATGCTCATCCCCTCACCTGTGGGGCATACCCACTAACAACATTGAACATCTCACCCTCCATTTCTATCTTCAGACTCATCACTCTATCTGACACTCTTTTTACCTCCACAACAAGCTCCTCCTTCAAGATAACTCCTCCTCCATTTCTCTTCCATCTCCACCATGATAGAACAACTTGAACCTGCTCCTCAGCTTCTAGCCTTGCTACCTTTCCACCTGGTCTCCTGGACACACAGTATGTCTACCTTTCTCCTCTGCATCATGTCAACTAACTCTCATTGATGGTGGTCGTTTTAGTTTGGCAGAGATTTTACGCTAACTGCTCTTCCTGACACGTACCTCTGTATTCATCCGGGATGGGGACTGTCACGATCAGACATTGTCTTGGGTCCTCTCAAGGCTTCATTAGCAGTGTTACATTTAACTAATATAATGTTTAATATTTACTCTTTATAATCAAAATATTTAGGGTGACTTTGCCTTAAGTGAAATCTATTATATTGCCGTTTAATTTAAAGTTCATTTAGGTTGAGTAACTTTGTTTTCTTGTTTGATGTCAAGCTTTTTATTATATTTAATCTTTATTAAATTAACGTACAGGTTGTTTAACTGTGGGTGTTTTTCCAAACAGCTCATTTCCCTGAGCAGAAAATAACAGAAACAAACATAATCAACAACATATATGCTCTAATTCTGTTAGTTATTAATAAACCTGACAGAGAAGTTACTTTATGAATGAATGATGAAGTCCTCTGAGAGCAGAGCATGTGAGGGCAGTCTGCTGCTGCGGAGCACTGGTTTGACCAGAGAGACACAAGCAGATGAGCTTCTGCAATACCAAATGTATGACTATTTCAAAGTTCAGGTCATTTTTTCACTTTTCTTTATGCTGCAAGAATCAACTAAATCATAAACTGTCTGGAACTTTTCTGTTTCTTTTTCCATTTAACGAGAAGATGCTAAAGCAAATGCGAAGACTATGTTTAAAGTATTTTAAATCAATCAAAAATGCTAACCATTCAATCTGAAATATTGCTAAGCATGTGCTGCAGTGGTTAGCGCTCTCGCCTCCCAGCTGAGTTCTCTCTATGTAAAGTTTCATGTGCTCCTCATGCATGTTGTGACCTCTCTTGTGGGACACCAGCTTCCTCCACAGCCCAAAAACATGCTCCATGCTGTAGGTCCAATGGCTGCGCTCACACCAAACACCATTCTGGTGGGATAGGCGGACGGTTTCAATGTTAAATTAACAAACACAGCTGAGGTTCTGCGAGCAACAGGCGGAATGGCAGCAGCACTAATTGAGCGGCGCGGCCAGAGGTCAAATTGATGAGTTTTGGCAGATCGTAGCGTCGCATCAACAAATCAAGAACTCTGCTTTGTGAATGTGACGTTTTCAGTGACTGGATTAGTACTAATACTAATGTCCATAGAGGGTTTTCATCCTGAACGTCTGGCTACTGCTGGGTAAAGACCAGAGGCACTCTGGACACATCACCAGCCTTTTGGTCCCTGTCTGGCTGCAGCCAGCCTCCTGGGAGCCGGCGGAGCTCGACTGATACCCCGGCAGACAGAGAACCGCTCTGGGGGTGGGGGAGCTGATACCTCGGACCTCCAGGATTATGTGATAATTCTCCTGATTGTTGTTTTTATTTTTCCCCTTTCAGGTTGATGTGAAGCATTAATCCTTCAAACTCACTCACAGAAACACAACAGAAGCAGTTGTCATGGAAAACACAGCCCCCGGAGTGAGATAGAAACCCCTAGTATCGGGGAATGATCACATGAATGTAGAGACGGAGATATGTAACCAATGTTTTTCAAGAACTCTTCAAAATAAATCAACTGATCTCTCAACATCATCCGTGTCTTCCATACATCACCCACAGACACCGCCCACTCCATGGAGCGATCAGGCTGAAAACATCAGCTGGTAGCTCCTCCCACACATGGCTGCGGCGTCAAGCTGGTACAGTGAATTCACCGCGCGGGGAAAGAGGGGCGGGGCATCTGAATGTGAGGCGGGAATCGTGTTGGTGTGAACGCAGCACCGGTGTCCCCAGGTGTACACATGCTTCCTAACACACACAAAACTCCTAAAGATCTTTGTAAAGCTATTGCTACCGTCAGTCATGATGCACAGAATTATTTGAAATGTCCAGGTAAGACGGGCTGAGCTGGACTGTGTTGTAAACAGCAGCAGACTGGATTGGATGTGGACGGCGTGATGACAGCTCCCTCAAACACCCCGCGCTGACTGACAGCTGAGACGGCTGGGCTTCAAGCGGCTGACACTTTAAGTACAGCCACTTCATTTTTCATGAACTGATTGTGAGGCCTGTCAAGTGGGAGATGTAAGCATCAGGCTGGATACTGATGTCTTTAAACAGCACATCCAGCCTTTTACCACACAAGTGCAGAGGATTGACTGTTCAGCACATGGAAGCAGAGAGTCCATTATGTCCATTACTTTGCAGAAAAATAGCATAAAACATTTAATTTCACATTTAACATTTAACATCTCTGTTTTGAAGATGATTTCTCTTTGTTTTAAATACGTCCTGTAAACAAACGGTCTAAAATACGTCACAGTGAGTCCCGAAACGTCGATATATGAGACATTGCACTTTCCTGTCAATATTTGGACATTACGGTAATTTTACCCAGAAGCCCGTGCTTTGTTTACCAGTGAGACAAACGGATTGGTGGAGAGATGCAGAGAGCGGAGCGGGCAAAAAGAGTTTTATAACGGAGAAAACAATAAGAAAAATGTCTGATAGACGACCATCCTGGGATATATGACCTTCATGGAATTCAGAGAAGATTTTGAGACTGAAGGAATCTGAAGGAATCAAACACTTACAAGCTAGTTTTTACTCTGAAACACAAACTGTGTAAGAGAAATGTCATTCAAATGTGAGTTAGCTTATGTTTTTTACTCCTAAATTATAAGTTATCTTATAAAATAAGTATATATTTACGTTTGTTCAGGAAATAAATATCACATCAAATGAAAACTATTTTTCTTGAAGTTTCCTGTGAGCTGCAGCTGATGATTCTAGAGGTCCAAAGAGGAAAGAGGATGCTGGAGGTTCTGGTGATGTGGTCAGGGACCAAAGCTGCTCAGCACATCAACAAAGATGTAGAAACTGATGATGGAGACCCTCATCCACTGATGTTCAACTCCAGACACATCCCAAGTGTCCAAACACCTCTAAATGCAGGAAAACCATCAGCAGGTGAAATCTTTTCCCTCTGGTGCTGCAGAATCTGAACCAACAACTCTCCCTGGAGGTTTGGGACTTCTGACTGTCACTGGGAGCATCACCAAGAGGACAGAACTGTCCTCTGTGACCAAAAACATCTGCAGATATTTGACATTTTATTCACTGTTTTTTGTACATTTAGAGAGAAAGATACAAAATGTTGTTGTAAACAGTTTGATATTCAACAAATTTAAACTTTTAGCAAACAAAATCTGTTGTTCATGTACATTTGTAGTGTTTTTCTCACTAAAAATTCTAAAAATCACATTCGGATTTTGTGTTTTTTTTTTTCCAATTTGAATTGGTCCAACACTATTATGAAATGAAAAAAACATTGTGAAATGATGATAGATATTGAAAATTCAGTGTCTTCTTGAAAGAGGAGCAAAATCACACAATTGTAGAACATTTTTAGACCCTTCCTAAGTCAAAATGAGAAGAAAAGGTCCAGGCAGACCTTTAGAGGTCTAGGTGTTAAAGAGTTAAAACCCCTTACCCGTTTCTCATTACTGCTCTATGGTTTTCCAAAACTCTACGGTTGTAATATACTTAAAAGTTTTAGAGACAAATGTAGCTTACTTGTAGCACGAGTCCGCAAAGGTAGCAGGCTCCGCAAAGGCCCGTAGGCGCCCGTGGGAGGCTGTTCGACATGCACCAAATTCTTCTGCGGGTGCCACGGTTTTTTCCCATTTTCCTCTGCCCGTGCAGCTGGCTGCACCACTCCCGTAAGGGCCGTACGGGCCCGTACGGGCCCGTAGCTGTTTTCATCAACCCCAAGAGCCGTACTAGCCGTACTAACAGCAGTACTACCACCCGTACTACACCCTTACGAGCCGTGCAATCAGTTTCCCGTGTTCCAAGTCCCGCAAGGGTAGTACAGCCGATTGTACGGCGACGTGCGTGAAACCTTGCGGCATGCACGGTAGAGGCTGACATTATTTCGGGATTCCCGCGGCCCGCGGGATTCCCACGGGATGGGAGTCATTTCTTCCATTAATCACGGGACCGGGACGGGACGGGACTAAATTCGGACGGGAGTGGGCGGGAGCGGGAGTTCAACAAAAGCTCAACTCAAGAAACTTGACTGAAATTTTTGCGTCCGACGGTGCTGGATAATTTCAAAGTTGGGGAGAGAGAGGAGGAGCACGCCAGCCCAAATACCTCTGGCTGCAGCACGCAGTTTACGTTTGTTTCTCCCCCCGCCCCTCCGCGAGTCGAGACGCTCACGCACAGGCGCGCGCGCAACCATTTGCACGGGCCCGTGCGCGCACGTGCGTCTGTAGCAACGCCCGTGGTACTTCCGCACCCGAGAATGACATCAGCTTTTCACACGACCACTTGCTCGGGCTCCTGTACTAATGACCACAACTCATGCGGCAGTCACGGGCCTGGTCTACGGGCCAAACCACCCCAGACCCGTACGGGTCAAACATTCGCACGGGCAGATGTGCCCGAGGCTTTAGAGTCAAAAAGTTTGGGCACCCCTGGTTTATGACATGAAGAGCCAATTCAAAATGTTCTCCTTAACAACTGTCCCGTCACCAACTATAATGCGAGCTTTAATGCAAAGAAATACAAAAACACTTGCAGTATATCTGAAATGTTATTTAATTTGCAAACAGCAGGTCAAATTACTGTTAAAAACATATTTTGGCATTATTTTAAAAAAGTGCTTTAACAAGAATATTTCACAATGAAAACAGGCCGAAGTTGAAATAGTATTGCAACAGTTTCTTTTTTAAACTATAGTACCGCATTTGTTGCATGTCATAACTACAGCAATAAAACTGGATCCATCAGAACAAAATACTGTCAATATGTCTGAGAACTTTACAACTATTCACATGAAAAACATAAGTCCGTGTGAGCTGAGGAGCATCAAGTTAACTGAAGCTTATGGGGGAGTTATGCTTTTCATTGCTGAGTTAGTGATCTGAAGATCATAGTTTGTAACTTTAAGCTACACGCAGGCCTCAGAGTGGTCAGTTGTTAACCGACTGCAGATGGGGCTGAGAGCATGCTTCATGCGTGAAAACACCAGCTCACATAGATATGTAGACCCAAAGACAGCAGAGCTGCTGCGATCTTACGCAGACAGCTGAGTTTCTCAGATGTAGATGCCCAGCAGTTGAGAATGTGAGTGCTGTGATCTGACACTGCTGTGGCTTCCAACTGTTTTCTACGTTCTGCAGACTTTTTCATCCACAGTGTTGAACTTTTCAGCTCAATCAGCTGCATCTCCATGTTCTCTGTACCCATCCAGTCTATCAAAGTAGCATCTGAATCATGCATGTCAAAGCTGTCAGGCTTGATAAGGAAGAAGAACATTGGTCCGTGTCTTTTTAAGTCCACAAATCATGTTGTAACTCATGTTCTTGCATGGACAGGGATGTTGCAGTGTTGTGGATGCTCTGGTGGAGGGACAACTCTCTCAAGTGTGGGAAGTAAAAATGTCCCTCCCTGTCTCAAACATGTCTAGATCTGTTTGTCCTGCTCCTAGTAGTTTGAGGTTTAGCTCGTTGAGGTGTCCTGTGATGTCTGCAAGAAACGTGAGTTTTACAATCCATTCCTCGTCCTCAAGATCTGGATACTTCTGGTCCTTTTCACTTGTCTTCACAGCATCAAACAGGAGACGAATGGCTCCAGAACTTTTCCACAGCTCAACCATCTCTGCTGAGTGTAGTGACAGATCTGTATATGTGCTGCAGCTCCTCCAACAGAGACTGAGACTGCCGGTGCATCAGGGCTGATCGCTTTACAATGAAGTTCACCATCTTTGCTACTGCGGCCATGACATCACTGAGGTCTGAATCTGTCAGTTTGGCACAGAGCTTTTCCTGATGTATGATACAGTGGAGTTTCATAATGGGATGACCAACATTTTTCTCTATTATTTAACAGCTCATTTTTGCTTCCCCACTGTCTGTGGTCGCTGTAAAAACTTTGCCCGTGTTAATGCCACGCTCTTCAAAGTGTTCAATGACTGCGCTGGTAACGTCTTGACCTTTTTTTGAGTCAGTCATTGGTTTCAAACAGCAAAGTTCCTCCTTAACGTCTGAATCTGAGTATCTGACCATCACTGCCAAACGCGGGATATCATTTAGGTCATCAAGTGTGATGCTACACACTGCTGCATGTTTTATCCCAACTGTTTGCTGATCTCTGACATTTTCAGACATTTCAGTAATACGCCGCTGCACGCTTCCGGCTGAAATTGGGATGTCTGTTCTTCGTGTTTTTATGGTTTCTTTATTTGTTAAGGTTCCAGAAAGGGCATCAGTGCAACTGAGAGAAGCCTCCTTCATAAATGTGTCATCAGTGAATGGCTTCCCATGTGTGCAATGTAAAAACTTGCCTCTGTCGCTGTATTTTTAGAGGTGGTGAAATGTTTCAGGGAACTTGCCTGTTTTCCATACTTTGAAGCAGCCCGTTTGGTTGACTCTGTCTTATCTGCTCTGTTTTTAAAAGTCTTGATGAGCTTATTCTCAAACTGCTGCTTAACGCTTGATGTTCATCACACATTTTCACAGCATAACATACAAACTGCACAGTCCTTCAGACAAACAAATCCAAACTTTTCTGTCCATGTTGATTGAAATGCCCTTTTTTGTCAATGTTGACTCTGCTGACATTAGTAATATGTAAAACAATATAATAAATCGCAATTTCATTAGAGATCATGTATAAGCCTGCTTGCAATATAAAAAAACCTCCAACTCCAACCTTATTTTCCTTTTATCATAAAATCATTCCCAGTGATTGTTTAATTATGATTATAAAGTTTTTGGCCCAAATCAAAAGCCTTTGTAGTTTTTGAGGCATTTTATGTACATCCGCAGTAGCTCATTAAAAAGCTACAAAAAGTACAGAGCAAGCCCACCGTCACTGAAAGCTCTCTGTGCTTACGAACAAAGTTATAGCCTGAACCTAGCGCTAGCATTAGCGCTGCAAAAGTAATGAGAGCAACATTGGATCAATCCAGCTTTATAGTTTTGATTTAAAACCAAAACTGGTGATCAATATCGTTTCCATCCAGATTCCAGCTCAGACCAGGAAAACAAAGACGTTCATGGATCGATTCATCTGCAAGTGTATAATCTGAATGAAGCTGAGCAGGGAGACTGTGACCACATCCAGCACAGCTACAAGCTCTCTTCAAACAGCATCTTTACATCTGCTCCTGACTCAAGAAAACCCTCAGAAATACACTTTGAAGCTGAAGTTTGTTTAGATATGTCCTGGACCATCAGAAAAATGCTACAAGAACATGTTGAAAACACACAGAACGTGATTTTTGTTGGAGTGGGTCTTGAAGTACAGCATTGTATGCAGATATACTCTGACCCAGACGTGTCATTGAGCATCAGGCACGGATGCAAAAAAAGAGTTGCTGTTGAGGAATGCAGAGGAAAAGAGTGGAGCTCATGGATTCTGAGCTATGAATGCGGCCTGGAGACCCTCACATGATGGATGCGGGTGAACGTGAAAGTATTCACAGAGAATCTGAAGCGTGAGTGCTGCTGTGGGGACAGTCTAAAACACTTCATTGTTTATTCACCAGCTACATCAAATCTTACCATCAAAATGTGACTGTCATGTCACAAAGGTCGTAAAACATCATCATCATTGGATTTGATTCAGTATCAGAACATAAAGCCTCGCCCACAACGCCAGCCCTCACCAGGAGGACTTCAGGACATTGGTTTTCCTCAAATCTCTGATTGGCTTAAAGGATAAGGTTATTAAAGGCAGCCTGCAGATTGACATGCACGCAGATCCGCCTTTCATCAGAACACAGAAGAGTTTCTGCCTCAGCTGCACACACAACACTCACTCACACCTAAACCATTCAGAGGATGCACTTTCACTGATCTCATTACTCTTGGCCACCAGCAGGGTGAATTAAGAGCTCAGTCCAGGTAAGAGGCTGATGCCGAATGATAAGAGAAGCCTCTGGCGGGCCTGAGGCAAGGATTCTCCAGCAGGGTCAGCTGAATGACTGTCCAGCTCATGGAGGTCAGACAACACATCACATGAACCGCCTCACTGCCCTGATTTAAACCTTTCAAGTAAAGTTCAAAACCTCAGGACTAAACACAATTCAGAAGCTCCAAGAACAATTAACTTGTCAGCGCTGGACACAAAGAAACATGACAAGATAATGATTCTAGGAGGCAGTTATTGACAGCCAGTTACACACCAAATCTAAAGAAGACGACAGCCTGGAGTGTCCTTCAGCGACTGCAGAAAACTGCATGCAGCTAAGCTGAGGGAACTGGGGTCACAGCGACCCGGTGCTGGGTTAACAAGCATCGCATCAGATCCTGACGGGAAGCTGGCAACTGGAAAATGGAACTGATGGAGACAGACACGGACGAGCAGACGGAATATGATGGACCAACTTATCCAGGCTTCCTGCACCATTCTACAAGCTCAATTTAAGACTTTTTAAGACCTTTATATGAAAAGTAAAAACACATTTCTCTGCCTCTTCTCGGCCCAATGAAATCCTTGAATGTCTATAACAATATTTTCTTAAACAAACAAGCCCTCAGTATTCTGATTGTCAAATGCAAAAACAACAACTTAAGACGTAACGAATAAACATAATTCACAAACAAAGTCAACTTCTTTGCTATTTTCCTATCCAGAAGTAAGACGACTCAGTCTCTGAGGCTCCGCCTTTTTTCTCCTTGTGGGCGTGAACATCAACATATCTACACATACTACATGAATGCAGAATAAATGTCAGCTACCTAACAGTTTGGAAGGCCAAAATAAACAGTTCGACGGGCTGCATATGACCCCCAGGCTGTACTCTGCCCCCCCTGGTATAGACACTTGTTTAAGGGGCATGGCATGAAAAATCTACTTTTTGAGGTTTTAAGTGTTTCTACTGTTCATTCTTCACCAGAAAGAACCCCGTTGTGATATTTTGATCTGTTACACATGTCTGAGTAATCCTCTAAAAACCTGTACTCTCAACAGAAGCCCCTCCCATACCCATGGAAATGAGCGGGTTCTCACGATCTGATGTCACAGAGTGAGACTGCCCCTTTCAGGAAGAGTCTGCTCTGACAGCTCCGCCCCAATCTAACACCAACATCTAATTTCTCCACAGAGCTAGTGGTGATCAGCAGAACCCTTTCATTTCAGATGCGAAGGCAGATTTAGAAAAAAATGGGATGTTTGTTTTCATGGGAGAAACAAAGATTATGTCATGACACGCAGCAACAAGCTGTGCTGTCAGTGTGTTTGTTGTTTACAATCTGGATGTATTCATTATCACCATGTTGACCAGATTGAGTATGCCACAGTTCATGTACTTAATGCAGTTCCATAAGAAAAGTTTTCACAGTATTAAATAGATCTCCGGGTATAATACGACAACATTTTGTGAATGTATTTCTGGTTGTCTCTAAATAGTTCATCATTAAGAAGCCAGGTGGTTTTAACTCTTGTGCTATCCTAGACATGTTTACATTAAAAGTGGGGTCATCTGGACCCCACAAGACAGCGGCATGAAATTTTATTTCCAAGGATTTTGAATCTTCTCTGGTGTCTGTGGGAGACATAAGATCCTGTCCACATTTGATATGAGAGAGATCTCACATCAATGTAATGGTTGGGTCATCTTGACCCATAAGAGAGCACAAGGGTTAAAGGACTTTTAATTTATTTAAAAAAAAATTTTGTTAAAACCGACTTTTCAGCAAGGAGGTTAGTAAACAATCACAGAGCTTGTATTTAATGTAATGTTTGTATCCCATTTATGTTTTATATTTATATAGTTTGCTTGAAAAAAATGTAAAAAGAGTCTAATGCTGCTATCCCAATACAAATGTTGAGCTGGTGGTGCTGGCAAAATGCCAAATAAAATGTTAAATTTACATTTTTAGTTTTCTTTTGACTGTTTTTACTGTTTCTCAAGTCATTCTCATAAATGGCTTTGGTACAACATGAAACAGACATGAAACAGACATGAAACAGACAATGATGAGATCTCTTTTAGAGCTCATTCTTCTCAGATGTCTCATCCTTTTCTCTTTAATGCTCCTTTAAAATAATTGAGACAATTTAGATCAGAGTGATACTATTCTGAGATCTCTTTTGTTTCTGCCACTTCTTCAGTCTTGCTCAAACAGCTTATCTCAATTCAACCTCATTGGTCTCAGTCATGTCTTTTCTCGTCTTTGCTTAACTCTTGCTCCTAAGGGCCCCCAGGAGCAGGAGTTAAGATGCAAATGAGCACAGAACGATGCAAAGATGAGACGCTCAAACTGATCTCAAACTAATCTCAGGAGACGTGATTGAGCCACATTTGAGCAACAGATTTGTCCTATGGGTGCTATCAGAGTGGATTATTGCTAGAACGATATCATCTTATTGCATTTAGTTTAAAAATATATTTGTATTCTACACCAAAGTTATTTTGTATATATTCAACAGTAAAAGGAAAAAAATGATAGAAAGGACATTTTTGTAGTTTTAGATTAAGTAAATCTGCTGTAGCTGCAGGATCTGATCAAAACAGAACGCATTTTATTTTCAAAAAGAACATTTATGAACTGCTGCTAAAATTGAAAGAAGCTAGGTAATAAACTAAAACTCACTTGTAGAGATTATTTTGAAGCTTTATTTTATAAATGAATGACTTAATAGCCACAAAAACACAAATAAAGTATATTTTTCAAAATTGGACTTTGCGGCTCTCGTTGGATTTTCGTCCATAAGAAACTGGATCATATGAGTCTTTCAGCATTAAAGGTTGCAGACCCTTGGTCTAGAAGATAACGTTTCTGTTTATTTCTTTTCTAATCAATTTATAGAATAATACCATATAACTGATAAATATGTGTAATATTATGATTACTTCCTCAGTTTTTATTGCTGAAATTTCTCTAAATCAGTCAAATACACGATATAATTAGATATATGTATATGTTTGTCATAACCAAACTGTGTTTAAATGCCTGACACACGTTAGGACAGGTTGTACAGACAGACAGACGGGCAGCTGGCTGCAGTGAGACATGCTGGATCACAGGAGGGAAGTCTGACCTGCGTCCTGTGTGCTCAACCCCCCCGTCAGTCCCTGAGTCGGGGCAGCAGACGGGCTTCACAGCATGGCGTTCTGTTCACCTGAGCTGCACTCCTGAAAACCAGCATCAACAGCAGAGCAGAGCTGCACCAGAAAAGATGCTCCACCACAGAAGAAAACTTCCACAACCGTTCCCGTTTTCATCCGGTCTGAATCTGCACCCCTTAAAACAAGACAGTTCTTTACCAGCTGAGGCGTCATCGCTGACGCTTCAACACAAAATCTTTAACGCAGCTTCTCAACCGTTAACTCGATGGTTCCAGTAGATTGTGAAGGAGAAAAGCGGCAAGCTTCACATAAACTCTGCAGCTCTGGTGTTGGAGGGTCACAGCAGCAGCCATCTTTCACTCAGAAATGCCTGACATCTCAGTAGCCACTTGTTCTGAGAGCTTATTTATACTGGGATGTGGTTTTCTTCAGAACATCACAAAACTGTTTTAGGTCCAACAAATAAACCAAGATTCCTCATCAAAGCACTAAGTTCCAACCAGAAACCACAGGAAGGCTGCAACAACATCCCTCCTCAAACCTAACCTCAGACAAAGGGAGAGCCTCCAATGCTAAACATTCAATCGGGACGTGAACGTGTCCCAAACGCTGCTTGACTGAATGTTTGACAGCATTCACACCATACTGATTCTCAAGTCCCTTTAAGTACATTTGTTGTCATGTAAAAACTCAATCAATGAATTCAGCAATCAAAACAAGGTATCAAAACATTCAGCTTGATCAGGACATTACTGCTTGTACTTTTGGTATTCTGTATTAGTATTTTGGTATAATTTTTGACATTTTGAGCAAAATATGCCCATTTGGAGATGAATGAGAAATTGCTGAAAAACTTTGAAACTTGTAAACTTCTATATTCTTTCAGCTAGAGACATCATTAACACTTTAAAACACTGGTTCTTAACCTGGGTTCGATGGAACCCCAGGGGTTCGATGAGTTGATCTCAGGGGTTGGGCACCGAAGTTCGGTTCCAAGTAGGAACCGTTAGGATTTATGCGGTTCTGCCAAAACCGAAAGAAGCTGCTGCAAACGGTGCAGCATGTCGGTGTCAAATTTCATTTGTTTGTGGACATGTCAATCATCTCTACTCATGTCAGTAGTATGAAATCCCAGCCAGTCTCTTTTATGTTCCTACAATTGTGGGCGGGCTCATATAAAGTCGCTGACTAGGCGAAAACGCGCGTGCGCCGCGCAGCTCTTCCATGTGTGTCTGCATATCACAGTTTGACAGGTGCTGCATCACATTTCCAATCAGGAACTCATGGGTTCGTGATGTTTTCACGGACCCGATCATCGGACAGAATATTGATCCTATGCGAGTGTTTTTGATTGATTGTTCTGCGGCGGTGTTGTGTACATGAGTTCTCGCCATCTCCCGTTAAGGAAGGTATTAATGTTCTGGAGACCTGCAGTCAAGGAGTTGTTTTGTCTATTCATGTCAGAAATTAAACCAGAGAAAACCTGAAGACGCGTCATCCTCCTTTATTCGAACACAACGCCAAGAGAACAGAACAGAACAGATGTGTTGTTTTTTAACACATTTTTTGTGTAGCATGTAAACTGACTCATGTTGTGTTGGTTTTTACGCATCTTGTGTTACTCAACGCTGGTGGCAACACACACAAAACATGTGTTAAACCATTGACCAATCACGCAGCCGAATTAATGTCCGCGCGCCTCGCTCCTTCTGGAACTTTCTATTTTAAAAAGAGACTGGAGGCCACCATTACTGGATGCATTTTGAGCGGGAAATTAGAGGTAAGTTTGATAATTTTATTTTTTAATGCTTAAAATATTGCTGACATTTATTAAAATACTGCGGTTGGACGAGTTATATTCTTACTAGTTTATTGTGATGATTAATAAAAGCTTGAATGTAACACCGAATAAACCGTTAGCTAGCTTAAACCCTCCGATACACCACTAGCTAATTTTTCTCTTTTTCTTGTTTTTTTTTTTTTCAGAAGAAATATAGAAGCAGGCCAAAGACGATACAGATGAAAGGGAAAGCAAAAAAGTGGTAACAATGACCATGATGAATATAGACGAGGTTGTGAGCAAGTGTGTGACCATGGGAGGATGAAGCCATCATCTCTAAACTTCACAACAAATTAAAGAAGCCGTGGACAATCTACAACACTGTCTGAGATACTTGATCAGTATCAATGTTTCATCGACATGCCAGAACTGGTGAGGACATTATTTATGTATATGCTGACTATTTTGTGTAAATGTTCATCATAGAGCATTGTTACAGATCCTGTATCTAAATCATGCCACTTTTGTTGACTATTTTTATTCATACAAATAACTTCTTTCTCTCTACAAAGTTTAGTTTTATTCAGATTTTGAGGACAAGGCAGACACTTTTCTTCTTTTGTTGTCCGGTTTCTAGAGAAATAGTTAATTTGAATCTATGATAAAAAATTACTCAAGGCTATGTTCAAAATTCTTTTCTACTCACTATATAGTGCACTATATAGTTAGTGTTTGCCTTGTTTCTAGTGCTGTCCAAATATACAATTCCAAAATCGAGTGATCTAGAAATTTTCAGAAGTCTTTGTGAAAAACCATTGTGCATCAATGCTCACTAGATTACCACATTACATTGCGCCTGAACAAATTTTGCAGAAAAAACAAGTGTTTACATGTAATTTTTTTTTTTAATGAACCATCAAAATTTTCATAATCAGAACACAGTGAAGTCATAAATAAATGTTGTTAAAGGCTTACATTGATTAGATTTTCTCTCTTGTGAAATCTGTGACATTTAAAGTTGTGTCTAATTTACTTTTTAAATCCAGGGACTGGATGGTCCCCACTATATAGTTTAGTAGTAGTTAGGAATTACGGTGGGAATTCAGACATAACTGAACTTAACTCAAATGAAATGTAAGAGTCCCGGTATTATTGGTATTTTTGAGTTTAAATTAAGGTGTTTTGTAAGTTTTCAACATGGAACTAATGTGTTTAATTTTTAATAAGTTTAAAGACATGAAATATTTTGTGTGTTTTAAAATGAAATAAAACGTATAATAAACATACTGTACTTTCTGCAACTGTGTTTCTCTTTATTTTAATTAAAAATGTACACAGTTTTGTGTTATATTTAACACAATAGATGTGTCAAAGTTTCCAACACAGTCCGTGTTACCATTTACTCACTTAGTGTGTTGGAAAATGCAACACAATAGATGTGTTAAATTATTGAACTTCACATTTAACACAAAATGTGTTGTCCCTATATAGACACGCCATTGTGTTAAAATTTGACTCAGTTTGTGTTGTTATTAACACATCTGTTCTTAGAGTGTGAAGGAAAAAGATGTATAGCATTTGTGTCATTTACTGAAGAAACGTATTTTATCACGGCTCCATTTTCACTGAGAGATAATATGTCGAGGGTGCGTTGAAACATTGCTCTATTTTGTTTCCCCTTGAGCTTACAATATCTCATAGTTCAGTCCACAGGGTCAACACCAAAGACCAGAAACATTTGCTGCAATCTGTGCGCTCAGCCAGGAAGAGAAGAAAAAGGAGGGAAAACAGCTTTATTCAACAGCGAGCGCTTTATATCTCCCTCCGTCCTTTCTTCTTCAGTCTGCTTCTAAGAGGTGCTGATAAGAGGCTCTTTCTCTGCAGACGGCAGCAGTTCGAAAAGGAGAATTAAACCTTGAGACAAGCGCCTAACATTTAAAATGTAACCTTGAATGAGGACGGCGCCTTAACATTTATCCAAAGTGAAGCCAAACAGCACAGAACTGTTGCTGTGTGTGAGTGTGCAGTCTGATTCACTACACCAGACCAAACGACTCCTTTAATTATGAAAGTCATTAACTAGGAGATTCATTATTTATTGAGCTGCATCTTTAATGGCTCAATTTGCATCTTAAAAAAACAAACATGTTTTTTAAAGGATAACAACCACTTTAGATTTCAGCTGCCTCACTTCATGTAATCAACCCCATCTGTCTGACGATAATTAAAATCACTCAGGGTATTTACCAGCATAAAGAGGCTGTTAGGCTGTAAGGAGCTCACACTGGTTCCACAGGCTTGACTCATTAGCAGTATTGCAGTTACAAGAGCCACCAGTGACAGGTGTCAGGAACATACGTGATGTTTGAAGATCAGCTGGAGGGAACATAGATGTAAACGTGAGACATGCGTGTACATGTGTGCGTGTGTGTGTGCAGAGAAACAGCATTGTGTCAAAAGGGTTCAGCAAACACACTCAGACTTGGCTTGCAACTAAAGCATCTATATTTAAAACATCTATTAATGGAAAACAGTGCCTCAAAAAATGTACAGAAGAAACCAAGAGGCACCTGGTTGAATGAGTTATTCATGTGTCCACTCATATGGAGCTATTTTGGGGCCATAAATATTTCAGACCCAAATAAAACATTTTGAAAGTAATCTTGGTTTTTGGCCAAAAAAAAAGTAAAATGTCCAAAACTTTTTGCTATTCTACAAAAAACATAATCATTTTCAGCTTCAAACATTCTATTTTTTGGGTTAAAAACTCAAAATTTCAATTTTACATTTTTTTTCCAGTTTCATTCTTTTTTTTTACTGTTAACTCTTTTTTTCAATTTTAAATCTGAAAATTTCAGTTTCAAACCCTCCACAAAAAGATGGCGCTTTGAACGTGCCAGAACAACATTTTGGACGCGTAGTTTTGCAGATAAAACTCTGCTTTTAACACCCGTCCCAGGACAACTTCAGACCAAACAGCCATAGTCTGACTTTAATTATCACAGTTCTCAGTCAGTAAATGCCCCGGGACTGAAGTTACCACCCTCATTTGTTTTGATTGGTCCTATGTGTTAGCCCCGCCCCAACGCACCACAACAGGGTCAAAAATTGAAATTTGATGACTCCATTAGCAAGCACCAATATAGCGCTAAGCTAGCATTTCTGTTTTCCTCTGTACGGCGGTTTTCTTCTTAACAATCTTCTTTCAAACATCATTAAACTCCTGTTATACCCGATGTACATAAAGTAAAACAAGAGAAGAGGAGCGGCTGGACGACCTCCATTGTTGTTGCTTTTCTAGTCGTTGCACTACAATGATGACACGCTAGTGGTCTGCACCACTCATGCAGCGTGAGAACTGAGCACTCAGTGGAAGTGAGACTTGACTGAGTGGAAACGCTCACCAGAACTAACTGGACCGTACTACTGCTCAGTGGAAACTGAGCGTCAGTTCAGGGAGGCCGGTACCGGTCCGTGGATCAATCTCCACAAGGCCACAGAAGACCTGATAAATTCTACCCGTTTTTCTTTTTTTAATTTTCATTCATTTTATCTATTCAACTTCATCTCCTCTCAAAAGTTCAAGAGGTTCTCTCATTTCCTCTCAAAAATATTTTAATGAAGGTGTGAGTGTATGGATTAACATAAAAGGACATTTGGTCAGTAACATTTGAACCAACAACTCTTTCTCCATGACACCACGGCAGCAGCATCAGTCAAACATCGTTCCATCTCATCTGCTCCTTTCATTCTACCTCAGGATGCAGATCACTGAACTAAACATTATGAACAGGCGTTTCACAGAGCACAGCGAAGCATTAAAATGATGCCACCAAATGGGCTGGTATCATCAACTCACCATCGTGTTCTTCTTGTTCTGGCGTTTCTTCTTCCTCTTTCCTGGTGTGCGTGCCAGTTGGGGGTTGTTCTCCTGGTCCGACGACTGCTGGCGGAGGAAAGTGTTCTTGCAGTGCTCCAAGCTCAGGCCGTTTGGAACTCTGGCAGCTTTCGTCTTGAGTGGCGGTCCTGCGTGGTTGTCCCCGCCGTCCCGCGGCTTTGATGTCCTGCTCTTCTACAGAGAGAACAGCGCAGAAGAATCCTGTTAGTAAACGAAACTCACTGCTACTGGTACTGGTTTGGAGGATTGTACAGAGCAGAGAACCAATAACTGACAACTTCAAGCAATTCTCTAGAATGTGAAGTTATTGTCTTTTTTAATTTGATTTTAAATCTACAATTACATCGTAAGAAGAAAGCAGAGTTTGGAGTTTTATGCTGCATGAGCAAAATGTATTTGTTGACCTAAACATAGGTTGACATTAAACCCAATAGAAACACAAACTAACAGATGTAAACAACTGTCAACAAAGCTTATATGAATTTAGGTCAATTTCTCACAGACAACAATCCATGAAAGTCTCGCTTCACCCTTTAGAAAAAGAAAAACACAGATTTTCATTTATATTTGTGTTATGATAGCTATAAATAAACTGTTCTTTTTTTTTTTGCATAAATAAAATACAAAATAAATTTTTTTTTGAGGAGTTTATTTTTGTTTTTGATGCATCTCAGCCTGAATTTTTTCAATTGTGCTTACTGATCTTAAATTGATCTTTTTGTGGCACAGAGTGCAGAATACTGGTGAAAAAAAACTCTTAGAATTTGTTAAATTAGTAGGCCACACAGCTTGAAGGATTATGGGTACTGTAGTCTAGAGCCGGCTTCAAGTATTCTTCAACAGTTTGTGAATGAGTTGAGTAAAGTTTGACTTATCTGACTGCTTTGTTGTTCTGAATTGTCTGAAAAATATTTTCAAATGAAGGGTACTTTTATTTGTCTTCAACCAGAGTGACAAATAGAGCCTGGGGTTCACACAGAGTTAGATCCAACAGTTGTATATCGTGGTGCACACAGTCTGCAGGGCGGGGTCTGCTTTAGCCATCCGGACGGCTTCATCATGAACAGCCTGTGACAGCCGGCCACTCCGCCACACACGTTACAACAGGCGGCTCTGATGCGGACTCAAGAGACCGCTCACATGCATGTGTGCAGTCGGCAACAACGCAAATGCACAATTAGTGATCCATGCAGCCCCGAGCAAACACAAGCAGCAGAAATGATGGCGTGCGAGGGCTCGCTGCACACGGAAACACGGAACAGAAACATTCCGATGTCTGCCGGTACAAAACAAATCGCCTCTGCTCATGGAAGAGTTAACGCTCTTTCTGAACCTGCATGGTGTTAACGCTGCATGAGAAGGATTTACACAAGAGAAGCACCTGTTGATGTGGAAGAGGCGTAAATGAAATGTCTGCAGCATCAGCAGAAGAGTGGAATCAGTGATTGAATAGATTCCTTAAACACACCAACTCTCATAGAACAAAGGAGGACCTGCATTCAGAGTCAGAGGTCTGTGCGTCCAGTCACAATCATTTCATGATCTGTTTTCAAAGTGTCCCACGAGGAGTTTGAATTTGGATGATGCCCTTTCTAGACAAAATAAAAACCTGTGCAGTTTTCTAGGACATAGTCTCAGCAGGAGTTCATCAGATATTCACCTCTGAGGTGTGGGCGGTACTGTCGGTGCCGAGTAAGCCCACCCCCACTTTCCATCACCCACCTGTTCCTGCTGGCTTACAGCCCCCGTCACGCCGAACACAGCCGGCGCAGCGGAGGCAGGCGTCACTCTCAATGTTAAGTCAATGTAAAGCGTGATCTGCCGCGGCGCCATGTCGGTGGCGAGCTTGACGCAGCACTCTAACCAATCAGGGACCCAGCTTCGGGTACGTGACATTTTCAGTGACTAGATCAAAGAGTAGAAATGAACATTTCAAGATGGTAGATCGATGCGAGGATTCTCCTCATGACCTACAATCCATTTCACCAACCCGCGGGGGCCGCCCGGTTCCTGGACACTTTCAACAGTTACTGTTGGGTGAAGGCGGGATGCACCCTGGACAGATCACCGGCCCGTCACAGAGTTTATTGAGCTGGATGTACGGCTATGCTAAGTTAGCTTAGCGAGCTAATAAGCTGCACTCCCCCAGACTCAGGCAGGGCTGATAGCGATCGCTGCTGTCTTGACTGCAGGTCTCTGGACAGTGGAGCTCACTCTGCTGACCCGCCGGCGGTTAGCTGCCCGGCAGCCCGGAGGTCCTCCACCAGTACCGTTGTAGCGCGCAGGACTGGTGTAGCTCCATGTGCTTATGAGGTTTATCTTATTTTCATCAAGACAATAATAAAAAGATATTTTTATTCCCCCCTCTATGGTTAAAGCTCAAACAGGATCACAGACAGACTGAAGTAACGTTTAAAACGTTCCTCAGGTGCAGCTCTCACTGCAAGAGTGAAGTAAACAGAACCACGAGAGACTGACTGACCTGGAGAAAACAAACACAGCGACGTGCTCGCTGGTGCTTCTGTAGAGCTCTCCAAAACATACAGACCCAAGCTACTCACTCAACATCATCCATGATGTGACAGCGTTGAATTCCAGAACAACTTCTCTGATTGCTCCACGGCAGTAAATTTGACAGGCATCAAAAGAGAGGCGGAGACACAAATTTGACATCCCTGCAACCTTCAGCGTGAATGCATCATAATGATTTGAATAAAGAAATATTCAGGAATGGAATTTTAAGCTTAATTTTAAACTAAATATGTCCTCTATCATCAGAAAAATGCCACAAGATAATAAAACCTTTAAAACTCCATTTTCATTGGAGTGGGTCTTTTACAGCAACATCAAATGAGAATCCCATGAATTTTGTAGCCAAAAGTCTGAAAAAAAAAGGGAAAAAAACACAATTCACAAAACTGTGAAAATAAAATGAAGCTTTTCATTACCTATGAAAGTATTAACCTAAATCAGAGGTCTGCAACTGTTAACAATAAAATAGGCATTTGGACTTGTTTTCTACTGATCAAAACCTAAAAGGAGCTGTATAGTCTCACTTTAGTCTTTAAGAAATTTGGATTTGAATTCATGATCTTCTATTTAAAATAATAAATATGAATAATATCTATTTTTTGGCACAAACAAAATAAAAAAAATATATCAAGAATCAAGCATCTCTCATAATGGGATTTTTTTTTAAATAATGTTGTTCAGCATAAGATAATCTGTGCTTTTAACTCATTAAAGATAAAATGTTTTACCAAAGTTTTACTTATATAAAATCTGTTCATTCTGGAGGTAGAGTTGAACAAACACGACGTCTTCAGGTCAAAATTATGTAAAAACCTACAAAGTTTATCATCTATGTGAACCTCAGACATTAATTTATAAATGTAACTAATGTAAATTAAATAAATGATCATTGAGTAATCCTTACTCTTATAAATTGCTATTTTGTTTTTCTTTTATTTATCTTTTTTGTTGTTTTTCTCTCTTTGTCCTCAGCAGTCTTCCACTGCTGGGTTTTGTTCTTTTAGTTTGGGTTGGATCTTTGTAGTCTTAGTTTACAGACTTTGTTTATTTGTTTTCTTTAGTTTTGGTGAAGCAGACGTTATCAGAGATCTGCTGACTCAGACGGTCGACATGTCTGGATCAGCTTCTCCATGAATTATTTTTTGTTTGGTTGAGGAGCCACAATGGAGATAAAAGAGACACATGTGGATCTGGAGCCAATGGTTGCAGACTCCTGAGCTATACAGATAATGTAAGAGGTGGGGAGTTTAAACTGGATTGTCAAACTCTGCTCCTGACAGGACGTCGGTTTGTTTGCTCCGGCATCATACTTGCACAAATTTACCATCCACTCATCTTCTAAACATGTTTGCATCCTTTTTGGGGTCATGGAGGTGCTGCAGCCTAACCAGGCTACTTCTGGGCAAAGGCAGGATCCACCAGGTCTGATGAAGGGTCACACCCACACATACGTACATTCACACCTAGGGACAATTTAGAGTCACCAATGAACACATGAAGCATGTTTTTAGACGGTGGGAGAAAGCGAGTCCCCGGAGAAAACATGCAAACTCCACACAGAACGGTCCCCAGTTGGGGGTTCTGTTTCAGATCCCCCAGCCAGGATTTGAACCGAGGCCGTCTTGTTGTAATGGGAATAGCACTAACCGCTGCACGTACCACCATGCAATATGAAAAGGAAGAAGTTGAGAGGTAAATCTTGTGGTGCTGACTCATCAAAGCATCAAGTCCAGGCATCAGCTGATCTCCTTTGCCTCATTTGCCCTCTTATCCACAGCCTGAGATGGGACATGACATGCTCTGTCAGAGCTGAGAGTAAATGACAGAGTTGTGATGAGGCTGGAGATATGTTCTACCTGCTCTCTGAACGTATTCCTATTTCCATATATTATCAAGAGGCTGAGGGAGGAAGTGATGCTGAAATAATTGCAGCAGCCGCATCAGCTTTCATTGCAGTGACTGGCAGTGGAGAAAGTCATGATAACACCAGATGCAATGTATTCCTATAGGTATCCTTGGTAGGTTACAATGTAAAGAATAATGTAAACACAAAGGCAGTTTACTCTTCTTTTCATTTAAAATCTCCTGTGATATAAGGGCTGGAGAGAAATATTCTTTCAGTTGTTTAAGAACGTTTTTTTTCCTTGTCTTAAAGCACAGAACTTTAAAAGAAGTGGCTCCTCTTAAGATGATCAACGAAAACTTCTAAAACTGACTGAGCAGGATCAGTGTGATCCTGCTCAGAAACAACTTTGTTTCAAAATGCAGATGAATGTGGAGAATGCAGTTGTGTTCTCTGTTGGTCATCTTTCATCTGAGGCACTTGATCAAATCAGTGCTACACATTTTAACACGACTTCCACAACTGTAGTCGTGAAACAAGACTGTCTGAAACGGCAGCAGAAATTGAACTGTTTCCAAAAACAACACAACTTCTAATGTTTAAAAAGACATTACTTAAAGCCCAAATCTAAAGTGAGATACAAGAAAATACATGTATTAACTAGAAACAAAAAAATTATATTAAACTTCGAAGCAGCTGAACTTTTTCCGGACTCAAAAAAGCCCTCAACAGTGTGTGTGTGTGCGCGTGTGTGTGTGCGTGGGGGGTGCGCGTGTATATGTATATATAATATATATATATATTATTATATATATATATATATATATATATATATATATATATATATATATATATAGTTGTATATTTATCAACATACAGAAAATAAGCAACCCAAGTATCTATCCTATCAAATATTGCTATATTAAAGCCTTCTAGTACATTTTTTTCTTTTTCCTCATTTTTTGTATTTCCACATTCTCAATTTTGGTTTTACATTATGCTTTTTTTATTCGATCCATTCAGCTTTTATTATGGAACCGAACTTCAGAAGACTCTGAATTTGTCAGACTCTCCAGAAGCTTATTCCTTTAAAAAAACAAATAAAGGAAAGCCATGGATGAGGCCTTTGTCTCCTGAAGCAGTGTTGGAAAAGGCCACAAAGAACGTGTTGGATCATCAGGGAGATCCTGCCAACAGAAAGCATCTTCTTGCCTTCTTTGAAATTCAGTTTGGTATTTTCCATGGCCAGACATTCAAATGGCTTCTGGAAAATGCTTTGGGTTATGCTGCCTACCTTGTTGCTGCCATGAAGAAAGATCCAACAAGGGGAAGTAAAGACACCAAAGATCATGCCAGCAACAAAGAGAGCTTCAGGGAGTACATGGAAATGTTTCCATCTGCCAAAACTGCAGTGGCAATGAAAGAGGAGCAGATGTTGCTTAAGAAGACACAACGTAGTTTGTCCAGCCAGCCAGGACCATCGATGGCATCCTCACCCTCTCAGGCTCCATCAACATCTGATCCTTCTGCTGAAAGACCTTCCAGTTTACCATCACATCCAAAAACTCCTCAGGCCATCTCCACCTCATCTCTCTCTTCTCTTTTGGTCGCAAATTTGGCAAAGGATAAAAACATTGATAAAGTTGTGAAAAAGCTGGTGTCACCATCTAAAGTCAGACCCTGTAAGAAAACAATTATTATTTTTTTTTTAACTCTAAATCACATTGAATCATATCGGTTGTGTATTTTAATGGTGCTGCTGTTTTTTTGTTTTTTTTTTTGTTTGTTTCAGCTTTGATACATGCACGGCCACGTTCCACATCCACAACTTTAAACCAACCATCTGGGTCCCTTTTTTCCTCACCCGGTCTGTGAAATCCCCCTCCACCCTCCAGGTGTCAGAAGCCTCCTCCTCCCTCCCAGCAGCAGGACCCTCTTCCCCACACCCAACTGTGGAAGCCTCCATCAATCCTCCACAGACATCAGCTTTCGACCCTAAAGCCAGTGAGCAGTTCTCCACCCCTGCACATCCAACAGCTCCATCTCCTGCATTTCCACCCCTGTCAAGTGAAGTTGATGACAGCACACTTTTGGCAGAAGCCATCAGATGGACACATCTCACTCCACAAGTATGTACAATTTTTATATGATTGTTTATGTCTTTATTTAAGTTATACTAATATGCAGTTTGTTTTCTTTTCCTCTCAACAAACACAGTGTGTGTTCCAGCTGGGTGGATTGATGCACTCCCTGAAGTGGACCAGAGATGGATGTCCAAAGCACTTTTCAGATGGACAGCTCAAGGACATCCTGAACTGGACTTTAGCAGGGTGACAGGCTGTGTGGTATCCTCCCCAAGTCCCTTTCCAGATAACAAATATGTCCCACACCTGAGCACTATTTTGGAAGTCCCCTCCTACTTGGATGCCCCGAAAACTATGGAAAGTCAAGCTGGTCTGCCCTCATTCAGATTGTCACAAGGAGCTTCTGACCTCAGCCGGTATCCATCAGAGGATCAGACAAGTTATTTCACTAGAGATAACTTACTTTGTGGCGTCTGAATATTTATTTTGCAAAAGATGCAAAAGGAAGGTAATAAGCTGGAGCCATGACATCGTCTCCCAGCTGGATGTGGGTCACAGGGTGCAGTTTCCCTGCATCCTCACGTCCAGGCTTGCCTGTGACCTGAGAGTGGTCACTTTGATGCGCCAGAGGGGATTAGGAAACAGCAGCAGCCAGATTAGGAGGAAGTTGCAGGAGAGTCATTCAGAAGTGTGGCTAAAAAAGACTGTCCAGTACCTGACGGACTGCAAAAGTCTTGCAATGGCTGTGAAAAGGAGTCTGATTAACCCCGTGACATTTTCACCTCCCCCTCCAATGCCCACTGTTCCAAAGCACAGGTGGCTGATGCAGGTCTACGCCCAAGATGTTCTCCAGAGGCTGACTGAGATCAAAGCCGCAGTGACATCGATTTATGGCTGCATCTTGAAGATGGACTCCACTAAAAAAGTGGCTCGGAAACTGGCTGGAAGAAGTTTTGGAACTGCTACCTGGGCGACAAACGTTGGCAATGAGCATGGCCAAGTCATCATGTCTGTGCTCACTGCCAGCGAAGGTTTTGGCCTTGGGCCAATGGTTGAAGGGCTCATAAAACGGTAAGCAGTGGCTGGAGTACCTCCCCCTGAAGTGCTGTATGTGGACAGGGACTGCTGTGGAAACACTCTACTGAGAAGAATGTTCAGAAAGTGGAAAGACCTAAACATCCGCCTGGACATATGGCACTTTATGAGAAGGTTCTCGGTGGGCTGCACCACTGATTCACATCAGCTCTACGCTTCCTTTATGAGTCGCCTCAGCCGTTGTCTCTTCATGTGGGATGAGGAGGATCTGACAGCTCTGAAGATAGCCAAACGCTCAGAACTGGCTGGCAATCTTATATAAATGTCCTGAAACATTAGCAGCTATTGCCTTAGCCGCAGCGAGTTAGCCTTGCACTGCAGGCGAACTACACGCGGCTCTCAGGAGACTCTGGCTCTTATCAGAAACCTCATCCAAGCTTTTGATGGGGACAATGGTCGCGACACTTTGGGAGTGCCACTGATCAACTCGGCACGCATGAGTGAAATTATGGCATCCCAGGCAAAATACGTGGCCTGCATCCAGGATCCCCCTGGCATTCAGCTCTAACACCGGACAGGAACAATCCTGAAAAGCGAGCATCGTTTGCCCACATACCGCTGTGCCAGAGGTTCAACATCCCTCGAATCCTTTCATCTTCACCTGAATAGGTTCATCCCTGGTAAGTTGTTATATTAAATTTCTTTAACACAGAAAATACTATAATATTGTAAATAATATTGTAAATGATATTAAAAGCTAGATTTATTGATAGTGGATTGGCAAGGGATGTCAACAGAATTTTTTGGCCTGTGCACGGCACATGTTCATAAATGCATGCCTTCATGGGGCTAGTGGCGCAATGGATAACGCGTCTGACTACGGATCAGAAAGATTCTAGTTCGACTCCTGGCTAGCTCATATTTTGTTTTCGCCTACTACAAGCACCTAGCAACCCAATTGCGATTTGTGGCCATGATTTGGAAGCTCTTTCACACATCATACCTAAATAAGTGAACTACACCTTAATCATCTTCCTCTACATCTTGCATTTGCCATACATACTTAGACGGAGTATGAAGTCACAGGCTGTAAATGCCAACTGATCACGTGTTGGGATTTTCTCTTTGCAATTTTCAGCCAAAAGTGCATAGGCTACTTTTTAAGCCTGGCTAGCTCAGTCGGTTAGAGCATGAGACTCTTAATCTCAGGGTCGTGGGTTCGAGCCCACGTTGGGCGATAGATTCTTGGTGAAAAAGAACAGCTCGTAAGTCTACTGTCAAAATCCGCAATAGTGGATTGGGATTGCAGAACGGACATTGTTTCATCATGGGCGTTGAATCCACAAGAAATTTCAGTTCTCTGGTTCATTCAGGTGATTGGACTTAATACTCAGTGGATACTTTTGAAAAATTTCACTTTCTTTCATCTGTCTTGGTATATTCATAAAGAAGCCAGGCAATGCACAGCTGTACTCCCTTTGATAGCTCAAATGGTAAAGCGGAGGACTGTAGATAAAAAGTAATGGACATCCTCTAGGTCGCTGGTTCGAAGGAAGCCTTCTGCTTGAGATAGCTTTTTTTCATCTTCCCACTTGGACCATTATCTCCCAATGTGTAGAAAACGCAAACACAGAATTTTTTGCCTGTGCACGGCACATGTTCATAAATGCATGCCTTCATTGGGCTAGTGGCGCAAGGATAACGCGTCTGACTACGGATCAGAAGATTCTAGGTTCGACTCCTTGCTAGCTCATATTTGCTTTTCGCTACTACAAGCACCTAGCAAACCCACATTGCGATGGCCATGATTTTGGAAGCTCTTTCACACATCATACCTAAATAAATGACACTACCCTTAATCATCTTCCTCTACATCTTGCATTTGCCATACATACTTAGACGGAGTATGAAGTCACACAGCTGTAAATGCAACTGATCACGCGTTGGGATTTTCTCTTTGCAATTTTCACAAAGTGCATAGCAACTTTTTAAGCCTGGCTAGCTCAGTCGGTAGAGCATGAGACTCTTAATCTCAGGGTCGTGTTCGAGCCCCACGGTTGGGCGATAGATCTTGGTAACAAAACAGCTCGTAAAGTCTACTCCAAAATCCTGCAATAGTGATTGGGCAATTTCATTAATCTCCAATGTGTAGAAAACGCCAAAACAGAATTTTTTGGCCTGTGCACGGCACATGTTCATAAATGCATGCCTTCATGGGGCTAGGGCCAATGGATAACGCGTCTGACTACGGATCAAAAGATCTAGGTTCGACTCCTCTACTCATATTTTGCTTTTCGCTACTTACAACACTAGCAAACCCACATTGCGATTTGTGGCCATGATTTTGAAGCTCTTTCACAACATCATACCTAAATAAGTGAACTACGCCTTAATCATCTTCCTCTACAATCTTGCATTTGCCCATTGACATACTTAGACGGCAGTTATGAAGTCACCACAGCTGTAAATGCAACTGATCACGCGTTGGGATTTCTCTTTGCAATTTTCAGCCAAAAGTGCATAGGCAAACTTTTTCAAGCTGGCTAGCTCAGTCGGTAGAGCATGAGACTCTTAATCTCAGGGTCGTGGGTTCGAGCCCACGTTGGCGATAGATTCTTGGTGAAACAAGAACAGCTCGTAAGTCTACTCCAAAATCCTGCAATAGTGGATTGGGCAATTGCAGAAACGGACAATGTTTCACATGGGCCGTTGAATCCACAAGAAATTTACATGTTCTCTGGTTCCATTCAGTGAAGGAAAGCCTTTACTCAGTGGATACTTCTTGAAAAATTTCACTTTCTTTCATGTGTCTTGGTAGATTCATAAAGAAGCCAGGCAATGCACAGCTGTACTCCCTTTGATATTTCAAATAGTAAAGCGGAGCACTGTAGATAAAAAGTGATGGACATCCTTAGGTCGCTGGTTCGAAGGAAGGCCTTCTGCTTGAGATAGCTTTTTTTCATCTTCCCACTTTGACCATCATCTCCCAATGTGTAGAAAACGGCAAAACAGAATTTTTGGCCTGTGCACGGCACATGTTCATAAATGCATGCCTTCATGGGGCTAGTGGCGCAATGGATAACGCGTCTGACTACGGATCAGAAGATTCTAGGTTCGACTCCTGGCTAGCTCATATTTTGCTTTTCGCTACTACAAGCACCTAGCAAACCCACATTGCGATTTGTGGCCATGATTTTGGAAGCTCTTTCACACATCATACCTAAATAAGTGAACTACGCCTTAATCATCTTCCTCTACATCTTGCATTTGCCATGACATACTTAGACGGAGTATGAAGTCACACAGCTGTAAATGCAACTGATCACGCGTTGGGATTTTCTCTTTGCAATTTTCAGCAAAAGTGCATAGGCAACTTTTTAAGCCTGGCTAGCTCAGTCGGTAGAGCATGAGACTCTTAATCTCAGGGTCGTGGGTTCGAGCCCCACGTTGGGCGATAGATTCTTGGTGAAACAAGAACAGCTCGTAAGTCTACTCCAAAATCCTGCAATAGTGGATTGGGCAATTGCAGAAACGGACAATGTTCACATGGGCGTTGAATCCACAAGAAATTTACATGTTCTCTGGTTCCATTCAGTGAAGGAAAGCCTTTACTCAGTGGATACTTCTTGAAAAATTTCACTTTCTTTCATGTGTCTTGGTAGATTCATAAAGAAGCCAGGCAATGCACAGCTGTACTCCCTTTGATATTTCAAATAGTAAAGCGGAGCACTGTAGATAAAAAGTGATGGACATCCTTAGGTCGCTGGTTCGAAGGAAGGCCTTCTGCTTGAGATAGCTTTTTTTTCATCTTCCACTTTGACCATCATCTCCCAATGTGTAGAAAACGGCAAAACAGAATTTTTTGGCCTGTGCACGGCACATGTTCATAAATGCATGCCTTCATGGGGCTAGTGGCGCAATGGATAACGCGTCTGACTACGGATCAGAAGATTCTAGGTTCGACTCCTGGCTAGCTCATATTTGCTTTTCGCTACTACAAGCACCTAGCAAACCCACATTGCGATTTGTGGCCATGATTTTGGAAGCTCTTTCACACATCATACCTAAATAAGTGAACTACGCCTTAATCATCTTCCTCTACATCTTGCATTTGCCATGACATACTTAGACGGAGTATGAAGTCACACAGCTGTAAATGCAACTGATCACGCGTTGGGATTTTCTCTTTGCAATTTTCAGCAAAAGTGCATAGGCAACTTTTTTAAGCCTGGCTAGCTCAGTCGGTAGAGCATGAGACTCTTAATCTCAGGGTCGTGGGTTCGAGCCCCACGTTGGGCGATAGATTCTTGGTGAAACAAGAACAGCTCGTAAGTCTACTCCAAAATCCTGCAATAGTGGATTGGGCAATTGCAGAAACGGACAATGTTTCACATGGGCCGTTGAATCCACAAGAAATTTACATGTTCTCTGGTTCCATTCAGTGATGGAAAGCCTGTACTCAGTGGATACTTTTTGAAAAATTTCACTTTCTTTCATCTGTCTTGGTATATTCATAAAGAAGCCAGGCAATGCACAGCTGTACTCCCTTTGATAGCTCAAATGGTAAAGCGGAGGACTGTAGATAAAAAGTAATGGACATCCTTAGGTCGCTGGTTCGAAGGAAGGCCTTCTGCTTGAGATAGCTTTTTTTCATCTTCCCACTTTGACCATTATCTCCCAATGTGTAGAAAACGGCAAAACAGAATTTTTTGGCCTGTGCACGGCACATGTTCATAAATGCATGCCTTCATGGGGCTAGTGGCGCAATGGATAACGCGTCTGACTACGGATCAGAAGATTCTAGGTTCGACTCCTGGCTAGCTCATATTTTGCTTTTCGCTACTACAAGCACCTAGCAAACCCACATTGTGATTTGTGGCCATGATTTTGGAAGCTCTTTCACACATCATACCTAAATAAGTGAACTACGCCTTAATCATCTTCCTCTACATCTTGCATTTGCCATGACATACTTAGACGGAGTATGAAGTCACACAGCTGTAAATGCAACTGATCACGTGTTGGGATTTTCTCTTTGCAATTTTCAGCAAAAGTGCATAGGCTACTTTTTAAGCCTGGCTAGCTCAGTCGGTAGAGCATGAGACTCTTAATCTCAGGGTCGTGGGTTCGAGCCCCACGTTGGGCGATAGATTCTTGGTGAAACAAGAACAGCTCGTAAGTCTACTCCAAAATCCTGCAATAGTGGATTGGGCAATTGCAGAAACGGACAATGTTTCACATGGGCCGTTGAATCCACAAGAAATTTACATGTTCTCTGGTTCCATTCAGTGAAGGAAAGCCTTTACTCAGTGGATACTTCTTGAAAAATTTCACTTTCTTTCATGTGTCTTGGTAGATTCATAAAGAAGCCAGGCAATGCACAGCTGTACTCCCTTTGATATTTCAAATAGTAAAGCGGAGCACTGTAGATAAAAAGTGATGGACATCCTTAGGTCGCTATTCGAAGGAAGGCCTTCTGCTTGAGATAGGTTTTTTTCATCTGCCCACTTTGACCATTATCTCCCAATGTGTAGAAAACGCCAAAACAGAATTTTTTGGCCTGTGCACGGCACATGTTCATAAATGCATGCCTTCATGGGGCTAGTGGCGCAATGGATAACGCGTCTGACTACGGATCAGAAGATTCTAGGTTCGACTCCTGGCTAGCTCATATTTTGCTTTTCGCTACTACAAGCACCTAGCAAACCCACATTGCGATTTGTGGCCATGATTTTGGAAGCTCTTTCACACATCATACCTAAATAAGTGAACTACGCCTTAATCATCTTCCTCTACATCTTGCATTTGCCATGACATACTTAGACGGAGTATGAAGTCACACAGCTGTAAATGCAACTGATCACGCGTTGGGATTTTCTCTTTGCAATTTTCAGCAAAAGTGCATAGGCAACTTTTTAAGCCTGGCTAGCTCAGTCGGTAGAGCATGAGACTCTTAATCTCAGGGTCGTGGGTTCGAGCCCCACGTTGGGCGATAGATTCTTGGTGAAACAAGAACAGCTCGTAAGTCTACTCCAAAATCCTGCAATAGTGGATTGGGCAATTGCAGAAACGGACAATGTTTCACATGGGCCGTTGAATCCACAAGAAATTTACATGTTCTCCATGTTCCATTCAGTGATGGAAAGCCTTTCCTCAGTGGATACTTCTTGAAAAATTTCACTTTCTTTCATGTGTCTTGGTAGATTCATAAAGAAGCCAGGCAATGCACAGCTGTACTCCCTTTGATAGCTCAAATAGTAAAGCGGAGCACTGTAGATAACAAGTGATGGACATCCTTAGGTCGCTGGTTCGAAGGAAGGCCTTCTGCTTGAGATAGCTTTTTTCATCTGCCCACTTTGACCATTATCTCCCAATGTGTAGAAAACGCCAAAACAGAATTTTTTGGCCTGTGCACGGCACATGTTCATAAATGCATGCCTTCATGGGGCTAGTGGCGCAATGGATAACGCGTCTGACTACGGATCAGAAGATTCTAGGTTCGACTCCTGGCTAGCTCATATTTTGCTTTTCGCTACTACAAGCACCTAGCAAACCCACATTGCGATTTGTGGCCATGATTTTGGAAGCTCTTTCACACATCATACCTAAATAAGTGAACTACGCCTTAATCATCTTCCTCTACATCTTGCATTTGCCATGACATACTTAGACGGAGTATGAAGTCACACAGCTGTAAATGCAACTGATCACGCGTTGGGATTTTCTCTTTGCAATTTTCAGCAAAAGTGCATAGGCAACTTTTTAAGCCTGGCTAGCTCAGTCGGTAGAGCATGAGACTCTTAATCTCAGGGTCGTGGTTCGAGCCCCACGTTGGGCGATAGATTCTTGGTTGAACAAGAACAGCTCGTAAGTCTACTCCAAAATCCTGCATAGTGGATTGGGCAATTGCAGAACGGACAATGTTTCACATGGGCCGTTGATCCACAAGAAATTTACATGTTTCCATGTTCCATTCAGTGATGGAAAGCCTTTCCTCAGTGGATACTTCTTGAAAATTTTCACTTTCTTTCATGTCTTGGTAGATTCATAAAGAAGCCAGGCAATGCACAGCTGTACTCCCTTTTGATAGCTCAAATAGTAAAGCGGAGCACTGTAGATAAACAAGTGATGGACCATCCTTAGTTCGCTGTTGGGTTCGAAGGAAGGCCTTCTGCTTGAGATAGCTTTTTTTCATCTGCCCACTTTGACATTATCCCCAATGTGTAGAAAACGCCAAAACAGAATTTTTTGGCCTGTGCACGCACATGTTCATAAATGCATGCCTTCATTGGCTAGTGCGCAATGGATAACGCGTCTGACTACGGATCAGAAGATTCTAGGTCGACTCCTGGCTAGCTCATATTTTGCTTTCGCTACTACAAGCACCTAGCAACCCCACATTGCGATTTTGCCATGATTTGGAAGCTCTTTCACACATATACCTAAATAAGTGAACTACGCCTTAATCATCTTCCTCTACATCTGCATTTGCCATGACATACTTAGACGGAGTATGAAGTCACACAGCTGTAAATGCAACTGATCACGCGTGGGATTTTCTCTTTGCAATTTTCAGCAAAAGTGCATAGGCAACTTTTTAAGCCTGGCTAGCTCAGTCGTAGAGCATGAGACTCTTAATCTCAGGTCGTGGTTCGAGCCCCACGTTGGGCGATAGATTCTTGGTGAAACAAGAACAGCTCGTAAGTCTACTCCAAAATCCTGCAATAGTGGATTGGGCAATTGCAGAAACGGACAATGTTTCACATGCCGTTGTAATCCACAAAAATTTACATGTTCTCCATGTTCCATTCAGTGATGAAAGCCTTACTCAGTGGATACTTCTTGAAAAATTTCACTTTCTTTCATGTGTCTTGTAGATTCATAAAAACCAGGCAATGCACAGCTGTACACCTTTGATATTCAAATAGTAAAGCGAGCACTGTAGATAAAAGTGATGGACATCCTTAGGTCGCTGGTTCGAAGAAGGCCTTCTGCTTGAGATAGCTTTTTTCATCTGCCCACTTTGACATTATCTCCCAATGTTAGAAAACGCCAAAACAGAATTTTGGCCTGTGCACGGCACATTCATAAATGCATGCCTTCATGGCTAGTGGCGCAATGGATAACGCGTCTGACTACGGATCAGAAGATTCTAGGTTCGACTCCTCTAGCTCATATTTTGCTTTTCGCTACTACAAGCACCTAGCAAACCCACATTGCGATTTGTGGCCATGATTTTGGAAGCTCTTTCACACATCATACCTAAATAAGTGAACTATGCCTTAATCATCTTCCTCTACATCTTGCATTTGCCATGACATACTTAGACGGAGTATGAAGTCACACAGCTGTAAATGCAACTGATCACGCGTTGGGATTTTCTCTTTGCAATTTTCAGCAAAAGTGCATAGGCAACTTTTTAAGCCTGGCTAGCTCAGTCGGTAGAGCATGAGACTCTTAATCTCAGGGTCGTGGGTTCGAGCCCCACGTTGGGCGATAGATTCTTGGTGAAACAAGAACAGCTCGTAAGTCTACTCCAAAATCCTGCAATAGTGGATTGGGCAATTGCAGAAACGGACAATGTTTCACATGGGCCGTTGAATCCACAAGAAATTTACATGTTCTCCATGTTCCATTCAGTGATGGAAAGCCTGTAC